>OZ010581.1:9165013-9640013 GCA_963932145.1 Acanthosepion lycidas
ATTCCCTTCATATAATATACAGTCAATAGTGTGTCCAAATTAGCAGATAAGTCTTTTTGTATGATATGTAGGTGATAGTGAGG
The DNA here is from genome assembly GCA_963932145.1 of Acanthosepion lycidas. NCBI lineage: Eukaryota > Metazoa > Mollusca > Cephalopoda > Sepiida > Sepiidae > Acanthosepion > Acanthosepion lycidas. Next base: position 9,165,097 of record OZ010581.1, read on the forward strand.
CTTAATTAGCAGATGATTCCCTTCATATAATATACAGTCAATAGTGTGTCCAAATTAGCAGATAAGTCTTTTTGTATGATATGTAGGTGATAGTGAGGCTTAATTAGCAGATGATTCCCTTCATATAATACACAGTCAATAGTGTGTCCACATTAGCAGATAAGTCTTTTTGTATGATATGTAGGTGATAGTGAGGCTTAATTAGCAGATGATTCCATTCATATAATATACAGTCAATAGTGTGTCCACATTAGCAGATAAGTCTTTTTGTATGATATGTAGGTGATAGTGAGGCTTAATTAGCAGATGATTCCCTTCATATAATATACAGTCAATAGTGTCTCCACATTAGCAGATAAGTCTTTTTGTATGATATGTAGGTGATAGTGAGGCTTAATTAGCAGATGATTCCCTTCATATAATATACAGTCAATAGTGTGTCCAAATTAGCAGATAAGTCTTTTTGTATGATATGTAGGTGATAGTGAGGCTTAATTAGCAGATGATTCCCTTCATATAATATACAGTCAATAGTGTGTCCAAATTAGCAGATAAGTCTTTTTGTATGATATGTAGGTGATAGTGAGGCTTAATTAGCAGATGATTCCCTTCATATAATACACAGTCAATAGTGTGTCCACATTAGCAGATAAGTCTTTTTGTATGATATGTAGGTGATAGTGAGGCTTAATTAGCAGATGATTCCATTCATATAATATACAGTCAATAGTGTGTCCACATTAGCAGATAAGTCTTTTTGTATGATATGTAGGTGATAGTGAGGCTTAATTAGCAGATGATTCCCTTCATATAATATACAGTCAATAGTGTCTCCACATTAGCAGATAAGTCTTTTTGTATGATATGTAGGTGATAGTGAGGCTTAATTAGCAGATGATTCCCTTCATATAATATACAGTCAATAGTGTGTCCAAATTAGCAGATAAGTCTTTTTGTATGATATGTAGGTGATAGTGAGGCTTAATTAGCAGATGATTCCCTTCATATAATATACAGTCAATAGTGTGTCCACATTAGCAGATAAGTCTTTTTGTATGATATGTAGGTGATAGTGAGGCTTAATTAGCAGATGATTCCATTCATATAATATACAGTCAATAGTGTGTCCACATTAGCAGATAAGTCTTTTTGTATGATATGTAGGTGATAGTGAGGCTTAATTAGCAGATGATTCCCTTCATATAATATACAGTCAATAGTGTGTCCAAATTAGCAGATAAGTCTTTTTGTATGATATGTAGGTGATAGTGAGGCTTAATTAGCAGATGATTCCATTCATATAATATACAGTCAATAGTGTGTCCAAATTAGCAGATAAGTCTTTTTGTATGATATGTAGGTGATAGTGAGGCTTAATTAGCAGATGATTCCCTTCATATAATATACAGTCAATAGTGTGTCCAAATTAGCAGATAAGTCTTTTTGTATGATATGTAGGTGATAGTGAGGCTTAATTAGAAGATGATTCCCTTCATATAATATACAGTCAATAGTGTGTCCAAATTAGCAGATAAGTCTTTTTGTATGATATGTAGGTGATAGTGAGGCTTAATTAGCAGATGATTCCCTTCATATAATATACAGTCAATAGTGTGTCCAAATTAGCAGATAAGTCTTTTTGTATGATATGTAGGTGATAGTGAGGCTTAATTAGCAGATGATTCCCTTCATATAATACACAGTCAATAGTGTGTCCACATTAGCAGATAAGTCTTTTTGTATGATATGTAGGTGATAGTGAGGCTTAATTAGCAGATGATTCCATTCATATAATATACAGTCAATAGTGTGTCCACATTAGCAGATAAGTCTTTTTGTATGATATGTAGGTGATAGTGAGGCTTAATTAGCAGATGATTCCCTTCATATAATATACAGTCAATAGTGTGTCCACATTAGCAGATAAGTCTTTTTGTATGATATGTAGGTGATAGTGAGGCTTAATTAGCAGATGATTCCATTCATATAATATACAGTCAATAGTGTGTCCACATTAGCAGATAAGTCTTTTTGTATGATATGTAGGTGATAGTGAGGCTTAATTAGCAGATGATTCCCTTCATATAATATACAGTCAATAGTGTGTCCAAATTAGCAGATAAGTCTTTTTGTATGATATGTAGGTGATAGTGAGGCTTAATTAGCAGATGATTCCATTCATATAATATACAGTCAATAGTGTGTCCAAATTAGCAGATAAGTCTTTTTGTATGATATGTAGGTGATAGTGAGGCTTAATTGGCAGATGATTCCCGTCATATAATATACAGTCAATAGTGTGTCCACATTAGCAGATAAGTCTTTTTGTATGATATGTAGGTGATAGTGAGGCTTAATTAGCAGATGATTCCCTTCATATAATATACAGTCAATAGTGTGTCCACATTAGCAGATAAGTCTTTTTGTATGATATGTAGGTGATAGTGAGGCTCAATTAGCAGATGATTCCCTTCATATAATATACAGTCAATAGTGTGTCCAAATTAGCAGATAAGTCTTTTTGTATGATATGTAGGTGATAGTGAGGCTTAATTAGCAGATGATTCCCTTCATATAATATACAGTCAATAGTGTGTCCAAATTAGCAGATAAGTCTTTTTGTATGATATGTAGGTGATAGTGAGGCTTAATTAGCAGATGATTCCCTTCATATAATATACAGTCAATAGTGTGTCCACATTAGCAGATAAGTCTTTTTGTATGATATGTAGGTGATAGTGAGGTTTAATTAGCAGATGATTCCCTTCATATAATATACAGTCAATAGTGTGTCCACATTAGCAGATAAGTCTTTTTGTATGATATGTAGGTGATAGTGAGGCTTAATTAGCAGATGATTCCCTTCATATAATATACAGTCAATAGTGTGTCCACATTAGCAGATAAGTCTTTTTGTATGATATGTAGGTGATAGTGAGGCTTAATTAGCAGATGATTCCCTTCATATAATATACAGTCAATAGTGTGTCCACATTAGCAGATAAGTCTTTTTGTATGATATGTAGGTGATAGTGAGACTTAATTAGCAGATGATTCCCTTCATATAATATACAGTCAATAGTGTGTCCAAATTAGCAGATAAGTCTTTTTGTGTGATATGTAGGTGATAGTGAGGCTTAATTAGCAGATGATTCCCTTCGTATAATATACAGTCAATAGTGTGTCCAAATTAGCAGATAAGTCTTTTTGTATGATATGTAGGTGATAGTGAGGCTTAATTAGCAGATGATTCCCTTCATATAATATACAGTCAATAGTGTGTCCAAATTAGCAGATAAGTCTTTTTGTATGATATGTAGGTGATAATGAGGCTTAATTAGCAGATGATTCCCTTCATATAATATACAGTCAATAGTGTCTCCACATTAGCAGATAAGTCTTTTTGTATAATATGTAGGTGATAGTGAGGCTTAATTAGCAGATGATTCCCTTCATATAATATACAGTCAATAGTGTGTCCACATTAACAGATAAGTCTTTTTGTATGATATGTAGGTGATAGTGAGGCTTAATTAGCAGATGATTCCATTCATATAATATACAGTCAATTGTGTGTCCACATTAGCAGATAAGTCTTTTTGTATGATATGTAGGTGATAGTGAGGCTTAATTAGCAGATGATTCCCTTCATATAATATACAGTCAATAGTTTGTCCACATTAGCAGATAAGTCTTTTTGTATGATATGTAGGTGATAGTGAGGCTTAATTAGCAGATGATTCCCTTCATATAATATACAGTCAATAGTGTGTCCACATTAGCAGATAAGTCTTTTTGTATGATGTGTAGGTGATAGTGAGGCTTAATTAGCAGATGATTCCCTTCATATAATATACAGTCAATAGTGTGTCCACATTAGCAGATAAGTCTTTTTGTATGATATGTAGGTGATAGTGAGGCTTAATTAGCAGATGATTCCCTTCATATAATATACAGTCAAGAGTGTGTCCACATTAGCAGATAAGTCTTTTTGTACGATATGTAGGTGATAGTGAGGCTTAATTAGCAGATGATTCCCTTCATATAATATACAGTCAATAGTGTGTCCACATTAGCAGATAAGTCTTTTTGTACGATATGTAGGTGATAGTGAGGCTTAATTAGCAGATGATTCCCTTCATATAATATACAGTCAATAGTGTGTCCAAATTAGCAGATAAGTCTTTTTGTATGATATGTAGGTGATAGTGAGGCTTAATTAGCAGATGATTCCCTTCATATAATATACAGTCAATAGTGTGTCCAAATTAGCAGATAAGTCTTTTTGTATGATATGTAGGTGATAGTGAGGCTTAATTAGCAGATGATTCCCTTCATATAATATACAGTCAATAGTGTGTCCACATTAGCAGATAAGTCTTTTTGTATGATATGTAGGTGATAGTGAGGCTTAATTAGCAGATGATTCCCTTCATATAATATACAGTCAATAGTGTGTCCAAATTAGCAGGTAAGTCTTTTTGTATGATATGTAGGTGATAGTGAGGCTTAATTAGCAGATGATTCCCTTCATATAATATACAGTCAATAGTGTGTCCAAATTAGCAGATAAGTCTTTTTGTATGATATGTAGGTGATAGTGAGGCTTAATTAGCAGATGATTCCCTTCATACAATATAAAGTCAATAGTGTGTCCACATTAGCAGATAAGTCTTTTTGTATGATATGTAGGTGATAGTGAGGCTTAATTAGCAGATGATTCCATTCATATAATATACAGTCAATAGTGTGTCCACATTTGCAGATAAGTCTTTTTGTATGATATGTAGGTGATAGTGAGACTTAATTAGCAGATGATTCCCTTCATATAATATACAGTCAATAGTGTGTCCAAATTAGCAGATAAGTCTTTTTGTATGATATGTAGGTGATAGTGAGGCTTAATTAGCAGATGATTCCCTTCATATAATATACAGTCAATAGTGTGTCCAAATTAGCAGATAAGTCTTTTTGTATGATATGTAGGTGATAGTGAGGCTTAATTAGCAGATGATTCCCTTCATATAATATACAGTCAATAGTGTGTCCAAATTAGCAGATAAGTCTTTTTGTATGATATGTAGATGATAATGAGGCTTAATTAGCAGATGATTCCCTTCATATAATATACAGTCAATAGTGTCTCCACATTAGCAGATAAGTCTTTTTGTATAATATGTAGGTGATAGTGAGGCTTAATTAGCAGATGATTCCCTTCATATAATATACAGTCAATAGTGTGTCCACATTAACAGATAAGTCTTTTTGTATGATATGTAGGTGATAGTGAGGCTTAATTAGCAGATGATTCCATTCATATAATATACAGTCAATTGTGTGTCCACATTAGCAGATAAGTCTTTTTGTATGATATGTAGGTGATAGTGAGGCTTAATTAGCAGATGATTCCCTTCATATAATATACAGTCAATAGTGTGTCCACATTAGCAGATAAGTCTTTTTGTATGATATGTAGGTGATAGTGAGGCTTAATTAGCAGATGATTCCCTTCATATAATATACAGTCAATAGTGTGTCCACATTAGCAGATAAGTCTTTTTGTATGATGTGTAGGTGATAGTGAGGCTTAATTAGCAGATGATTCCCTTCATATAATATACAGTCAATAGTGTGTCCACATTAGCAGATAAGTCTTTTTGTATGATGTGTAGGTGATAGTGAGGCTTAATTAGCAGATGATTCCCTTCATATAATATACAGTCAATAGTGTGACCACATTAGCAGATAAGTCTTTTTGTATGATATGTAGGTGATAGTGAGGCTCAATTAGCAGATGATTCCCTTCATATAATATACAGTCAATAGTGTGTCCACATTAGCAGATAAGTCTTTTTGTATAATATGTAGGTGATAGTGAGGCTTAATTAGCAGATGATTCCCTTCATATAATATACAGTCAATAGTGTGACCACATTAGCAGATAAGTCTTTTTGTACGATATGTAGGTGATAGTGAGGCTCAATTAGCAGATGATTCCCTTCATATAATATACAGTCAATAGTGTGTCCACATTAGCAGATAAGTCTTTTTGTATGATATGTAGGTGATAGTGAGGCTCAATTAGCAGATGATTCCCTTCATATAATATACAGTCAATAGTGTGTCCACATTAGCAGATAAGTCTTTTTGTATGATATGTAGGTGATAGTGAGGCTCAATTAGCAGATGATTCCCTTCATATAATATACAGTCAATAGTGTGTCCACATTAGCAGATAAGTCTTTTTGTATAATATGTAGGTGATAGTGAGGCTTAATTAGCAGATGATTCCCTTCATATAATATACAGTCAATAGTGTGACCACATTAGCAGATAAGTCTTTTTGTACGATATGTAGGTGATAGTGAGGCTCAATTAGCAGATGATTCCCTTCATATAATATACAGTCAATAGTGTGTCCACATTAGCAGATAAGTCTTTTTGTATGATATGTAGGTGATAGTGAGGCTCAATTAGCAGATGATTCCCTTCATATAATATACAGTCAATAGTGTGTCCACATTAGCAGATAAGTCTTTTTGTATGATATGTAGGTGATAGTGAGGCTCAATTAGCAGATGATTCCCTTCATATAATATACAGTCAATAGTGTCTCCACATTAGCAGATAAGTCTTTTTGTATAATATGTAGGTGATAGTGAGGCTTAATTAGCAGATGATTCCCTTCATATAATATACAGTCAATAGTGTGACCACATTAGCAGATAAGTCTTTTTGTACGATATGTAGGTGATAGTGAGGCTTAATTAGCAGATGATTCCCTTCATATAATATACAGTCAATAGTGTGTCCACATTAGCAGATAAGTCTTTTTGTATGATATGTAGGTGATAGTGAGGCTCAATTAGCAGATGATTCCCTTCATATAATATACAGTCAATAGTGTGTCCACATTAGCAGATAAGTCTTTTTGTATGATATGTAGGTGATAGTGAGGCTCAATTAGCAGATGATTCCCTTCATTTAATATACAGTCAATAGTGTGTCCACATTAGCAGATAAGTCTTTTTGTACGATATGTAGGTGATAGTGAGGCTTAATTAGCAGATGATTCCCTTCATATAATATACAAAATAGTGTGTCCACATTAGCAGATAAGTCTTTTTGTACGATATGTAGGTGATAGTGAGGCTTAATTAGCAGATGATTCCCTTCATATAATATACAGTCAATAGTGTGACCACATTAGCAGATAAGTCTTTTTGTACGATATGTAGGTGATAGTGAGGCTCAATTAGCAGATGATTCCCTTCATATAATATACAGTCAATAGTGTGTCCACATTAGCAGATAAGTCTTTTTGTATAATATGTAGGTGATAGTGAGGCTTAATTAGCAGATGATTCCCTTCATATAATATACAGTCAATAGTGTGACCACATTAGCAGATAAGTCTTTTTGTACGATATGTAGGTGATAGTGAGGCTCAATTAGCAGATGATTCCCTTCATATAATATACAGTCAATAGTGTGTCCACATTAGCAGATAAGTCTTTTTGTATGATATGTAGGTGATAGTGAGGCTCAATTAGCAGATGATTCCCTTCATATAATATACAGTCAATAGTGTGTCCACATTAGCAGATAAGTCTTTTTGTATGATATGTAGGTGATAGTGAGGCTCAATTAGCAGATGATTCCCTTCATATAATATACAGTCAATAGTGTCTCCACATTAGCAGATAAGTCTTTTTGTATAATATGTAGGTGATAGTGAGGCTTAATTAGCAGATGATTCCCTTCATATAATATACAGTCAATAGTGTGACCACATTAGCAGATAAGTCTTTTTGTACGATATGTAGGTGATAGTGAGGCTCAATTAGCAGATGATTCCCTTCATATAATATACAGTCAATAGTGTGTCCACATTAGCAGATAAGTCTTTTTGTATGATATGTAGGTGATAGTGAGGCTCAATTAGCAGATGATTCCCTTCATATAATATACAGTCAATAGTGTGTCCACATTAGCAGATAAGTCTTTTTGTATGATATGTAGGTGATAGTGAGGCTCAATTAGCAGATGATTCCCTTCATTTAATATACAGTCAATAGTGTGTCCACATTAGCAGATAAGTCTTTTTGTACGATATGTAGGTGATAGTGAGGCTTAATTAGCAGATGATTCCCTTCATATAATATACAAAATAGTGTGTCCACATTAGCAGATAAGTCTTTTTGTACGATATGTAGGTGATAGTGAGGCTTAATTAGCAGATGATTCCCTTCATATAATATACAGTCAATAGTGTGTCCAAATTAGCAGATAAGTCTTTTTGTATGATATGTAGGTGATAGTGAGGCTCAATTAGCAGATGATTCCCTTCATATAATATACAGTCAATAGTGTGTCCACATTAGCAGATAAGTCTTTTTGTATGATATGTAGGTGATAGTGAGGCTCAATTAGCAGATGATTCCCTTCATATAATATACAGTCAATAGTGTGTCCACATTAGCAGATAAGTCTTTTTGTATGATATGTAGGTGATAGTGAGGCCCAATTAGCAGATGATTCCATTCATATAATATACAGTCAATAGTTTGTCCACATTAGCAGATAAGTCTTTTTGTATGATATGTAGGTGATAGTGAGGCTCAATTAGCAGATGATTCCCTTCATATAATATACAGTCAATAGTGTGTCCACATTAGCAGATAAGTCTTTTTGTATGATATGTAGGTGATAGTGAGGCTTAATTAGCAGATGATTCCCTTCATATAATATACAGTCAATAGTGTGTCCACATTAGCAGATAAGTCTTTTTGTATTATATGTAGGTGATAGTGAGGCTTAATTAGCAGATGATTCCCTTCATATAATATACAGTCAATAGTGTGTCCACATTAGCAGATAAGTCTTTTTGTATGATATGTAGGTGATAGTGAGGCTCAATTAGCAGATGATTCCCTTCATATAATATACAGTCAATAGTGTGTCCACATTAGCAGATAAGTCTTTTTGTATGATATGTAGGTGATAGTGAGGCTTAATTAGCAGATGATTCCCTTCATATAATATACAGTCAATAGTGTGTCCACATTAGCAGATAAGTCTTTTTGTATGATATGTAGGTGATAGTGAGGCTTAATTAGCAGATGATTCCCTTCGTATAATATACAGTCAATAGTGTGTCCAAATTAGCAGATAAGTCTTTTTGTATGATATGTAGGTGATAGTGAGGCTTAGTTAGCAGATGATTCCCTTCATATAATATACAGTCAATAGTCTGTCCAAATTAGCAGATAAGTCTTTTTGTATGATATGTAGGTGATAATGAGGCTTAATTAGCAGATGATTCCCTTCATATAATATACAGTCAATAGTGTGTCCAAATTAGCAAATAAGTCTTTTTGTATGATATGTAGGTGATAGTGAGGCTTAATTAGCAGATGATTCCCTTCATATAATATACAGTCAATAGTGTGTCCACATTAGCAGATAAGTCTTTTTGTATGATATGTAGGTGATAGTGAGGCTTAATTAGCAGATGATTCCATTCATATAATATACAGTCAATTGTGTGTCCACATTAGCAGATAAGTCTTTTTGTATGATATGTAGGTGATAGTGAGGCTTAATTAGCAGATGATTCCATTCATATAATATACAGTCAATAGTTTGTCCACATTAGCAGATAAGTCTTTTTGTATGATATGTAGGTGATAGTGAGGCTTAATTAGCAGATGATTCCCTTCATATAATATACAGTCAATAGTGTGACCACATTAGCAGATAAGTCTTTTTGTATGATATGTAGGTGATAGTGAGGCTCAATTAGCAGATGATTCCCTTCATATAATATACAGTCAATAGTGTGTCCACATTAGCAGATAAGTCTTTTTGTATGATATGTAGGTGATAGTGAGGCTCAATTAGCAGATGATTCCCTTCATATAATATACAGTCAATAGTGTGTCCACATTAGCAGATAAGTCTTTTTGTATGATATGTAGGTGATAGTGAGGCTCAATTAGCAGATGATTCCCTTCATTTAATATACAGTCAATAGTGTGTCCACATTAGCAGATAAGACTTTTTGTACGATATGTAGGTGATAGTGAGGCTTAATTAGCAGATGATTCCCTTCATATAATATACAAAATAGTGTGTCCACATTAGCAGATAAGTCTTTTTGTACGATATGTAGGTGATAGAGAGGCTTAATTAGCAGATGATTCCCTTCATATAATATACAGCCAATAGTGTGTCCACATTAGCAGATAAGTCTTTTTGTATGATAAGTAGGTGATAGTGAGGCTTAATTAGCAGATGATTCCCTTCATATAATATACAGTCAATAGTGTGTCCACATTAGCAGATAAGTCTTTTTGTATGATATGTAGGTGATAGTGAGGCTTAATTAGCAGATGATTCCCTTCATATAATATACAGTCAATAGTGTGTCCACATTAGCAGATAAGTCTTTTTGTATTATATGTAGGTGATAGTGAGGCTTAATTAGCAGATGATTCCCTTCATATAATATACAGTCAATAGTGTGTCCACATTAGCAGATAAGTCTTTTTGTATGATATGTAGGTGATAGTGAGGCTCAATTAGCAGATGATTCCCTTCATATAATATACAAAATAGTGTGTCCACATTAGCAGATAAGTCTTTCTGTACGATATGTAGGTGATAGAGAGGCTTAATTAGCAGATGATTCCCTTCATATAATATACAGTCAATAGTGTGTCCACATTAGCAGATAAGTCTTTTTGTATGATAAGTAGGTGATAGTGAGGCTTAATTAGCAGATGATTCCCTTCATATAATATACAGTCAATAGTGTGTCCACATTAGCAGATAAGTCTTTTTGTATTATATGTAGGTGATAGTGAGGCTTAATTAGCAGATGATTCCCTTCATATAATATACAGTCAATAGTGTGTCCACATTAGCAGATAAGTCTTTTTGTATGATATGTAGGTGATAGTGAGGCTCAATTAGCAGATGATTCCCTTCATATAATATACAGTCAATAGTGTGTCCACATTAGCAGATAAGTCTTTTTGTATGATATGTAGGTGATAGTGAGGCTTAATTAGCAGATGATTCCCTTCATATAATATACAGTCAATAGTGTGTCCACATTAGCAGATAAGTCTTTTTGTATGATATGTAGGTGATAGTGAGGCTTAATTAGCAGATGATTCCCTTCGTATAATATACAGTCAATAGTGTGTCCAAATTAGCAGATAAGTCTTTTTGTATGATATGTAGGTGATAGTGAGGCTTAATTAGCAGATGATTCCCTTCATATAATATACAGTCAATAGTCTGTCCAAATTAGCAGATAAGTCTTTTTGTATGATATGTAGGTGATAATGAGGCTTAATTAGCAGATGATTCCCTTCATATAATATACAGTCAATAGTGTCTCCACATTAGCAAATAAGTCTTTTTGTATGATATGTAGGTGATAGTGAGGCTTAATTAGCAGATGATTCCCTTCATATAATATACAGTCAATAGTGTGTCCACATTAGCAGATAAGTCTTTTTGTATGATATGTAGGTGATAGTGAGGCTTAATTAGCAGATGATTCCATTCATATAATATACAGTCAATTGTGTGTCCACATTAGCAGATAAGTCTTTTTGTATGATATGTAGGTGATAGTGAGGCTTAATTAGCAGATGATTCCCTTCATATAATATACAGTCAATAGTTTGTCCACATTAGCAGATAAGTCTTTTTGTATGATATGTAGGTGATAGTGAGGCTTAATTAGCAGATGATTCCCTTCATATAATATACAGTCAATAGTGTGACCACATTAGCAGATAAGTCTTTTTGTATGATATGTAGGTGATAGTGAGGCTCAATTAGCAGATGATTCCCTTCATATAATATACAGTCAATAGTGTGTCCACATTAGCAGATAAGTCTTTTTGTATGATATGTAGGTGATAGTGAGGCTCAATTAGCAGATGATTCCCTTCATATAATATACAGTCAATAGTGTGTCCACATTAGCAGATAAGTCTTTTTGTATGATATGTAGGTGATAGTGAGGCTCAATTAGCAGATGATTCCCTTCATTTAATATACAGTCAATAGTGTGTCCACATTAGCAGATAAGACTTTTTGTACGATATGTAGGTGATAGTGAGGCTTAATTAGCAGATGATTCCCTTCATATAATATACAAAATAGTGTGTCCACATTAGCAGATAAGTCTTTTTGTACGATATGTAGGTGATAGAGAGGCTTAATTAGCAGATGATTCCCTTCATATAATATACAGTCAATAGTGTGTCCAAATTAGCAGATAAATCTTTTTGTATGATATGTAGGTGATAGTGAGGCTCAATTAGCAGATGATTCCCTTCATATAATATACAGTCAATAGTGTGTCCACATTAGCAGATAAGTCTTTTTGTATGATATGTAGGTGATAGTGAGGCTTAATTAGCAGATGATTCCCTTCATATAATATACAGTCAATAGTGTGTCCAAATTAGCAGATAAGTCTTTTTGTATGATATGTAGGTGATAGTGAGGCTCAATTAGCAGATGATTCCCTTCATATAATATACAGTCAATAGTGTGTCCACATTAGCAGATAAGTCTTTTTGTATGATATGTAGGTGATAGTGAGGCTCAATTAGCAGATGATTCTCTTCATATAATATACAGTCAATAGTGTGTCCAAATTAGCAGATAAGTCTTTTTGTATAAGTAGGTGATAGTGAGGCTTAATTAGCAGATGATTCCCTTCATATAATATACAGTCAATAGTGTGTCCACATTAGCAGATAAGTCTTTTTGTATGATATGTAGGTGATAGTGAGGCTTAATTAGCAGATGATTCCCTTCATATAATATACAGTCAATAGTGTGTCCACATTAGCAGATAAGTCTTTTTGTATGATATGTAGGTGATAGTGAGGCTCAATTAGCAGATGATTCCCTTCATATAATATACAGTCAATAGTGTGTCCACATTAGCAGATAAGTCTTTTTGTATGATATGTAGGTGATAGTGAGGCTCAATTAGCAGATGATTCCCTTCATATAATATACAGTCAATAGTGTGTCCACATTAGCAGATAAGTCTTTTTGTATGATATGTAGGTGATAGTGAGGCTCAATTAGCAGATGATTCCCTTCATATAATATACAGTCAATAGTGTGTCCACATTAGCAGATAAGTCTTTTTGTATGATATGTAGGTGATAGTGAGGCTTAATTAGCAGATGATTCCCTTCATTTAATATACAGTCAATAGTGTGTCCACATTAGCAGATAAGTCTTTTTGTACGATATGTAGGTGATAGTGAGGCTTAATTAGCAGATGATTCCCTTCATATAATATACAAAATAGTGTGTCCACATTAGCAGATAAGTCTTTTTGTACGATGTGTAGGTGATAGTGAGGCTTAATTAGCAGATGATTCCCTTCATATAATATACAGTCAATAGTGTGTCCAAATTAGCAGATAAGTCTTTTTGTATGATATGTAGGTGATAGTGAGGCTTAATTAGCAGATGATTCCCTTCATATAATATACAGTCAATAGTGTGTCCACATTAGCAGATAAGTCTTTTTGTATGATATGTAGGTGATAGTGAGGCTCAATTAGCAGATGATTCCCTTCATATAATATACAGTCAATAGTGTGTCCACATTAGCAGATAAGTCTTTTTGTATGATATGTAGGTGATAGTGAGGCTTAATTAGCAGATGATTCCCTTCATATAATATACAGTCAATAGTGTGTCCACATTAGCAGATAAGTCTTTTTGTATTATATGTAGGTGATAGTGAGGCTTAATTAGCAGATGATTCCCTTCATATAATATACAGTCAATAGTGTGTCCACATTAGCAGATAAGTCTTTTTGTATGATATGTAGGTGATAGTGAGGCTCAATTAGCAGATGATTCCCTTCATATAATATACAGTCAATAGTGTGTCCACATTAGCAGATAAGTCTTTTTGTATGATATGTAGGTGATAGTGAGGCTTAATTAGCAGATGATTCCCTTCATATAATATACAGTCAATATTGTGTCCACATTAGCAGATAAGTCTTTTTGTATGATATGTAGTTGATAGTGAGGCTTAATTAGCAGATGATTCCCTTCATATAATATACAGTCAATAGTGTGTCCACATTAGCAGATAAGTCTTTTTGTATGATATGTAGGTGATAGTGAGGCTCAATTAGCAGATGATTCCATTCATATAATATACAGTCAATAGTGTGTCCACATTAGCAGATAAGTCTTTTTGTACGATATGTCGGTGATAGTGAGGCTCAATTAGCAGATGATTCCCTTCATATAATATACAGTCAATAGTGTGTCCACATTAGCAGATAAGTCTTTTTGTATGATATGTAGGTGATAGTGAGGCTTAATTAGCAGATGATTCCCTTCATATAATATACAGTCAATAGTGTGTCCACATTAGCAGATAAGTCTTTTTGTATGATATGTAGGTGATAGTGAGGCTTAATTAGCAGATGATTCCATTCATATAATATACAGTCAATAGTGTGTCCACATTAGCAGATAAGTCTTTTTGTATGATATGTAGGTGATAGTGAGGCTTAATTAGCAGATGATTCCATTCATATAATATACAGTCAATAGTGTGTCCACATTAGCAGATAAGTCTTTTTGTATGATATGTAGGTGATAGTGAGGCTTAATTAGCCGATGATTCCCTTCATATAATATACAGTCAATAGTGTGTCCACATTAGCAGATAAGTCTTTTTGTATGATATGTAGGTGATAGTGAGGCTTAATTAGCTGATGATTCCATTCATATAATATACAGTCAATAGTATGTCCACATTAGCGGATAAGTCTTTTTGTATGATATGTAGGTGATAGTGAGGCTTAATTAGCAGATGATTTCCTTCATATAATATACAGTCAATAGTGTGTCCACATTAGCGGATAAGTCTTTTTGTATGATATGTAGGTGATAGTGAGGCTTAATTAGCAGATGATTCCCTTCATATAATATACAGTCAATAGTGTGTCCACATTTAGCAGATAAGTCTTTTTGTATGATATGTAGGTGATAGTGAGGCTTAATTAGCAGATGATTCCATTCATATAATATACAGTCAATAGTGTGTCCACATTAGCAGATAAGTCTTTTTGTATGATATGTAGGTGATAGTGAGGCTTAATTAGCAGATGATTCCCTTCATATAATATACAGTCAATAGTGTGTCCACATTAGCAGATAAGTCTTTTTGTATGATATGTAGGTGATAGTGAGGCTTAATTAGCAGATGATTCCCTTCATATAATATACAGTGAATAGTGTGTCCTCATTAGCAGATAAGTCTCTTTGTTTAATGTTTCAGTTGAAGGAGTCTACTTTGTTATCTTGGTTCATCAATGAATATTTGTTTAGTTAATATGTTTGTATCTATGAGTTCATAGGAGGAATAATATAAAATAAACAATCTTTTTTTTATCAGGATATCATTTTTAAATAGATAATCTATAGGAAATTAGAATCTTTGTACTCTTATTTTTCAATATAAACCTTGTGGCATAACCAGACAATTTCTTTGGAAATTTTTACAGCACATTTTTTGTACTTTTATTTCCACACATTAAGCCTTTGTTGCCTACTACGATAATCTTAGTAGATATCAAAACAAGCAAGTCTTCCTTTCTTGGTGATCAGTTCAAGTATTTCTTTTCTTCTTTTCACATATTAAGCCTTGTGGCATACCCAACTAATCTTAGTTAGCATTAAGGCTAAAGGAGCCTCTCTTCTCGTACAAAAATTGAAACTCAATCTTTCTACTCTTTTTCTGGTAGAAGGGAGTTGTATTTATACATTTGAAGTTGCCACGAGCTTGTTTCAGGAAAAGGAATCGAATATTTAAAGTTTGTAGTTTTGATGAATTGTCAAGAACAGAAAATGTTCATATTAAATCATCGGACACAAAGTAATATTCCAAAATATTTCAAACAAATTGAGAGAGTTTATTTTTCACATGAAAGTTATATGGTAGTATTCAACATGAGTAAAAAGATATATTTTAAGGTACTTAGCTTTGGAGTTGAATAGAATTCTTTAAAATTGCCCTGCTCTTATTAGAGGCTGATAATGTATCATGTAATTTGATACCGGCATTATTCCAACATGTGGAAGTTTGCTTCTTTCTTCTTTTTCTACCTCTCTCTCCCTTAATTCAACTTTCTCTGCCTATTTATATCAAAAAGCGATTTCACATCGACTCATTACTTTTTTTCTCAGTTTGTAAGTCATTCCTTTTTCTATTGGTCAAATTAAATTTTCACATAGGCTTACAAATTTGAAAACAGTGGAGGAAAGAAAGTTATTTTTATTTCATATTCAACACTAGGATGTAGATGAGTGGCCATTCAGGACAACTTTCATTTCATGATTTGATAGGAATGAATGGATCAGCTCAAAAACGTGCCTGGATATACCGTAACTTTTCAGCTTGTGGAGAAGACCTAAATGCCAGACCCTGTCAAAGGCTTTCGAGATGTCCAATGCTACAGACCAGGCTTCACCAATTTTATCTAGTTTATGACAGACTCTTTCCATGATTATCGTTAGTATCTCAGCAGTTGATCTGGAGAAAAGAAAGCCATATTGTTGTCTGAGAAAGGTCCCTGTGATGAGAGATGATAAACCAATTTAGTATTGATTAGGTCTTCGAGGAGTTTTTCAAAAAGAGGTAGAAGGCTAATAGGCTGATAGTTGGAAGAGTCAGACGGCTCACCAGTGTTCTTAAAAAAGAGGAACAACAGATGATGACTTCCAGCAGGCAGGAAAGCACGAGGCATGAGGCATTTATTATACAGTTCAGCAGAGAACAGGAGCTACTTCAGGAGTGCACTTCTTAATGACTATAACAGGTTCAAATGATTTATTGGGATCAAGATCAGAGATGTCAGCAGAAACCATGGAAGGGGTTATATGCATTTCACTCATCAGAAAATCAGTTCTTAGTAGGAAGTTAGGCAAGGATACTCCAGATGAGTCAAGAGTAGAGTTTGAAGAGAATTTACAGGCAAAACATTCAGCTTTATCAACAGAGGATGATAACACCTCAAATCAATTGAAGAGAAGAGAATAAAAACCTTGCACATATTTAATACCCTATTACAGAGACACCAGAAGTCACAAGAGCCAAAGTTTTTAGAGTCTATGCAGAGCTTCATTCTTTCAGCAAACAGGGACTTATTTGAGGACTCACTTAAACAGGTTTTCTATGCTCTAACTATGAAAATATTCGATTTATAAATAAAGAATCCTACTTTGCGGAAATTCACTTATCACAGTAGGGGTCTGGAACTGATTATGATAAACAAGGGACGACTGTATTTGAATAAATAAAAATGGAAATAACATTACTATAAATCGTCTGTGGTGAAAGCAAGGCCATCAGAACTGTTCACTACTTGGCTATTGTTGCAGGTGTGCTGTGGATCATTTGTAGGGGATGTGTTTGGCTGCATGTTGGTACAAAGAAGTCTGCAAACAAAATTATTCAGAAGATAGTAAGTTGAGAGTGAACCAAGTACAAAACAACAAGACAATAGTATTTGATTAAAATAAAGCCAAATTTTATTTTTTGGCAACAAAACAAAATCTACATACAAAGATAGTTATGCAAATAGGATAAATGATGTCAAAGATGTGCTGAAAAGAAAACATCAAATTATGCTTATTAGTCCTTCCAAGGTATAAAGAAATGTCTATGCAAATGATTTAAAGGAGAAGTAACCTTTGTTGTGCACTACATCTCTTCATTGCTTCATCATTGAACAATAATAATAATATGACATTTCTAACATCTATTATGTCATATTTTCTCTTATTTTGTTAATATAAGTGTAAAGGTGACTACTGGGCTATTTTTTCATGTCTAGAGAACTCTTATAATGTCAAAAATCATATTTAGAAGATCGTAAACAGGTTTTCTATGCTCTATAAAAATATTCAAGTTATAAATAAATAATTCTACTTCACTGAAATTCACTTATTGCAACTGGAACTAATTAACCACAACAAACAAGAGATTACTGTGTAGATGATTTTTAGCAATTTTAATGATTTCGAAAGAAATCCTTCAAATGAATTTAAATTTGGTTTCAAATACAGTATTGGAAATATTAAACAATCTAATAAAACAAAAATAAAAGTTTGAAGAAAGATTTTTCATTTTTAAAAATTTATTTTAATCCTGAGGTATCACTTTTTTTTGAGGTACCTATTTTAATATAGTATAAAAAATAAAATTATTCATTCTATTCAGTTTCATAAAGTAGTCATATAGAATAAGAAATCATATTCTTAAACTATTAGTTATATAAAGTTAAATGTAATTTATTTTTAAATGCAAGTATCAATGTCTTGATTATTGCACTGTTGGTGTTTCGAATTTCTTTAATTTTTGTCATGCAATTTATAAGTCAGGGATATGATTATACATATTTTATTTTTGACCTATGACTCCACAGGCTACAATGCATCTATAAACATTATTTTCATTAAGTTTTAAGAAAAAGACATAGTCCTATGGATTTAACCTAAATTCATATAATTTTTCACTACTTTCCAGCAATTTGCCTGATTTATTATCCCATATTAAGCAATAAGAATTATCACAGTGTATAGAGCGCCTATGGTGAGATGTTTTCTTATCTAATTACACACAGCCAGACACTAAATTAACAAAATATTAATCCAATCAAAATTTAGAGATAAATATATTTATTTTCTCAGTTATATGCACAAAAGATGAACATTATATATTTTTATTACTTTCTTTGGACACTTTAAAAAAATCAAAATCATTAACTGCTATTTAATATACTTATCTTGCAAGCCATGGTAAATGAGTTCATTCTCTATTGAATGCTCTCATATTTGTGACTTTGGGCCAGATTTGGCTGAGTCCAAGGTCAACAAATTGCTTTACATTTAAAAATGATTTGCATATAAATAAAACTGTGAAAATATATCCGTATAGATCTGGAGAGAATCATTTGGAATTACAAGAGTGAAAGGCAGACATTTTGAACTCCTTTTTTTTTTTTTTTTAAAATGGATAAAATTACTTTGTTATCCAAATTTACATCTCATCAGATTTTGAATGAATGTGATGTGCATATATGTACACATGGTCATATTTATAGTCACAAATATTCATATATATGTATACAAACACACACACACACACACACACACACACACACTGAGACTTCCTTAAACAGATGTATACATTTTTTTACGAAGTCAATGAATTCCAACTTCAAATGTTAAATAAGCATTTAAAATATATATCTCCATAATCTAAAGTTAGAGAAGTTTATAGAAATCTGGTCTGAAAAGAAACAACTTTTCAAGAACAAAATTCTGTTCTATTTATCTTTGATTAATTTCACTCCATCTTTTTCGAGGTTGGATTAGGCAGGATGGAAAGATTACTGAGTTTAAAAATCGGAAACAAGGCTTTCTTTTGATCGAATGTCGGTTTAAGAGTGAAAGGGAGGTAACTCTTGCTCATTTCGTTTTTGTTTTTTTGTTTTTTAGCTTTGCTAAAGAATGTTCTTTTTCTGAAACATTTTTACAATAAAATATTACTTCAACAATATTGATACACTTGACATTTTTGCAACTCCAGGGATCAAAGATTGTACTGAATAATATTTTCTTTCTTCTAAAACATTTATTCTTTCATTGAATGTATGTCAAGTATTCAGTATTTTTGATGCTGTAAATGCATGTTAAGGTCACATCATGGTTGCCAAATGTTGCAGGCATTACTTCTAGTTTAACTAAAAGTAGTGGAAACAATATTTTGCACATGTGAATGATGGGGTGTAAAGAAATGGAAGACAATTTCAACAAGTTGCTATTTTATAATTTTTCTTTTTATATAACTGAGTAAAATTTTTATCTGAGCAAAATATTTTAATAGAGACATTTTTATAAAAAAGATATATAAGATATAAAATACAATATCAAATTTTTCTATGGTTTCATATAAATGAGTAAAATGCAGTATTTTATATTTTTTAAGTTTTTATATAACTCAATAAAAAGAAAGAAAATACACTGGTTTGCATGCAAAAGAGAAAACATTGAAGGTTAGGAATTTTGTTGGTGGATCATGTGTGTGTAGTGTGTATGTGTGAGGGAAAATTCCGTCATTTAGGATAAAGATATCCCCCCCCTCACTGCCTGGGGAGTTGGTATTGGTATACTAGAGAGACAAAAGAGATAGAGGACAGCACCCTCCGGTAACTTCTTGTTGAAACTGGTGAAACTATGTGAGGATAATACACACTTTCTTTCCATGGCACTTAAACCAACTCGAGAGGCTTATGACTGCATCATATTGAATCATCAGTTCCTGTACAATCATCAAAGTTAAGCAACATCAAGTCTGATCATTACCTAGATGGGTGACAGCTTGGGTTTACCAGATTATGTAAACGTGAATGTGCAGGTGGTGCAGTGGACAGTGAGTGGCTCAGAACTGTTAATCAGAGAGCAGAGTTCCAATTCCAGTTGCATTCATTATATTCACTTATATGCAAATACTCTTGGGAAAGGTATGAATCCACTTCTCCCCCCCAGCTATGGGTTAATTACTAAGACTTGTATCACAAAATCATTATTACCTGAAAAAAAAAAAATTCTTATGGTCTAAATATATTTTCTGGCTTTAAATAACCTGCAAAGGGTTGCTAAATCATAAAAAATAACCAACCAACTCAAGGAGAAATTCAGTAAAACAATTGTCATTTTTTAAACTTTCATATTTCAGAAAAAGACAGAGACAGAGAGAAAAAGAAAAAAAGAGAGAGAGAAAAAAAAGGGAGAGAGAGAGAGATCAGTATAGATAAAAATTATTTTGGCTTTTTTCTGAATTTGCTCAGTAATGAAATCTAATATCTGCTATGGCGTGACATTCAAAGATAAAAAACTGTATTTTTCTTTCTTTAAAGTTATCTCCCTTGGTTTGTGCATCGATATGAATTTTGAAATTCTTGTGGCATTTGTAAAAAAAATGATAGATATTCATAGATATGGCCTTTTACATTTTGAAATGTCTAGCCGATATAAGTGCTTTTACATTGTAAGAAATATATTTAAAAATTACCAGCTTATGAATTGGCGTTGGATTGATTTTTCTTCCTAATTAAATCTCTGATGATCTTGGACATGGTGGTAAAGATTCTAGTATTAGAGATAACAAATTTATTTACAAGTTTTGTAGAAAGAGTTTTTTCGAGGGTAGGATTATGAATTTTGTGTTGTTGTTGTTGTTAGAAGTGCCATTGGTGGTGTCTAGGGTTTTAGATTTGTAGATTTTGTAAGCTCTTTTTCTAGCATTGACGATGAAATGGTGTGTGAAAAAGTCTAAATATTTTCTCAATGTATTTCTCTTCTTCACCTCAGTATTCTGGGCTGCCATATCCTAAGGGCTCAGAGATAGAATCTTTATCATCCATAAACAACATACAAATAAACTGACTAAAACACATGCTTCACAACTTATGCATCCACAATAAATGGAAAGTGATCGATAACCCAAATATTGTTTATAACATCTCTAATATCAAACTTTCTATCACTAAAATGGAGACTTTAAGTCTTGGCTTAAAATTTGCCACTGGATTAAGAAAAGATGACATTGAAACTAAAACCCATAGATTCAACCACTCAGAATTTGAAAAATGTTTCATGCAAAGTATCTTAGCAGCAATCCTTATAAATACTGATGAAACTACATTAACCAGGAGATATTTCAGTCAGTCACACATACCACACGCTTGGGCAATCATGCATTCTTTCAATACATGACTGTCTAGGCAAATTTTTCCCACAGTAGGTTTCAATTACTTTCTGTGGTTGACTGGTTGCCCAATCTGCTATTCAATCCATAGCTGGGTGTATTTGCATGTAAGTTAATATAACGAGCCTGATTGGAATTTGAACTCAGCTCCCCAATCTCTCATTACAAATCAATATCCATTACACCACAATGCAATGGAGATATTTACTGGCATTAAAAACTTATCCAAGAATAAAAACATAAATCATAGGCCCTTCCGATAAAGGAAGCAGCATAATCATAATGGATAACTGGTCACTAGATAGTTTGTTGGATTAACTGCCCCCTGATGATAATCACAGGTGGTTTAACATTTGAAAGGCTCTTCCTCTTTTCCCTTTGACATTTGGAGCAGCAACAAATTTCCTTTTGCTCCAATAGACATAGAATATGTAAGTACTTCAGAAACACGGACTAAAGATTATATTGAACTGTTCATAACTTCAACTTCATTTCTTTCTTTATCCTTCTGTAACGTGTCATGTTAATACATTTATTAATTGTTTGCTCAAATTTCATGTTTTGTTTTTACCCAGACTCACATGAGTCCTTCAAATATTGTTTGTGGGACAAATGTATCAGGACACAGAAAATGATAATACTTTCCATTCTTGCAACATGCTTAATAAAGACAAGTCTGTTTATAATAAAAGCTTGCCACTTGTTTTCAAGCACACCTATCTATGAGGTCAGCTAATCAATACCTGTTTCAAATGAATGTTCTGGTATATTTGTGTTTGTTCAACAGAGCCCACTTTTGGTTTAAATTGCAACTATGCTGAGCAGACCTTAGTTACAGTTTCTGGGAGAAAGTGCATTAGCTGGAAACAGTTGGAACAAGGCCAGTACACACAAACCATTGGTCATGATGACTTGTGACATTGTCCTGATACAACCATCAATGGCTTCCAAATAGTTTTGTTTACCCAGTTTTACTCACAAGGCTTTACACTGACTCATGATGTAGTTTTCAGGCACTTTTCAATTAGGATTGCTTCCCCAGACCAGTAATATCAAGAAGTCACCTCCCTGATAAATTAACAATGGCTAGACTTGAACACAAATTTTATGGTCAGAGAGTGAATATTCTAGCTACTCAGCCGCACATCCCTAAACCACCCAGCATCCAGTGATATCTACATTTAAAATATGAAAATGCAACATATCTCATGGCTCTTCTGGTAAAGAAGTCACTTCTCCAGCTATTCTTCACTTCACTCAGAGACATGAAGAAAGGCAAATTATATCTGAATGAAGAATGATACCAAAGTATTTTGAAGACACCTTTCCAAGAAAATCACTCTTGGAACAGCCATTTTCTTCACACGTTTTCTTATGCTGCAATTGGCAAATTGTTGCCATTTTATGCATATTATTTGTTTTTTATTTTATCAACTGCACAGTTGGGTGTCAATCTGAGGACAGTGCAGAGGATTCAGAGTTGGATGAGTCTAATGGTGATTACAAAGGTGTTTGGAGTGATCACTAATAATGGTAAACATGCCTCCATCCATCTTTCCACAGGACCTCAGACTCAATACAGAGGCCTACATCAAGTGTCTTGAGGAAGTAATACTGCCCTGGGTGAAGAGGGTGCCTGCTGGAAGATCCTATGTCTAGACTCTGAACCATGCCACATAAAAAATGTGAAGAAAATAGAATCAAAGAATTCTTAAATCAAATTGTTTATTAGAAGATCAGCATTTCCAAACCTGGGCAATATCCAGAAAACAACAAATATTTTGGTATTTTCCATAGTTTTGAGAAAGTCATTGACATTCAAATAGTTCTTCAGATGAAATATATTTTTTTTTTCTGGATATAAATCATATAAGGGAAGTCCAAAAACAAAAAATATTTACTTAAATTTTTATTAGTTGTAATAGTGTATATTATTTTTAATTTTATAATTATGAACAAAAATCGTTTAATTTTTGTCAACAGTTACAAACCTAACCATAAAACTAAATTTTATATATATATTATATAAAATGAATGCTAAGCATGACTGTCAACCATTGCATTTAAAAGCAAAATGAAAAATTATAGTAATAGATAGCAACACACAGTTTTGTATTACTACTTGCACTCCTGAAGATGAACTCGGAAGAAGATAAAAAGTACATGGGAAATAAAAGCAATTTTCACAGTTATAGAACATTTCTCACATCTTTTAATTGCAATACATAGAAGGTTATTCATGAGTAAGAACAGATCATATTAAAAATAAGCAAACATAATTTCTGTTATTTATTTAATCAGACATGCCTAAAAGAGTTGGCTGCCTTAATACACAATATATATAAGAGATTATAATGGTAAGTAACTAGTGATTGAATGATTTTTTTTTAAATTTCAAAAGCAAAGTACTATTGCCTGAGGAAGTACAATCAAAGTATTGAAACATGAAAGCTTTTGTGTAGCAATTTCAACATGTTTTTATAATCTCTTATAATAATACTTTGTATTGTGCACTTTTTATAATCCATGTCCATTGGTCCTTTCTCTCATTTGGTGAGATTATATACATATATATATATATATATATATATATATATATATATATTTTTCAATGTTAAAGTTTGCTTTCATTTGTTTTTTAATATGGTTTTTATTGTAATCTCTTATAATAAAAATAATAATAATATATTGCACTACTTTGTTTTGAGCACTTTTTTTTAAAAAGTAAATGCTACAAACAATGGAATGTTACTCCATCTGTTCTTTCTCTCATTTGGATATATATATATATATATATATATATATATATATATATAAACCTAATGAGCCAGACAAACCTACCTAGGTTTCACCTAAATGGATCATCAGGGAAAGTCGGCTAAAGAGGCAAATAGGAAACCTGTATTTATAGGCGATAGCCAAAAGTTATACCATGTGACCAAAGAAAGAACCACAAACGCAAACCACCTTTTAAAGATTTATTCAACAAAAGGGGAGGGGATATTAAAATACGAACATTAAGGTGGAATGACCAATAAACGGGAAAATTCGTCTTAATTTAGTAACCAAGATTTTTCATGCCTACATATGTTAAGAATTTCAGTTTTGGAGTTTAATAGCTGGTTAGGTTGATCATATAAAGCTATGGCTAATTTCTCCTCTGTACATAATTTACAAAATTTTTGGCCTGCTTTATATTTGGGGCATTTTTTTAATATTTCCCATTTAAGGATGGGGTCTTTATTATCTTCTTGTCTGGTTTTCCATACATAGGTGGATAACGTGGTACTATGTTTAATTTTTTCGTTTTTATGCATGTATGTTAAAAGAGAGAAGAAAAACTATTTTTAGACATGTTGAAAGAAAAAAGAAAAAAAAATCTTTCCACAAATGCATTCCTTCAGAACTATTTTGACAGGAATATTCCAAAGACAAATGTTTGAATCAGCACAAAAAATATAATGAATGAAATTAGAAAGTCTTTTATCCATGGTGATAGATTTGATTTCAGGTGTTTGTTTGTTGGATAATGCATTCGTTTCCATTGATCAAGTATGGCAGATCTTGCTCCTGTCCATTTTCCGGGGCCAGTCAAACGGAATTGATAGGGAGTACAAGGGCCAACAATGGCATTCAATCCAAGGTATGGATCTGATAAGAGCAGATGACCTAAAAAGAAAATCATTTTGATAGGATAAATGTACTCATTACTGAAGGGGAAATAAAAATGTTATTTTGAAACATTTGTTTCATAAGCAACAAAATAGAAAAATTATTGTTATTAATTCAATTTCTATTTTTCTCTTTAAAATGATGTCCTGACAGAATTCATCATTACTTGTGTTTTAATCAAATCTTTGATAAATTTTTCCTTGATAATATTTTAACAGATTTTTAAAAAATCTCACATGCAAGGAGTTTATAAAAATGTTACCTTTGTATAAAAATTCTTGTTACTATTTCAACAAACTCACACCTTTGTGCCCACAAAAAAAAAATAAAAAAAATTGGAGTTTTAAGAGGATGTTTATTACCTTGATGCTATTATTATTTTAACTACCTTCAATCCTTGGCAATGTTTATTGTTTTAAAAACTGATGAGTAGAAATGTAATAAAACCTAAACAAATGATGAAAGTGAATTTATACACATTTTTTTGTTCTTGAGAATTTACAACAAAAATATTAAACACTATTAGATTGAACTGTAACTTATTTAGAAGTTCAAAAATTCTATATATTTTATGAAATGTAAATCTGTTACTGTATTTGTTACAGGTTGGAGGAATTTTCTGTATAAAATTGGAACATTTATGCAATCAATTTGATTTGAATGATTTATTGGCTGATTTATTGATTGATCTATTATTTTATCAATCACTCCTATTGTGTTTTTCTTAAATGTGAACTAAAATTTGAATTTGTAAAATAACATCTCCCTTCAAAGATCATTTTTCTTCTTCCTGTACATTTTAATTTTTGCTTCATGTTTTCTACAGTCTTGTACAGAATTATACAATGTATATTGTTTATACAGGATAAATTCAAAGAATTTAAACATTTCTGAATTTTCAATTTCTGTTACCATTCCTTCCCACCACAAGTAAATACATTATATTTTTTTTCATCATTGCATTCCTTGTTTGCAATATACAATCTTTACAGGATTTCTAGCATACCTATGCAATAATTAATAGCAAAAACAAAAAAACAAACGCAATTCCATTTTTTCCAAACGACAAATTACCATGAAAAGTAGGAAATATATATTTTGAAAGATGAAATTGCTTCTTCAAATCCCACAAGACATTTTTTTATCTGCACAGTAAAAAAGAAATTATAGTCGTATACATACCAAATGGTTTTAAATAATTGTTATTCTAAAATAAAAATCAAAATAAAACAAAAAAACGATAATGATATATTTTTATATTATCTTATGGAGTTAATATTGTTCTGCAAAAAATTTCATGAAGTTTTGTAGAAAAAATATTTTTTAATTAAAATGAATGACACTTTTCTGTTCACCTATGGTTTACTGCTAATCTTTCATACTGTAAATCTTAAACTTTAAATATTGCTGAAGAGTGAGATTCTTGAGAAGCTTACTTTAATCTAATTGAAAGCAACATTCAAGAACATACCTGATAGGGAGGACTTGATGATTAAAAAGTGTATCTCAGTGATTTAAAGTCTGGAATGTTTTTATAGCGACCCATCTATGCCACATGTTACCCCCACCCCAGAGACCCTTGAGTTATGTAAGACATTCCCTCTTTATCCACTGTGCCATGTGTCCTTGAAGTTAGATTCAGTGATATATGTATGTGAGAGAGAGAGGTGATATTCTTTGTTAGTGTTTATGTAGGTATGTAAGTATTGCTTGATAGTAGTAATTCTTTTGAATCTCTGTTGGATTTTTAGGTGTCTGAAGCTTGAGGTTAAGTGACAGCAGACAAAATTCTTTTCAGTGGCTTGTCTGGTCCATTTGCCTGCCTGTCACTGTCTTAACACTTGTTTTTAAGACAATAGAATTCATAATATATTGTTCTTGATTTTGACTGGCTCCAGAAATTACTGATTTGAGGATAATGCCTTTTTCTTTACCTACATTCAGGAATTCAACCTTTTGGCTTCTCATTTATTTCTTCATTTTTTCTTATGTTTTTATTTCTTTATACAATCCAAAATGGTCTGCCAACTTTTAGCCTTCTATTTTTTTTTGTTATGTTTTGAAATAGTGATCTTTTTCTTTTTCTGTCACTACAATGCCTTGGTCATGGTTATCAAAATGACAACCACATTGTTCTCAATTATATATAATTCCAAAAATAGACATGATCCTAATGCAGTCAATGCCCTTAGCAATCTCTTCAGAGTCAATCAATAAATATACAATTAAAGGCCAACTTACATAGGTTTGGTTTACAACCAATGAACTCACACAACGCATCCTGATAACTTATTGCATCAATATTTTGCTGGGTGTCAAGTGTTGCATTTATCTCTTCAAGGATCACTTCTTTTGGGGGTAACTTTACTAGGCCCTGAAAGAAAACCCCAGAAACTTTAGCAAACTCAGACGATGATATTTGATAAAATCATTATTCTATTTCCTCAGAATACAAAATCATAGATTTCTTATAAAATATCTCAAATTTATTTACTCACACAAAAGTCACCAAATATCTTGAAATATTCACATAAATAGGAAATATCTAAGCCATTATTGATCTTAATACATTGAAACAATTTAACTTATTAAAGAAAAGGAAAAAAATGAGAAATTGTAACAATTTTTATAGGTTTGCCTTTTATTACAAAAGGCTTTTCTCTCCTAATCTATTTTTGTGTGTTCTCTTCAAAAGTTTGCATCAATAATCCAGCCATTTTGAATATATCAATAGTCCTTTGTTTGATCTTGATGAAGCTTGGCAACCAATCAGAGAGAAGGAGATTAAGATATCATTGTCTTAAATGGCTGAATACTTTCAGGACTGATCTCCTATGCTTGATGAAAAAAGAAATCAGATATAATTTTTTTTTTATTCTCAGTTGATTATTTAAAGTAAATGACAATTCAGAAGACAATATGGTTTTCTAAGAATATTTCCATTCTCTTTTGCCTTCTTCTTTGCTTAGTTGATTGGTAGATGGACAAATAGAAATCTAAGAATGGCCAACTATTAATTGTAGCATAAATGTCTGAATGTTTGACCTTTGGCTTTATATTCAAAGCAAAGCCCAATTTTTCCATCTCAACAGAATCATTAATGAATCTGAGGGTAGTAGGGAAACTTATAACATTTTGTAAACATTGTAAAAATTATTTTTTGATACAGATGTAAGCTAGTTTTGTAAAAGACATCATTTAATAGATACACTGGTGGACACCATCAGTGATGGTGGAAGCTGTAGGTGTCTCCCCTTTTTTGATTATTTTTCAAGAGTTGGATTATTTTAAAGGCTTTAGAATTGACTTTTCAGAAAAAGATCAATAACAATCAACACTAAATTATAATGACACATAACAAGAATAAAAATCATTACCTTGAACAATCGAGTTGCCAGACGACACTGACTCTCATGCAGAGGAGGTGCCGGTCCAAAAACATGAATGCAGCCAATTATAGCAAAATTTTTGTCAATCAACTCAGGAGGAAACATGTGCTTGTAAGCAAACAGTTTACCATCTTTCATCTTCAGCATTGATTTCTCCAAGAATGGATAATCTATTTCATATCCAGTTGCAAATATGACAACGTCAATGTCACTTGCAACTGTTCCATCTACAAAGGAGACATCATGAGCAGTAAATTTTTCCACATCCGGTTTAATAATCAATTTCCCACAAGAAATTTTATCAATAATTTCATCATTTACACTTAGTGTTTTTGTAGTCATGCCAGAATTTTGATTTAGTCCAAAGAATTTATGATTCAAAGCCAAAAGATTTTCAAACCAAAGTTGCTGAAGTCTTCTGGGTAGAAACTTCAAAATAAATCCTTTTATTCGTTGAGTAAAATGAACATCCAGTGGTAAACCTACAGGAGTTAATCTCTTTGCAAACCATTTCCCATTTCTTGTGCTTGCATAGACCTAATAAAAATGAGGAGAGTCAGTCAGAAACAAATAGAAACAATCCCCCACAAATGACTGAAAATAATTGTTAAGAAAATAATAAATTTACAATTCCATCCCTGAGTGGATTATCTGTAATAAATTTGGCAGGTGAGGTCATAACCTGTATATTGTTTAAACTTTATTGCATTTCTCCAATTGAGATATCGGCCTGACAGCTGGATTTTCAGAATATGCTGACTGCACCTCTGCAGAGAGGTAAAAACCCCACTCATTGAGGCCACTTGTTTGCCATGGGTGGTAATCTCTAATATTTGCAAGATCAAGAAGGGGTTCCACAATGAAGCATTATTTTGGTGACGTTTTTTGTGTGTGTGAAAATTAATTCCATCATTAAAACCCATGCCTAGTAGTGAGTGGCTCTCTATATGTCAACAATTTTCTAATCATGTACAGATCTCGACATATGTATACCATAGAAAGACAACTCCAACAATGTCTCAACAGAATACACAAATGGGCCACTGAAAATGGTTTTACTTTTTCCAAAATGGAAACCAAATGCCTACATTTCTGCCAATTAAGAAAATTGCAGTAATGACCCATGTTTAAAATTAGACATAGCAGAAATTCCAGTAGTGTAACAACACAAATTTCTAGGCATTATCTTTGATAAAAAATATTAATGTTCATTCCTCCATCTAAAATATTTGAAAATAAAATATAGCAAAGCTTCAGCATGTAGTGGCCCATACTGAGTGGGGAGCAGATTGACTAACATTGATCAAATTATAGAGATCACTACTTCTCTCAAAACTGGATTACATTAATTTTATATATGGGGCTACACTAGGCTTTCAGAACATCTCCAGTGAGGAGCTTATACACAAAAGCTAATGAAACACCTTCACATTTATGGTGCACTAAACTAGCACTACAGTAGTAAGTAAAAATAAAATCATGCCCAAATAAACCAGCTTACATCAGTACCTTTGAAGCAAATTATTGCAATCTATTGCAATAAAAAGTTAAAGCTATGCAACCCTACAGACTCTGGATGAAATCCATTGCTGAAGAGTTAGTTACCACACTCTCAAATATACAAGAAATGACTTCAGCCAATATTCCACCATAGATTATCAAGCAACCCAAAGTTCTGCTAGAATTACATAATCTCCCAAAATAAAAAATTCACCCACTCACATTCCAGGATAAGTTTCAGGAAATATTAGCAAACTTCCCCAACCATACATCCATTTACACAGATGGGTCAAAATGCAAGAACAGGATAGGGTGTGCAGCAATGAGCCAAAATAATGCAACAAAAAAAAAAAAAAAAAAAAAAATGGTGCTTCCAAAAGAGAAGCTCTATTTTACACTGCAGAGGCTTATACAATTGAGCTATCTCTCAATATTATTTCAAGGAGCAAACAAAAAAATTTTCTAATTTTTTTGGACCCACTATCTATCCTGTTGGCTTTGAAAGAGGAAAAAACAATCAACTTATGAAAATATTATGCAAAATGATTACTATTAACAAGCATAAGAACATCAAACTGTGTTGGATTTTCTAGCCAGATTGAAGTTAAAGGAAATAATGAAGCAGATCTAGCAGCCAAGTCAGCTTTAGATGTGAATGTGGATACAAGGATCAAAATCCCATACACAGATTTTAAGGAGGTTATTAATACATTCAAAAGAAATGGCAACTTTACTGGAATGATAACCCACACAATAAACTTTTTGGCAAACCAACCCAAACTAGGAGAATGGAAGTCAATTCCCAGAAATTCTCATAAGGTAGAAGTGTTACTGGTCTGCGTATATATTGGCCATACAAGAATAACCCACTCGCACTTACTAAACAAAGAAGATCAACCAGTATCCCAAGCATGTCAAATGGCATCTACTATTCAACATTTATTAACCAAGCGCTCAGATCTTGCTTTATCAAGACAAAAATCCTATGATATAAACAATATGTAGGAGCTGTTTGAGAAAGTTAAAGTGGATGATATAATCTTATTTTTCAAAACAGTAGAACTGTAGCTAAAATTATAAACCAAATGAGAATATCAAAATCAATTTCTCTACAAAAAAAATACATCAATGAAAGCAGACTCATGACAACAACCCTCTTTACAAAAGTATATCAATGAAAACAGATCTACAAACTGTTTCCTTACAAAGAATATATATTCTATTCATATGAATCCATTGTAAAAATCTTGTCGGCATTAAATAACCCATTGTGGGTAATATGCTATAAAACAAAAAAAAAGAACTAATTGGGATATCAAACCCTAAACTCCTATTTAACTAGCAGACACACAACTATAAAAGTTCAAATTTTCCAGCATGACTTGACAATTTTCAAACACTATTCAACATTTTTTAACCACTTGGTTCAGTAAATTTTTTGAGCTAAAAAAATTAAGCTCTCACTGAAGCAGAAGTAATATCCAAAGACTGAAAA
Organism: Acanthosepion lycidas; assembly: GCA_963932145.1. Classification (NCBI taxonomy): domain Eukaryota; kingdom Metazoa; phylum Mollusca; class Cephalopoda; order Sepiida; family Sepiidae; genus Acanthosepion; species Acanthosepion lycidas. The sequence goes on from OZ010581.1 coordinate 9,197,009, forward strand.
ATATGATTACATATATAAAGAAGAACAAAGAATTTGTCACTTCACATATAATAAAGAACTTATTGCTTAAAATATAATAGAAACAGTCTGAATAATTGTCAAAACATTTCATCTTACAAGTTCAGATAAAAGTTAAGATTAACAATATATATTGATTTGCATAATCAATAATCTTTACTTACCTGTTTAGCTTGTGTTGTCAGTTCTACTGCAATTTCACTTCCTGTATTTCCTATGCTAATTACCAAAACTCTTTTGCCAAAAAAATCTGAAGCTTTTCGATATAGCTGTGCATGAAAAATTTGTCCAGAAAATGTTGCAATTCCTGAATATGTTGGCATTCTTGGTTTACTGAAGATTCCATTACAAACCATCAAAGCATCAAAGATTTCTTCATGGATGACATTTGTCTTCAAATCTTCAACTTTTAAGTTCCATTTATTTTCTTTATATTCACACTTTTGAACCTGATTAAAAAATTTAAAAAAAAGTAATGATAATGGCTAAATTGATTATCAAATGTGTTCCATTCTATTCTGGTTATTTACTGGCAATTCTAAGATCATCTTGTTTCCTATTTTAAGTCTTTTCCACTGCACCCCACTTCCAGTGTCAAAAGAGTATCCTTTATGGGAGATAATTGGAAAGTTTTTTCTTTTGTTTTTGTTTTGTTCTCTTTCAATTGTAAAATTTAGTTTTAGTCTTTTAGGGAAAGAGTGGATTTGAAATATACATTCCCTTGATTTTAAAAAGTGATTTGATTTTTCTTTTCCATGAACTGATGTCTGAGTTTCAAATAGGCTGACATGATGATTCATTTTATTTATTTTTTTTTTTTTAGAAAGGTTCACCCAAGACATCATTATTCCAGCATCCCACTCTTAATAAATATTCAAGACAGTTCCTTTTTTTCCCACTTTAATTAATGCCAAGGCATTCTAAGACAATATTTTTCCTTCCTACCAGAATCTAGAGGAATTTCTAAATTAATTCACTTTTCCTGCTATCCCATTTATTCTAGACTCTTTCAACTGTAGATTTGAATCCTAACAAGTGAAAAGATTACATATAACAAGCTTTGTTAGGGAATTTGATTTTGCCATTGTGAAGACAAATTTATATATTAAAATGAGATGATGTAGCAACATTTGGGTTCATTCCTTTTCAGATGGTATCAATAGAAAGTAAACCAAGAATCAGTCACCAACATTTGAATCTGTCATTTTTCTCATGTCCTCTCCATTAGGCCATTTCTCACTCCAATATAGTCCATGGTTGAAATTCAAATGTAAAATTAGCAAAATTAAAAAGGCAGTTTTTTGACATATTTGAAATATTCAAAACTAGTGTGGGCAAGCTATAGGGTAGTGTGAAATCTTCCACAACACAACCAGCCTTACCTCTTTTTAGGAAATGCACTCTTCCTATCTGATAAGCAAAATTCTACTTTCATGCAATATAACAAGTATTCATTGGTCATTCACCTCCAATCTGGCTTGCTGATTGGTCAGTTCTGACCAATCAAACCGCCTGCATGCGACCAATCTGTTTTTCCCGCTCATGTGCTGGGAGCCACTTGACCAGTATAAAAGCAAAAACACGTGTGAACTTTTTAGAGAGAGAAAGGGTTAGTAATTTTCATTCATCTCTCTCGCACGTCTCAAGATGTAACCTTCGCCAACTTCCGTCTTAGTCATTGCTGACAAGACGTTTTTAAGACAATTACCAACATTCATGAACTCTGAAATCACTCCTGAACTTTTATCAACTTTAGAACTCACAATTCCAAACTTTATTCTTCTGAATTACAAGTTCAATATTACAGTAAAAGGTAAATTACTTCTTAAGAACTTTCTGTTTAAAAGACACTTAATATTAACAGGTTTAATATCAACATTAACGAACGATTACAAGAAAGACATTCTGAAACCTAAAACATCATACATATTTGCCAACATAACATATACCAAATATTCTGCTTGTACATTGTTTTGAATGTTTTATTAGTTTCTAATTAAATATGTCTTGTTCGTAATGTGAACTCTGGTACAAATATTTCCAAATCAAAGGGACACGACTCTGTCCTACCTTTTCTTTGCATGTTGTACACCAACCTAAATAAATCTAAATTGTTACGTTTTAAAACAATTCAGTTGAATTTTGTATTTTATTTTGATGTTAGTGGAAATAGTTAATTGACACGCAACTTATTCTCAACAAATATTACCACATAACCCATCCACTACAGTAGCTACATCTGAAAAAGGGGCCCATAATTTAATTAGCCTAAGGACCCATAAAGATTATAATCCGGCCCTGTGAACAAGAATGCTACAGTCACCACGGATTCTTTCAGGAGTAAAATAAAAACTCCAAACGAAAGCATTTATTTTGTTAATTACAAAATAAAATCTTCAGAGTTCAAGCAGAGAGAAAAACGAATGCAAAATAGTTTCAGGAAAGTTAAGAAGAGTTTATCGAAATGGCTTCGTTTGTGCAGACGTGATATTCCAGAAGAAACCATACTGCATAGTGCATAAAATATTTTTCATCAATGCTTAATTAAGTATTCATGTATAAAAAAAAAATTAAACTGTCCCCATCAAAATAATTCCACAAAGTTTTCTAATAAAACAACGTATTCAATATAAATTGGATAATTTCCTGATTTTTGGTAAATTATGATTTCTAAGATTTTTATTTTTTAAAGTGTTATCATTTTGTAAATGGTAAATCGATCATAAATTGACTGTGAACGTAAATTATTTTTTTCTTTTTTTATATAGATCATTATTCTTTGGTTTAATTTTTAGGATATCTTTCAAAAATAAAACTTTATTTTTAATTTATATTAGTTTTAAAGTAAATGAAATTTTTATTTTTTAACTGTACGTTTGAGTTTCAGTACAAATACGTTTTTTTTTAGCAATTCACACATTAAAAAGGAATAATTATTTTGATAATGAATACATACTTTTTTGTTGAATTTCATGTGTTTTTCTAAGTCAAAGTTTTTCACGTAGAGTTGTAAATATTCTTTGTATTTATACTGTGGTAAAAACAAAGGAAATTCTTGAGGCGGAGGAAAATCGCTGAAAGCCATCATTTCTTTACTTGTATTACAAACCACTTGTTTGGTGACAGTCGTTTCGTTTGCTACCGGGTTGGCATTATGTTCCCATAATCCGCCGAATGTATCGTTCCGTTCGAAGCAAACGGCAGTCAAATTTTCTTCCATACAACATTTTAAAGCTGCAATACCAGATACGCCGGCTCCGATGATGGCAACTCGCATTTTTTACTACTTCTGATTTAGGAGAAAAAGAGAGACACCTATTCAGCTTTTATTAGTGAGAAATCAGGTCAGTAAAGACGCCAACTACGAACGTGATACAAAATCGAGTTTTTAGACACATGCGTACATATGAGCTGGGTACTACTTAAGAGCTGCCTACTACCCACCCCACCTCACACTCCGACTCGTTTGGGTTTGGAGGTTCCAAGCCAGATTGGGGGCCACAGGGTGTGCTTTGTAATCTTTGCTACAACGTTTGCTTTTTTCCACCTGCATTTATATACGTTTTTTTACGATTAAGCACATCTGAATAGTAATTAAAAGGTGAAAGATTTTCACGGATTTTAACGTCATTCTTGATTCTTTTTTTTTTTTATCCAAATCCATCAATTTGTTTTGCTCATGAGAAGTCTCGAAAAAACAGTATATACAAATTTCCTATTTTTTCTTTCATCATTTTGAATTGTGTTAAAATTAATTAACCTTTTAACAAGAAAATTTTCAAGTTGATGTTAAAATTTTTTATTAAAAAGGAATGATGTTTTATTTTTAAAGAAAGCCAAACGGTTTCTAAAAAAAATAAAAATGTTATAGTTGTGTGAAAATTTATTTTTCAAATTAGCGGTAAAAGAACCGTCAAAATTATTTCTTCAGTGTGAATTGATGCGAATTCTTTTTTATTTGTTTGTTTTTGCCGCTCATTAAAATGGTAACGAGCAGGACACTTCGACCTTGTGACTTTTTTGATCGTTTTCCCTACACATTGTTGTAATTTAGTCTTATTTCGTTTTAGAATTGACTGTTAATTACTTTTTCAGTTCCTTTTGCGTTACGGACCTAGTCGCAACACACCTCTTAAGCATTTTTAAACCTTCGTTTTTTTTCATAGCAAATTTCAACTTATTTTTTCGAGTGATTTTTAGTATTTTGCGAGAACCCTGGCTGTTGTTGGTTCCCCTTAATATAATGCGGCGACTTCTCGCCGAATTCAGGGGTCTGTACGCAGGCTCGTGACCTTTATGGCCAGGACGACTACCTCGGCTGCGTATTATGTTACGTTCCCTTTTTTTTTTTTTTGTCTGCCAACTGGACGCGAGTTGGATCTATCTTTCTTTTTCTTTTTACTTCTATATTTATTCTGGCTTCCTGTGCATGTTCGACTCTCGGCATTCTGTCCTCTACCGTTATAATTACTAAGGGAGGTTTCGATATCAGACTAGACATCCAACATCATCGCAAAGCTAGCTTCCCAGAACTGACCAGATAACGTCGCCGATACCATTCCTGTCCAACACGTCCATTCCGAAGCCCGACTAGCCAACCTGCATAATCCAGTACGGGAAAGGTTATGGACGACGTGCGGGTAACCAGCGTCGATCACCAGCGACGACCAGCAGCGATCGGCTTCCCTTAACTTCGACTTGAATAACCTTCCCCGTATACTATCGGTTATAATAACTACAGGGGACGGGGGGTGGGGGTCAGCACCAACCCAGACCGGCATGTACACAACGTCTGCACATCAACTGCCAACCGTCGGCCTGACCGGAACTTTTGCACCTCAATTCCCAACCGCCGACACGACCAGTTCGACCACCTTTCTATTACTGGGCCAATCTAACCCACGGCCTCTGCTTTGTAAATAAACTTAGCATTAATCATACATATCCTCGTTTTGTTGTCCAATTTTTTTTCACCTTGTCAGATTTCACGTCTTTAATTCGAAAATGTCAGCGGGCCTCTTGTGACCTCATACCGATACGGGGCGTTCCGGTCGTTTTCATATCGCGCCTCCCTCCAAAAGTGATCCCCTACAATTGTATTTATTGGCCAGTTGGATACGTGATCTCATGACTTTGTAAAAAGTTGAATTGAGGTCTGTGGGAGCCTCTTGTTTTCTCATAAAAGAAGACTGACCGGCGGATACGCTCAGAAAGCAGAGGGAAGTATTGTAGCGGACCCCCTGGAGTGGGGCGCGATATGAAACCACGGCCCGAGCGCCCCCGTATCGTAACTGATGGGGTCACAAGAGGCTCGCCAACGTTTTTCGTATTAAAGCCGTGAAATCTGACAAGGTGAAACAAAATGGACAACAGAACGAGTATATGTATGATTAATGCTAAGTTTATTTATAAAGGAGAGGCCGTGGTGTATATTGGTCTGGCAATCGTGGTAATGGTGGTTGGACTGGTCGTGTCGATGGTTGGAGTTGAAGTGCATTCGTTCTGGTTGTTTCGAGTCAACGGACTGGACGTATCGGGGAGTTGGTGTTGCGATGCAGTGCTCCGTATCGGCGACGGTCTCTGGTCAGTGCCGGAAAGCTGGTGTTGTTGTTGGGTATATCGAATGTCCGGTGCTGGCGTTGAATGTCTACTGGTCAAGTCCAATATCGAAACCTCCCATAGTAACCTTAACCGTAGTGAACGGGAAGGTTATGGACGACGTGCGGGCAGCCAGAAGGGACGAAATTCCGAGAGTCGAATATTGGGAAGGAGGCAGAAGTAAAAAGGCGAAGTAAAGAGAGAAAGAAAGGTAGATCCAACTCGCGTCCAGTTGGCAGACAAAAGAAAAAAGATGGCAGCATAACTTAATACGCAGCCCGGGTCAGCGTCCTGGTCACAAAGGCCAGAAGCCTGCGTACCGATACCGAATTTGGCGAGAAGCTACTGTGTTATGTTAAGGGAGACCAACAACAGACAAGGTCTCGCAAAAATTCTAAAAATCTTTCTAAAAATGAGTTGAGATTTGCTACGAAAAAATGAAGGTCTAAAAATACTAAGAGGTGTATTACGACTAGTTTCGTAACACAAACGGAACTAAAAAGTAATTTGCCAAATCCTAAATTGAAATGAGAATAACTACACAGCGTATAAAGATCACGATCAATAAGGTGAAGGTCGAAGTTCCCTGTTCTCTTCCGTTTTAGAGAGCGGCCAAAGGTGGCCGCGACAGTATCAAAACAGAAGGGGCCATAAATCTCTCTACGGTGAAAGACGAGACGACAGCTAAATTTCAAACGGAAGGAAGATTCCATTTCTAGGAGAGAAATTCATTTCGGCTGCTTCCAGGGAATTTTAAAGAAACTAAATCTCATTGAACTTTTCTGTAACGGAAAAAAACATAAAAATTCTCTGTGACACCAACCAACTTTTTTTCATTTTCAGAAAGCGTAATCATTTTTGTCTTGTATATTTGATTTATTATGCAGCCTTAGTTTTTGTATAAGGCGCAAAAAAGGAAATTTGTGTGCAAGCTATTGTTTGTAAATTTTGTATTTTTTGTGTACTGTAATAAATGTTCTTTTAAATACATTTCATGTGGTTGAGTCTAATTTGTTTGCACCTTATTCAACTTTCGGGATAAGAGAGGCCTGTGTAGAATTCAAGATCCTAATTTTTTTTCAAAACCCAGTAAAATAAGCTCAAAGCAGTCCAAGTTGAATGAAAAGACAATCCCACCAAATCATTATCAGCCTGTCACGTGACGAACTTTTAAATTGTCGGAGTTAGCTCCTCCTTAATTCCCAAATTGTCACTAGGGGTCATTCTCCCTATACTATAAATACTGGGCGACTTCTCGCCTCGTTCTCTTTTTCATTTCTTCATTTCAACGATTACAATGTAAGCTCTCTTAGAAGATCCGCGTCTTCCCATTTGTGGGAGATGTCATGAACATTATACACACATACACGTACGTACGAACATTCACCAAAGGACAGACACAAATTTCACACACATACAAATGTCATTGTCTATGTCCATTGTAAAATTGTTTTGTTTAATACATATTTGTTTATATATATATATATATATATATATATATATATATATAGAGAGAGAGAGAGAGAGAGATTTATTTTCAGTTGGACTTAATTCAAGTCCGGCCATTTTCTTGTAGTTCGACCTTTTTATATTCTACCAGGAGTTACACACGTGTTTCTAATACAACAACACGCAAACACACACGGTCCTCTACAAAATCATTCGTTTTCATAGAGGAGGGAAATTTTCTACCCGCTACCAGTCCACGCGTGTCATTATTCAAATAACCAGACTTCACATCAAAAAACTATTTTTAACATAATACTCAGTCTGCAGTATATATTATTTCAAACAAACTTACATCTTAAATACGCAACCAAACTCAATATAAAATATATGATCAAAGACAACCCTATCAAAGTCTCAGTAAATCTTTTGAAATTTACACAAATTATTTGTAAACTTAAACTGTTTTAAATTCACCATAAATACCTAAATACTGAAATATACTTTATTATATTTGAACAGACATTATAACAACACACAACCTTTTGATCCAAAATATTATTGACATTCAAATTATCAAACACAAAAACATTTAAACAATTTAAAATATTACAGTACACTGAACAAATATTGTACTTGTTATGGTATATAAATATAATCTATTCATTGTTAATACATATTTTGCCTTGAACTTTATTCTTTGCCTTAAACTTTATTCTTTTGTCGTTATTTCGTTACATTTGTGTTAATATAGGTACGTCCATGAGATCGCTAAAAAAAAAAGAGCATGGCATGATGAAAAAGACGCCAAATTTGACGAAAACAAAATTTTATTGTCTAAATGTTTATATTATTATTAAGAGGAAAGATCAAAGTTTATTTTAATCATTTTTTTTTCTTTCTTTTTAGAACATTCTAAATTTTGATTAAAAAAAACTTTGTTTCTCTTTGTATCACCGGAATTAGTAAAATAACATATACAAATTTTAGCACGTTTTTTTATGTGACACATTAATTTGGAAAATCTTGCAAAAATAAAAATAATTGTCGGATGTTAATGAATCTTTCAGAAACTATTCACAGATGATCGAAATTATTATAAATATGTTTGTTTGTTTTGTTTTTTATTAAAGTCATGGCAGAAATATTTTTTTTAATATTTATTAATATCGAATTTTCATAAAATTTTATGAAAACGCTAGAAATTCGATCGCGTCAGTTTTAGTGATTACAAAAGTTAAAAGCACAAGGCTTTCAGGAATGCAAATCATGTGTTTTTTTGTTTTTAATTGGATCCCCTCTACCTGAAAATCAGCTCTGAATTGTAACATACAAAACTCAATAAAACAAATATATTATTTAATTTCAAATGCTTTTATTTGCTTTTATGAATATCGACAATATTTTCTGAAATCAAAAACGTTTTTCGATGAAAAATTAATTTTTGATACAGTTATTTGTTGTTTTTTAATTGTAATAGATTTTTTTACCTTTAATTTGTTAAAATATTACAAAATTAGTTAAAATGTGTCCTTATGTGTGATTTGACTAATCAGAAAACCCGCAGTAATTAAGAAATGTAATTTTGTGTTTATAATCGGGCTGTAATAATAAAGTACGGAAAACCAACCAGAATACAATTTAGTTGCGTTATTTGAGTTAAGCATTGTTCTCGGCTGTTAAGGACTTTACTTTTTCGAAACACGTGTGGAGAAGTTAATTTGATTTTTCAATTTCAACTGAGAAGGGTACCTACAAGTATCAGTATCATCTTAGGAAATTTATATGATCTTATTTTTATATTAATCTCAGTTATGACATTTTTCCATAAATGAAATATCAAAATTAATAATAAAATGAATGGAAATACAAATAATACAGTAAATTGTAATAAATGTACATAAAATTATAGCATTTTATGTACACTTCTGATAAAATTTCATAAGAAAGGTACCTATAAATTAATTAGATACCTTTCTTATGAAATTTAATCTCACTCTTAACAGTCATTTTAATTTCTTTATAATATATTTTCCATAAAGCATCGTAAACAAAAAACAAAAAACAAAAAAATTAGAGTGCTGAAACTTTTCCTTAAAAATAACGAGGTAATTAATTTGTTCACTAAAATATAAATAATTTCACTTTTCTCCTTCCGTAGAACAAATTTATCCTCATGGAATCCGTCAATATGTCATTCATCACCTGTCAAGTGACGCGAAAGTTTATGACCTACTTTGTTTTATTTTCAAATTACATCTTTTCGGCTCAGAAGCTAAGTTAAGCTTGGTTCAAAATATTTTAAATAAACATTATAATTTCTGATTTTCTTAAAATAAGTTTTGAAAAAAATGATAATTAATATTTAAAAGAATTTCAAAGTGAGATTTTCATTTTTTTCATAAAATGAAAAAAAAAAATGATTGCCATCTGTCAATTTTGCTGACTCAAAAAAAAAAAAAAGATTTTTAACGAAAATTTCGGACATGCTAGGAAGGATTAAAAAAATGTAAAAAAAAATACCCCCAAAATACTTTGATCTTTCCTCTTAATAGTAGCATCATCATCCTATGCTCTTTTTTTAGCGATCTCGTGGAGGTACCTATGTTAATATGAATGCAGTAGGATGTTAGCTAAGCCCTACAAATTTGGTAACCCCGACTTGTCGGATCTAGGTGACTAACACACCTAAAAATATTGTGAAACCCGATTTATTCCGAATAAATTCAAATTTGGTAACCGTGACGTTGATGGTCACATACATATTTCGCGACCCCGACGTGGTGGTAGTAGCTAAAATTCCAACACACGAATGTACGAAATAATAATTTAGACAACATTAATCAGAGAATAATACTCCTAATCTACAACTTACTAAATGGATCCAAATATAGGCGATAACATGGAAGCGACAATAACAGTAAACCTACCTGTATTTTAATCAGACCAACGTACAGGTCCGGTTTTCGCAATTAAATGCAATCTTTAGTGCGAAAAAGATCACCTCCCGGTGGACGTAGCAATGGAAGTTGCCGATCTACTTAATGTGATGCCTACAGAGAACCCCTGCGATATACTTAGGAACGCGATTATCAATCGCACAGGGGAATCCGAAGAAGGAAGCTTCATGACTTGTTTAACAACCTGAACCTTGGACACCTAAAACCCTGACAGTTGCTAAGAAAGATGAAATCACTCCTGGGTGCCAAGACAATGTCGGACAGAGTACTAAAGAAATGATGGATGGATAAGTTACGCACTTATACCACGCAGATACCTGCCTCACTTCCTGACGAGCTAGATTTGGAACGACTAGCTGAAATAGCTGATAAAATTAACGATAATAAACCAGGAAGAGTTATTTTCATTACAATTCAGGCACGTAGTGTTGCGTCCATTTGCAACCCGGACGATTTAATGTAGATCAAGGAAAGTTTAGCGAACCTCACATTACAGTTACTAAAGTCTCCAACAGACAATGCACGACGAGAATGTCGTTTGCGAAGCAATTTGGCCAGACGTTCTTATTCGCCACACAAGAACAAGCCCAAATCAACTTCCGCATCTGTAGAGCGTCGCATGCTGGGATCACTATAACTATGAACACAGGGGTAGACGGTGCACAAAACCTTGTAATTTCGGCATAAATTCTGCAAACAATTCAACACAAGACGCGGGAAACGATTATCCCGGCAGCAAATAGAGACGACCTTTGCTGCCTGTAGAAGTTTGAAAAGTCGTCTGTTTTATATTCGAGATCGAACAACCGAACGTCTGTTCATGATTGATACTGGCGCTCAATTAAGCGTTGTCCCGCCAAAACCCGCTATGCTTAACAATAAATCTTCATTCACCTTAAAACATTTCGAAGATAGACACATTTGGAGAAATTTCATTAACATTAAATTTTGTATTGCGATGATCCTTTCCATGGATATTTACCATAGCTCAGGTTAAAACATCTATTCTTGAAGCAGATTTCCTATCTCATTTTAATTTATCTGTCAATATGTCTACACGCACTTTGGACGACACGCCGAACCTGAAGAGAAAAGGTATTACCTCTATTTATACTTCGACTGGTATAAGCGCTGCATTGCCATCAGCTAATGGTTTACAGAACTTATTGAGGAAGTATCCGGAGATAACAACGTCTTTCAAATACTCTGAAGTTATACGTTACAACACAGAACATCACATAAAAACTATAGGCCCACCTACACAAGAGTTGCCACGTAGATTGCGAACCGAGAATTACAAAATAGCCAAGAGCGAATGTCAGCACGTGCTCAATTTGGGAATTATTCGGCAATATTCCAGTCCATATGCTTCATTCGCCTTTGCACATGGTGGCAAAACCAGAGGTGGGTACTTGGAGGTCTTGTGGCGCTTTCCGTAACCTGAATGCCAAGACCATCTCTGACAAATATCCAATACATCAACTGCACGATTTTGCGGTTGGATTACAAAGTGAAACAGTCTTCACAAATTTGGATTTGGTAAAGGCTTTTTACCAAATTCCAGTCGCTGAGGAAGATGTTAAGAAAATAGCAATGATCATCCCATTTGGTTTATATGAGTTTGACGTGGATGCCGTTTGGTCTGCTCAACGCTGCTCAGACTTTTTAGCGATTAACTGATGAGGAACTCCGCGGCTTACCATTTACTTTCGCATCTATAGATGACGTTCTAATTACCAGTAAAAATAGTTCCTAGCACCAACAGCATTTAGAACAGGTTTTTCCAAAGGCTACAACACTTTGGATTGAAAATAAATGCGGAAAATGCATTTTTGCAGTTCCCAAACGTTATCGACGAGAATGGAATTACACCTGTTCCGGAAAAAGTAAAAGCGATTAGAAACATCCCAGAGCCGACGACACAACGGAGATTAATAAACTATTCAGTCAGTTATGTGACATACGTGATACACGTTTAAGCGATCATGTATCTTTCGATACGAGGCAGATTTTTTTTCCCGCAGTAGTTTGCCATTTCTTTCTGCGGTAGACCAGTTGCCCTGCTATTTACTCATAGCTGGGGGGGGAGAAAAGGATTCATACCCTTTCCCAAGGGTATTAGCACATAAGTGAACGTAATGGATTTGACTGGAATTCGAACTCGGCTCTCTGATTCCTGAATCCGAGCCGCTATCTATTACACATCCGAAGGTTTATTTCGAATCGTTCAAAAATATTGGCCCCGCTACCAATCTTTTACAGAACCAAAGAAAAAAAAATCCAATGTTACTTTACAAAACGACACATTGGATGCCTTCCATCAAGTGAAGAATGCCCTCGCAGATTTCACGAAACCGCCTTATATAATTGACGACGAAGATTCGCCACTCACGTTGATGATCGGTACATCCTGTGATTTGGTCGATGCAGTTCTTCACCAAGAGCAGAACAATACAAAGAAACCTATTTCCTTTTTATCAGTAAGACTTAACACAGCACAGAAGAAATGTAGTAACTTTTCACGGGAACTTTTAGCGATCTACCTATCCATCTGTCTTTTTAGACATTTATTAGAGGGTCGGACTTTACGGTTCATACAGACCATAAGCCACTACGTGTCTTTTAGTTTTAACCAATTCAGGCCGGTAAATGTTGTTTAATACTGTTTATTATAAATAGAGCATTTACTTAAATATTTGTATCTATAAAAAGAATATATAAACATAAAATGTCTTAAAATAATTGTCGGACTTTGTCCATTTCATAAAGGGTGACGTTATTTGTTTACATTTGATACACCATAAGCAGATATGAATGTACGTGAGAGAATCATGGATGATTGAGGTTTAATAGCAGTAAATTCGACCTTGCTAACCGAATGATCCTCTGTGGCCGAATCGGCTAAAAGGCACGACATATTTTCTATGTAAATTTCTCGGACATTCAGGCCAGTAAATGTTGTTTAATACTGTTTATTATAAAACAGAACATTTACTTAAATATTTGTATCTATAAAAAGAATGTATAAACATAAAATGTCTTAAAATATATATGTATTGTATGTGTGCATGTATAACAATTTTGTATATCATCAGAAGAATCGATAAGGATGGTTGAATTTAATCTTATCCATGTAGTAGACTCTTCTGATGACATAATTGAAACAAAGTTTTCTATTTACCTTGACTAATAAAATGCTATAATATGGCTTAAAATTATTTTTTTAGCTTCGAGATAATTTTTGGCTTGTAGATTAATTAATATTCATTTTGTTATTGTACTTATTTGGCTTTCTATGATTTTTGGCTTTTGCTAAAGTTAAAAAAACTCATTAGAAAAAAGAAATCAATTTATCTCACTTATTTCAAATTAAGTCATAACCTGAAATTTTCTTTACACATTTTCATATAATACATAACAATAAACCATCATTTCTGCATATGGAAGAAATTTATTAATTTTTAGAAAACAATTTAAAGAATATCTTAACCAGTTAACCCCCACCCAGCCAAATTAATTCATCTCCCTTGCACTATTTTAAAATGTTACATGGGATTTGTTTTTCATAAATATTAAATAGAAAACAATATCGATTATAAACTTTTTAAGAATAATGAATGTGATGAGAACAAAATAAAATCAAAGAATTCTTGAAGGAAATTGTTTGTGGTTAGATGATCACATGATTAGATAAAGATCAGAAAATGTTAGTTTAAACTTTAAACTGTTTAATGTTTTCTTTTGGGTTGTTTATAATGAATTACAACAATTCTGACAATTTACAGGAAATATGTTAGAGAAATATATCTAGAATATAAAATCCATATCAAAAAAAGAGAGAAAAAAACATCTTTATACATGTATGTTGAAAGAAAAAAAAGCATTTTTATACATACATGTTAAAAGAGAAAATTAAAAACATTTTCATTTATTTATGTTGAAAGAGAAAGGGGAGAAAAAACCTTTCCACAAATGCATTCCTTCAGAACTATTTTGACAGGAATATTTCAAAGACAAATATTTGAATCAGCACAAAAAATATAATGAATGAAATTAGAAAGTCTTTTATCCATGGTGATAGATTTGATTTCAGGTGTTTGTTTGTTGGGTAATGCATTCGTTTCCATTGATCAAGTATGGCAGATCTTGCTCCTGTCCATTTTCCAGGGCCAGTCAAACGGAATTGATAGGGAGTACAGGGGCCAACAATGACATTCAGTCCAAGATACAGATCTGATAAGAGCAGATGACCTAAAAAGAAAATCATTTTGATCGGATAAATGTGTTCATTACTGAAGAAGAAATAAAAATGTTATTTGTTGTTACTATTTCAATTTTTATTTTTCTCTTTGAAATGATGCCCTGACACAATTCACCATTACTTGTGTTTCAACCAAATATTTGATAAATTTTTTCCTGTTAATATTCTAACAGATTTAAAGACATTTCATTTATGTTTTTACAGGCATAGTTTGTAGTGGGTTCATGCATTTGAGTAGACACCTCTGTTTACAGTTCAGGTATGAACACTGGCATAGCTACGGTGTGTGATGTCTGAGGCAGCCTTTGAGTTTGCTGCCCTCTTCAAATATATATATATATATATATATATATTGCACAGTGACTTACACTTAAAGTTATAATAAAACTAGTTTGTGTACCATTATAATATTACTTTCACATCCAAATACAGTATTCTTTAAAGTTTAAGTACACATCAAACATACTTAAATTTTATCAGTAACAGTTAAAAAGCAGAAACGATATATAGGGAAAAAAGTGTAAAAAATTAGGCCAACAATGACATTCAGTCCAAGGTACGGATCTGATAAGAGCAGATGACCTAAAAAGAAAATCATTTAAATGTCCTCATTACTGAAGGGAAATTTTTGAAAATACTTTCTGTTTATTTTATAACCAACAAAGCATAAGAATTCTTAACATCTCAATGTGAAACTAATAGATTTTTCTATCTATCTACACACACACACACACACACACACACACACACACACATGACAAGTTAACCGATGAGAGAGTTCGATGCATGTGGGACCAAGGCCAATGTAAGAATTTAATGTTGTTTGCCGATTGTTAGTCTTGGATTACATCTCATTATAAATGATTCCTTTGTACTCATGGTAGGACTGGTAATACTGTGGCCATCAAAGTCAATTTATGTGCAACCCTCTCCTCTGCTTTCCACATCAGAAATAAAAATATTTGAATAAAAAATATGTATAAAACTTTTGAAGACAATACATGAAATTGCTTGGTCCTGAACATCACACAGACAAATTCTACCTAATTGTATATATAAAGTGGACATTGAAGTCAACACCTAGCAGTAACAGTCTGCTTAAACGCTATCTTCAGGCTGTGTGTGTTGAGTTTTTGCTGGACTATTTATATATGCTGTTCAATGGTGCATTATTAAGTCTAATGTATTATCCTATTGATTATTAGGTGGGAAATAACAGTTATGTTTCAAATTATTTTAGGAACAATTGAGTAGAAATCCAATCCAAATGCAGTTTTGTGGTTATTTTATAGCGTTGTTTGTTAACGTTTTTTACTCATTATTTATTAATTACTTTCTTATTCTTTTTTATTGTTATTATTGCATTTACTTGTCTATATATGTACAGTCATAGTTTGTTAATTTGTTTATTATTTACTTAATTTCTTTACTTATTTATGGTTTCTCCTATCCTTACTTGTCATTATTTTGTATCTTGATGGATTCAGAAAATAAACCGCTAATGTTAAGACGTGGCACTGAGACTGTGAGGTGGTTAAACATTAATTCTAAGTAGAAAAAGGGTTAATACCAAAATGAAATATAAACTGAGAGATAAAGATAGAAAGAGAGAATGGAAGAAATTTTCCTTGGTAATATGGAAGTGAAGAAAGCGTCATCTGGATTGCCTCACCCATACGAATTGGCACGATGCACCGAAAGTTTTTCTTATTTATCAAAAATCTAGCATGCGGGTAAAGCAAATTGGGAAATGTCTTTATGTCTTTCTTCGAAAATTAAGAAAACACATGTTACTGGCGGAGAAAGAAGTAGACGGGAATTATATTTTCATCAGCAAAAACGAATCGAAAAACAAAAACAGAGAATGAACCCACTGCGCAGGCTAGGACTATGAATCGATCCTTTATAACAGGCAAGTTATCTGGTTTATGTTTTTGCTCAGACGACGGCCGTCCCAAGGATAGATAACAGCGTGTCCCTTTGTTGAGAATGTAGATAAACAAATATATTTTCATTGACGAAAACAAATTGGAAAATAATTTTTATCTATCACTCAGATGGTTAAAATGAAAAGGTGATATGGTTTATGTTTTCGCTGGAAAGTTGGGCCCGGGAAAGGGGTCAGAGAATTGAAGTTAATGAGAAGAATAAATCAAGGTCCTTTCTCCTATGCACTTTAAAAATTAGATCTGTCACAAAGACAGTTATGCCAGCCCTGAGAAGTGGGTAGATTTAGAATGCTAAGGAGGAAGGTGCAGAATTTAGCCGAGCCTGCGCGGAGTAGCAGTACAAGATGTGAAGTGAAGGAGGTTGGAGATAAGGGAAGACATATCCCTGTGACTAGTCACAGGGAAGATGGATAATTATCCAAATTTTGAAGTTGATTAAGAAATCAGAAACAGGGAAAAAAAGAAAATCTTCATTGGAATTAATGAACATTGGGGAATCACCGATCCCCAGAACCCTCCGGCCAACGCCAGTTTTGAGCGGAAGTGCACATAAACAGATGATTTTGAGGAGCTCGGAGACTTTGGGCTGAGATTCTGCATGGAGTGCTTCTGAAATCCACATCAGCTACCAACAAATTTCCTGATACCAAAACTTTGAACCCAGCCTCTCCAGAAATTTAGACAACGTCCAATGTTTAAATAGTGATTGATGTGGGAAGGGTTATTTTTTATTGTACCAAGAGCTATATAAAACAATTGAAGATTAACTCCCACGAATCTCTCGTTTTATTTTTCATCGTGAAAATATTTTATCCTTAATATAGCACCCGCCATGGCTTGAACCATCACTGCGAGTCTACGATCTTCGATTTTCCTCTGGTATAAGATCAAAAACAGCGTAGGTAGAACAACAACCAGCTTGAACCAACGTCAGCATTGATCAGCGCAGAGTTAGCCCCGTGGTTAAAACTGCGTTCTAAGACCCTGAGAACCGGACCACTAAAACGTGGTTACACCACTGGATGTAGGCGGCGGCGAAAGGTGATATAAACAGATATCTCTTAGTCATCTAGAAACAACTGGATGACATCCATGAAAGGAAGAGGACAGCCTAAGCGTCTCAAGATCTTTCATATAAGTTCTATGTTTACAGTGTCAAAGGTCTTGGTAAGATTCTTTACTGTTGTCCCTATGATTTCTTATGGATTTTTTTTGTGTGGTTTTGACACAGTATTGTCGGCCCGGGGGTCAACTCCTAGTCGCGGCGTGAAGCTGTGATATTTCTCCTGCCAGCGTTTTGGGGTTGACTCTTAGTCGCTGCCATCAATATGTGACCCGGTTGATCGGCGGTCGTCGCTACCCGGCGGGATCCTTTGGTCAGGGTACCAAATGGTGCGGTCGGTAGATTCTAACGGCTTCATACCAGATGCAACCGCTCCGACACCAGCTCCGTCGTTCTCAGCTCACTTCCAATGACTGGTTACCGAAGTAACTACTTCGATCTCAAGTCTAACATACCCACGTTGTGATTTGATCTTATGTAGACAATCAGGGATCAGGCCGTAGTGCAAGATGGATCTAAACTGGAGGTGATGTCGCACAAACGCAAAAAGAAATGAGAACCAGAAAAAGGTTCGGGTATGTTGGAAGAAAGCAAATCAACTTTTATCAGTATGTTCTATACAGGAGTATGGACTTTTCCCAACTCGTTTCTTCTGAGAGTTACACTATTATACTTTTAAACAAGTTCTGGTCTTCTAAGTCAACTGTTTTAGCTTTTAGGTGCTGGCTTAGCTTCATTCGTCAGTATAACTTGCTATTTTGTAGAAACGCGAGGTCAGCTTCTGCGGGTCAACTCTCTGGTTCCTGCTAGCGAACCGAACTGGACTGCTACTGGTGAATCGCTCGAGGGCGCTCGTTTATATGGACATCGACCAAAAACTGGTGTGCAGCTAGACGCAGCCTGGGGTTCTTGGTAATTCCCGATTTCTGACAAGGAACCCTTTTGTTGTCCGACTAGGAAAATTGATTACTTCCCATTCTGGGAAATTAATTACTTTCTATTTTGGTGGAGGATCCCTTCGTCCATGAGGAGAGGTTGCAGGATAGCCATCCTCCTAAACTGCCTCTTTCTCACATTGGTACTTCATACTAAATCCTTTCGGTGGGCGTTAGTAATTTCTCCATCTTTCTTACCAATTTACTTCCGCCTATCACCATTGCTACCACTCGACCAATGGCGTCTCGGTCGTGCTGGTGTGGCTAAGCTTGCTTCATTAATTAACTCTTTGAAATACCTGTTTATTCAGGATTTTTTGCGATTTCGAACGATATTTATATTTTCTTAACCAGTTCTTTTAACGGCCATCATAATCAATTGTCAAAGCTCGTCACATGGCCTTTTTGTGAATTTACCGTTTACACAAATCCTTAGTTTCTTGGGAAAAGTAAAAATAAAATCTTTCCATATTGAACGCGTATCTCTCGGAACATCTTCCTATGCCAAACATTCTTATAATTAACACATGGCTTTGTCGTTTGGTCGACTCGTACAATCCTTGCGAATCTCGGATGATATCTTAAACGCTTTCTGATTCTCCTGTTTTTCTTAACCAGTTATCATCAATCAATTGTCAAAAGCTCAACATATGGCCTTTTTGTGAGTTTACGCAAATTCTCGGGTCCTTGAGAAAAGTAACTTTTTTTAAAAAGTAAAAATAAAATCTCGGGATATCTTCTTTTCCGTTCTCAGTATTTTCTTGTTTAATTTTATGGTTAATTAGTTAATCAATTACCATAGCTAAATAGTGTCACACTGTGAAAATCATATGCACCATTCATCTCTTAGTCTAGAAGCCATATTGTGAGCATTCAGTTTAGACAGCAATTTAACCCACTGCTATAAGTAAAGCTTCACCATGATAATGCTCACACAGTTTCCTTATACCTTTTCCTTCATACAATGGTATTATGATCACATCTCTCCGATCGTTTGGAATTTTCTCAGTATTCCTGATATTCGAAGCTATTCTAGGCATGATGACAACCTAATGATTGTCACCATACCAAAGAATTTCAGTAAAGATACCATCATTTCTGACAACCTTCTTCATATATTTGTTTAAAAATAGGAATGTTTACACAAATAAATGCTCACTAAATATGATATTTATATAATAAGATATATATGCACACACACACACACACACACACACACACACACATATATATATATATATATATATATATATATATATATATATATATAGGGTGAGGCAGAGAAGAGAGACATTCTTGAAATAGCTGTTACTCAGTCCCAGTGAGAGGGACATATGTCCGACAGGTACTATTCGGTCCGTGGTGTCTTAGCATTTTTTCTTTTCAGTTGAAGCCATGGCGCTGGGAATGATAGAGCACTGCGTATTCGCCTACGGAAGAATAACGAGTCTGTCACAGCGGTTCAGTATGTGTTTCGTCACCGATTCAACATTCACCAAAATCAGGTTGTCCCCACTCGTTACATTATCTTATGTTGGGTTCATGAACTTCGTACACAAGGTACACTAAGGAATAGCAGACCGGTGGAGTATGTACCCCAGAAAATATGGAACAGTCAGGCGCTCTTTGCTGCACAGTCCAAATCATTCTGCTTGGAAGTATGCTATTGAACTTGGCATCGATAATCGTTCGGTAAGGCGTATTTTGCATCAAGAACTGCATTTCTGCCCTTACAAATTTGGACATTGGACAACAGTTGAGACCAGAGGCTTAACTTCACGCGTCAGATGAGGCAAATGGCAACGGCATTTTGTTAATGAGTGATGAAGCTCATTTTCATCTCAATGGCATGGTGGATCAGCAGAATTGTCGTTATTGGGCTCTTGAAAATCCAAGAGAACTGCACGAAAGACCAATGCACGACCCAAAATTGACGGTTTGCTGTACTGTTGGAAAAGCTGACGTCACTGGACCTTACTTTTTTGAAGACCATAATGGAAATGATGTTACTGTGAACTCCGAGCATTACATCGAGATGATAAACAACTTCTTTCTGCTTGAATTACGACGGAAACGTATTCCTATCTGACGTGTGTGGTTTCAGCAGGATGAAGCGACAACCCACAATTCCAAACACTCAATGGACGTTCTTCGCCTTCTCTTCGGTGACCACCTCATTTCCAATTTTGAAGACACTTCATGGCCCCCTAGGTTCCCTGATTTGTCCATGTGTGATTATTTTTTGTGGGGGAAACCTCAAGGCAAGTACGCATGAGAATAAGCCCCGTACATTGGACGATTTGAAGGAAGCTATTTACATGGAAGTCGCCCAAATCGACAGAGCAATCCTGAAAATAGTGGAAGTCAACTTCTAAGAATGCTTTCAGAAATGCATCAATGAAAATGGACACCATATGAAGGATGTTGTTTCCAAACTTGATTTTATCACGAATACATTGATAAGATTTTTTGGAGCTAAAATTAATGATGTGAATTTTACAAAATGTCTGTCCTCTCTACTTCACCGTATATATATATATATATATATATATACAATAGCGGCCATAATATAAGGAACGGAAACAACAAAGACATAAATATGTGTATTACTTAAAAAGTAAGGCATGATTTGCAATGAAATTTTTACCGAATAAAGATTAGGGTGTAATGCATAAATATTATACAAAGTATTTTGTATAATATTTATGCATTACACCCTAACCTTTATTCGGTAAAAATTTCACTGCTAATCATGCATTACTTTATAAGTAATACACATTTTTATGTCTTTGTTGTTTCTGTTCCTTATATTATGGCCGCTACTCTATATCATATTATTATTATTATTATTATTATTATTATTATTATTATTATTATTATTATTCCTAAAATAGACATTATCCTAATGCAGCCTATAACAATCTCATTAATGGTATACTTACACAATTTGGGTTTACAAGCAATGAGTTCACACAACTCATCCTGATAGCCTATCACATCAACATTCCGTTGGATGGCAAATTTTGCATTAATCTCTTCAAGGATTTCTTCTTTTGGGGGTAAATTTACTAGGCCCTGAAAGAAAACCTAGTAAATTTAGCAAACTCAGAAGATGATGTTTGATAAAATCATTATTCTGTTTCCTCAGAATACAAAATCATAGATTTGTTATGAAATAAAACTCACATTTATTTACTTGCACAAAAGTCACCAAATACCTTCAAATATTCAGACAAATAGGAAATATTAAAGCAATCATTAGCCTTAATACACTGCAACAATTTAATTTAAACTAATGATTTTTACAGGCTTGTCTTTTATTACAAAAGAATTTTCTCTTTTAATCTATTTTTGTTTATTCGCTTAAAAAGTTTGCATCAGTAATCCAGCCAGGAAATTTGACAACCAATCAGAGAGAAGGAGATTAAGTTATCATTGTCTGAAATGGCTGGATACTTTTTGGACTGATCTCCTATGCTTGATGAAAAAGAAATCAGATATAATTTTTTTTATTCTCAGTTGATTATTTGAAGTAAATGACAATTCAGAAGACAGTATGGTTTTCTAAGAATATTTCCATTCTCTTTTGACTTCTTTCTTTGCTTAGTTGATTGATAGATGGATCGAAACAAATTTAAGAATAGCCAACTATTGATCGTGGCATGAATGTCTGAATGTTTGACCTTTGACTTTATATTCAAAGAAGAGCATAATTTTTCCATCTCAACAGAATCACTAATGAATCTGAGGGTAGTAGGGAAACTCGTAACATTTGATCAAAATTGTATTTTTTGTTGTAGATGCAAGCTAGTTTTGTAAAACACATCATTTAATAGATACACTGGTACATCCTATCAGTGATGTTGTAAGGTGTAAATCAATAGAGCCTTGAGGTTTGGCTGAGAGAGTTGTTCATTGGCTTCTAAGAGCAGAAGTGATGAAGCCCAGGTAAAAATCAGTGTTTTAAAGTGCATATTTGTATAACTATCAAATCCTCCTTCCAACTATTCTAAAGGTTAAAACTACACACTCTTCCTTGCTCTACAGCAAACAGGCATTTATATACACGTTAAAACTGCGATAATTATGTGATATAAATATCATTTAAAGTAAAATCAGTTAAAAGTTTTAATTATCTCCCCTTGACATCATTTGATTATTTATAACACAACACGCTTTGGTCAATCCTAGGTCAATCTGGTCAGCAGTAACCAGACGATATGACCCTTGTCACACGCCCCCTATACCAGAAGATGTCTTGCTCCTCAGGGTTGTAGGAAGACGAGTTGATTACAGAGTCACTCCTACGCCGATCGATACTGTGGCTGGTCAACGGTCATTGGTTGCTATCCGCCCCAATCCACACCTTGCTTCGCCCACATCGTGTTTCTTGATCACAGAACTGGTAGGGATCGAGTATCATCAGTAATCGTAGCGCTGGTTCAAACCACAATAAAGCTATGCTATGATAGGAAAAATAAAAACGGAAAAAATTCTTCAGGTAAATTTTCGATTTAGTTTATGTAGTTCTTTGTATAACAAAGTTAACCCTTTCCACTAAAATGTCTTTAGTGACACTTTGCCTATCGGAGTCAATTTTTGGGAAAAGGCTCAAAGTCAAGGATTCTCTCGGTAGCAAGTCACGACGATCTCAGTAGCACCTACGTTTGCCCTTCGCTGGTATTTCTCATCTTTCCTAGGTCGCTTAAGTGTTCTGCTTATATTGACTTTGTTGACTCAAGACTGGAGTGCGGTGTTTGGGAATTTGAGGGTTCCTCAGGTTTCTGTATCGATTTGAACAGGAGTTTTTTGTTGTCTGGTTCGCAATATTATCTCTCTAAATTTGGGAGAGCTGCCTGTATAACTTATTCCTTCTCTTATTTATGCCTTGCATCATTACCTCCAAATGGACATATATAATTTTCTCGTCAAACTTCGTATCTCATCTAAGCCCGCCACCGCAACTATCATTTTTTAATAAATTGAATTTTTAAACCACGAAAAGGCAGTTTTAACTTTTACTCATTAATTGTAATTATTTTAATTTTCAACAATGGATTTTTCTCAGGCCCTGGTCTTCTTTATGCAATCAGAGAATTACCAGCTGTCACTTTTGACCGCTAATAGCAAATATTTCTCTTCATATCTTGTTCGTTTAATCGTCCTTATGAACCTTACAGCTTAGTTTCATATCTCAAATAATCCTGTTTCTCGATTTGTTTACATTTACACTCTTTATAAGACATTCATAAATCAGTTTCAAAATTACCAAATATTATAGCTCAATTGACCCCTTCTTCAGTCTGGCAACCATGAGACGTTTTTTTTGTAACTTCTACTTTAAGTAAGCGTATATAAATCAGTTTCTCAATTCTCCCTTCGTCTTCAAAATTGCCAAATATTATAACTCAGTTGACTGCTTCTTCCACCTCGCCATTTTTTTTATAACTTCTACTTCAAGTAAGCAGACATAAATCAATTTCTCCATTTCTGCTTTGTTTCCAAAATTCTCAACTAACTTCGAATGTATTATCCCTATACCTTCTTAGCTCTCGTGGTCTGAAATCTTCCACATGGTTCTTTGATAATATATTTTCCCAAAACTAATAAAGTCATTCTTTTCAGGTCTGTCTTATCTTTTTTTTACTTTCATTGTATATATGTTATTCCGTATGTTTAACCCTTTTTGTCCGCTCCAGTTCATAAACTAAATTAACCCTTTCGTTTTACCAGTGTCACAATTTTCAAAAGTTGGATAATGTGTTTGACTTTTTATTGTATCTGACATATCAAATAAAAATGGAGAACAATCAACACTAAATGATAATGACACAACAATAACAACAAAAATTATTACCTTGAATACCCGAGTTGCCAGACGACATTGATTCTCAATGATTGGAGCTGACGCTCCAAAGGTATAGAGACAGCCAATTGTAGCAAATTTTTTGTCAATCAATTCAAGAGGAAACATGTACTTATAAGCAAACAGTTTACCATCTTTCATCTTCAGCATTGATTTCTCCAAGAATGGGAAATCTATTTCATATCCAGTTGCAAATATTACAACGTCAATGTCAGTCGCAACCGTTCCATCTACAAAGGAAACATCATGGGCAGTAAATTTTTCCACATTTGGTTTAATAATTACCTTCCCACAAACAATTTTATCAATGACATCATCATTCAATGTCAGTGTTTTTAAAGATATATAAGAATTTGGATTCAGTCCAAGGAATTTATGATTTAAATTCAAAAATGTCTCAAACCAGAACTGCTGAAGCCTTTTGGGTAAAAGCTCCAATATGAATCGCGTTATTCTTTTGAAGAGTTGGACATCATATGGTAAGCCACCAGGGATCAATCTTTTGTGGATCCATTTACCATTTCTTGTGCTTAAAAAAACCTAATAAAAGAAAAAAATAGTTATTCAAAAACAAATATACAAGAACCAGAAAAACTGTTTAAAGAAATAGGCTTTACATATCTATCTGATCCCCCTCAAAAGAACACTTTTGGTCATTACTTTTCAACCATTTTTGTCATCCATAATTATTCTTTTTTGTTTCCAGTATCATCTCAGAGTTGATCAATGAAAGCTCTTGCTGGTCTACCGCTTGATCTTTTCTAATCATTTGAATCTCATTGTATAAACTGATGTCTAACCACTTGTTTACTTCCCCAGCAATCATTATAAAAGTGAACTCACCTTTCCTGATTGGGTCTATTGTGCTAGCCCCACTATACGTTGGGATTGAGACAAATAAAAGAATACTTTATCAACATTTAATAAAGATACTTATTTACACCTAAACATGAATACTATGGTTAGCATAAACACAATGGCCTTTCCTATATATACAGAATATGTCAGCTGGGCTTACCCATCTGATGGAGTGAAATAGGTCTAGATAGCTTGTACCTTTAAAACCCTCGGCAACTGGTACTTTTGGCAGTGGAGATAATTTCTTGTGTGTTACTTCGGAGCAGGTCCAGTTCCTTCTCTGGTGGTAGTTACATTTTTCTGAACTCACGTGATTTTATTAACCAATGACAAACTGACTAACATCATGCGATCAATCTCTATATATAGGAGCAGATGAATTTTACAAATGCAACAGATCTATAGTCTTTGCAAGGTTCTTATATAGTTCTTTATTAGGCATATATTATTTCCAGCTGACATTTAGAGCTATTCTCAATAACTGAGATTTTGTACCATCAAGCTACTCACCTGTTACTTTGTTAATGTCCACCTGTTTGACCTACATAAGAAAAACCTTTCTAGTGTTGATGTAAAATGTTGTACTTTCAAACATTTTCATTTTTGAAGTCCAGATGTTATTTACTGTTGATAATGCTTCCCATGCCATCTCAATTCTACCTATGTCTTTATAATGAGTTCAACTATGATCTCAGATATAGAAAATCATCCACTTGATTTAGATTGTCATCTTTAAATGTTATGCAGTCTCATTCTGTTTGATTTAAAAGACATGCAGGTTGCTTAAATTTCATTTATATACAGTGTAACCCGGATATAAGAGAGTTGTCGGGACCGGAGAATAAGTATCCTATATCCGGGTTTCTCTTATATCCGGGTTTGGTCTATTTTATTTAGGTAAGTATGGCTGTAATTTGGGACCAGATAAAATCTCTCTTATATCCGGGTTTCTCTTATATCCGGGTTACACTGTATAATCAACTTTGTGCTGCAGTAAGTTCAAATCAGCAAAGAAATAATTCAAGAGTCATGGATTCTTTAAAATCTGTGTCTATGATGGTGATTTCAGGCAACTGATTAACAATTCTTCTTTGATTGACAGGCACACTTACCACTATACTACTTAAAATCTTGCTACATTATTTGATATTCTTAAAATATTATTCCAGATTTTTTAACCACTAAGTTTTTTAGCTATGACGCCCTCAGTCAAAATAAAATGACATCCAAAGACTGAAAAATATGATGACATATGTGAAGAAGAACAAAGAACTTATTGCTTAAAATATAGACACAGCATACAGATTGTAGTCAGAATAATTGTCAAAACATTTCATCTTGCAAGTTCAGATAAAAGTTAAGATTAACAATATGTATTGATTTGTATAATCAATAATCTTTACTTACCTGTTTAGCTTGTGTTGTCAGTTCTACTGCAATTTCACTTCCTGTATTTCCCATGCCAATTACCAAAACTCTTTCGTCAGAAAAATCTGAAGCTTTTTGATATAGCTGTGAATGAAGAATTTGTCCAGAAAATGTTGCAATTCCTGAATAAGTTGGCATTCTTGGTTTACTCAAAATTCCATTGCAAACCATCAAAGCATCAAAGATTTCATCATTGATGAGATTTGTCTTCAAATCTTCCACTTTCAAGTTCCATTTATTTTCTTTATATTCACACTTTTGAACCTGATTAAAAAATCTTAAAAAAGTAATGATAATGGCTAAATTGATTTTCAAATGTGTTCTCTCCTATTGTGGTTAAAAACCAAACAAATGCCAGAAGACAGCATGTGTTTACCAGCAATTCTAAGATTAGCTGGTTTCCTATTCTAAGTCAATTTCTTTGTTACTGCATGTCACCAACATTTCAAGATTATCATTTAGGGGAGATAATTGGAAAGAATAAATTTTTCAAAGTTTTTTCTTTTGGTTTTGGTCTTCTCTCTTTCAATTGTAAAATTTGTTTTTAGCCTTTCTGGGCAGGAGTGGATTTCAAAAAATATATCCCAACAATTTTGAAAAGTAATTTGATTTTTCTTTTCAGTGAACTGATATTTGAATTCATCTTTGTGTTTCAAATAGACAAGATGGAGTGATGATACTTTTGTTTTTTAAAACCCATCCAAGATAGAAATATTCCAGGATGCCCCTCTTAATAAATATTCAAGACATTTCCTCTTTCCTCCTTAATTTAGGCTGTGAGCACTCTAAACAAAAAAAAATGAAAAATGTTTCCTTACTACTACAATCTATATGAATGTTTAAATTAATTCACTTTTCCAACCACTTCTTTTATTCCACCCATGTCCATTTGAAACTCATATATACATATATTTGAATTCTAACAAGAGTAAATATTATTTGAGACTGGCTTTGTTAGCCTATTTCACTTTGCCATTGTGAAGACAAATTTATATATTAAAATGAGATGATGTAGCAACATTTGGGTTCATTCCTTTTCAGATGGTATCAACAGAAAGTAAACCAAGAATCAGTCACCAACATTTGAATCTGTCATTTTTCTCATGTCCTCCTCATTAAGCCATTTCTCACTCCAATATAGTCCATGGTTAAAATTCAAATGTAAAATTAGCAAAATTAAAAAGACAGTTTGAAACACATTTGAAATCTTAAAAATCTTCCAGATTAGAATTTCCTTCTTTTTTTTTTTAAATAAAAAAATCTTTGAATCCATGAATTTACTTTCTCTTTGATTTGAGAAATGATTCTTTACATTTTCTTCTCCAGAATTCTTTTACAGGTATTTGCACAGATAATCATCTCTTGTATTAAAATTATACTGGTAAATGGAACCGAATCAACACAGACTTAATATCATTTTGATTCATTATAAAATCATCAATTACCAGTAGTTAAACAATGGTCGGAACTGCCAGGCAAAACTCACTCTGCCTAATTATCTTAGATTCCAGTCTTTGATGATAATTTTTCCTCTATACATATATTGCATATTTAAAATATTTCTAAAAATAAAATACATAGACAAAAGAAATGTGTATATAAAATGCGTAATTCAGTTTAAAAGGATTAAATAATCTTTATATTCATGTATCCTCCTGGTGTCAGTTTTAACTGATGTTTTCTTTTTCCATATATTTTGACCATTTTGATTAAAGTTCATATTTTCTGGATTTTAGAAAGAAAGGTTGAAATTTTCTAAAATATTTCAGTGAAATTTTCACTTTTCAAAATCATAGTTTATAATTATCATTTAGATATATAGAAAAAAGTGGCTATCATTTTAGACTGATGTCAAGAGGATATGGGGTAAAATGATAGGACCCAACCCCATAGTAATTGTTAACATTTACTGACCCCATAAGAATAAACATTAGTTTCAAGGGACCTGAGTGTTCATGCTGATAATCACTAGTTTAAATGAGAGGAGTCATCATGCAACAAAATTGCCTGTCAATTTCCTTGCCCAGAAATAAAGTTTTTTTTCTTCATTCAAATAAAACAATGTATTCATCTTGGATTTTTCAAGAACTTGTGTTTGTTTATGTCATTTAAGAGTTTTCCCAATTCTACATTCCTATGCCATTTATTTGTCTTATTTATCATATATATATATATATATATAGAGAGAGAGAGAGAGAGAGAAAGAGAGATAGATAGATAGATAGATAGATAGATAGATAGATAGATAGATAGATAGATATGGATTGATAGATAAATAGATAGATAGAGAGAGAGAGCACACTTCCTGCTCTTGGAAAATATACCTGATATTTTAGATACTAAGGTCAACCAACTTATTGAACATCATATGAAGATTAAACCTGGAAACTTTACAAAAGCAGAACTTTAAAAAAATCACCAAAAATAATAAAGCAGCAGAACTTGATAAGATTCCTTCAGAGGTTTGGAATTCAACGATATTCTACTCCAACTCTGTAACTCTGCCACATATCACAGGGAAGTTATAGAATTCATCCTTCCTCTCCTAAAGAAAGAAGTTTTAGGATCAGCAAAAAACTATGGGGGAATCACCCTCACCTCCATTGCACTAATTTAGATGAGAAGAATCATCATGTAACAAAATTGCAGTCAATTTCTTTTCCTAAAAATAAAGTTCTTTTCTCTTCATTTAAATAAAACAATGGATTCATCTTGAATTTTCTGCAACTTTATTTCTTTATGTCACATCTACCCTTAAAAGTTTCCTGAATTCAATTTTCAAATTCTGAAATCTCCTATGGCATTTGTTTGTTGTTGTGCTAAAAATCTTTTTTAACTTTGTAAATCATTCATAGCACATGCCAGCATCATCACAATAAAACTTTGTAATACATTAGCAAATTTCCAGTGCACTTTTTCTAAAATTAACTACAAAAAATGAACAGCGTCAAATGTGCAGATTCAGATATGATTTTCACCAAAATAAAAATCGCTTTTCTACAAATAATACTTTAAAAATCTTTAGTGTAGGTTACTGACTCACGGGTTGCCGTATTCACTCAACAGTCTTATGGGTAATAGCTATAGCTACTGATAGTCTTTGTTACTTCATATGAAAATGAGTCACCTCATGTCCCTGTACCGATTTTAACCCTTTAATTTTCCCTGGTGCTTCTAGGAGCTTTTGTCTCCTCACTATCTTCCTACCTCTCCCTAAGTAATTGTCTAGATATGGGAGATCTTGAATTTATTCTTTTTTCATAGGAGTGTTCCTCTGATAATTGTCCTTGTTCATCTTCAGAGTCTATATTACTCTCAATTTCACTGTTTAGTTCGTTTGCCTTGATGTGTCACTTTTGCCTTCATTACTTTTAGGATCACTATACATTTATTCATTGCTATCATGTTGCAATCTAACTTGGTCTGCATACACTAATACCCCACATCTATTATCGTAATGTTTTGTCCACTTTGTTTTGTGAATCTTGCCTCTTGTAGATTAGATTCGCTATTCTTTTTATACCAATTTTCATTGGTAGCATAGGACAAGGTTGATGAGGATATAATTTGTCTACCCAAGAGGACGGACAGGCTTTTCAATTTCTAAGCTGAGGTATTGCCCTGCAACTTAGCAACAATCTAGGAAGAAATGTTTCTATCTTTTCTTTCCATTGTACACATATTTTCAATCCATTTTATATAGTTTGCACCATCCTTTCTGTTAATCTGTTTAATTGCAGAGGGTATGGGTGGGGGTTATATGGTTTGCATCCAGTTTTGTTTAACTACTGCCATAGTTCCTCATCACAGAACTCTGGAGCGTTATCATATACTAGCGTTTTTGAATAACATTTCTTGAATATGTGATCCTTAACGGTCGAACTTCTTTTGTTGGAGACCTGTATTACTTCTGGCCATTCCAAACAAATATTTACTGTATTAGTAATAATCCCACTTCATTAACATGGACATGATCTATGTGTACTCTGTCCTAATGTTTGGACTCTTTAAGCCATGTATGTGTTTTTGTCTGTCTAAATTTACTTATTTCATTGTACATTTTACACGTTTTTATGTATTCTTCTACACATGTAGAATAGCCTGGCCACCATGCTTCCAGCCTTGATCTCCTTTGCATAGGCATTATTCTGTAATGACCATCATCATGTATACTTTTTATAACTCTAGTGATATGTAAATTACATACTGTATAAAAGGCAGTATCACTATACCTATGGGCAAGTTATCTTCTCTTGACGAGACTACATCTGTCAGAGAGAATACTCATCATAATAATATGGTGTCACCAGTCGGTTACTTGACTATAATGGAGGATCCTGAATATGTGGAAAACTGGCTTAAGTTTTTCACAGTGTGGGGAAACTAAAAAAAAAGTTAAATGGCACCAAAGTTAGTGGAGAAGAAAATGAAGTTACTGATTTGTTTTTAGCCTCAGCAGGATGTGAGGACATAAAAATCTTTGTCATGGTCTATCCCAAAAATTTGGAAGACGTAGCATATGAAGAAATTGCTGCCATCATAAAAGCAAATGTACAACAAAAAAAATATTGGTCATAGAGGGAAGAACTAAATTTCTCAAAAGTAGACAGAGGCCAGACGAAACTATTATGCAATATGTACAGTGATTGAAAGATGCATCAAGATATTGTGAATTTGAAAGAATGGGTTCAGAACAAATGTCTATTGAAGATGAACTAATTTTGCTAAGACTGATTGAAGGAATGTTTGACATCTCATTCAAGCATAAAATTCTTCAAACTCATAATATGAATCGAGAAGCAAGTGTGGAGTTCTTACAGCATATATTTTTAAAAGATTTTCACCCAAAGCAAGGCAGGAGTGCCACTAGCATGAATGGGGTTACAGAAAGTGGGAGCAAGAGTAAAGAGGCGTGAAAGAGGAAGGGGGAAGAGACGGACATGGAATAAATCAAGGCACCTGGAGATGTCGATTGACATTGCATTTGAATAGTTGGCGATTATAGCTATCAGGGAAGCAAGAAGAAGGTAGTTCTATAGACGGGAAGTGCGAGACATGGAGCTATTGAATTAGAAGAAATGGCTGCATTTAACAGTTTCGACAGTGAAATGGTGGGACTGAGATGCCGACCTAGTGGCACGTTTAAATTCATGCATATTGGGAACTAGCAAAAATAGCTCGTCGGATCAGTTACCGTGAAAATATTTGTGGAAAAGACAGAAGGAGGCAACGGCACGTCTGTGAGAGAGCGACTGTAAATGAAATTCCAGATCAGGGCCAACCACATTACATAGTCGTCTCTGGATTTTGTCAAGGATCCTAAGATGAACAGCGGGATCTCCAGAACATATATGACTGCAATATTCCATACAAGGGAGAATGGTTGATTTATAGATTTGAAATATGGACTCGTACGAGAAAAACTTTCTGGTGGGACATAGAGAACCAATTTTCCTTGCGGTAAATGAAGCTATTGATTCAATGTAATTGTTCCGCCTCAGGTCAGTGGATAGTGTGAAACCAAGCAGTCGCAAAGAAGTGCTCTCGTGGAGTTGAGCATCAGACATTCTGATGGGAGACAGGGAGGGTACTCTGTGGTTGGTAATAGAGAGTAGTTTTGTTTTTGAGGCATTAAAGTTAACCAGCCACGTTCTGCCTCAGTCAACAGCCACTTGGGGGTCCTTTTCGAGACCAACGGCCAGGTTAGTTTTGTCAGCGATACCATATATGCTATTTAAGCAGAAGTAAATAGTGGTGTCGTCTGCACAGATGCCTACTTGGGAACTGATGACATCGGGAAGATCGTTAATGAAGATAAGGAACAGTGTAAGACCCAGGATAGAGCCTTGGGGAACATCTGCATTCGCGAGAAAGGAACTGGAGGGGAATGTACTAAGGACGACCTTCATTACACGATTGTAATGATTGTATTAAGTCAAATAATCGTCCTGAAATACCGTATCCCTGAAGCTTGCATAGGAGGCCGGCATGCCAAACCCTATCAAACGCTTTAGAGATATCTAGAGCAACAGCACGAGCTTCTCCGTTATTGCGAAGTGTTTGATAAACAAATTCAGTTATGGCCGTGATGTGACAGAGAGAGTATGGGAAACACACACACACACGTATATTTTTTTTTAGTGAAATTGGAGTAGATTTGGATTAGCGAAATTGATCAGAGCATTTCATTTACTGATAGGAAATCTCATCTAGGGCAGGAGCTGTACACATTGGAACTGGGCCATTAGCAAACAATGGAAATGGTCGAAATAATTTTTATTGATTAAAACTTGGAATAGAGCTGAGTAAGCAAGGAGGGCCTTTAGAATTCACATGATTTTGGTTAAAACAGTCAAAACCCCGTGAAAATCACGTGCGAAGTAGTAGGGCCAAGGTTCAGTTGTAACCAGCCGGATTTTTCTATATAAATGCGTAGTTATCCAGACAGAAGAGGCAGACGGATGAAGCAGACGGAAGAGGCAGATAGAAGAGAGAGACAGAAGGAAATTAGCCCGGGCTAGAGACAGTGGAGAGTCGAGTTGGAAACTCAAGGAGAGAAAGTGACGTCAGAGATTGGAACAAAGCATCCGCTAATATGTACTATTGATATAAGTACCGCTGCTTCTGCTACCACGAATATTACTACTACTGTTACTACTGCTAAGGAGAAACGCCACTATAAACTTTAAACCGCGCACAGAAATCTTATTCCCCCATCGCAAGAGTCGTATATCGTTCTGAGACGATTTAACAGCAAGTTAATCATAACACACTCTCTCTTTGTCCAGAATGCAGTGTATGTGTTTTTACGTCAATTACTTTTCTTTTTCTGTAACCCGTTTCTTTTCTATACTATTCTTTTCTGATATATAAAAGAGATTAACAATTCAATCATTGAATAGTTGTTTGTCCGGCTTTCTGCAGATTTTTTTTTTCTGCATTCTAAATTTCTTAGCGCAGACTCTCCAGTCGTGTCTATTTCTTCATTCGACCGTGAATGGATGAACATCACTTCTGCTTTCTGGATCAAACCAAACACAACGTGGGCAGGAAGAAGGATTAAACTAGTGGACCGGTCGAATAATCTACGGATGCTCAAGGGACCTACGGCCACTCCCTTAAGTTCAGTTAGGACCGTGTAGACACCTCAACCCAGAGAGTAAGACGTCGGAGGTTGAGTGTCTGGGGCGAAAGTGTTAGAGTGAGCACATCAGCTATAGATCGAGCAAAGCGGAAATCATATTGCTTGTCAGAGAGCAGATCATGGAATATAAGGTGCTTAACCACTTCGGCATTGATTAAAGCTTCAAAGACTTTGTCGAAGAGTGGTAGGAGACTGATAGGACGGTAGATGGGTAAGAAGGGTCGCCAGAGTTCTTATAGACACGTACAACAGATGAAGACTTCCAACAGGATGGAAATCAGGAATCGTTGAGGTAGTAGTTGTATAGTTTGGAAAGGACAGGAGCCAGTCCAGGAGCACATTTCTTCAGGACAATCGCTGGTATCCCGTCCCCACCGCTAGCCTTATGGGAGTCTAATTTAGAGGTGATGCCCAATACCAAGGATGGGGTTATGTGCAACTCGTTCAACAGAGCCTCAGTTCTAGGGGAGAAATCGACTTAAGGTGGGAAAATTCTGAGGACAGGATGCATAGAAAGGGACGTATTATCCTTAAATCGGCTTAAGTTGGGAACTAGGCAGGGTCCAGTGTTGAATAGAATTATGGATAGAATACAAAGGAATACATGGAGTGATTACTCTATGGCTAAGAGACCTTATAAAGAGTCAAGACACAAATTAACAATAGAAAAAGGAATTATATGTAATTGAGATTTCATAGTACCCCCACAGTCTCTGGGAAAAGAAGTAATTAAAGCCGTGCACGATGATATACATGGAGATATATTGGCTACGCAAATAAGGTTAAATTTGCAAACATGGTGGACAGGTTATTCAGAGATGTGGAAGAGTATGTGAAAAAAATGCCCAAAGTGTGCAGAAATAAAGAAACTTAGGCAAAGCAAAATTCACTCTTGGCCAAAGAAAATGGAACCGTGGGCACGAGTACATATGGATCATGCCTAGATTAAGGTATAGGACTATTTCTGATATTAATCAACTCGTATTCAAGTTGGCTTGAAGTTATTAAAGTCGCGGATAGAAAAGCCATTACTGTTAAGCGAGTGTTGAGGATAGTGTTTTCGAGAAATGGAATTCCAATAACCTTGGTCTCTGACAATGCACTTGAGTTTTGTGAAGAAAATGTATGTAATTGCGTAATCATCCTGCAATGACATTTTCATAATGTTCTTTGCAAGTTTCAATGCACTTTCGGTTTCCTCATTAGTCCACGAACAACCGGGTTGGCTGGTCACATGATGGAATCCATATAAATGAAGAAATCTTATGACAATCCGACAATGGTCAATTTCTCATACCAAAATACGACGAATATTTTTTTGAAGTTTTGGGAGAACGAAAATAATTCAGTGTTGGTGTTAAATATTCTTTCTTTTTAAGTTTTCTATTCAACGGCTTATAGCCGATACTATTTTCTCCACTGGGTTTTACTGTAACAACTGTTGATTCAGTTCATTGAAGAATCTACTTGGTTAATAACACACAATTTCTCGAATCTCTTCAGCTCTTCTTTCACATTTTTTCTTTATAGAAAAGGGTTATTTTCTGCATGGCATTTTGAGTGGCTTGAATTCCTTATGTCTTTAAAGACGAAACTTTCCTTTGAATCTTCCAATTTTTCCTGTCAAAATATATTTGTCAAAAATACTGCAACAATCAAGAAACTTCTTATGTCATCTGTTCTTTCATGTTGTGTCCTCGAAACTTTGATTTTGTCATTTAATCACTTTTATGATATTTCATATCTTGGTCACTTCTCTGATCTTCGTTCACCTTTTTCTATCATTTAAATAAAAACCTTTTAAATAAAAATGCTAACAACAGCCAATCGGGCAGAGTGACTGTTGTTGGTATTTTTATTTTCCAAATATACAAGTTTACATATCACTCAATATTTAATGGGGATATTCCTACACAATTCCTGCCGAGTGGATGCTATTCATATCGACCTGACTTGTTTGAATAAGAGAGTTAATTTTATATATAAACAGAGAGAGAGAGAGAGAGAGAGAGAATGTGTATGTGCGCGCGCTCATTTTTTGTGTGTATGTATACACGTGTTTGAGTAGACATTAAAGTTTTGTAAGTAGTGTAATTAATGTCTTCCTCACCTGAACATTCGATACTCTAACCATCGTGGGAAAATAAATGTTCCGTATACATTTTTTTGTGACAGGTCCAGCTGTTTCCCGTTTAATAAGATCTCAGCTCACTGATATCGCTACAGACACAACTAAACTGCTGATCCAGTTCACTGGAGAATCTACTTAGCTAACAATTCACAATTTATCTACTCTCTTCAATTCTTCGTATGCCTTCTGTTCTTTCATTTTATGTTCAATACATTTCGATCTTGTCATTTAATCACTTTTATATCTCGTATTTTGGTTTGTTCTTTGATCTACGTTAACATTTTTTCTATTTGTTAAATAAAAATCTTTTAAATAAAAATGCCAACAACCACTCGGAAAGTGCGACTGTTGGTGATATTTTTATTATTTTCAAAATAGATGCAGGGAAAGTGTCGGGTTCAGCGTACCCGGATTAAAGGAGAATTTAATACGGGATACGCTGCCCACAAAATACAACGCAAATTTCAAGAAGACACAACACGATAAGGAACGTTTGTAGAAAATAGAACATTGTATATTTATTATCTTGTGAATAGGGTAAAAAGGATTAATGTTTTAGTTATTTTAAGCAAAATGTGATTTTGATAAAAAATGTCTGTGTTCGCCGTCTTTTAACAGAGTAGCAGAGTAATGTCTGTTTCTTTTGTTTTTTGTATAGTTGTAAAGGAAAAAGGGGCGATCAATTTAAGTTGAAAAAGAGAGTGTGAATGAGGAATAAAAAGATAAAAGGAAAATGTACTTATGAATTGTTTTGGAATCAGTTGTAAATTTGTTGTTGTTGTTGTTGTTGTTCTTTCCTAATCCACTTTCGGCTCTTAGTGTCGGCTTGAGTCAGTGATGAAATTTACTGTCAGTCTTCTATGATCTCTGCGCCCTTCTCACTGGCAACTGATTTGAAACTCTGTATTTATTGTTGACTTTTTTTTCACACTGGCTCGTTATCTTTTGTTTTTGGTTTAGCAAATCGCCTCCTTTCATTGGTCAGAAAATAAATTTCACACCTTATTGCGAAATCTGTTTTTAATCGTTTTGATCCGATTTTGCGGGTGTGAAAATCTACTTTGTGTTTTTTAGTCACTTGTTGGAATGATATAGGATTTGTATCCTATAAAAGCACCTTCAAGCCAGATATACTTGCTATTTTCGTGTAAGAAACGCAAACTCTAAGGAATTAATTGATTTTATTTATAATCCGATATTATTTATCATTACTTTAATGGATACACGTGTCTGAGTAGACGCCCTGTTTTTTAATAGTGCAAATGACGTCTACAAACCTGGGCATCCGAGAGTCTTAATGAGGTAAATGTGTCTTTCGGGTTACTTTATTTGCGTTTCGGATATGAAAATAAGCAAATATAGACTTCGAAGGTTCCTAACGAAAAATATGCATCTCTTAAAGATTAAGAAGGTTAAGTGCGACTTGCTTTGCTGTGAGGATATTTGTATCTGAGATGTCTAAAACACACATGACATGAAGGTGGTTTCCATTAAGGTGGACGTAGATGTGAACACATCGTACTTATTAAAGACTCTCTAATTCCCAGGCTGATAGATGTCAATTACACTCTTTAAAAAAAACAAGAATGTCTACTCAAACACGCATTGTATAACAACTAAATATAACGTTGTTATAAAACAAAATAAGACATATCTCGGCTGATTTACAGGCAAATACTCAAGAGCGAGAGCCGGATGTGAACGGGACAAAGCCCCCTCACAAATTGACCATTATCTTCGTTTACAAATGTTCCCGACGCTCGAGTTCCGGTCGAAAAATAAAATAATATTTAAAGTGTTCTATTTTTCGTCCAATAAAAATGTTTCCCTCCTAATTATACTCGCTTCGTTTTTCGAGCCTGTTAAGCCATAAAAAAGCGCTATAAAAGGTGTCACACGGAAGTTCAACGTCAGTCAACAGGTGGACAGTCGGTCGACCCAGTACTTTCTGACTGCTCGGTTATACTCTCATCCTACGGACGGGAGGAACCCGAACGAGGCTACGCCGAAGGGCAGAGTCTCCTTCGGGGAGGTAGACCGGCCCTGAACCCGTTTATACGGGTTCAATGGGCATATTTTTGGCCGAGCCCACTGGCTCGGAGTGCCCACGTTAAAAAGGCCTTGTGCCACATGACGCCATCGTTGGGGGGGGGACTGAATATCGTCAACAGGTGGTCAGAGTAGAGCCCTGTCGCGGTCAGCAGCTATCCTTAAAAATAACAAGGTAAATAAGTTGGTTCACTTAAAACTAAATAATTATGTCACTTCTGTCCTTCCGTGCGGCAACTTTCCCTTACATAAGCTGTCAATACGTAATGAAATCATCACTCAAGTGACACCAATTGTTATGACCTTCTTTGTCTTATTTTTAAACTACATTTTTTCGGCGCAGAAAGTCAGTAATGTTTGTTTAAATTTTTTTAAATAAACTTATAATTTTTAAAAGAATTTTAAACGGAGATTTTCATTTTATTTATAAAATAGAAAAATGGTTAACATGATCGATTTTCTGTCAATTTGCAAAAAAAAAAAAAAAAAAAAAACCAAGATTTTTTAACATACTAGGATCAATTAGAAAATTTTTAAAAAATACCCCCAAAATACTTTGATCTTATTTCTTAATAATAACAAACATTTAGACAGTGAAAATTTATTTTCATCAAGTTTTAGGCCATTTTAATTCATACTATACTCTTTTTTAGTGATCTGAAGCTACCTATATATATATATATATATATATATATATATATATATATATATATATATATATATATATTAAAGTTAAAGAAAAACAGACCACTTTAAGGCTCCGTTGTAATAGTTTATTTCACCAGAGACCTTTTAAAATACCCTGGATCATCAGACGTCACTTCCAAAAGGTTAAACGAAAAATGAAATGAAAATTTACACTTTTGACTAATAATTTTTTCTACATTGCTCATGCATGAATAACTATTTTTTAAATTCATTTTATTAAACATATATATATATATAACATGAATTAAAATTTATAAGTAAAGAAAAAATATAGAATCCAAAATAATAATTAATAATAGAAAAACCTACGAAAATGAAGTCAGACGGTTAAATTTCCGTGGCAAAAATTTTACCAGATGGGTCCGGCTGGTATTTACCAAACCTCCCCACAAGGCAGGATGTAGCACAAAGCCGGTTTTTACGTGGGAAAATTCCTAGCCCGTAGGCTCGGGCAAAAATTTCCCGTAGACCCTGCATACACAAGGTTGGGTTTGTCTACCTTCCCAGACAAGACTCTGCCCGTAGGCATATTCTCGTCTGGGTTCCTCTCTGTCTGAAGTCAGAGAGTTCGACAACCTGGTCGCGAACCTGGCAGCGAACTGTCTGACTGTCTGTCTATGATTAATGTTATAAAAACCTCCCAAAATGAAGCCAGACGGTTTAAACTTTCCGTGGCAAAAATTTTACTGGATGGTTCCGGTTTTGATATTTTCAAAGTCAGCCAAATTTGAATTGAAAATGCGCGCGGTTTGATTGGATGGTGACTCTCGATTTTTTAACCAATTGTGATAAAAAAAAGTATAGGCCCCCCTCAGGAATTGGTGTACGATTTGGTTTTGATCCACGTGTTTACTAAATAAGAGGGCAAAATTTGACTGAAAAGGCAGAAAAGAGTAGAACAGTACATGTTTGACCGTTTCGGCGTGTAAAAGTTGTTACTGTTGAGAATGGATTTGATCTTTTCTTTTTATGGGCCATCTCCTTTCAGGACGTAGGTGATCATGGCTCTCCACCTCTCTCTATTCCTTGCAGCTCTCAGCAAGCTCCTTCCCTCTGCTTCCTACTCCTGAACCACGTTCTATCATCCACCTGCTCAAGCTCGTCAGGTATGTCACGCGCCGCTATCCCTTGTCTCTCTTTCCCTCTATTTGACCAGTGAGTATCAAATTCTCCAGACCCTCCTTCCTCATTATGTGTCCCAGAAACTCCAGCTGCCTTCTTGTTTGTAACCTATCTAAGACCTCATCGTTGCTCACATGATCGGTCCATGATATCCTTAGCATGCTTCTGTAGAACAACATCTCCGTCGCATCGAGTCTCTTCTTCATCCTTGAGGAAATCGTCCAACATTCGCTGCCGTAAAGAAGAACAGACGTCACGGAACAGCTCAGTATTCTTTTCTTTGTTACCAAAAAAATCCTGCTGTCTCGCAGTTCTCGGCTCGGCTTTTGGAATGTGTCCTTAGCCATCCTAATACGTCTACGGATCTCAGTGTTGCACTTACCGTCTTCTGTCAAGACACTTCCCAGATATTTAAACTTCCGAGTCTGCTTGATTCACGACTAGCAAATCGCATTTCAGGCTCTTCCTCTTACTGATGACCATGCATTCTGTCTTCTTGTAGTTTATGCTTAGTCCCTTCTTTTCACTCTCCGTCGCTACCTTCTGTAAGAGATTTTATAATTTCTTTCCCGTGTCTGCTATCAGTACTGTGTCATCTACGTATCTTATTTTGTTAAGTTTGTGGCCGCCAATGCTAAATCCCAGTATGGTTTACAATTCTCTCGGACTTGCCTCGCTGTATAGGCTGAACAGGTCGGGTGAGAAGACGTATGCTTTACACCCCTTTCTATTTTCGTATATTCACTGAACTCGTTCTCTATGCGTATGCATGCTGTTTGCTGCCAGTATAGGTTCTTGATTATTCTGATATCATTTGCGTAGTCTATAAAACATAGGTATATAAGCCCTTCTGCATCTGTTGGTTACTCGGGTGAAAGGTTGTCATCAGGAACTGCTGCTGCAGAGAAAAAAAGACCACGTGGTGATCTGTGACAATAAAAGATTACTACTTCCATTGTCGCTATTAACAAAGAAGAGAGAAGGAGGAGAACCATAAATTGTTTTAATACAGGTGACTTTTATAAACCTGCAAACTTAAAGACGGCTGTTCCAAAAATTTTAATATTGTTCCAAAGACTCCAGAAAAGGAGTTTTGCCAAGGGTAGGTCAATCTTTTATTACACAGCTTCGAATTTCAACTTTAAATTTGGGAACCAGCGAAATTCTAAAATATTGTGAATTTTTTAAAGTAAATAAATCTCTTCTGTTCCTAAGAAATTGATTTAAATTAACTGTTGTTATAAAAGAAAGTTAAAATGCATTTGTTGTTAAAGAAAATATTTGCTTTACACGAATTGTAGTTTTCTAATAAAAATTGATTCGAATCTGAAAGAATTGTTAATCTACTTTGATAATTTGAGGTGCCCAGGGGAAATGTTGTGTGGAAGCCTATATTTTAATTTACACAATTTGTGTATTGTAAAAGATATTTTTTGTCATTTTAAAACATTTTTCCTCTACAAATTCCACATCAGTATAAAAGTCATGTGCTTTTTCGTTTGCGACATTCAAAATACTCGGAATTAGAGATTTGACATTCTCTCTTCTCTTTTTCTCTCAACAAATCCTTTAATATGGGACAATAAAAAAAAATAAAGACGAAATTGAAATCATTAATAAAACAAAATATGGTTTAAACACTGCTCCAAAAATAGATTTAAGAAAAATTAAAATGGTAATAAACAAGATAAGTGGATTAACTAACAAGTAAATATTTGAAGGTACCAATGTTGTTAGTGCGTTTATATAAGACAAGGTTCATCCCTTCGGGTATAGTGCAATATGACCATTTCAGGAATAGGAAATGCGAAGTTAAGAAAAAGCAGTTTGTTTTTTTTTAAA
Organism: Acanthosepion lycidas; assembly: GCA_963932145.1. Lineage (NCBI taxonomy): Eukaryota > Metazoa > Mollusca > Cephalopoda > Sepiida > Sepiidae > Acanthosepion > Acanthosepion lycidas. The sequence continues at coordinate 9,238,387 of OZ010581.1, forward strand.
TTACAAAATGAAACTTTCTGAAGTGAAACGAAGCATTTTCTTAGAAAGAATCAAAAATGATTTCAGAAAAGTAGAAGTTATGTACTTCGTCATTAGCTTCGTTCATACCGTAAAAGTTAAAACGATATTTAAAAAAAGACTAACTTTTTTGTTATATAAGTTTTTATTTTGTATCTTTTAGGCGAGACGAAAATCATTTTTCGTCGTTCAACCCATTAATCCCCACTGTAAATTAAGGACAAGGTATTCAAGTTTATAAAAAAAAAAAAAAAAAGTTAATGAAATATTTGCAGTTGAGTATTACAATGTTTTTTCAGAGAAGAGCCAATACACAAGACATCTAAAACTGTGACTTTTATTTAAATCTATTTTTTATATTTTTAAATACGAAAAAAATAAACATTAATCATTCACTGAGCGAATGCCAATAATAAATGAGTTAAATTATTTTTTGTGCACAGATAAAAAAAAACGTATGCTAAATTTTAAGGGCGCAGATATTTAGAATAGGTAAAGAATTGCATTCGACTTTTATAGTTTCACTTTCAATAAAAAAAATTTTTTTGAGCAATTCACATTTCAAAAATACACAAATAAAAAAAAGGAATAATTATTTTGATAATGAATATTACATACTTTTTTGTTGAATTTCATGTGTTTTTCTAAGTCGAAGTTTTTCACGTAGAGTTGTAAATATTCTTTGTATTTATACTGTGGTAAAAACAAAGGAAATTCTTGAGGCGGAGGAAAATCGCTGAAAGCCATCATTTCTTTACTTGTATTACAAACCACTTGTTTGGTGACAGTCGTTTCGTTTGCTACCGGGTTGGCATTATGTTCCCATAATCCACCGAATGTATCGTTCCGTTCGAAGCAAACGGCAGTCAAATTTTCTTCCATACAACATTTTAAAGCTGCAATACCAGATACGCCGGCTCCGATGATGGCAACTCGCATTTTTTACTACTTGCGTTTTAGAAGAGATAAAGGGCGGGACACCAATCTAACTGATATTGAGGCAAGTCGCAAGTGTATCAGCAATCTATAACGACGTTCACTCAAACGGAATGTGACACAAGATCGAATTTAAAGTGGAAAACACGAGCGTGCATGTGACTGGAGTTGGTGTGCTTGAATGTTTATGCACATAGTCTACTTTTTTAAGTATGAAATTACAAAGTTGTTTCCAATTAAACAGTAGGAGAAAGATGAAAGTGATTTGAAACGTACATATACCAGAACCAGACTTTTAACAAGGTTGCTCAGCGATTAGATTTTGAAGTGAAGAAAGCTTATTAACCTGTATGCAAATGTCCTCCCTAACTGGCTCTTGTTCTCTCCAAACTCTACAACAAATAATGCCTTGAGCTTCTTGCTTTCTAGTTTGTTGAAAATCCTTTTCTGTAGTTCCTTTCTTTAGAAAGCTGGTGAACCTTATGATATCTCGAATTATCGACTTATCCCTGTTTGGCAAACTACTAGTGGCTCTAATAAACCCTGAATGGCTTAAGCATCTCACTTTGCACGGCCTCCTTTCAGATTGTAATGATACAAACGGCGATTCTTTTCCTTTCGTTGAGATAGTCACATAGGTCACGTGACAGCTGGTCAATGACGTCAGGAGATAGAGTGACGAAAGATAGTAGGTAGAGCCCAAAGACGAAGGATATCCCTAGTTCACAGTGGTAGGTCTTACAGGAAAAACCACATGGCCTAACCAGGCTCATGTAGAAACCTCCATAACTAGTTTTCCCTTGGGGAAATATTACATGTATGTTTCCCCTTTCTTATACACCGTTTGTTGTTACATATACGTTATAATTTCTCTGCGCGTACGACGTAACATTGTAAAACTTTCTCTGTGAACTAAGCATGTTTTTCATTCTTTTCCTATTCAGCTATTTCGTGAAATATTATGTTATATAATAATGCCCATAATGGGGGAAATTCAATTGGGAGAATAAATCTTTCTGCTATTGCAACCACCCTTTATAATGGTGACTACGATGCGATTCGAATAAGTAAAAAAATATGAAATGTTCATTTATTTTATAAAACTCCATAAGCGGTTGTTCACAACGTGTCAATTGACGAAATATGGTTTTAACACGTATTTTTCTAATCACAGTAAATGTCGGAGCGGAAAAGACGATATTACTGGCACATGAAAAATTGAGGTCATCTAAAGCGGAAATTAGCTAAATGCTAGAATTAGGAATAATACGTCTATCAAAAACTAGCTGGACTTCGGCATTTCACTTTGTACCTAAAGGTAACGGAAATCGGTTTGCATGTGATAATTATAGAGCACTAAATGTTGTTACAAAACCAAATAGTTATCCTATCCCCAATATAACAGCTACTGTGCAAGGGGAAAAGATATTTACTAAATTAGACCTGATTAGGGCATGACATCAAATCCCCGTTGAGCCCGAGCACATTCTGAAGACTGCGATAACAACTCTATTCGGGTTATTCGAGTTCTTGCGTGTCCCATTCGGTTTAAATAACGCCGTACAGTCTTTCCAGGGATTTATTTATCATATATTGCATGGCCTACATTTTACCTCTTTCTACATTGATGATGTACTCATAGCCAGATCCTCCATGGAGTAATATATACAGCAATTACAGATCGTTTTCAAGCGATTTGATAAATCTGGGGTCGTTATCAACCGTCTGAAATGTGAATTTGAAAAATCGGAAGTGATTTTCTTAAGCCACCACATCAGCTCTGCTGGAATTTCCCCTTCCTCGTCTAAAGTGCAAGCTATTTCACAATTCCCCGCACCTGATAGCATGAGAAAATTGCGCGAATTTTTAGGAATGGTAAATTTTTTTTCCGTCGATCTCTGCCCAGGTGTGCGTATATCCATGGACGGTTATTTTAACAAATGTCAATAGTTGGGACATACTTCTGTCGGAGCCTGCCATGGCAGCATTTCACAAAATTAAACCAGTATTCTCACACGCAATGAAATTATCTATTATTTGGCGGTTGACGTCTCTTCCATTGGTGTAGGTGCGGTTTTGCAGCATAAAATCAACGGCCAGCGAAAACCAATGTTTTTTTTTTCGAGAAAACATCAGCACAAGACAATTACGCCCCTTCGTTCCAGTAACATTGTACTGGACAGTCTTCTTCACTTTGCATGACTTGTCTTATCTTGGTGCTAATGCTTCAATCAAATGAGGTCTGATATTCAATTATGGTCAAACACCTGTGTACCATGTCAAAAGGCTAAACCCTCAAGACACACTCAACCACTTAGAGGCACCTTCCCATCTCCGGATGAGCAGTTTACTCGTGTATATGTGGACATAACTGGTTCCTTACCCTTCTGCAAAAGGCATACTCATTTGTTGACATGTCAATCAGTTCTCTCGCTGGTGTGAATCTCTTCCTATAATTGTCATTACAGCAGAAACTACAGCAAAGACTTTTATATCCAGATGGGTAGCCTGTTGCAGCATTCCAGCTGTCATCACTACAGACAGAGGTTGACAATTTGAGTCTTACATATTGGAATAATTGCTGGAATTTTTAGTGTGCAAGAAAATTAAGACCACTGCATATCATCCAAAGGCCAGCAGATTGGTGGAAAGGTTTCATCAAACATTAAAATCAGCCCCGAGAACATTGACAGACCAGTTAAAATGGCTGGAACATCTACTGTTATTTCTTGGACTATGTAAACTGTAAAAGATGAAATGCAATGTTCATCTACTGAAATGGTGGATGGCACCCCTGGACAATGATTAATTTTAAAATATTTATAACAGAGTACATTTACAAAAACACGTGTTTACAAAAATCCCCATCGCAATGATTACTATTACATTAAGTTTGTCTTCACAATTCACCTCTGAGGATAATTTCAAAAGAGATTGAAATTACTTGGGTTAACAAAAAATATGGTGCCTTCCTTGATGAATTTTAACTTAACATCAAGAAGATAATTAGAGAACTAGAATGGATTATTGTAAAATTAAATAGGCATAATGTCTACATTATCTAATGAAATATACATATATGTATATATACTGTAGACACCTTTCCTCAGCTTCACCACACTAGATATTACTGCTGTGATTTTTGTAACAACCAGAGTTGTCATTCTTCTAGACTGGTTGCCAACCAAAGTTAAAGAGTTCAGTCTATTTTACTATTTATCTCCAACTTCTGAGGAGAAGAGATAGATTCACACATTTCCATGGATGTTTGTGAAAAATAAAAAGTAATGGCCTCCGCTAGAATTTGAACTTGACACCAATGACACTCTCCAACGTGATAACCACTATGCTACATTCATGTCTAATAAATTGCATCATTCACAATAAAATTATTAACTTACAACTTGATGGTTCTTTATGATACTGTAAATAAATATATCTAATAGTGTAGTCATTGATATTTAATTTTTCATGTCAATAAAGATTGTGATGCTTTGTAAGAAAGGCATAATCTCAAAAGATCATCAAGATATAAAATTATTGCTAGAAACATAATATTGGAAATTGCAAAAAAAGAACAAAGATTATAGAACAATAAAAACTAATTAAAACATTTGGCTTTAAAATGTCACCAAAAGAGATTTGAGAAAAATTAAAATTTTAATAATCAAAAAATTGAATTGACCAACAAGAAAATATTTGAAGCTGATCTTGTCAATGTAAAATATTTTTCTTAATTGTAGAAAGAAATCAAATAAATCTACAATATTTCCTTCCAACTTACCTTCCAACTGGAAAGTGACATAGTGTTATAGATTTAATCTAAATCATCATATAATTTTTCATTGCTTTTCAGCAATTTGCCTGATTTATTATCCCATATTAAGTGAAAAGATTATTATAGTGTATAGAGTCTATGGTGAGATGTTTTCTTACCAAATTACACAGCCAGAAACTAAGTTGTTACAGAATTTTTAATACATCATCAGAAGATTCCACAACTGAATTGAGAAATTTTCCCATCTCTAAGTAGTGCATACACAAAACATATATAAGTATATATCATATGCTATATATATTTATTTTTTGTCTATTTTATTCAATATCATTTAGCCTTGAGCAGAAACTACCTATTGACAAAAAAAAATTACTCTTATTTTATTCCACATTTTGATATATTTATAAGAAAACTTGACTTAAATTCACCCCAAAATTTAGGATGTCTTCTTTATGGACATAAATCTAAAAAGAATCAAATTGTTTAACGGTGTTGGTTGAACAAAAGAACTGTGCAATTACTCTTATATCTTTCTTCATACCTCAAGATTTTCTGCACAAGACAGCATTCATTTTGACTGGAACTGAACAAAATATGACAATTGATCTGCAGAGAATAAAGAAAGATTTCTATAAGATTATATAAACAACTTTTCTGTTGTTCCTTGATATTCCTTTTCAGCTGAGTTATTTTCAGACATGGACTATTTATAAATACTGATCACCTTTAATCAAACAAAAGTGATGCCTGTTCAGATATCCACACTTTTCTCCTTGAATCAAACAAAATAGATGCATGTAAAATTTCCACCCTGATCACCTCTAATCAAAAATAGATACCTATTCAATCAATGGATAGCTTTTTAACATCCATTATTAGAGCTGCCTACAAACTGATTTATATGCATTCATCTAATCAGAAAAAATTTTTAAACTTTTTTTTAGGCTCCCTAGCAGAAAATTGTCTCTCTTCAAAATTTCTAGAGGGAATATCCCCTCAATTATTCATGTCCAAAATGTTTGGTTGGTTGTTTTTTTTTTTTTTAATTATTTTCTTTTACACTTTTAAAATAAAATAAATACACAAATTCAAAGAAAATCTAATAAAAACTAATAACTTGAAGAAGATAATCTCACCTATTATTCTGCAAGATTTGCTATCAATAAGCAATTCTATTCAACCTAAGGACAATTAATGGTAGATAAAGTAGTAAAAATAGTTTAATTATGGAGATTCAATTGTTCAATGAGGCCTGAGGTGTACTTATCAAGATATTGTAATGAGATTGCATCACTATTTTTTGTCAATTTGGTTTATTTCATTTAATTTACTGTTTTATTCAATTCATTATTTACTTCCAGGATCATGTGTCTGGTACACTATAGTTAAGCCCTTTTCTCTTTTTACATAAAAAAGCAATTTCTGCATTTTTCCTTTCCAATCTTAAAAAATATATATAAAAATATCTGCTCTGTTGAATAAAATATTTTCTGATTGACTCTAGTTTTTTACAATATATTTTTCCACTAAAAAATGCTTGTCATAGCAATCAAGTAAGTGACAATCATTTTGAAAAAGTATTTTCTGGAATCTAGCAATTCAATAAGTCTCTCTCTCTTTCATGGATCAGTTATAACAAATTTGGTAAAGGAGATAAGGAAATCAAACATAGGATGGCCTGTGTTAGAGGTAGTTTTGCACAACACTACAAGTGCTGCAAAACCAAAAGATTATCCTAAAAACTCAAGAAATGATCTTAAATAGTCTTGTTAGATAGAGACTTACATATAGATATCATATCCTGCATGGCTCCAAACCCATTCAGAAATATCTAAACTAGTTACCTCCCCCCAAAAAAAACAAAAAAAACAAACACAATACCTAAGGTTTAAACTGAATTTTTAAAAGTGAAAACTTTCTTGAAGCTTTTATTTTAATTTCAAGATGATAGATTAAATTTAATATTTCCAATAGGCAAAATACTTTGGTGCATTTCAAACACTAAATTGATTTGGAGGAGATTTTTTTTTTTTTTTTTTTTGGTTTTTGCTAAAAATTTTGATTATCACCCCCCACTCTTTTTTTTGTCATCTTTCATCACAATGTTTATTAAAAAAAATTCCAAAAATAAAATATACTTTTCTGAAACATTACTTGAAAAATATTAGCAGTTTTAAATTATAATTAATCGTATTTAAAACAAATATTTTTTACTTTAAGTTTAAAATGTCAAAAAAAAACAAAATGATTTTTAACCCAAAGTTGTGGGTTTGATAGCTTGTTCACAATAATGTTGTTCTATGGGGACTTTAGGCGTTAAAAAATGTAATTGAATTAACGCCTTCTATATATGATTTTTAAGTACTAAAAATTTAAGAAAATATTTGTACTAATCTTTTAAAATTATGTTTAGTAAATATAGATTTTATTTAATAACAATATACAGAAATTTAAAACTTTATAAATTATTCTAAGATTAAAAAAAGAAAACAATTCTTGTAAAAATTTATTATTCACCAAAAATTTTTTTCTTAAGACAATTCAGTAGTGTCAATATATTGTATTATTCATAAAATCAATTAAAAAGCTTTTCTATTAAATAATGTCTTATTTTGATTGCATTTATTTTACGATTCAGAGCAGATTTTTGGTAAATCAGCAACTGTTGAAAAAAATGATAATTTATTACATTCTCCAAGGATTCCCGCTGGTAACTAATAAAAATTAGAATGAAATGGGACAAAATTTAATTTCTTGAATTTTCATTAAATAAGTTCATTAAATAAGTTATTCCAACAGATGTGAAACAAAAATTCTACCAAGATTTTATAAAAAAAATAAAAACGTTTAAAAAATAATTTAATTCATTTTCACAAATTAATTTAAAAAGTAATCTTTGGCCCATCGCTGATGAAAAAAAAACATTTTTAACCAGAATTTCGAACGTGCGAGAAGGGATTAAAAGATTTAATCACAAAATACTTTGGTCTTTCCTCTTGACAAGGATTTTGACGATAAAACTTTGATTTCATCAAGTTTGTTTTTTTTTTTCGTGATGCTATGTTGTTTTTTCAGCAAATTAGTGGCGGTCTAAATTGTCAGCCATATATTAGGTTGGTGCAAAAATAATGACGTAATAATGTCGTTTTTTGACGTATTTTTTAAGACATTTAAGACATCACTTTCTTAGATCAATGATCAAAATGGCTTGAAGTGAATGAAGCCTTCCTGTAAGCTCTTCTTAGCGAAGAACATCATTCTTATAAAACCTTGTGGAATGGCACTACACAATCACAAGCAAAAAACTGTGTCAAATTTCAGAAATTACGAGACTTTCAACAACAATAACAGATAAACGGATAGCACTTGTAAAGAATTTAAAAGAAAATAATGACATCAAGATGTTGACATTCATTTTTACACAGCATTTCAAACAAAAAAAAGATTAAGAAAGAAAGCCCCATCAATACTGGAAAGAAAATTGTTTAAAGAAAAAATTTTTATAAATTTCTCCCAAAACTAGCACCGGTTGTTTCGTCAATGAATGCCGAATGTTTGTTTTAATTTAAATTCCCTTAAAAAGTTTTAAAAAAAAATTTAAAAAAATCAAAGTCCAAGGGAGATAACTTTTTGTTTGCAAAAAAAGATCAGTTTTCTTTTTTTATTATTGTATATGTGACGCCATAATATTTTCCTCCACAAAAATAAATTGATATTATTGTTTTGTGTACTGAAATAGTTGCTTTGTAAATTCTTTTAATTCTCTCTGTTCTAAAGACATAGTCTTCTGATGAAAAGGTGTTTAACGGAGAAGTCATGCAAATCAATGATTTCTTTAATAAAAGTTCTCTCCCCTATAAATATGAAAAAAAAAAAATCTTTTCATGGCTTTAAAATCTAAATATTCCCGTTGAATAATAATATAAGTTCTTCATTCTACTGCTACTAATTTCCCATTGTTGTTATCCCCAATTTTCATGGTGGAAAAATTGACACCTGCGTAAAAAAAATAAATGTTATAGAAAATGTAAAAAAAACTTTATTTGTAAATACGAGCCTTTTCGATGTTAATTCAAAATGTCTGCCGTCATTTTGATAGAAATAATAAAAAGAATACCGGTTTACTATGTTCACATTTTCTTCTTGCAAAGGGAAATGATTGAGTTATCATTTACTTACTTCTTCCCCCTTTTGTGACCGACTCCCAAATCTGTCTTTCTTTTCCAAACTTCCACGAAAGGTATAAAAGATTTAAAAACACACACGAAGTTGGATGTATCCATTCTCTGATTCTCTGTAGATTTTTCATTTTCGTCTGCATTTGACAATTTATTTTTACCGTTAAAATTGTTGTCACAGCAACGGATCAAACTACAATCCTTTTTTTTTTTTAAATACGTTTTTATGTAATCAATGTAACAAATTTCGCACTCTCCTCTTTCTCTTTATTAGAATTTATAATTAAGAAAATTTTTTAAAATATTATTTTTAAAAATCTAAGGGAGATAACTTTCAATTTTACCAAAAAAAATTATTTATTGAGTGTCATGCTATGACATATGTAAGTAGAAATTATAAAAGTGATATCATTGCGTTAAAATCTGTCTACTCAGTTCCAATCTATCTTTTTAATCACCAAGAAATACCGAAAAAAATTTATATACAATAAGAATCATCCAATTTCTGTCTGAATTTCTGAAATGAATTATTATTAACATTCGGACTCGAGGACTATTGTTTTTTTCTCTCATTAAGGAAGGATTTCTTTTTTAAAAAAAAACATTTTTAAAATTTTCTCCCGGTCAATTTTGATCCAGCATTTTAATTAAAAAAATAATGACAAAAGACATCTTAAGAATCTCTTAATATCTATTCTGTATATTACTTTCAAATAAAATTAGTAAAATTAATGTTTAATTTAATTAACCGAATTTTTGAAAAATATGACGAATTGTAAGCTTAAAATATGAGAAAAAAATTTTTTGAACACAGCAAGCTATATTCCAACTATCAACAAGTTTAAAGATCAGTCAACAGAAGCTAGCTCCCTTAAAAGCAAAACCCAATTTTAGAAAAAATTACCTCAAATTTAATTAAATACTGTTCAAAACTGTTAAAAATACAGAACTTGTTTCGTTCCTGTTTAAAAATAATCATCATTAACGTTCTCTCTCTCCATATATATATATATATATATATATATATATATATATATATATATGAGTAAACCTTAAGAGCCAGACAAACCTACCCAGGACCAGTTTACCCAGACGAACCGCGTAGGGGAAACCTAGGTAGGTTTGTCTGGCTCTTTAGGTTTAGTTTGCTCTACTTAGCGTATTGAGCACTTTGCTTAGTTATTTTTACTTTACTTGTGTCGGAGGTTTTTTTCTTTGGACTCTGAACTTATATTCTCGACGATGATTTTCGCCGGATGTACATGTTCTTAGTTCTTTCTTTTTTTTCCCCTTGGTTTGGTCATTTACAAGCTAAAACACCTAAGGTTTTGCCGGACGAGTATAGCTGCTTATATTTATAAAATTATTATTAGTAGTAGTATATATATATATATGTATGTATATATATACGTAGTATCTATGTATGTATGTAAACAATAAAACAAGAATTATAATATAGAAAATTATTAAATGCAAAATGTATATGCATATAAATATACGTAAACTGTGTGTGTGTGTGTATATATATATATATATATATATATATATATATATTTCTAATCCCATTTTTCCTCTCAATTCGTTGTTGGAAGTTTTACCTGATGATCCTGAATCCTTAAAAAAGGATTTAGGTGAAATAAATTATCGTAATGGTACCTTAAAGTGGTTTGTTTTTCATTACATATTAGCACTGTCCTCACATTGAGCTCTCAGGATTTCATCCTCTTTGGATTTACCAATTCGGTTTACCAAGTTCCTTATAACTTAACTATTAGCTCCTTATCAAATAAGTTGAGCTCTCTTTGGATTACCTCCCATCGGATTACTATAAGTACCTTCACTTCCAACACAAAATGGAAAAATTTACACCGGATTACTCACTCAAAAATATTCCTTACCCTTCTGTTGAATCTTTCACCATATCGTTACCGGAAAAAATTATTGGCCTCATCAAACGGATGAGATGGAAAACTTACTTTTATTTTAATCCCCAAAATAAACCTACAAATCTTAATGACAATTTTCACTTAAAATCCCAAAATACACCTCCCTGCAATAAATTATTGGAACCATTTGAAAAAGACTTAATTAATCTAATAAACATAATATCTTTTAGAAAAAAATACACCTCTTTCCAATCCATTCTTAAAAAGGACATCAATAACATCAAAAAATCTAAGAAACTATGGATCAGAGCTGATAAATCCAAGAACATTTACAAGATTAATCCATCGGAATATAATCATCTGATTCTGAACAAAGTATCTAACTCTTATAAAAATGATAATAACTCCAAACACTTATCCTCCATACACAGAGAAACCGCTAAATTTGCATTTAAACACAATATTGCTGGTAGAATGGGCACTACTCACTTAAAAGGTGCCTACCTACTTTTTAAAGACCATAAACCTAACTTTCAAAATAATATACAGTCCAGACTAATAAATCCCTCCAAATCAGAGTTAGGACTAATTTCTAGAAACATCCTTAAAAGAATAAACGTATCTATATTAGAAAATTATCCCTTAAACCTTTGGAAAGATTCATCTGACACCATTAAGTGGTTCAAAAATATAAAATCTAAAAATAAAGCCACTTTTATCCAATTAGACATTATTGATTTTTACCCCTCCATTTCTAAAGATTTATTAGAAAATAGCCTAAATTTTGCTAGAAACTATACTGAAATCACTGACGAGGAAATTAAAATTATAATGGATTCCAGAAAATCTGTACTTAAACTTAATGACACTACTTGGTTTAAAAATAACAGTGACAATTTCGATGTCCCAATGGGAGCATTTGATTCTGTTCAAATAGCGGACCTAATAGGGATGTATATTTTAGATATTCTGAGCAGATTCCTTAACCCACAAAATGTAGGGCTTTACAGGGATGATGGTCTCATTATTATACCTAACTCTAATGGACTTCTTACATCCCAACTCCAGAAGAAAATAATTAAGGCCTTCAAATATATAGGTTTTAAAATAGAAATATCATCTAACCTGAAAATAGTAAATTTTCTAGACGTAACATTTGATCTTGAAAATAACACTTATAAACCCTTCCAAAAGGAGAACCAATCGCTCATATACATAAATATCGACTCAAACCACCCTATAGCAATTATAAAACAGATCCCTAACACTGTAAATACTAGAATAAATAAACTCTCCTCTAGTAAAAGTATCTTTGATCAAAATAAATCAACATACAATCAAGCCCTATTAAAAAGCAAATTCAAACAAACACTCACTTATATAGATAAATCTACTAGCGACACGTCTTCTAAATCTAGAAATAGAAATAGGAAAATTATATGGTTCAACCCACCCTTCTGTAAGCTGTCGAACATTAATATAGGAAAATAGTTTCTTAAACTAATAGATAAACATTTTTAAAAAGATAAGCTATTAAAAAAGTTGTTCAATAGAATGAATTTAAAAATTAGTTATTCCTGCATGAACAACATGGAAAAAATTATTAGCTCCCATAATAGTAAAATTTTAAATGAATTTTATAATCAACTTCAAAAAGATCCTAATACAAGCCCAAAGACCAAATCTACCTGTAACTGCAGGGAAGGATCTGTCTGTCCAGTAGAAGGAGTATGTTTGTCCAAAAACATAGTATACGAAGCTACGATTTTCCCCAAAGAAAATATTGAACATAAGAAGATCTACATAGGAATTTCGGCGGGAAGTTGGAAACAACGATTTTACAACCATCGCCAATCCTTTTATAATGAATCAAAAAAACACCAAACTGCACTTTCAAAGCACTATTGGGAGTTATTGGAAAACAAATTAACCCCACAAATAAAATGGAAAATCGTCTCAAGAGCCAAAACTCCGATTAATTTCAGAGACAGATGCAATTTGTGCATTATGGAAAAAATACTAATAATAAAACATAAGGATCCGGACATACTATTGAACAGACATAATGAGTTGATTTGTAAATGTAGGCATAAAAATCACCTCATTTTAACAAAGTATGTGTAGATATATAAATAGAAAATATAAATTGTTTTAAATGAATATATGAAAATACTGACACTGTGCTCTTTGATATATGTGTTGTTGAACTTAAAATTTTTTTATATGTGAACTTATTTAGATATATATATATGAACATTATAGATAAGTGTAACTATGTATTTATATTGTGGACACATATGTATGGTAGTATGGATATATATGTATAAATAGATATACATATGTGTGAGTATAAATATACTAGTATGAGGCATGTTTGAATACTGACAAATTTTTTTTTTTAACGTGTATGCCGCATGGGTGTGGATGTATATGTATAAATGTTTTTATGTTTGTTTTGTATGTATATGTATATTATATGTATATGTACGGATATATGTGTGTGTACATGTACTTAAATATGTGTATTTTTATAGATTTAACTACTTGTAATCTATATATGTATATAGACGTAATTATCTTAGAATTAATATTTGGAAAATATATATATGTATATGTATGTAAATGGGTGTATAACAATGTAATATAAATACATATACATGCATGTGTGAATAATTGTAGAAAATATTCTTTATATATATATAATTGTGTGTATGTATGGTGGTATGTGTGTATATATATATTCTTTTTATATCTTTTTTGTATGTGGGTGTTTTGTGCTTATATATGAATGTATATGTATTTAAGAGTGTGTATGTGTATATGAGTATGTCTACATATATGTATATATATATAGATGATTAAATGGTTAGATAAATTTTTTGATATATAGATTTGTATATAGATATATGAATTGTATATGTATGTATATGTGTATATATATGTGTATATATATATAGATGTATATGTGTGTGTGCGTGTATGTATATATGTATATATATATGTGTGTGTGTGTGTGTGTGTGTATGTATATATGTGCATACGTGCATGAATTGATTTTAAATTAAATATTGGGTCTTTCTAATGACATTTTAAATTTACTATTCTTAATTTGTAATATCCTTCTCTTGTAATATTCTATCATTTAAATTTTGTTATCTTCTGAAGGGAGTTTCATTTTTTAATTTGTAATTTAAATTTAAATATACCATTCTTTAACTATTAATAATAGTAATAATATTAGCTAAATTCCTTTAAAATGAGACACTTCCGAAATCACCTAAAATTAAATTTTAACTATGGAATCAAACTAAAATCTATATATATTTCAAATATTAAAATATAGATAAAGATTGTAAAATGTATATATAGTTTATGTACGAGGATAAATGAATTTTTGTGTAAATTATCTCATGTGTTTCTATGTGTTTTTTGGACTTGTTAATTATCGTATGTATGTAGGGATTCACATGAATACATTTGTGAGACATATATGAATAAATGAAAATTAATATTACCCTCAAATACTATTAAATAATGAAACCTAATCTTTAATTTAGTTTAACAATATAATAAATAAAAATTACATTCATAAATTAATCTTAAATATTAAAATAGATGTTATCGTTACTGTTTTTTTTTTAATATATTGTGGAAATACAATTAGTCGGGTGAATAAACTATTAAAATTTGAAATATTTCTTTATGTCCTAGATAAATATGTTTATTACAATAATAGTTATATTTAGTCCTGAAACTATTTACTTAAAAAATTAAAGATTTAAGTTAATAACAAAATTTTTTTCAGACATCGAATTTTCTATCAAACATTGTAAGCTATCTTTTACATAATTTTGTTAAAACAAAATTATAACAACTCCATCTCTCCTTCCGCCCCTATCTCTCTCTTTACCATAAGACTCACTTGTATACATTTTCTACATTTCATTTCCGTTTTGTTAACCATCTAAATAGGTCAAGGTTCTGTCACTCCTCCTACTCCAATATAAAACATACTTAAGAGAGATATAAAATTAACCCCTCCCTATACTTTATATTGTCTGTTTAACTGCCACTCTCAACCCCCTCTATTAAATTACAAAAATTACACTACCCACCAATTTCTAATCCCATTTTTCCTCTCAATTCGTTGTTGGAAGTTTTACCTGATGATCCTGAATCCTTAAAAAAGGATTTAGGTGAAATAAATTATCGTAATGGTACCTTAAAGTGGTTTGTTTTTCATTATATATATATATATATATATATATATATATATATATATATATATATATATATATATATGCAATTTATATGCAATTTTTATATATGTTATTTATATATTATATTATATGCTCGATACTTATTGGAAAGCGCTCAACATCAGTGATAGAGCTAACATTTAGTTGGATTAATGTAAGTTTGTAACTGACCTCTGGGTTTCACGCTATTTACAATCGTCAGACAAACTGATTAATTTCTAAATTTTGTTGGATTTATTTATGGTTGCGTACCGGTGTTTTTATGGTAGTCGGAGGAAAAATTGTCCTCAGAACGCCACTCATACCTACGCAGACATACATACATGCACGTTCACGCATTGCAGCTCACACAAACATAAACATATATGAACAGTGTGGGACTGCGAGCATATGCGCATAGATACGGTGTAACAATCGAAATGCTTCCTGGCACCAATGACGAATCATGTACGTCGAGAAGTCTATAAAATTTTTGCAGAAAACTAAAAGTGATTGAAAATTCGTTATTTAGTTTTTATTAAAATTACATGCCGATTAACGTTAGAATCAAGGGTAAATAACTCTTACATTACTCGAGGAAAGAAGCACTGTTTATTTAGATAGCGGTTCAATTAACTTTTTTGTTTTTCTTTCTTTTTTTACTTTAGAAATAATTTAGAACGATACCTATTTGCTGCTACAATTGTTATTATCATCATCTGTTCCTCCCAACATTACTACCAGATCACAATTACCATTACTGTATTAGTCCACACAATTTTACTTCCTTCCTCCACACCCACCATCAAAATTAATACTATCGCATAAATACCAATAAGTATTATAAATTGGAGTTTCTGCCATTTACATAAGCGCAATCGCCAAAACAACAAGCAAATAACTGGCTTTAAATTATTAACAAAATAGCATTAAAAAATTAAAAATAATAACAATTTTACTTAGTATAGTCTTACACAGACGCCATCTAAAGATTAAAAAACACACGGATAGAAGATGTGTGAACGCGTGTGCATACGTATATATGTGTGTTCATGAAAACATTATTCCGCGAACAAAATAGACGAATGGTCTGTGCGTTGACACTGCGACTTGCGTAAGAATTTCGCTACACAATCCAACATTGAATACAGCGCCAATTGCGTACGTATGAACGCAACGACGCATGGATGCGCATATACGCCCAGTCCCATACTGTTCATATATGTTTATGTTTGTGTGAGCTGCAATGCGTGAACGTGTGCGTATGTATGCCTGCGTAGGTATGAGTGGCGTTCTGATGACACTTTTTCTTCTAACTACCATAAAAAACACCGATATACGCAACCATATATAAATCCAAAATTTAAAAATTAATCAGTTTGTCTGACGATCGCAAATAGCGTGAAACCCAGAGTCACAAACTCACATCAATCCATATATATATATATATATATATATATATATATATATATATATATATATGAGGCACGGTGGAGTAATGGATATCGGCTTGGATTGAGGAATCGGAGAGCCGAGGTCGAATTCATTACATTCACTTACGTGCTAATACCCTTGGGAAAAGGTATGAATCCTCTTCTTCTCCCTCCAGCTATGGGTAAAATAGCAGGACAGACTGGGTTCTATAGCCTTGGATGGCAACTGGTCTAGGAGAAGGACAACTCTGAATTCAAAACCTGTGGAGGGTCGTTTGGGAAACTTGTGGCATTCGGTGCACCAGGTCTGTCTCTGTATTCGTCCCTCCAAAAAGTGTGAATGGTCCTGCATGAGGCCTTCACCACTATAATCAAACCTCATGTGCTGGTGTCGGGCTGTCGGTTTCCTGGAAACTGATCTGCTTGACCCTCATACGTCGAATCGCGACGGGAGAGTCGATTATTATTATTATTATATATATATATATATATGCACACACTCTCAGTTGTATGGACATGAGTTCATGATACATACATACACATTTGTAAACTCATACCCATACAACTGAATATGTTATGCTATCACTGATACTGAACCCATTCTAAGTACTGTGCATATAAAATAATAAATATATATATATATAGATAGATAGAGAGAGAGAAGTTTATTCTGTATATAAAACTATTTCTTAATTAAACTTAGTAGAATTAATTTTTTAATAAGAATATGAAATTTTAAAAAAATCAAATGTATTAAAATTCTATCCATTTCATGTATTCTCTCTTTCTTTTGTCATTTTGTATTTATTTTTATTTTTAACTATTTGATGCATGGCTAATGCTAACCTCCAGGAGAGTAATTCATTGTGCCTAATTGGGCTAAAATTTTCCAATGACATGATGTGGAAAGATTATATTGAATCAAATGCTAAGTTTACTGTGAGGAATGTTCGTTCACTGTGTTGTGCTAGAAAATTTTTCTCAATTTCTTTTTATGTATTTGTAAGACAACTATTTGTTGATGCTTTGAATATTGCTGTCACATCAGAGGCTTCCGCTATCTATTTAGAGATACTTGATAAAATACAAAGAAGAATCTGCAATGTTATTGGTCCTGACCTGGCACTATAGCTTCAGTCACTTTCCAACTGCTACATAGCTTTCCTGTGCCTTTTCTATAAATAGTTTTATGGTAATATTTCTAACAAGCTTTCCTCTTTGGTATCTAGACTTTATTAATTTAATTGCCAGACTAGATTGGGGTCAAGGTCAAATCATTTTACAGTTGAAATGACTAGATGCAACTGTAAGTTCTATGCTAACAATTGCTTCTCAAACTTCTCACTGGTGGGACTTTGGCTTCTTGCTTCCCAATGAACTTTGATCTTCAAAAATTTTAATGCAATATCAATTGTTATCTTCTGTCTTCTTAATTCTTGTTCTTTTATTGTTCTCTTCCCTGTTTCTTTTAATGTTTAATCCTTAGTGTTTTTCTTCTTATATTCTCTCACACTCAGTAACTCCTTTGTGAATTTATTACTTTGCTTGCAGTGAGATGGTTTTAAAAAAGAAAAAAAAACTTTTTCCTACATGTATTTCGAAAGAAAAAAACCTTTCCACAAATGCATTCCTTCAGAACTATTTTGACAGGAATATTCCAAAGACAAATATTTGAATCAGCACAAAAAATATAATGAATGAAATTAGAAAGTCTTTTATCCATGGTGATAGATTTGATTCCAGGTGTTTGTTTGTTGGGTAATGCATTCGTTTCCACTGATCAAGTATGGCAGATCTTGCTCCTGCCCATTTTCCAGGGCCCGTCAAACGGAATTGATAGGGAGTACAAGGGCCAACAATGACATTCAATCCAAGGTATGGATCTGATAAGAGCAGATCACCTAAAAAGAAAATCATTTAAAGACATTTATTACTGAAGAAAAAGTTTTGGAAATACTTTATATTTCTTTCTTAAGCAACAATGCAGAAAACTTAATGTTTCAATGTGAAAGCAAGAGATCTATCTATCTATGTACCTGTCTATGACAAGTCAGGTTATGAGAGAGTGTGATGCATATGAGGCCAAAGTAATAATTTAATGTTATTTGCTATAGAGAAGAACAACAAAAAAGATATGGAGAACAATGTTGTTGCTAAAAGTTCAACTTGCTTGTCATCATTTTGCATCTTGATGGGTTCTGAAAGTAAAACACTAATATCTCTCATCCTGAAATGACAGCTCAAGATCTTCCCTATAAGTTCTATGTTTACAGTGTCAAAGGCCTCAGTAAGATCTATGAAGACTTGAAACACTCCTTGCTGTTGTTACTACAACTTCTCTTGAATTTGTTATACTGTGAAAATTATATCCATCATTCATCACTTAGGCTAGAAACCATATTGTGAGCATTCAGTTTTGACAGCAAAATACCCACTCAGATTTAACCCACTGCTAAAATTAAGGTTTCGCCATGATAATGCTCACACAGTTTCTTTATGCCTTGTATTGTATACCTTCATACAATGGCAACATGATCACATCTCTCCAATCCTTTGGAATTTTCTCAGTATTCCAGATAGATGTCAACCTAGTAATTATCACTATACTGAAGAATTTCAGCAAAGATGCCATCGTTTCTGGCAAACTTCTTCATACATTTCATTGTTTAAAAATAGGAATGTTTACTCAAATAAATACTCATTATATATGATATTTATAATAATTATTACCCACTAAATATGGCATTTATATAATGAGGCACATGCATAGATATATATTATTCTAAAAATAAACATAATACTAATCTAATGAAAGCCCATAGCAACCTCATTAATGGTATACTTACACAATTTGGGTTTACAACCAATGAGTTCACACAACTCATCCTGATAGCCTATCACATCAACACTCCATTGAGCAGCAAGTGTTGCACTGATCACATCTTTTGGGGGTAACTTTATTAAACCCTGAAATAAAATCCAAAAGACTTTATCAAACTCAAATAATGAAATTTGATACAATCATTATTTTCTCTTCAAATTTATTTTTGTTTATTCTCTTCAAAAGTTTGCATCAATAATCTAGCCATTTTGAATATGTCACAAATCCTTTGTTTGATCTTGATGAAACTCAGAGAGAAGGAGATTAAGATATCATAGTCGTAAATGGCTGGATACTTTCTGGACTGATCTCCGATGCTTGATAAAAAATCAGATATAATTTTCTATTGTCAGTTGATTTTGTAAACATTGTAAAGAATTATTTTTTGCTGTAGATGTCAGCTAGTTTTGTAAAACACATCATTTAATAGATACACTGGTAAACACCATCAGTGATGGTGTAAGCTGTAGGTCAATGGAGGACCGACACAACCCACATATATGAGTTGCCAGTGAGAAACTGTACATTGGCTTTCGTGAGCAGATGTGTTTAATCCCAGGTAAAAATCAGTGCTTATTTTATAACTATCAAATCCTCCTCCCAAATACTTTGAAAATTAAAGTTACACACTCTTCCTTGCTCTATAGCAGACAGAGCATTTATATACATGTTAAAGCTGCAATAGTTATGTGATATAAATATAATTTAAAGTAAAATCAGTTAAAATTTTTAATTAACTCCATTTGACATTATTTGATTATTTTTAACATTTGGATAATGTGTTTGAGTTTTTATTGTAGTTGACATATCAGAAAAGAAAATGGATAACAATGAACACTAAGTGATAATGACACAACAGTAATAACAAAAATGATTACCTTAAAAACCCGAGTAGCCAAGCGACACTGAATTTCACGCAATGGACCTGCCGCTCCAAAATTATGCAGATAGCCAATTACAGCAAAGTTTTTGTCAATCATTTCAGGAGGAAACATGTACTTATAAGCAAACAGTCTACCATCTTTCATCTTCAGCATTGATTTCTCCAAGAATGGGAAAGCTATTTCATATCCAGTTGCAAATATTACAACGTCAATGTTAGTCACAACTGTTCCATCTACAAAGGAAACATCATGGGCAGTAAATTTTTCTACATCCGGTTTAACAATCAACTTCCCACAAGAGATTTTGTCAATAATATTATCATTCAAAGCGATTGTTGAAAAAGATATATAAGAATTCGGATTCAGTCCAAAGAATTTATGATTTAAAGATAAAAAATTCTCAAACCAAAAATGCTGAAATCTTTTGGGTAAAAACTTTAAAATGAATCGCCTTATTCTTTTGAAGAGTTGCACATCATATGGTAAGCCACCAGGGGTCAATTTTTTGCAGATCCATTTGCCATTTATTGTGCTTAAATAAACCTAATAAAAGAAAAAAAAGTCATTCAAAAACAAATATAAATGAACCAGAAAAACTATTGAAAATAATCATTAAGAAAATAATAAATCTACCATTCCATAAGACTAATTCCCTGTGTATTTTCTGAGATAAATATGAAAGGTGTGGGAACAACTTTACTGATCTCTCCACTTGGGAAATCAAATTCTATATGTATTTGATCCTCTTTAAATGAACACTTTTGACCAATTCCTTCCAACTATTTTTGTCACCCATAATTATTCCTTTCTGATTCCAGTATCATCTCTGAGTTGATCATGAAGGTTGACCTCATTTTGTTTGATTTAAAAGACATGAATGCTGCTTAAATTTCATTTATGGAGTTGATTTTGTGCTGAAGTAGGTTTTAATTGGAGAAGAAATAGTTGGACGTATACAAGAGTCATGGTTACTGTAAAATCTGTGTCTATGATGAATTCAGGTAACCGATTAATACTTACTACTTTGAAATTAAACAATACTTTTTTCATCTTCAGTAATCAAATCCTAAACTCTTCTTTGACTGACAGGCACACTTACCACTATACTATTAAGTTGGTGCAAAAATAATGACGTAATAATGTCGTTTTTTGACATTAAAAAATACATCAAAAACGACATTATTACGTCATTATTTTTGCACCAACCTAATACTTAAAATCTTGCCACATTATTTGATAATCTTAAAATGTTATTCTGGATTTTTGAACCACTTGGTTTGGTAAATTTTTTGAGCTATGATTCTCTAATTGAAAATAAAGACTCAAAAATATGATGACATATATGAAGAAGACAAAGAATTTGTCACATCACATATAATAGAAACAGCAATTTGTAGCCTGAATAATTGTCAAAACATTTCATCTTATAAGGTTAGACAAAAGTTAAGAATAACAATATATATACATTTGTATAATCTCTAATAATATTTGTATAATAATCTCTAATAATATTTGCATAATAATCTCTAATAATATTTGTATAATAATCTCCAATAATATTTGTATAATAATCAATAATCTTTACTTACCTGTTTAGCTTGTGTTGTCAGTTCTACTGCAGTTTCACTTCCTGTATTTCCCATGCCAATTACCAAAACTCTTTTGTCAGAAAAATCTGAAGCATTTCGATATAGCTGTGAATGAAGAATTTGTCCAGAAAATGTTGCAATTCCTGAATATGCTGGCATTCTTGGTTTACTCAATATTCCATTGCAAACCATTAAAGCATCAAAGATTTCATCATGGATGACATTTGTCTTCAAATCTTCAACTTTTAAGTTCCATTTATTTTCTTTATATTCACACTTTTGAACCTGATTAAAAAATTTTAAAAAAAGTAATGATAATGGCTAAATTGATTATCAAATATGTTATCTTCTTTTGTGGTTAAAAACCAAACAAAAGCCAGAATACAGCATGTGTTTCCTGGCGATTCTAAGATCATCTGACTTCCTATCAAAGTCAAACTCTTTTCCATTTCTGAAGAATAGAGTACATAGCAGACTTAGACATGAAATAGGACAAGAAAAGTTTGCTTTTCTTAAAGACAATGAAACAAGAAATGTAATATTTATGCCCAGAATGATATCACAAATTTTATAGATTATGCAAAAGTGTTTGATAAATGGCATCACAATCAACTGCTAGGTAAGTTTAATTTACTTAGAAAATTTGTGACTCAGAACATATTTAAGCTTCTATAAATGTTTGGCAGAACAGGGTCTAGGAGAAATGGACAGATGGTTCACCCATATCCTGAAGGGACACAGCACATAAAAGAAAAACTATACTTCACTGAGAACAGTCAAGATGATAGAGACATTAAGAACTCCATAAGCTTTTCCATGACTGCATAGTATGTGCTTCACCAAGTCTACATATGATTTTGAAGTTGTCTTTCTCCTAGACAAGTTGGCAACCATGGGTAGACCGCTCAATCTGATGCGCTATTTAATCCATAGCTGGAGAGGAGAAGAGATAGATTCATACCTTTCCCTCAGAGTATTTTGGTGAAAGGTAATGTAACGAACTCAATCAAAATTATTCCACCTGCACATCCTATAAATTGCAAAGTAAATTCATTTAAAAAATATTTAAACAAAACAGTTGCACAGAATATTTTTAATTACAATATATCTTTTCCTAAATATTCCTTGTCAAATGATGTGTCTATGTTAAACATTGGCTTGTGTCATACAGCATGATATATAGAATTTACTGTTTGAATTGGGATCTATCTTTTTGAGATAAGTAAATGTGATTTGGAGCAAATCATTTTAGAGAAGTAAGTCCATTTCAGTAAAATTAAACTTACAACTATTTTTGGAAGAAGTAAATTTGACTTGAAAAAATAATTATGGAAGAAGATTTTTGGTACTTGTTCAGTATGAGTCACATCTCAAACCTCTTCACAGTAAAGATGCATGCGAACATATACCAATATACATTCAATATTTAAAAAGTCTGTGTTGCAGATGTCATGCTGTCATTGATATAGGTGTCATTAATATAGGCTGAAGTAGCTTGGACTCATCTTTTGCCAGCACAGTATCTGCATTGACTTTCATGATAGCCGGTGCCATATTGAGGCTTAATCCCAGTCTTGTCAGACAGTACACCTGCCCTTATAAATGACTGTTTGAAATGGCTACAGTGATCAATGCACATGTATCTGTAGGTACGCCTTGCAAAGATCAAGTACGGAGATATTGGATCCTTTTCTCCACCGTTCTCTCAATTTATCAGCTCAAACATCAGCATGAGCTGTGTCAACATGCTCGTTTAGCTCATGGTAATCAAACATCGGACGGGCCTTTCCGTTATTCTTTTGAAGCCTCTTGGGGGATCAAGTTCTTTTTAGAAGTAAGGTATCAGCCACCTGTCATCTGTTGCTGCCTGTAGTTCACGCTGATATTCACTCCTTGAATACTTAGACATAGGGTACTCGGATACCTGGTTTTTCACAGGTTCTTCTCACTGGAGTTCATCCTTCAGATCTACAAGTCAACCATTCGTCTTTGTATGGAATACTGCTGCCATATATGGTCTGGTGCTCCCACTGTTCATCTTGAGGTCCTAGACAAAATCCAGAAATGGATATGCAATGTGATTGGTCCTGATTTGGCATCCCATCTGCAGTCCTACCACTTGAAGATTATCTTCAAATATTCAAATGTAATGTCAATCGACATCTTCTGATTCCTTGACCTTGATCCCTATCCTTCTCTTTATTCTTTTCCCAAACACTACTCTTTACACTCACTCACTGTAACCTCTTGCATGCTAGTGGCACTCCTGCATTGCTTGGGGCGAATTGCTTGAAAAAAAATTCCGGTGGGCGTCCATCCAACTACTTCCATGATGCTATCCATGTCCTGGTATATTGGTTGAATTCTGCGGTAAATTCGGGCTGATTTGCAGTCATGGCTGTACAAATATGAGGATTAGTAAACATGACTTCACCCATTTTTGTAATGTGAACACCGCCTAACCTCTCAATGACATCCATCCTGAGGAGCATATTGAATCATAACAATTTGCTCTCCACGACCACAACATCTATAGTGTTAGGGTCACAATTGTCTATGTGGACTTCTATGCGTGTGACTTCTCGACTTCTGAGGACCTTTCCGTCAATCATCAGCACGCCCACCTCTTTTTTTTCATGGACAACAGCAAGCGAACGCGTGCAACCAGTATCTACGAAGGCTGTACATTTCGCCCCATTAATGGGTCCGTCGATTACGAGGAGCGTATCTTTCATGACTTGCGGGTCAGATAGGAGAGGCATCACAACTGGCAGTGTTGCATTTACATCCTGGAGGGGGATGAGGGTGGCGCTGACGCATCGACCCCTTGAGTCGTTTCCTGGACAATCTCGTGACAGGTGCCCTGACTGCTGGCAGCTATAGCAGCGGCATAAATGCGGCCGAATCGCTTGCCCCTTCTGTAGGCAGTCCCTCAACAGGTGGTTTAGGCCATTACATCCGTAGCACTTAATTTTCACAGAAGGGTCCACAGATGGGAAAACATGTTTACTTTGGGTGCGCCTTACAGCTGCTACCACGAGTTCCTCTTTCGACTCTTCCTTCATAAGCGCACGGGACCGAGCCAGCAACCCTTCAAACGGCAGCGAGTCCATCCTGGAGACCAACCAAATATGTCGTC
The DNA here is from genome assembly GCA_963932145.1 of Acanthosepion lycidas. Classification (NCBI taxonomy): domain Eukaryota; kingdom Metazoa; phylum Mollusca; class Cephalopoda; order Sepiida; family Sepiidae; genus Acanthosepion; species Acanthosepion lycidas. The sequence continues at coordinate 9,263,347 of OZ010581.1, forward strand.
ATACGGAGGCAGAGAGTCAACAGACAAAAGCGCATGACATCGCGCGGTCGGGCATTGCTCCGAGCAGTACCGCGAACTTTCTCAAATCGGCCAGGTAAACGTCTACAGTTTCACCTGGGCGCAGTTTCCGAGCTTCGAACTGCTCCTATTCAGAGAAACTGTCTGCAGCAAAAGCAGTGTATCGCCCGTCCTTAATCCGTACTAGATTCGCTCTCTCGTCATTTGGCTATTTGGTGCAAATGCACCTCCAGTCAGTTGAAAGGGAATGATGGTTTCAAGTTACTTCAAATCACAGAGGTCGCATACCAGTTTGGCTTTCGCTACTATTGACCTATCAAATTCAGGAATCAATTTTAGATTGATTTTGCCATCCGCCATCGATTGAACATTTTTTCCTTTGGCCGACGCTGGAGAGGACAAACTATATAAGTATATCCGAAATGCATTTACGGCAACAGCTGCGACTGACTTGTTTCTATTTTCTCTTCGGCATATCGTACAGAACACATGTGCCCTTTTTCTCGGTAAATGACTTTCTCTTTCGTCACAGATTTCTATCACTGTTGTTTTTGAGTTTCATTGAATTATTTTTATTAATTTTCGGGACAAATTTTTCGTATGTTCACACTTAATATTGTATTTTTTTTTAAATTAAATAATATTTTAGGGATTTTTTTTATATAACTGTAAAAAAAATATAGACGACCACTTCCCAAATATTTCACGAAGATTTTTTTAATAAAATAACATATTTAGTAAAAAAAAAAAAATAATTAATGAATAAGTACTGTAAATTTCGTTTAAATCGGATAATTCTCTGATTGTTGGCAAATATTTTAAAATGGAGGTAGCGTTATTTCGTTTTCATTTCAAAGAAAAACTATTTCATTTACTCAGTGGTACCTAATAAATGTAAATTTCGTTCAAGTTTCACTATGGGGTTTTGTTTTGTTTAGTGCATTCGTAATAATAGAGATGAGAGAGGTGACGACCTCTTGTTGGATTACCGTCCATTGATGATAATCACAATCGGCGAGATTTTGAATTACCGCCCTCTAATGATAATTACAGGTGGCCCGAGATTTGAAAGAATCTATCGCTTTCTCGGTGACTTTTCATAGCGAAATTCTCATTCTTTTCGTTCTCGCAAAAAAATGTACCTCAACTATAAACACAGAAGGTTGTTTTGAACTTTTCGCATTTAATTTCATTGCTCATTTTTACTTTTGTAAAATGTCCTATCAATACATTTACTAATATTTCTTGGTTTAAATTCTTTGTCTTATTTTTTTTTCTTTGGATTCACACGTCCACCAAAACATTGTGGGTCAAATGCACCAAGAGCATAAAAAATCTTATAAAAAATGTTGAAGCTCACAACCGATAAGATGCTCTCCTGTGTGTGTATATATATATATATATATATATATATATATATATATATATATATATATATATATGATCAACTCTCCCGTCGAGATTCGACGTATGAGGGACAAGCAGATCAGTTTCCAGGAAACCGACAGCCCGACCCCGGCACATGAGATTTGATTATAGTGGTGAAGGCCTCGTGCAGGACCATCCACACTTTTTGGAGGGACGAATACAGAGACCTAGTGCACCGAATGCCACAAGGTTACCAAACGACCCTCCGCAGGTTTTGAATTCAGAGTTGTCCTTCTCTTAGACCAGTTGCCATCCAAGGCTATAGAACCCACTTTGTCCTGCTATTTTGCCCATATATATATATATATATATATATATATATATATATATATATATATAATTCTCTGTAGAGGATGCGCATTGCTGATGAGTCCCAAATATAGGACGAAACGGCCGTCCAGTGCTTTCTGCATTTTGTTGAGGTTTGTTCTGGACTCCACGAATTACTTAATTATGATTATTTCAAATGCTCCTAATTATTTCTATCTGTATATCCTTGCTTGAACCGGCTTCTAATGCTTCTGGACTGAGCGGCTTGGGGATAGTAGTCCTAGCTCGTGGAGGCACAGTCCTATGGGTAAGGGAAACTCGGATGAGTCCCACCACGGAATATGTGATCGAGCGGCGCTATATCGAGTTTAATTCGTTACCTCTTCGTCACCGAGGCCCGTTGGTACAGCGTTTACCGCCAATCGTAAACGTCCGGGTTTTAATTCACGGTAGTGGATGCGCACTGCTTATGAGTCCCAAATATAGGACGAAACGGCCATCCAGTGCTTTCTGCATTCTGTTGAGGTTTCTTCTAGACTCGATGAATTACTTAATTATGATAATTGCAAATCCTCCTAATTATATATATATATCAAATTTTAAATAATACACTTTGCAAAAGGACATTACACTAGTTTCAAAAAGAAAATTTTCTTTATGGCTCAAAGCAATATGTGTGTAGAATTTGGCAGAGTGCTATAACTACTATCCAGCAGGCGACTTGCGGCCACTTCACAGCTTAATCTTTTTACTGCCCCAGTGGTTATAATAAATTGTTACCGTACCTGATTTTATTATAGCTACAAGATTTTTGCTAGAGTGAGACTGCAACTTCGGTGACAAAGAAAAGACGAATATTCTTGCTAAATAACAGTAAACATGGAACGACCGACTGAAGCTGCGCTATCGTTACGGTTACCGCTATTCAACCAACTGGCATATAAGCATATCCGAGATACATTTATAGCGACACCTGCGACTTACTTATTTCGATTTTGGATATTCTGTCTTTGGCATATCATGCAGAGTACGTGCCCTTTTTCTCGGCAAGTAACTTTCTTTTTCGCCACATTTTCCGACGTAGAATACACACGACACACTGTCGTATGGCTTGACGAGGTAATTCGCCATTTTCTTCGCTGCACAGACGAGCAACCACCAAAGTGATAACAGATCCATTTGTATGGGCGAACATGTCCACTAACTTAAAAAAAAAACTTTAACGCAGCAATGTCAAAAACTCAAAACTGGGAAACATAGAAAATTGACCATTGGTAAATTCCAGAGAATTTCATTTGCATATAGACATTGTTGGGCTCCTCCCAAACGTACACGGTTTCACTTATAAGCTCACCATAGTGGATCATTTTAGTTGATGGCCTGCTGTTTTTCCTATTTCAAAAACTTCCCTAGAGACTATCGCAAAGTTGTACTGGACAACTGGATCAGTACATTTGGAGTGCCATCTGTGATTACTACTAACAGAGGATCACAGTTTCAATCTATACTCTTCAAAGAATTTGTCAACCTACTCGGAGTCAAACATATCCGAACTACTGCATACCATCCTTGTGCCTATAGAATTGTGGAAATATTCCACAGACAGTTAAAAACTGCGCTAGCCACAAAGACGGACAATACCCTAAAAGAAGACTTACACTGAACGCCAGAAGATATCGTTTTTGAAACCACACTAATTTTACCTGGTCAATACTTTGAGGTAGACAAAATATCAGCCCTATCTACGGACTTTATCAACAAACTAAAAGATAAGTCTACCACTTTCAAACAGCCGTGGTAATTCCCACGTGTCTATCCTGGTCAACACGGCACTAAATCTACCACTTCGTCCCCAGCCCCTCAACCTCCGGCGTCTTCCTCTTTGGGTTGGGGTGTCCACTCGTTCCGAACCGAACTTAGGGGTAACTGGCCGTACGCTCCCTGAGTACCCGTAGATTATTTCGACCAGTCAAGTCCTGCTTGCTGCTCACGCTGTGTTAGTTTTTAGATCCAGAAAGCGGAGTGTTGTCCATACGTTCACAGTCGGCTGGGTGTGTGGACACGGCTGTGAGAGTTGGCGGTAAGAAGTTTAGAATGTGGCAAAATAAAACAAGAAATAATATCTACAGAAGCCAGGCAATAATGGGGGAAATATTGACGTCTTTTATAAAAGAAGATAACATCAGAACAGAGGTTACAGGGAGAATAAAAACATTTAACATAAATGAGAAAAGAAAAAGAAAAAGTCAAAATGCATCCAGCGAATTCCCAACAGAGAGAGGGTTTGTGTGTGATAAACGCGTATTGAATCGCCTGGAGTAGGTTTATGACTAGTAGTCCAGTCTCATACAGACTTCTCAGAACAGGGGGCAGTCTTCTCTCCTCCAAAATTCTCTCGTGATTTTCTCCACGACGGTCTCGTTCCCCGACTCTTCTCGTCGTCGTTTCTCGGCAGCCTTGTAGTGCCGCGACCCGTAATGGTCGCCTGCGGGTGCTCACGCACGTGACGACGATGTGCCGACCAATCGCGGTCTCTCCCGTTTCTCTCTCCCGTCTCGCTCGACTGTCTTCCTCCTCTTCAGCATAACTACACTGGTTTATATAGATAAATCTGTTTGATCATGAATCGACCCTTGGCCCGGCACACGATTATCACGAGTGCCAAAAACTATCCCTTGTCATGTAAACTGATTCTCCAATTATTTACCACGAGTTCTTCTCGCTTCCCCAAAATTATACTTTGGGATATCTAAACATTGATTTAACTTTTTAATCAAAATAAATACTGCTAAACAAAACCCAATATCTCGTAGCCTGAGTAAGCTCTATTTCAATTTTTAACCGATAAATTTTATTTAGATCAATTTTTTATTGTTTTTTCTAATGACCCAGATTTAAAACATCGCCTCCTGCCTGAGATCGTGTTTCTCATCGGTAACCACACATCTTAACCCAAATTGTACTTTGATATATAAACACCATTTCCACTTCCAGTCAATAAAAGTTTTATTTGCGTGTGTGCATTCACGTGAGTGTATATGTGTATACCTTTCTCTGTTACATAAGATGAATAGGTTATCTTTTACACACAATAAATGTGTGACTAAACAATCTTTTATACCTGCAGATCTACATAACTGCGAGTATATTTTCTCAGGAATAACATGTTTAAGAAAAATGTGGTCGCACTGTACATTCGCCACGACATAACAAATCAAATTTCACAAAAGAATCTTCAATCTGAGGAGAGTATTTGTTGAATTACTGGCCCCCGATGATAATCACAGGCGGTGAAAATTTGAATTACCGCCCTCTGACAATAATTACAGGCGGCGCGAGATTTGAAAGAATCCATCTCTTTCTCAGTAACTTTTCATAGCAAAAATATGTATTCTTTTTGCTTTCGCAAAAATCTAAGTACCTCAACTACAGATTTTGACGGTTGCTTTGAACTCTTCGTATTTAATTTCATTGCTTATTTTTCCTTTTGTAAAACGTTCTATCAATATATTTGCTAATATTTCTTGGTTTAAATTCTATGTCTTATTTTTTCCTTTGGACTCACACGTCCACCAAAAATTATTTGCGGGTCAAATGTACCAGGGGCATAAAAATTGTTGAAACCCGCAACACTATCTTCTCCCACTCGTCTCTCTAAAAAAAAATCTTTTTACTAGCAATCTTAGCTTTGCAAGTTTCAATGCACTTCAGTTTTCCCATTAGTCCATGAAGAACGTGGTGGTCTGATCGCGTTATAAAATCCATGTAAATGTGCAAAACTATGACAATCGAACAATGTGGTCCATTGTCGGTCAGCAATTACTGTGGCATGACGTTTCTTGCAAAGGATAGAATAATTCTTCTATGAGAGACATGGAGGAATTATTCTATCCTTTTGAGATGTATGTTTAATGTCATAAAATATCTAATTGCCCCCCAATATATATATCTTTTAATTATTCTGAATTTAAGATTTTTAAATTTTATTCGCTAAAAATGAGCATAACATGATGAAAAAATGCCTCAAAACTTAATAGAAATATTATTGCCAAACTGTTATTATTAGAAGGAGAAGTTTTTTATTATTAAATTATTTTTTTATATTTTTCAAACGTTCCAAATTTTGATAAAAATCTTACAATTAAACTAATACATTATTTAATTAGAAAAGCTTTTAATTGCTTTTATGAATAAGATGCATTGTGGAAACTATTGTCTTAAAATAATTTTTTCGATGAATAATGAATTTTTACAAGAATTGTTTTTATTAGAATAATTCATAAAGTTTTAAATCTTTTAAGTTTCTGTATTAATGTGTAGCCGTTAGGTGATAACGTTATTAAGTAAAAACTATATTTACTAATTATAAATGGAAACGTTTACTACAATTCAGTAACCCCAATATTTTAAAAGGAATTTTTAATTTGTTTTTGTGTGTATAGACGTGCCGATTTTTATTTATACAGATGTCCATATAGCAGATTATTCAAAAATAAGAGCGATAATTACAGTAAATTTAAAGCCAGAGTACCTAAAATTCAATAAAACATTAGATTACGAAGAATATTTTCCTAAAGTTTCAAGATTACTGAGTAGTTAAAAATTATATAAAAAAACTGCGCTTACGCAATATTCCTCAAGTAATTTTTACAGATATGTCCACTGTAGAAAAAATAAAAACATCCATCTGTCAGTTAAGCTGTCAACAGCTTAAATAAACACCTGCGCGTTCAATAATGCATTTCTGCGATATTTGAAACTTAAAGTAAGTAATATTTGTTTCAATTAATATTAATTACACTTTAGAGTTAATATCAGCTAATATTCCTCAAATAAAATTTCAGAAAGTACAGGGTGCGAGTGCTATTTGAGAACATATTGTTTTAAGTTCACTACACACTCAAATCATTTATAATATTATTATTATTTATTTCAGACAATCCAGTCAGAGGAAGATGTTAACCCAAGAAATGAAAAGACATGCAGTCATTGCTGCTTTTGCTGTAGAACAGTGATTTAAAATTCAGCAACTTTTTACATGTTGTCAGATCATTTGTTCATAAGGTTCGGTTGGAGCTAGGGGGATATGATGGCAATGTTTCCCCTGTAGCAAAAGAAAAAAAGCATTCACAGCGCTCTGATACTGTGAGAACAACAGAATTTATACGGAAAGTTCAAAACATCATCGATGTGAGCCCCGGAAGATCAATGAGGTCCATCGCCAAAGAACTCCAGGTATCAGAGTGGACTATCAGAATCGTGGTACATCAGGACATTCGATATAAGTCATATGTAATAAGGAAAGGCCAATTCATATCGGCGAAGACAAAGGAAAACCGTCTCATGCGTTCAAAACGGTTGCTGAACAAAGTGAAAAATCCCCACGAACATGGCATGCTTTAGTTTTTCTCTGACGAAAAAAAAAAACTTTAACCAAGATCAGAAAACAAACGGAATGACAGGTGGCTATGTGCATCTCCTTCTGAAGTACCTAGGGTGATGCAAACCAAATATCCAGCTACTGTGATGGTTTTACGAGTTGTGAGCAGTGAAGGTCATGTCATGCCACCTTACATTTTCCCACAAGGTCTTAGGGTCAATGCTGCTGAATACATTAATGTTCTTAAAACGGTTGTTAAGCCTTGGATAAATAAAGTATGCAATGGAAGGCCATATGTCTTTAAACAAGTCTCTGCACCTTCTCACAAAGCCATTGTAACCCAGGGTTGGTTATCAGATAATTTTTACGATCATGTGACCCGCCAACATGTGACCCCCTAACTCGCCAGATTTAAATCCTATGAACTATTACGTGTGGAACGTCGTTGAAAGGGAGACTAATCGACATCCTCATAGTACCACAGCTGCACTGAAAGCCGCCATTGTCCAGGTGATGTCCAAAATGAATAGGGAGCACTTAATTGCAGCTTGTGGACGGTTTCAAGCCCGAATAGAAGCAGTCATTGAAGCTAAAGGTGGTTTCATAGAATAATTAGATAAAGAAGTACCATGAAGGATATTTGTGTCAATTTGAATTAAATATATACATTGTTTGCTAAGATATTACTGTTTATTTAACATACTAAAAATATCCTCCAATAGCACTCGCACCCTGTATATTTCATTTTTGCCTGAACCGGGTATTGAACTCACACTCTTTGGATCCTGTCACTAGATTTAACCAACGCCTTTATCCACTGTGCCATGTGTCCTCAATGTTAAGGTAGTGGAGAACTTTCAGAGGGAAAATTGACAGGAGATAACTGACATCCATTAAACATGGCACGTGGAACTAGAACAGTCTACTCCAGTGAGCGAAATAAAGGGTTCAGTTCGACATTCCAACCACCTGAAGAAGGCCGGAGCGTACAACGGCCGAAACGTTGTGATAAATATGACGACAAAGATGAGGACAATAGTCCGAATAATGTAAATAATGCACTAAACATATCTATCTATCTATCTATATATATATATATATATATATATATATCGAAATAAAAGTATAAAACTTAATATTACGAGACATATTACAAACGGGCGAAGCAACCGGTTTCGCTTCAACGGGAGATTTAAAATCAACACAGAAAAATGTACAATAAAAGGAAAAAAAAAAAAAACAATAGCAAAAGGGACTAGAGACAAATGACAGCGAGTCCCAACAAACACTCACGTTGTTTACACAAAGAGGGCTTACGGGACCCGATGTAAAGTGCCTCCAGAACCTTTAGATTAAATAAGGAGTGAGAACGGGACAACACGGTGAACCAGTCAACACTAAATTTGGTTACACAATCTCTGTTCTTTAATAGGTGTTCGCATATGGCGGAACTATAGGTGTTCGGGACGAGTCCATTCATAGGCAAGGTGTGATTTCTAATTTTTGTAGGAACGTGTTGTTTTATTCTCATGTCTAAGCGCTGAGTTGTTCTCCCTATATAGTTGGCTCCGCAACTACAAACGTATTTATAAATAATTGAATTAATTTGATGGGGAGGGAGAACGTCTTTACACGCAGATCGAAACATGGGCCGAGTTTGAAAAATAATCCGAACTTCGGCAGAGAAAAAACAACAACGAACTTTGGATGAAATTTGTTTAGCTATTTTTTCACATTTGGTACCAATCCAGGGTAATCTGAAGTAAACTGGGCATTTTTTGATAGTGTAGAGCTCGGCACTTCTGAACTCTTCAACTTTACAACGGATAACTAAATTAACAGTATCAAGAGGATAACGCAAATTACATAGGGTATCCTTAATAAAGTCGATTTCGTCGTTCAAGAAAGGCTCAGAGCAGATCTTTAATGCTCTATGTAGGAGGGTTTTAATAATGTTAATCTTGCGCTTAGTGGGACAAAAAGAGTCCCAACGCGTGTACAAGACTGCGAAAGTAGGTTTTCTATAAACGGAAGTGAGAAAACCTGTTAATGTGCGATGTTCTAATACACCCAAAAAGGCCAATTGATGATTAGATTCCTTTTCAATAGTGAACCTCAGTCCTGGATGGATACCATTTAAAAACGAAAGAAACTGGTCAGCCTCAACTTCACTGTTAAATAAACAAAAGGTATCATCAACGTACGAAAATTAGGTGAAGTCAATGAACTGCGATAAAGAAAATCACAGCACTGTGATTTTCTTTATTGCAGTTCATTGACTTCACCTAATTTTCCTGAGTCAATATTTCGTGAATTGATGAAATTTGCCACGTCCTCCGTCGAATTTAGTTTCAACAACACCATGTAGCGACAGATCGACGGAGTTGCTATGGGCTCGCCTTTGGGTCCGGCACTTGCCAACATATTTGTTGACTTTCAGGAAGAAAAGATACGAAAGAATCCACTTTGTCCTCAATTGTCGGTACGTTGATGATAGCTTTTGTTTATTTAACAGTGGAGTTGACGTTCTCCCTCCCCATCAAATTAATTCAATTATTTATAAATACGTTTGTAGTTGCGGAGCCGACTACATAGGGAGAACAATTCAGCGCTTAGACATGAGAATAAAACAACACGTTCCTACAAAAATTAGAAATCACACCTTGCCTTTGAATGGACTCGTCTCGAATACCTATAGTTCCGCCATATGCGAACACCTATTAAAGAACAGAGATTGTGCAACCAAATTTAGTGTTGACTGGTTCAGTGAAGTCGGACGTCCGGCTGACCGGCTGAACTCTCTGCCTTCAGGCGGGGAGGAACCCGAATGAGTCTACGCCGAGGGGCGGAGTCTCTTACGGGTAGGTAAACCGACCCTGAACCCGTTTATACGGGTTCAAAGGTCATATTTTTGGCCGAGCTCACGGGCTCGGAGATCTCACGTTAAACCGGCCTTGTGCCACATGATGCCCTCGTGGGGGGTGACTAAATACTAGTGTTGACTGGTTCACCGTGTTGTCCCGGTCTCACTCCTTATTTCATCTAAAGGTTCTGGGAGAACTTTACATCTGGTCCCGTAAACCTTCTTTATGTAAACAACGTGAGTGTTTGTTGGGAATCGCTGTCATTTGTCTCTAGTTCCTTTTGCTATTGTTTTTTTTTTCTTTTATTGTACATTTTTCTGTGTTGATTTTAAATCTCCCGTTGAAGCCTGAAGAGCGGGAGCGAAACAGGTTGCTTCGCCCGTTTTTAAATATGTCTCGTAATATTAAGTTTTATACTTTTATTTCGATCATTAAATTTTGTACCTACAAACATATCTTTAAATATATATATATATATATATATATATATATAATATACACACACACACACAGACACACTGGTCAATGGGACATTATGGTAAGAAGGTCTTTTGTATTATCTTAATGGTTACTGGGTAGGCAGTTATGATTATGTTTCAAATTATTTTAAAGTAAAAATAATTGTAGATCGGAATGAAGTTATTTGTAGCAATTTTATAGTGTTGTTTAACTTTTAATCTTTTCTTGTTGTTGATTATTCTTATTACATTTACTTGTGTACATTTGTAGTTTGTTAATTTATTATTTATTAATTTAGATTTTTTGTTTATTTTATTCTATTTGATTTTTTTTTTTCATTATTTTTTCTTATTCGTTTTAAACTTTCGATTTTTAAGTAAAGTAGTTGTTGCGATGTTTTCTAGTCAGTGACGTGAAAGTTCTACCTCCGTAGCGACTGACTTAATAGTTGCACAACACTATACAAAATATTTTATTTTTTATTTTGCCTATGTCACTACACCTCCCGGAAACGAAGAGGTTTTATGTCCTTTATTAATCTGCGATTTCTGTCAAAGGCGATGAACTTTATGGCCCATGTTAAAATTGTAGAAGATATAATTTTTGGTTACTACTTCCTGGGGTTAAAAATAAACTCAAAGGTTTATTGTCAGATCTAAGCATAAATTTCTTGCCTAGTAAAAATTGGTAAGTTCTGTGCTTCATATGATAGTTAGCCAAAATGACGTCGACTTTCTAGAAAGGTACATAAAAGGATGACCTTCTTCAGACAAAAATCGCTGATAAGGCACGCTCACATCCTTTTAAAGGTCAAAGATTTTTACAATGTTTCTTTTTCTTTAAATATTCAAATGCTATACTCTGCCATTGAGTCCATTTAAATTCGTTGTACTATTTTCGTAACTCTGGAAAAGCTTCTATCAATTCACTATACTTTGGCAAATATATGCTGCAAAAATTGGCTAATTCCTAAAAGAAAGATTTCAATTCATTTTTATTTGTAGATATAGATATTTATCAAATGTGTGTCTGGTGAAATATTGTCTTTGAAAATCTGGTATCCTTGATATGTTATTATATCGCAATTTAACATACATTTATCCATGTTTATGGTCGCCCCAGTAATTTTTAAAAATTTGTTTAAAACATAATCCGCTTTTTGTTTTAGCTCTTTTCTATTTGTAGCACCAATACATATATCATCTTCATAGATGATCAGATTCTTAATATCCTCCGTTAGTATATTTTCAATTAATAATAGCAGTTGCTCTTTTTACACCATAAGGCATACGCTTCCATCCGAGTAAGCCTATTGGAGAGTTAATCGTAGTAACCTCTTTAAATCTATCATCAATTTGCATCTGGTTATAGACAGATTTGAGGTCAAACTTAGCAACGTATTTCATTCCCGATAGCTCGCGAATAGCAGTTTCAATGTTAGGAAGAGGGAACGAATCGGAGTATATTTTGTAACACCTACTTTATAATCCCCACATATCCTTAAATCTCCATCCGGTTTTCGTAAAACAGCAATGGATGAGGCCCAGTTACTACTGCCAGGGTAACATGCTCTACAAATTCCTTGCTCTGCCATTGTTTTTAGTTTAGAAACTACTAAAGGTAACATGTGAATGGGCAGACTGCTAAGTAAGTGGGGAAACTATTTTCTTTTTATGCTTGCACACTGTAAATGGTTTTTCATTTCACAATTCTACCATACTTATCCTAAAGCTGAATGTTTTTTTTTTTCTCATTCATGCTTTTTACCACAGTATTTGTATCGCACAAGGTAATTTGATATGCTCTATGCTTCAGTATTACTGTTGGGCGTATTTAATTTTTCAACGAACTAATTGTTTCAGGAGCCCTATAGATGCAACCAAGAACGTTTTAATCAATCGAAACCGTTCTTTGATTTTACAAAGCATCACACCTTCCTTCAATTAATCTCACCTGTATTAACTCATCTTCAATGCGCATTTCTCCAGTACAGTTTTTCAAACCTACAGAATCTGGAAACCTTTTGTAGCTTGTATAACTGTAATATCGTTTCGTTCAGCTCTTGTTTCCTAGCGAGAAACTTTATCCACTCGCTAATAAAATTCTTTTTTGGTCTTAATTTTCTCTTTATAAGGCCCGAAATTTGTGAAAAGGTCAAATCCTCCAATTCTCTCGGTTTAAACCATGACAGAGATCGTTCTGATGGCCCCACATCCTGCCGAAGCCAAAAGGAGATCTGTAATCTTGTTCTCCCGTCCTGCAACTTTGTAGTCTTTTAACTTCTTGGCCCGCATCGGGTAGCAAAACAACTAATCCATGTTTCCACAAAGTCCGGTTCATCCAAGGTGTTAGAGATCTTATCGGCGACATCATATTGACGTGATGTCTTCTAGTCTGTGACGTAGAAGTTCTATCTTTATGCCGAGTGACGACTGACTTATTAGAAGTCGCTCGACTCTATGCAAAATAAGGCAAGTTTATGTTGCCTATATCACCACAAAAGTAAAGTTATTTTCGTGTCTATATTTTGAGATGAATTCTGATGCTGTTTTCCTTATTTTCCAGGATATTTTTGGTGTGATTTGGTTTTGTTTTTAATTCATAATATGTATTTAGAAAACATTGGGCTGTTTAGTTATTTAAATACATAAAACTTCCTTTACTAATAGTAAATCATTTTTTTACTAGATTACTTTTTTCGTTGGCTCGTTTTGCTCAAAATTTGAACTGGTTAGTAAAAAAAAAAAATCTGGCTATTGGTCACATGAGGTAAGGGATTAAGAATACTGTTTTTAAGCAGTAAAAAAAAAATTAACTTGATGTTCCGTATATACTCTTCAGTAACCAATAATTATACGAAATAAACTTATATGTTACATGTACAAATTGACTAAATACACATTTCTCGTCTAAGTCTGCCCGACTTTATAAGAAAAGCATTAAATGTCTGATCTTCGATGCACAAGACAATAAAAAGGAGAAATATGTAGAGAAATAATACGATTTAATAAGGTTGGAAGTCAAGCAACAAAAATTCTGCTGATTACTGTAATTACTTTCGTATCTAATATACAAATAGAGAGTGAGTGAGCCGACACACACACACACATTATATACACATGAAAGTATTATTAATAAAAAATTTTTTTTTAAAGTCAACACTTAATAATATCAACTACGAACACGGCCACGATGTGCTGATCGTATTTGGAAATTCTATAACTCTAGATACATACGTCAAACAATCCATATATTCCGTTAAAAGTAAAAAATGAAATCATCCTTCATAATGGATTCAGGTATAGCCAAAAGCGCTCGGACATACTGAATTTTCGGATAATTTCTATATAATTTATGTCAAGGAAAGAAGGAAATTATAGAAACATCAGTCGATTCTGATGAAACTATATATACATACACACACACACACACATATATATATATATATATATATATATATATATATATTATAAGTTAATAGACTTAAAATATGGTTTTTCGCTACACAGTTCTAACCATGTTTCAAAAATGGAAGCTAAAAGCCCCTAATTTAATTTTGTACTTAAATTAAAGACATCACTTTCATTTCATCCTCTCGCTTGAGGATGAAATGAAAGTGATGTCTTTAATTTAAGTACAAAATTAAATTAGGGGCTTTTAGCTTCCATTTTTGAAACATGGTTAGAACTGTGTAGCGAAAAACCATATTTTAAGTCTATTAACTTATAATATTAATGCTCTGTAAATTTACATTGAGCACTATTTTGTAAAAATAAAAATATCTATAAGAACACCGGATTATATATCTTAATGTTCTTTCTTTTTATTAATATACATATATATATATATATATATATATATATATATATATATATATATATATATACGGTGGACTGAGGAATCGGAAAACAAATTTCCAATTCCAGTTGAATCCATTACATGTGCTAATACCCTTGAGAAAGGCATGTATCCTATTCTTCTCCCCACAGCTATTGATAAATAGCAGGACAGACCTGTTTCTATAGCCTTGGATGGCAACCGGTCTACCGCAGAAAGAAATGGTAACCTACATCGGGGAAAAATCTGCCTCGTCAATCATGTAGCGATTGATCGCCAAAGCATGTAACACGCATGATATATATATATATATATATATATATATCATCGACTCTCCCGTCGAGATTCGACGTATGAGGGTCAAGCAGTTCAGTTTCCAGGAAACCGACAGCCCGACACCGGCACATGAGAATTGATTATAGTGGTGAAGGCCTCGTGCAGGACCATCCACACTTTTTGGAGGGACGAATACAGAGACCTGGTGCACCGAATGCCACAAGGTTCCCAAACGACCCTCCGCAGGTTTTTGAATTCAGAGTTGTCCTTCTCCTAGACCAGTTGCCATCCAAGGCTATAGAACCCAGTCTGGTCTGCTATTTTACCCATAGCTTGAGGGAGAAGAAGAGGATTCATACCTTTCCTAAGGGTATTAGCACGTAAGTGAATGTAATGGATTCGACTGGAATTCGAACTCGGCTCTCCGATTCCTCAATCCAAATCCATTACCCCATCGTGCCTCCTAACTCTTAGTTTTTTCACTTGTTTCAATTTCGCGAGCCTGTGCGAAATCTTTTATTGACCAATCGAAAGATTTTAAATTTACTTATTTTTTTTTCTTTTCTCAGTTTTTAGGGAGCGGCTTAAAAACTGAGAAAAGAAAAATTAATCGTTCTCTCACTAACCCCAAAAAGATTACGGCAAAGTTTCACTCTCCCTAACCCCAAAGATAAATTAGTCGCCTGTCCCCTAACCCCATTTCGGGTAAAGTAAATTTTCGCGTAGGCAGGCTCGCGAAACTTTGCATTGATCTTTTTAGCTCGTAGTAAATTTTGTTACTTATAATTTATAAATATTTTCATATCTTCAAATATTTGAAGGTTAAAAAAAAAATTACTTTGTTATTCTTTTATTTGTCGATATTTTCATATATTTGAAAGTTAACTTTCTTCTTAAGAAATTAAGTAAAAACTACACTTATTTTCATACATTTGAAACTTAACTTTCTTTAAAAAAATTACTTTGTTATTCATTTATTTGTCGATATTTTCATATAAAAAACTAAATAAAAAACTACACTTATCACTTATATTTGAATGTTAACTTCTTAAATTAAAGTACAAATTTAAAAGAAAAAAAATCGCTTTACAGGAAAGTTAACTTTAAATTAAAAAGAAAAAAAAAACGCGTACTAATTTCTTTAAGGGAGTAAATAGGCCAAAATTGTATAAGTGCGCGAAATGCTTCAGCAGCGAATGTCTCTCAATAAGCCGGTAAGGGATGACAAAAAGAGCGAGAAGAAGTCCGATTTTTTTCTGGTCGTTAACATATCCAAAAAGGTAGGTTTCTTCAACATCTAATTGTTGATTTGAGTTCAGCATATACATTTGCACGGAAATAAAACTATTTTGGAAAAATTTGAAGGGATATTAGCACTCGGGTGTTGAAATGAAAATTTACCGATTTTTTTTTTATTTTACAACTACATCAATAATGTCTTTTATATTTTATTTATAAATGCATTTAAAAGCTTTTCTAATTAAATAAGGACAGTTTCATTGTATTTTTTTTTATTTTACGATTGTTAGTGTATTTTCAATTTTCATTATGGTGTTTCTGTTTTACAAAACAAATTGATGATTTTTAAATATTCAAAAGGAGTCCTACTCTTTTTTTCAAAAATGTGAAGAAACAGAAATTTTCTGAGCAAATTTTTTTAAAAGTTACATCATGTAACAAGTATAAAAAAAAAAAAAAATTCAAATTTTAAAAAGAATTTTTTAAAAATCCATTCCTTTGTGAATGCATTCTGTTAAAATACGACAATTATTTGATTTTTACAAGAATTTCCAAAACTGGTTTTTCCTCTTAATAACAAACATTTTGTTTATATCAGTTTGGGGGTCTTTTTAGCAAAGTTTTGGAGATTTTTTTTTTTTTTTTTTACACGTAACAATTTCTTTTACAAACCGCGTGGCTTTAAACACACTTCTGTCAAAAGAACGCGTACAAAAAGATAAACAACCTAGACGATTCAGATTAGAGAGACTAGAGAGAGATATTTATTTAAGACTAAGTTATTTTTAAAGTAATAAAAATAAAAGTATATTCTACAAAAGACCACACAAGTAATTATATGCCTATGAGCGTGAGTAAAAAAAACAAGTCCATAAATAAATTCTAATAACTGATCATCATCAACCTACCCAGCTCTCTAGCATTACAATTTTTTTTTGTATTTTTTTTTATTTTAGACGAATGAATGTTATTTTTGTCGATCCTTTTTTAACCCACCGTAAATTCTGGGATAATATGCTTATAAAAATCCACTTTTTTATTTTAGGTGTCAAAATGGTATCGTGTACAGTTTATATTTAATTGATCGTCGAGCAGAAAGCCTTTAGTCAGGAACCCGATCGTCGACATTTTCTTCATTCGAAGATGCTCTCGTTTTAAATTAGAACAGACCATAATGGGGCAATCGGTGCATGAAGTCGTTTTAATGTAAAAAAAAAAAAACTGTTTGAAATAATGAATTTATTTCGAGACGTATCTGAAAGAACAATTCAACAATGTTATAAACTGAAAATCACATAGAACAAAAAAAGTCGGGGAGTTGCGGAGAGATCGAACACCCTGAAAGATTTCGCACATAAAAGAAACAAAGTTAAGGAAATATTTTTCTAATTCTAGAATCAATAACTTACAATGTCGTCATTATTCGACTTTTTCCAAGAAGAACCAAAATTTTTAAATATGGCAAAAATAAACAGACAAACTTGATTGAATCATTCATTAAGCGCTAATAAAAATTTGATTGTTTTTTATTAATGCGCATATGGAAAAACGGATGATAAATTAAGGTTAGCAGATATTTAAAGAAGTGACATTCGCTTTTTACATAAAACTTTCAATAAAAAACATTAGCAATTTCAAAGATACACAAATGAATTAAAAAGGAATTATTTTAATAATGCATATTACATACTTTTTTGTTGAATTCCATGTATTTTTCTAAGTCGAAGTTTTTCACGTAGAGTTGTAAATATTCTTTGTATTTATACTGTGGTAAAAACAAAGGAAATTCTTGAGGCGGAGGAAAATCGCTGAAAGCCATAATTTCTTTACTTTGTTGCGGGGCCGATAAGGATGTCGCCCCCGCAAGCTTTATGAGGAAACGTGTGAACAACCAAGACAATGAAGGGACAAAGGCGAAGGTTTATGAAGCAATAATGTCGATTTTATTGATTCCAATTGTACAAGAGTGTACTCTGAAGAATGTGTTCAAGTCGGTGTCGGGTCTGGTGTGACTGGTTTCGATTAGGGGTAACTGCCTTCGGTCGTATTGGTAATGACGAATGCAGAGATGATCGGCAAAACGGATGTAGCTGGTCGACTGCCGGATGGGGGAATAGACGGGAACAGCAACCGGTTGATCGGTGTCCCTAAACAGGGCCAAGTCAGAATAATGAATGACTTCACAGGGCGGACCGACAACAGTGATAGACTTCACAGGGCGGATCGACCGCGGAAACGGGATCGCGCCAAAGCGTATCACTTGGCGAAGCAGTCAGAGAGGTGATACGTCTTCCAGGGCGGATCGACCGCGGAAACGGGATCGCGCCGAAGAGTAACACTCTCGACAAAGCACCGGAAGCTCACAAAGGCAGCGTACTACACTTTGATCCAGGCCCCCGGGCCGAGTAGCTTAGTATTTATTAATCCACCCACGAGGATTAAATGTGGCACAAGGCCGGTTTAATGTGGGTAGCCCGCGAGCCCGTAGGCTCGGCCAAAAATATGACCTTTGAACCCGCCTGGACGGGTTCAGGTCCTGTCTACCTCCCCGAAGGAAACCTTGCCCTTCGGCAAAGCTTCCTCCGAGTTCCTCCCTGCATTAGGGAGTTCGACAGAACCCAGCCCGCATGATCACAAAGCACAGATACTATACTTTGATCCTAGATATTTATTGTAAAAATTTACAATTGTGGCACGTGGCCGAAGAAGGGGAGGGGTAAAGGCTGGTCCAAACTAACTATCCTATACCTAGCTAATCAGATTCACGACCCATTCATACAATACAATTTACCCATTCACCACAAGAACTCATCCATCACCAATCGTTCTCTCATGCACCATAATACCACATTCTTACCAGGGGGTCCTACAAAAAACGCGCCCCACACCATAAAAATTTGATGATGAAATACATGCTGTACATTAAAATTCTAATAATGATAGAATGAGAGGGGAGGGGAGATGAACCCAATAATCAAATAAATATAAACACAAAAATTAAACTAAACATAACAGATGTTAGTAGGGGACCGTCCAACCCTCAAAATAGAGAGGCCGCTGTATTCTGCCCAGGGGACAGAATCAAGAAGCTCTCTCGCTAAGGGAGTGGGGAAAAAGGATAAAATATTATGCGGGAATGGGGAAATATACAGCTGACCCAGTCGAGATGAAAAGGAGGGTTAAAAACAAACTGGGGAGGTTGGGAATCTCGACTTGGATCATAACCAAAGAGTAGCCGGGTTGCAGGCCAGGAACAACACTTACTCACATTAACTAGGTACACTGAAGCTTGTTTAATCCTAACCAAGGGGAGGGTTCCACAGGAAGCCACCCCGATGTGCAATAGGTTGACCTAGAAGAGAAAATCAAGGCTAGCCCCGGTCACACGAACCAAGCTCGCCTCTTTTACCCACCTTTCGCTAAAGACTGTCGAATGCAATCGTTTTCTATCAGATCTAATCTTCATCTTGAGCTGATGCTCAAAGAATAGGATCAGATGCTGATGAGAAAGATGGTTGCCCCGCAAGACTTCCTCCTTTCGTGTCGTCCAAATCACCATTCGAGCCGTGGCCAGCAGCGTCAGAAACACCATTCGTTTCACCCCGGAATACGGGGGCGACACATTGTCACACGCGTATGCGCGATCAATGGACACAAGCTGTTCGGGAGCGAGACGAGCCGTCAGCTCGCCGACATGGTCCCATAAGGGGCGGACCCGGGGGCAATGGTAGAAGGCGTGCGAAGCCGTTTCCTCTAAGCCAAGACCACACCGTTCACAGTCTGGCAAATCCGCCAAACCCCATATGAAAGCCTTGTCGTTGAGAGGCAGCCGATTCCGAGCCAATCGCCAGGTAAGCGAAAACTCAGGGTTACTGAGGTAATCCGCCGCTGGCGCCCAAGACCAGTAGGAGCGATACTCCTCCTCCGACAAGCCGAGCGTATCACGTAGGGAATCCTTCGCGGGCCCCTCCACTGATCCACGATAGAAGACCTTCCTAGGCCGTGAAAGGTCACTGGACCGGGGAATGGCCCTCAAGCCTGACCGACACTCGCGGATGAAATCCGACTCGTCCCGGGGTCTACAACGGCGCTCAGCCCTCGAGATGGGGGGACTGATGGTAAGGCTAGGGAAGGCGTCCCTAACAATCCCCTCCAGAATCGGATCTCTCCCAGTCAATGCGCGGCGTAGGAAAGCCAACCTAGAGGCACGGATGTGACTCAAGAGGTGCGGCATTCCCAGCCCCCCATGACACGGACGTTTAGTGCAGACTCGTCTGTCGACCCTGTTCGCGCGTCCCCTCCATAAAATGGAGGATAGCGATCGCTCGAGCGCCTTCCGATGGGTCTCACAGAGAGGAAGTACAGACAATCGATAAAGAATCAGGGGGAGAATGTATGTAACACACACCTCCGCCCTTCCCTTCACGGACAACCGCCGTCGATTCCAAGTCTTGCCGGCGGAATAGACCTTTGCAAGTACTTCAGACCAATTCTTCTCCAGCTGGAGGTCCGGTCCAAACCACACTCCAAGAATGCGGACAGGTCCATCCGTCCAACCGAAGCGGCCCGGAAGAGCGACCCCCTTCCAGGCACCTAACCGCAAGCCGGAAGACTTGTCGCGGTTTATCTTGGCCCCTGTCACCTTCTCGTACCGATCAAGCGCCTTCTGTACCGCCTCGATGTCGTCCCGGGACGACACGAAAGCAGATACGTCATCGGCGTACGCGGAAACCCTGGCTCGAGCCCCTCCAGGAACGGCGATTCCGCGTAGGGCCGGACTGCCGGTCTCGTCCTTCAGCCGGCGAAGGAGAGGCTCCAACGCCAAAGCATAAAGGAGAGGCGACAGCGGACAACCCTGACGAACCGACCTAGACAGCACGAACGCGTCCGACAACCTTCCGTTCACCTGTACCACAGCACTGGGGGAGCGATACAGGAGGCTAATCCAGTGGCAGAAGTTGGGTGCGAATCCAGCGGCCTGCAGGACAGCAGCAAGGTAGCGATGGTCGACCCTATCAAATGCCTTGGACTGATCCAAATTGATCAGCGCGGCTTGCTCGTCGTCTTTTACACCCTCTATGATCGTGCGGATCAGATGCAGGTTGCTCTGAATTGTTCGGCCCCTCACAGAACAAGTCTGCTCAGGTCCCAACAGAGACTCGGCAACTGACTGCAAACGCTCCTGCAGGATCTTGGCCATAATCTTTAACTCTGTGTTTAGCAGAGTTATGGGCCTGTAGTCATCTAGTTTCCCCCCACCACCTTTGTCCTTTTTCAACAGAGTGATCACGCCCCTGGTGATCCGGTCGGGGATGGACCCCGACCGAAACCAGTTGTTGAACACTGCAGTCAAAATCGGAACAAAGATGTGCGACAGCCTCAAGTACAATTCATAGGGCAAACCATCCAAACCGGGCGACTTGCCTCTGCCGACCTTCTTCAAAACCGCGTAGACTTCGCCCTCCGTGATCTCTCCCTCGCAGCTAGCCGCTTCAGTCGGCGAAAGCCGAGGAAAGTCAGCCAAATAGCTACGAAACTCCTCCTCACGGAGACCAGGCTCCTTGGTAAACCGGCTCTCGAAATGGCGCCGAAACGCCCCGCACATGTCGTCAGTGGCCCGAAGAGTACGCCCCTCCGGGGATTCGACTTCACGAATGTAACGATCGCCACCTCGACGGACCTCTTCCCTGCGCAGCTCTGCGCCCAAGTTCACCGCTTCGGAAGACATCTTGCTTAACTTATGTCTAATTACCTGGCCCATGTACCGCTCGCTATTCGAACGATCCAGGGCCTCCTTAGCTAAGGCTATCTCTAGGGGATCCCCCCCAGCCACCGCCCGGGTGTAACTAGCTTTAAGCGTCTTCACCTTATCAGCTCTATCTAGAGTGAGCCGTTTGCTGAAATCA
Organism: Acanthosepion lycidas; assembly: GCA_963932145.1. Lineage (NCBI taxonomy): Eukaryota > Metazoa > Mollusca > Cephalopoda > Sepiida > Sepiidae > Acanthosepion > Acanthosepion lycidas. The sequence goes on from OZ010581.1 coordinate 9,285,024, forward strand.
GTGGTGAAGGACCTAATCCTACATTTAAGGCGTTCCCACCACCTGTTCCCGATAACCGCCCCCACTAGCTCCCGCTGCACTAGTCTAATTAGCTGTTCACGAAAGTCCTCCCTGCCCAGTAAGGACAGATTGAACTTCCAGTAACCAGCCATTCTAGGCCTACCGTCTAACGCCACCCGGGCACAAACGAGTTTGTGGTCCGAATAGCCTACCCAGTGGAACGTAGGGCAATCTAACAGATCTATGTCGGCTCTTCTAACTAACATTCTGTCAAGGTAGCTGACTACCTTGTCACAAGGCCAATTAAGAGCCCACGTCCACATTTTCCCCCCGGGATGATCGACCCGGTATCTATCGACGAAACCATAATCGTCGATCAGATCAACCAGGCTACGATCGCCCCTTCTCCCGCTAGCTCCCCGCCCCCTGTCTAACTTGGGGTCCAGGATGGCATTCCAGTCCCCCATTAAAACTAGGCGCGTTGAATCCACCAGGAACGGCCCCAACCGCCGAAAGAACGAGACCCGCTCCTCCCGGTCGTTGGGCGCATAAACCGCAACGACCCGGAACGAACCACTTTTCACGGCAATATCAGCCACGATCAACCGGCCCTCGGCATCGGTATGCACAAGGTCCACCTTCGCATCAAGAGTACGCCTGACAAGCAAAGAAACTCCTCTGGCAGAACGGTCCCCATATGCTGAATAGACGACAAAGTCATCCTCCAGCACACACGCATCGGAACTGCAAACAAAGTGGGTCTCCTCAATCGCGGCAACATCCACATCCAGGGACAGAAGGTCCCGGAGCAGGCGGGCAGCCTTACCCCGATCCCTTAAGCCCTTCACATTTAAAGTTGCTATCTTAATAGACATCTTCTAAGCCTGCAAAAAAGAAAAGCAGAAGTGCAATGAACCTACTCACATACAGGACGGAAATCTGCGGGTGAAAGGACCCCGACGGATTGTCCCAGGCTCCCCACGCCTAACTCCGACGTCATCCGTCCTTCTGTGACAATCCCGCCGACGTCCGTGGGGTAGGTTAATTTGATGGCTCTATATAAGGAGGGGTGGAGTAAAACTGGGACCCTCCCAGAGCAAAATTGTCTTAGATTTTTTAAGTTGTGGTTCTCCAGTTCGAACATCCTTATATTCGGGAACGCCGCCCTCGCTTCGTATAGGTGATTCCATACTTCGAGCTGGTTCCCGGTTTCTCTTATGCAAGTTATTACACCTGGAGCTCGGGGGAAATTTTGAGGGTCTTCGATGTTTTTCCCCTCTATAGTCTCCATTTTGTAGAGTCCACCTAGAAGGGTTTTCCTCTGTTTGGGGAGGCCCTTTTTGTATTCCTCTTTATCTACTTTGCAGATCCATTCCGGACCAGCAAAGGTCTTTCTCTTTCTTTTCTTCTTTTCCCTTGATGGATGAGGAGGGGAGGAAGTGGGTGAGAGGGGAAAGGTGGAAACTGAATTACGGGGGGGAGTGGAGGGAGAAGGGTGGGTAGTACTGGAAGGGGAAGAAGAATGACGTCTGGTTCTTGTTGGTTCTTGGGTATTTTTGAACGAAGCAGGGACGGAGATTGCCCTGGACTGCTCCATGACCTTCTCCGCCCTACCACGGTCATGATGTCTTTGTGGAGGTTCTTCATCATCTTCCTCCCTTGACCTCTTGAGGGATGTAGCTCTGGGTGGAGGTGTTTGTTCTACCTCCATTTGATCTTGTTCCGGTTGCTGCTGCTCCGACTGTAGGGGTTGTTGCTCTTCTGGCTGCCGGAGCTGTTGCTGTTTGTGTTGAAGCAGCTGCTGTTGTTGCTGCTTTTTATCTCCTTTCTGTCTTGGAGCTTCCACCTGTTGCCTCTCTTTCTCGCCTTTTTGTTCCGGGAGGGGCACCTTCTTTGCCCTCTGTTGTGGTGGCGTTTGCTGCTTCCTTGGGGTGTCTTCCTTTTTGGGTGGGGTAGACACGTTCTTGGGTTTTTTGCCACCTCCTACCACTTTCCAAGTTCCTTCAGCATCCTTTGGGGTTGCTTCAGTTGTCGGGGATGCTGCCACCACCGCCGCTGCTGTTGTTGTCGTTTTCGATGGTGTGGGCTGCTTTGTAGGTGGAGGGCGTTTAGCGGGGCACTCTTTAGCCATGTGGCCAGATATCCCACAGGACCAACAAGAAGGCCTTCTGCCCTCCACCACCACCAACATTCTTCTTTCTCTACACAGAAGAACATTGGGAATCTCCATAAAACTTGATCTGGTTATTGTGACCTGTAGTTCAATATCGCCTGTTGCAATCCCCGATTTCCCGGTTATTGCCTTCACCTCCTCGACACTGCCAAACTTTGAAAAGTATGCACCCATTCTATCGGTGGATACATCCACGGGCACACCATGTACGGTAATCCGTGTCCTCCGTGTGTCCATGTATTCCGTTTGCAGTCGCAGGTTTTTCGTTGTCAATATGTTTCCGGCTATTTGTTTGGCATCCTGCTCTGTAGGAAGAAGAATATCCCACATGGCATTTGATCTTCTTGCCAGCACTTTGGGAGAAATTTGTAAGACCTTTAGGACTTCCTCCATTGTTTCTCTGCTGACTCCGATTAATTTCCGGCTTTTTATGTCGGAAGTCAGCAGGGATACTGTTTTCTTTTTGACTGCCATAAATGCCTCCTCAATTGTAAGGAATTCATTTTCCTTAAACGTATCCTTCAGTTGAACTCTTAACTCCTCATAATATTCGGCGTTTTTTCCCCTGGGTCTATCTTCAGCCCAGACACTTTTTGCCGAGGACACCGGCGGTGTTATGTTGTCATCGCTCATGGCGGCCGAAACGACCACCGCGACCGATTGGACGCCTTTTAATTATTATTTTTTTAAATGGAATATCATTCCAACACGGAAGCAATGTCCAGTATAAACCAAATAAAATCAGAAAGGAAAAACGGGACAAACAAAAAGACAACCAAAAAATAATTCGATAATAAAAGTAATACAAACAAAAACGGTGGGGAGGGTAAAAAGTAAGAAAGGAAATCAACAAAAAACACAAGTATATCTTAAGAAAACAAACTGAAAAGACAGACAAAATTTTTTTTTTTTTTTTTTAGGAAAACAAAGTAAAATCAAATAAACAACTTATCAGTTAACGTATGCTCGTCCAAGGATCAACAAGACTGCAAACAGGCACTGGTGAAATGTTGTTCTCCCCTGAAATTTCGAATGCTGTCCATCCTTAAAAGTATGATCTGTGAAATCCTTAAAAATATGATCCGTCAATCCTTAAAAGTATGACACTATACTTTGATCCTAAAACGGGCCGAGTAGCTTGGTATTTATTAATCCACCCACGAGAATTAAATGTGGCACAAGGCCGGTTTAATGTGGGTAGCCCGCGAGCCCGTAGGCTCGGCCAAAAATATGACCTTTGAACCCGCCTGGACGGGTTCAGGTCCTGTCTACCTCCCCGAAGGAAACCTTGCCCTTCGGCAAAGCTTCCTCCGAGTTCCTCCCTGCATTAGGGAGTTCGACAGAACCCAGCCCGCATGATCACAAAGCACAGATACTATACTTTGATCCTAGATATTTATTGTAAAAATTTACAATTGTGGCACGTGGCCGAAGAAGGGGAGGGGTAAAGGCTGGTCCAAACTAACTATCCTATACCTAGCTAATCAGATTCACGACCCATTCATACAATACAATTTACCCATTCACCACAAGAACTCATCCATCACCAATCGTTCTCTCATGCACCATAATACCACATTCTTACCAGGGGGTCCTACAAAAAACGCGCCCCACACCATAAAAATTTGATGATGAAATACATGCTGTACATTAAAATTCTAATAATGATAGAATGAGAGGGGAGGGGAGATGAACCCAATAATCAAATAAATATAAACACAAAAATTAAACTAAACATAACAGATGTTAGTAGGGGACCGTCCAACCCTCAAAATAGAGAGGCCGCTGTATTCTGCCCAGGGGACAGAATCAAGAAGCTCTCTCGCTAAGGGAGTGGGGAAAAAGGATAAAATATTATGCGGGAATGGGGAAATATACAGCTGACCCAGTCGAGATGAAAAGGAGGGTTAAAAACAAACTGGGGAGGTTGGGAATCTCGACTTGGATCATAACCAAAGAGTAGCCGGGTTGCAGGCCAGGAACAACACTTACTCACATTAACTAGGTACACTGAAGCTTGTTTAATCCTAACCAAGGGGAGGGTTCCACAGGAAGCCACCCCGATGTGCAATAGGTTGACCTAGAAGAGAAAATCAAGGCTAGCCCCGGTCACACGAACCAAGCTCGCCTCTTTTACCCACCTTTCGCTAAAGACTGTCGAATGCAATCGTTTTCTATCAGATCTAATCTTCATCTTGAGCTGATGCTCAAAGAATAGGATCAGATGCTGATGAGAAAGATGGTTGCCCCGCAAGACTTCCTCCTTTCGTGTCGTCCAAATCACCATTCGAGCCGTGGCCAGCAGCGTCAGAAACACCATTCGTTTCACCCCGGAATACGGGGGCGACACATTGTCACACGCGTATGCGCGATCAATGGACACAAGCTGTTCGGGAGCGAGACGAGCCGTCAGCTCGCCGACATGGTCCCATAAGGGGCGGACCCGGGGGCAATGGTAGAAGGCGTGCGAAGCCGTTTCCTCTAAGCCAAGACCACACCGTTCACAGTCTGGCAAATCCGCCAAACCCCATATGAAAGCCTTGTCGTTGAGAGGCAGCCGATTCCGAGCCAATCGCCAGGTAAGCGAAAACTCAGGGTTACTGAGGTAATCCGCCGCTGGCGCCCAAGACCAGTAGGAGCGATACTCCTCCTCCGACAAGCCGAGCGTATCACGTAGGGAATCCTTCGCGGGCCCCTCCACTGATCCACGATAGAAGACCTTCCTAGGCCGTGAAAGGTCACTGGACCGGGGAATGGCCCTCAAGCCTGACCGACACTCGCGGATGAAATCCGACTCGTCCCGGGGTCTACAACGGCGCTCAGCCCTCGAGATGGGGGGACTGATGGTAAGGCTAGGGAAGGCGTCCCTAACAATCCCCTCCAGAATCGGATCTCTCCCAGTCAATGCGCGGCGTAGGAAAGCCAACCTAGAGGCACGGATGTGACTCAAGAGGTGCGGCATTCCCAGCCCCCCATGACACGGACGTTTAGTGCAGACTCGTCTGTCGACCCTGTTCGCGCGTCCCCTCCATAAAATGGAGGATAGCGATCGCTCGAGCGCCTTCCGATGGGTCTCACAGAGAGGAAGTACAGACAATCGATAAAGAATCAGGGGGAGAATGTATGTAACACACACCTCCGCCCTTCCCTTCACGGACAACCGCCGTCGATTCCAAGTCTTGCCGGCGGAATAGACCTTTGCAAGTACTTCAGACCAATTCTTCTCCAGCTGGAGGTCCGGTCCAAACCACACTCCAAGAATGCGGACAGGTCCATCCGTCCAACCGAAGCGGCCCGGAAGAGCGACCCCCTTCCAGGCACCTAACCGCAAGCCGGAAGACTTGTCGCGGTTTATCTTGGCCCCTGTCACCTTCTCGTACCGATCAAGCGCCTTCTGTACCGCCTCGATGTCGTCCCGGGACGACACGAAAGCAGATACGTCATCGGCGTACGCGGAAACCCTGGCTCGAGCCCCTCCAGGAACGGCGATTCCGCGTAGGGCCGGACTGCCGGTCTCGTCCTTCAGCCGGCGAAGGAGAGGCTCCAACGCCAAAGCATAAAGGAGAGGCGACAGCGGACAACCCTGACGAACCGACCTAGACAGCACGAACGCGTCCGACAACCTTCCGTTCACCTGTACCACAGCACTGGGGGAGCGATACAGGAGGCTAATCCAGTGGCAGAAGTTGGGTGCGAATCCAGCGGCCTGCAGGACAGCAGCAAGGTAGCGATGGTCGACCCTATCAAATGCCTTGGACTGATCCAAATTGATCAGCGCGGCTTGCTCGTCGTCTTTTACACCCTCTATGATCGTGCGGATCAGATGCAGGTTGCTCTGAATTGTTCGGCCCCTCACAGAACAAGTCTGCTCAGGTCCCAACAGAGACTCGGCAACTGACTGCAAACGCTCCTGCAGGATCTTGGCCATAATCTTTAACTCTGTGTTTAGCAGAGTTATGGGCCTGTAGTCATCTAGTTTCCCCCCACCACCTTTGTCCTTTTTCAACAGAGTGATCACGCCCCTGGTGATCCGGTCGGGGATGGACCCCGACCGAAACCAGTTGTTGAACACTGCAGTCAAAATCGGAACAAAGATGTGCGACAGCCTCAAGTACAATTCATAGGGCAAACCATCCAAACCGGGCGACTTGCCTCTGCCGACCTTCTTCAAAACCGCGTAGACTTCGCCCTCCGTGATCTCTCCCTCGCAGCTAGCCGCTTCAGTCGGCGAAAGCCGAGGAAAGTCAGCCAAATAGCTACGAAACTCCTCCTCACGGAGACCAGGCTCCTTGGTAAACCGGCTCTCGAAATGGCGCCGAAACGCCCCGCACATGTCGTCAGTGGCCCGAAGAGTACGCCCCTCCGGGGATTCGACTTCACGAATGTAACGATCGCCACCTCGACGGACCTCTTCCCTGCGCAGCTCTGCGCCCAAGTTCACCGCTTCGGAAGACATCTTGCTTAACTTATGTCTAATTACCTGGCCCATGTACCGCTCGCTATTCGAACGATCCAGGGCCTCCTTAGCTAAGGCTATCTCTAGGGGATCCCCCCCAGCCACCGCCCGGGTGTAACTAGCTTTAAGCGTCTTCACCTTATCAGCTCTATCTAGAGTGAGCCGTTTGCTGAAATCAGTGGTGAAGGACCTAATCCTACATTTAAGGCGTTCCCACCACCTGTTCCCGATAACCGCCCCCACTAGCTCCCGCTGCACTAGTCTAATTAGCTGTTCCCGAAAGTCCTCCCTGCCCAGTAAGGACAGATTGAACTTCCAGTAACCAGCCATTCTAGGCCTACCGTCTAACGCCACCCGGGCACAAACGAGTTTGTGGTCCGAATAGCCTACCCAGTGGAACGTAGGGCAATCTAACAGATCTATGTCGGCTCTTCTAACTAACATTCTGTCAAGGTAGCTGACTACCTTGTCACAAGGCCAATTAAGAGCCCACGTCCACATTTTCCCCCCGGGATGATCGACCCGGTATCTATCGACGAAACCATAATCGTCGATCAGATCAACCAGGCTACGATCGCCCCTTCTCCCGCTAGCTCCCCGCCCCCTGTCTAACTTGGGGTCCAGGATGGCATTCCAGTCCCCCATTAAAACTAGGCGCGTTGAATCCACCAGGAACGGCCCCAACCGCCGAAAGAACGAGACCCGCTCCTCCCGGTCGTTGGGCGCATAAACCGCAACGACCCGGAACGAACCACTTTTCACGGCAATATCGGCCACGATCAACCGGCCCTCGGCATCGGTATGCACAAGGTCCACCTTCGCATCAAGAGTACGCCTGACAAGCAAAGAAACTCCTCTGGCAGAACGGTCCCCATATGCTGAATAGACGACAAAGTCATCCTCCAGCACACACGCATCGGAACTGCAAACAAAGTGGGTCTCCTCAATCGCGGCAACATCCACATCCAGGGACAGAAGGTCCCGGAGCAGGCGGGCAGCCTTACCCCGATCCCTTAAGCCCTTCACATTTAAAGTTGCTATCTTAATAGACATCTTCTAAGCCTGCAAAAAAGAAAAGCAGAAGTGCAATGAACCTACTCACATACAGGACGGAAATCTGCGGGTGAAAGGACCCCGACGGATTGTCCCAGGCTCCCCACGCCTAACTCCGACGTCATCCGTCCTTCTGTGACAATCCCGCCGACGTCCGTGGGGTAGGTTAATTTGATGGCTCTATATAAGGAGGGGTGGAGTAAAACTGGGACCCTCCCAGAGCAAAATTGTCTTAGATTTTTTAAGTTGTGGTTCTCCAGTTCGAACATCCTTATATTCGGGAACGCCGCCCTCGCTTCGTATAGGTGATTCCATACTTCGAGCTGGTTCCCGGTTTCTCTTATGCAAGTTATTACACCTGGAGCTCGGGGGAAATTTTGAGGGTCTTCGATGTTTTTCCCCTCTATAGTCTCCATTTTGTAGAGTCCACCTAGAAGGGTTTTCCTCTGTTTGGGGAGGCCCTTTTTGTATTCCTCTTTATCTACTTTGCAGATCCATTCCGGACCAGCAAAGGTCTTTCTCTTTCTTTTCTTCTTTTCCCTTGATGGATGAGGAGGGGAGGAAGTGGGTGAGAGGGGAAAGGTGGAAACTGAATTACGGGGGGGAGTGGAGGGAGAAGGGTGGGTAGTACTGGAAGGGGAAGAAGAATGACGTCTGGTTCTTGTTGGTTCTTGGGTATTTTTGAACGAAGCAGGGACGGAGATTGCCCTGGACTGCTCCATGACCTTCTCCGCCCTACCACGGTCATGATGTCTTTGTGGAGGTTCTTCATCATCTTCCTCCCTTGACCTCTTGAGGGATGTAGCTCTGGGTGGAGGTGTTTGTTCTACCTCCATTTGATCTTGTTCCGGTTGCTGCTGCTCCGACTGTAGGGGTTGTTGCTCTTCTGGCTGCCGGGGCTGTTGCTGTTTGTGTTGAAGCAGCTGCTGTTGTTGCTGCTTTTTATCTCCTTTCTGTCTTGGAGCTTCCACCTGTTGCCTCTCTTTCTCGCCTTTTTGTTCCGGGAGGGGCACCTTCTTTGCCCTCTGTTGTGGTGGCGTTTGCTGCTTCCTTGGGGTGTCTTCCTTTTTGGGTGGGGTAGACACGTTCTTGGGTTTTTTGCCACCTCCTACCACTTTCCAAGTTCCTTCAGCATCCTTTGGGGTTGCTTCAGTTGTCGGGGATGCTGCCACCACCGCCGCTGCTGTTGTTGTCGTTTTCGATGGTGTGGGCTGCTTTGTAGGTGGAGGGCGTTTAGCGGGGCACTCTTTAGCCATGTGGCCAGATATCCCACAGGACCAACAAGAAGGCCTTCTGCCCTCCACCACCACCAACATTCTTCTTTCTCTACACAGAAGAACATTGGGAATCTCCATAAAACTTGATCTGGTTATTGTGACCTGTAGTTCAATATCGCCTGTTGCAATCCCCGATTTCCCGGTTATTGCCTTCACCTCCTCGACACTGCCAAACTTTGAAAAGTATGCACCCATTCTATCGGTGGATACATCCACGGGCACACCATGTACGGTAATCCGTGTCCTCCGTGTGTCCATGTATTCCGTTTGCAGTCGCAGGTTTTTCGTTGTCAATATGTTTCCGGCTATTTGTTTGGCATCCTGCTCTGTAGGAAGAAGAATATCCCACATGGCATTTGATCTTCTTGCCAGCACTTTGGGAGAAATTTGTAAGACCTTTAGGACTTCCTCCATTGTTTCTCTGCTGACTCCGATTAATTTCCGGCTTTTTATGTCGGAAGTCAGCAGGGATACTGTTTTCTTTTTGACTGCCATAAATGCCTCCTCAATTGTAAGGAATTCATTTTCCTTAAACGTATCCTTCAGTTGAACTCTTAACTCCTCATAATATTCGGCGTTTTTTCCCCTGGGTCTATCTTCAGCCCAGACACTTTTTGCCGAGGACACCGGCGGTGTTATGTTGTCATCGCTCATGGCGGCCGAAACGACCACCGCGACCGATTGGACGCCTTTTAATTATTATTTTTTTAAATGGAATATCATTCCAACACAGAAGCAATGTCCAGTATAAACCAAATAAAATCAGAAAGGAAAAACGGGACAAACAAAAAGACAACCAAAAAATAATTCGATAATAAAAGTAATACAAACAAAAACGGTGGGGAGGGTAAAAAGTAAGAAAGGAAATCAACAAAAAACACAAGTATATCTTAAGAAAACAAACTGAAAAGACAGACAAAATTTTTTTTTTTTTTTTTTTTAGGAAAACAAAGTAAATCAAATAAACAACTTATCAGTTAACGTATGCTCGTCCAAGGATCAACAAGACTGCAAACAGGCACTGGTGAAATGCTGTTCTCCCCTGAAATTTCGAATGCTGTCCATCCTTAAAAGTATGATCTGTGAAATCCTTAAAAATATGATCCGTCAATCCTTAAAAGTATGATACTATACTTTGATCCTAAAACGGGCCGAGTAGCTTGGATTTGGACGAAAAAAGGAGCTTATGATATTTGGAGCGATTCATTCAAGAACTCCCCGGCTAGGGGGAGTAGAAAACCGTAGATATTAAATTAATACAATTGTTGTTCGGTGTTTGAGGAAGCGCTGCATAATCCGATGCTCACGAGGTACGGTTTGGCATCAATGATATTGAACTAGTCGTCTGGTTTCTCGCATGTTGCTTGACTTAAGTCTGCAAGGTCAGGAGTTGTGAAGGTCAAGGCCGTCTTTCTAAGGAGCGGCTAATGGCGACCGCGACAAGGCCCTTCCCCTAGAAAATTGATCATATCAATTAATAATAATAATATTTACGAAGATTTTTAGGGAAAGTGACCCTCCTACCGGATCTGGTTTGCTGCACAGGAGTTGCTGGGGTGTCGTCTGACGTCTGCGGTGCGGCGTGTGCCTGGTGCGCTGGAATATCATCAGGGGGCCGCAGAGCCGGGTTTGCGTCGTACTGTCGCTTCTCCAGAAAAGCAGGCTTGGTTCGATCGATAGCGACGGTGTCGGTCGAGTTGGCGCGCTTGATTGTAAGGTGCTTGTCGGAGCGCCGAAGAACCTGAAAAGGACCTTGGTATGCCGGCGTGAGTGGTCGTCTCACGGCGTCGTTCCGTACGAAAACGAATTCGCAATCCCGCAAGCGCTGAGGGATGTACGAATTCATCGGTTGCTGTCGCGGAGTTGTATATTTAAGTCGAGCCATTTTGTGGCGGAGTTCCTCGACGAAAGGAGTTGTTGGTTTTGAAAACGTCTGAAGGGAGTCGTTGAAATATTCGCCGGGCAGCGCAAGAGGTGTACCGAAAACCAGTTCGGCGGGTGAACAACCTAAGTCCTCCTTAACGGTATTCCTCAATGCTAGGAGAATCAAAGGTAGGTCGTCCACCCAATTGATAGTGTCAGGTCTAGTGGCCAGGGAGGTTTTAAGGGATCGATGAAACCTCTCGACTAAGCCGTTGGCGCACGGATGATAAGCGGTAGTTTTTATGTGCTTGGCACCAAGTAGGTTGGTAAACTCCCGAAAAAGGGATGACTGGAACTGTGATCCTCTGTCGGTCGTGATGACTTGGGGCGTGCCGAAAGTTCCAATCCACTCTTTTAGGATGGTCCTGGAGACGGTACTTGCAGAAGTGTCTTTTATAGGTATGGCGGTAGGCCACCGCGAAAAACGATCCACAACCGTCAAAAGGTACTGGTAATCCCGACACATCGGAAGCGGTCCCACTAAGTCGACATGTATGTGGGAGAACCGTGCATCGGGACTGCTGAAGGTGCCAACGGGGGATTTAGTGTGTCGGTGGACCTTACACTTCTGGCACTCCATGCACGTGGAAACCCATTCTCGGATGTCCGCATTCATATTAGGCCAAACGAATCGGTCGGTAATAAGTTTGACCGTAGCTCTCTTACTCGGATGAGACAACCCGTGGAAATGTTGGAATACCTGTCTTCGAAGTGTCGGTGGGATGTAGGGCCTAGGGCTGGCTAGGCTGGTGTCACAGTACAGGGTGTCGTCGCTGAAGGATGCAGGGAACTCCCGAAGCTTTAAAGAAGTATTTGAAAGAACGTCTTGCAGCGTGGGGTCGGATTTTTGTTCAGCGGCTATGGTATCCTGACCCAAGACGCCGGTCTGAAGAGATTGAATATCCGCTCGCGATAATGTGTCCGCGACGGCGTTGTCCTTCCCCTTTATGTGACGGATATCGGTCGAGAATTGTGACAGGTAGTCGAGATGCCGGATCTCGCGAGCTGTGTATTTATCAGAGTTGTTACACATCGCAGTCGTCAATGGTTTATGGTCGGTATAAATAGTAAAATCTCGACCTTCCAGTAAGTGCCTGAAATGCCTGATGGCCAGATAAATGGCCAGCAACTCTCGGGAGAAGGTGCTGTATTTTCTCTGGGCTGGCGAAAGCTTGGCTGAAAAGAATGCGATGGGTTCGCGTTGTGAATCGAATTCTTGCTCAACCACCGCGCCCACTCCAGCGTCCGATGCGTCGGTTGTCAGGAAGAGCCGCGTCTTCGGATCGTCATTGATATGCGAGAGCCTAGTGAAATTTGCCAATGCGGCCTTCGCTGTATGGAATGCGTGCAGAGCATCCCCTTCCAACACGATGTCCTTATTCCTTCTCTGCAGCAGGTTCGTCAGTGGCTGGAGGATGGTAGCGCAATTTGGAATGAACCGACGATAAAAATTGAGCATACCGAGGAAACGTCGCAATTGTTTGATGGACGTCGGTGTAGGAAAATCCCGGATCGAGCTGATCTTGTCTGGCAGAGGTGCTATGCCGTTTGCGTCGGTGCGGTGCCCGAGAAAATCAACGCTGGGCGCCCCGAAAACGCACTTGTCCAGATTCAACTTCAGGCCGTAGTGCGAGAGTCGCTGGAAGACTTCTCGCAGGTGTTGTCTATGAGAATCGGCGTCTTTACTGGCCACCAAGATGTCGTCTATGTAAGCGTATATGTGTGGTAGTCCGCGCAGGACTTCGTCTATGAGCCGTTGGAAGGTCTGGGCAGCGTTACGTAGACCGAACGGCATCTTTAAAAACTCATATAGGCCGAATGGTGTTGTGACTGCCGTCTTAGGGACGTCTTCCGCAGCGACGGGGATCTGATGGTATGCCTTTGTCAGATCGATTTTTGAAAATATGCGAGCGCCTTCTAGTCCGGACGCAAAATCATGGATATGCGGGACAGGGTACCGGTCTGGTACGGTTGATGCGTTCAATTTCCGGTAGTCGACGCATATCCGAAACTCTTTTCCGCCAGGTTTAGGCACTAAGTGTAGTGGCGAGGCGTAAGGGCTATCGGAAGGACGAATGATGCCATCACTCAGCATTTTGTCGAACTGCTCCTTGGCGTACGCCAGTTTGTGCGGAGCGAGTCGTCGCGGATGAGAGTGTGCGGGAGGACCTCTAGTCTTGATGTGGTGCTGAGTCTGATGGTCACCTGAAGCTGTTACTTGGAGTGGCAGCGTTATATCCGTGAACTGTGTCAGGAGATCTAAGTATTCGCGACCATGGCACGTTGCGACGCTGATTCCTGTGGAGCCTTGACGTGTAGGGGTACCTAAGACACGGAGATTCGTAGTCGTATCTGACAGGGTCCTAGGGTTCATATGGACCGCCAGTGCGTAATGCGCCAGGAAATCCGCGCCGAGGATGGGTACCTTCACGTTGGCCACGGTGAATGTCCAAGTGAAATCACGTCGCATGCCGATATTCAAGGTAAGTGTCCTTTCTCCGTAAGTGTCTATCGCGGAACCATTCGCAGCTCGTAGTTTGACCAGGGTGGGCTTAGCGGTGTGGTCGTTCTGACAGGGTACCACGCTGATGGCCGCACCTGTGTCTACGAGAAATTTCAGCTTGTTCCGGCGATCCCAAACGTAAAATAGACGACATTGCGTGTTGGCACCGGATGAGTTAGTCGTCGCCACTCCCCGGTTTATTCGTTTCCCCGGGCCGACGGGTGTGTACAGGGAGGTTTACAATTTCTGGCTCCGTCGCCAAAAGTGCGATGAAACCAACAAACACTCTGGTCGTTTTTCCGTTCCCGGCTGGGGGTTCGTCTCCGTCGAGATGGGGTCGATTTCCTTGTCCGTGGGCGCAGGGAGAGCTGGATCTCCCGAATTTGTCGTTGAAGGTCGGCCAGCGCCCGTTCTGTTTTACTTGGCTCGTAGCGTTCGTGCTTTGCTATGTTGGGAGCGTGAACTGCGTTAACGCTGTAGTCGAACTGCGCAAAAACCAGGTCGGCTGATTCTGCCAAATCATCCAGGGGCGTGGCTCTCGTCATTGGCGCGATAATCTGAGCTACTGATTTGGGCAAATGCTCCAGCCATAAGCCTCGAAGAACCTTCTCCGATACATTGTGCTTTCCCAGCTGGTTCCTCATATACCTAAGAAGCTGGGATGGCGTCTTGTCGCCTCTGGTGACGTTCCGCAGGATTTCCTGAATCATGTCTTCTTCGGAACGCCCAGTGCGCTTGAGGATCGCTTCCTTTAAGTGATCGTACGGCTCATGTTCGCGCAAATCGGAGAGGACGTCAGAAATTTCGTCCATCATATCGGATGGGAGCTTCTGCATTACATTCGCGAATCTGGCTCGCTGTGAAGTGATGCGTAGCATGGAGAAGATAGACTCTACCTGCAAGAACCAGTTCTTGGCATTATGGTGGTATGCAGGCAGGGGTATGATCGCGGCCGTCATGTCCAAAGAATCACTTTTGACCGACTCCATCATCGCTTAGCTGTCTCACGTCGGGAAGTCACCACTTGTTGCGGGGCCGATAAGGATGTCGCCCCCGCAAGCTTTATGAGGAAACGTGTGAACAACCAAGACAATGAAGGGACAAAGGCGAAGGTTTATGAAGCAATAATGTCGATTTTATTGATTCCAATTGTACAAGAGTGTACTCTGAAGAATGTGTTCAAGTCGGTGTCGGGTCTGGTGTGACTGGTTTCGATTAGGGGTAACTGCCTTCGGTCGTATTGGTAATGACGAATGCAGAGATGATCGGCAAAACGGATGCAGCTGGTCGACTGCCGGATGGGGGAATAGACGGGAACAGCAACCGGTTGATCGGTGTCCCTAAACAGGGCCAAGTCAGAATAATGAATGACTTCACAGGGCGGACCGACAACAGTGATAGACTTCACAGGGCGGATCGACCGCGGAAACGGGATCGCGCCAAAGCGTATCACTTGGCGAAGGCGGAGTCCCTAAACAGGGCCAAGGCAGAATGTGATAGACTTCACAGGGCGGATCGACCGCGGAAACGGGATCGCGCCAAAGCGTATCACTTGGCGAAGCAGTCAGAGAGGTGATACGTCTTCCAGGGCGGATCGACCGCGGAAACGGGATCGCGCCGAAGAGTAACACTCTCGACAAAGCACCGGAAGCTCACAAAGGCAGCGTACTACACTTTGATCCAGGGTATTTATTGTAAAAATTTACAATTGTGGCACGTGGCCGATGAAGGGGAGGGGTAAAGGCTGGTCCAAACTAACTATCCTATACCTAGCTAATCAGATTCACGACCCATTCATACATTACAATTTACCCATTCACCACAAGAACTCATCCATCACCAATCGTTCTCTCATGCACCATAATACCACATTCTTACCAGGGGGTCCTACAAAAAACGCGCCCCACACCATAAAAATTTGATGATGAAATACATGCTATACATTAAAATTCTAATAATGATAGAATGAGAGGGGAGGGGAGATGAACCCAATAATCAAATAAATATAAACACAAAATATCAACTAAACATAACAGATGTTAGTAGGGGACCGTCCAACCCTCAAAATAGAGAGGCCGCTGTATTCTGCCCAGGGGACAGAATCAAGAAGCTCTCTCGCTAAGGGAGTGGGGAAAAGGGATAAAATATTATGCGGGAATGGGGAAATATACAGCTGACCCAGTCGAGATGAAAAGGAGGGTTAAAAACAAACTGGGGAGGTTGGGAATCTCGACTTGGATCATAACCAAAGAGTAGCCGGGTTACAGGCCAGGAACAACACTTACTCACATTAACTAGGTACACTGAAGCTTGTCTAATCCTAACCAAGGGGAGGGTTCCACAGGAAGCCACCCCGATGTGCAATAGGTTGACCTAGAAGAGAAAATCAAGGCTAGCCCCGGTCACACGAACCAAGCTCGCCTCTTTTACCCACCTTTCGCTAAAGACTGTCGAATGCAATCGTTTTCTATCAGATCTAATCTTCATCTTGAGCTGATGCTCAAAGAATAGGATTAGATGCTGATGAGAAAGATGGTTGCCCCGCAAGACTTCCTCCTTTCGCGTCGTCCAAATCACCATTCGAGCCGTGGCCAGCAGCGTCAGAAACACCATTCGTTTCACCCCGGAATACGGGGGCGACACATTGTCACACGCGTATGCGCGATCAATGGACACAAGCTGTTCGGGAGCGAGACGAGCCGTCAGCTCGCCGACATGGTCCCATAAGGGGCGGACCCGGGGGCAATGGTAGAAGGCGTGCGGAGCCGTTTCTTCTAAGCCAAGACCACACCGTTCACAGTCTGGCAAATCCGCCAAACCCCATATGAAAGCCTTGTCGTTGAGAGGCAGCCGATTCCGAGCCAATCGCCAGGTAAGCGAAAACTCAGGGTTACTGAGGTAATCCGCCGCTGGCGCCCAAGACCAGTAGGAGCGATACTCCTCCTCCGACAAGCCGAGCGTATCACGTAGGGAATCCTTCGCGGGCCCCTCCACTAATCCACGATAGAAGACCTTCCTAGGCCGTGAAAGGTCAATGGACCGGGGAATGGCCCTCAAGGCCGACCGACACTCGCGGATGAAATCCGACTCGTCCCGGGGTTTACGACGGCGCTCAACCCACGAGATGGGGGGTCTGATGGTAAGGCTAGGGAAGGCGTCCCTAACAATCCCCTCCAGGATCGGATCTCTCCCAGTCAATGCGCGGCGTAGGAAAGCCAACCTAGAGGCACGGACGTGACTCAAGAGGTGCGGCATTCCCAGCCCCCCATGACACGGACTTTTAGTGCAGACTCGTCTGTCGACCCTGTTCACGCGTCCCCTCCATAAAATGGAGGATAGCGATCGCTCGAGCGCCTTCCAATGGGTCTCACAGAGAGGAAGTACAGACAATCGATAAAGAATCAGGGGGAAAATGTATATAGCACACACCTCCGCCCTGCCCTTCACGGACAACCGCCGTCGATTCCAAGTCTTGCCGGCAGAATCGACCTTTGCAAGTACTTCAGACCAATTCTTCTCCAGCTGGAGGTCCGGTCCAAACCACACTCCAAGAATGCGGACAGGTCCATCCGTCCAACCGAAGCGGCCCGGAAGAGCGACCCCCTTCCAGGCACCTAACCGCAAGCCGGAAGACTTGTCGCGGTTTATCTTGGCCCCTGTCACCTTCTCGTACCGGTCAAGCGCCTTCTGTACCGCCTCGATATCGTCCCGGGACGAAACGAAAGCAGATACGTCATCGGCGTACGCGGAAACCCTGGCTCGAGCCCCTCCAGGAACGGCGATTCCGCGTAGGGCCGGACTGCCGGTCTCGTCCTTCAGCCGGCGAAGGAGAGGCTCCAACGCCAAAGCATAAAGGAGAGGCGACAGCGGACAACCCTGACGAACCGACCTAGACAGGACGAACGCGTCCGACAACCTTCCGTTCACCTGTACCACAGCACTGGGGGAGCGATACAGGAGGCTAATCCAGCGGCAGAAGTTTGGTGCGAATCCAGCGGCCTGCAGGACCGTAGCAAGGTAGCGATGGTCGACCCTATCAAATGCCTTGGACTGATCCAAATTGATCAGCGCGGCTTGCTCGTCGTCTTTTACACCCTCTATGATCGTGCGGATCAGATGCAGGTTGCTCTGAATTGTTCGGCCCCTCACAGAACAAGTCTGCTCAGGTCCCAACAGAGACTCGGCAACTGACTGCAAACGCTCCTGCAGGATCTTGGCCATAATCTTTAACTCTGTGTTTAGCAGAGTTATGGGCCTGTAGTCATCTAGTTTCCCCCCACCACCTTTGCCCTTTTTCAACAGAGTGATCACGCCCCTGGTGATCCGATTGGGGATGGACCCCGACCGAAACCAGTTGTTGAACACTGCAGTCAAAATCGGAACAAAGATGTGCGACAGCCTCAAGTACAATTCATAGGGCAAACCATCCAGACCGGGCGACTTGCCTCTGCCGACCTTCTTCAAAACCGCGTAGACTTCGCCCTCCGTGATCTCTCCCTCGCAGCTAGCCGCTTCAGTCGGCGAAAGCCGAGGAAAGTCAGCCAAATAGCTACGAAACTCCTCCTCACGGAGACCAGGCTCCTTGGTAAACCGGCTCTCGAAATGGCGCCGAAACGCCTCGCACATGTCGTCAGTGGCCCGAAGAGTACGCCCCTCCGGGGATTCGACTTCACCAATGTAACGATCGCCACCTCGACGGACCTCTTCCCTGCGCAGATCTGCGCCCAAGTTCACCGCTTCGGAAGACATCTTGCTTAACTTATGTCTAATTACCTGGCCCATGTACCGCTCGCTATTCGAACGATCCAGGGCCTCCTTAGCTAAGGCTATCTCTAGGGGATCCCCCCCAGCCACCGCCCGGGAATAACTAGACTTGAGTGTCTTCACCTTATCAGCTCTATCTAGAGCGAGCCGTTTGCCGAAATCAGTGGTGAAGGACCTAATCCTACACTTAAGGCGTTCCCACCACTTATTCCCGATAACCGCCCCCACTAGCTCCCGCTGCACTAGTCTAATTAGCTGTTCCCGAAAGTCCTCCCTGTCCAGTAAGGACAGATTGAACTTCCAGTAGCCAGCCATTCTAGGCCTACCGTCTAACGCCACCCGGGCACAAACGAGTTTGTGGTCCGAATAGCCTACCCAGTGGAACGTAGGGCAATCTAACAGATCTATGTCGGCTCTTCTAACTAACATTCTGTCAAGGTAGCTGACTACCTTGTCACAAGGCCAATTAAGAGCCCACGTCCACATTTTCCCCCCGGGATGATCGACCCGGTATCTATCGACGAGACCATAATCGACGATCAGATCAACCAGGCTACGATCGCCCCTTCTCCCGCTAGCTCCCCGCCCCCTGTCTAACTTGGGGTCCAGGATGGCATTCCAGTCCCCCATTAAAACTAGGCGCGTTGAATCCACCAGGAACGGCCCCAACCGCCGAAAAAACGAGACCCGCTCCTCCCGGTCGTTGGGCGCATAAACCGCAACGACCCGGAACGAACCACTTTTCACGGCAATATCGGCCACGATCAACCGGCCCTCGGCATCGGTATGCACAAGGTCCACCTTCGCATCAAGAGTACGCCTGACAAGCAAAGAAACTCCTCTGGCAGAACGGTCCCCATATGCTGAATAGACGACAAAGTCATCCTCCAGCACACACGCATCGGAACTGCAAACAAAGTGGGTCTCCTCGATCGCGGCAACATCCACATCCAGGGACAGAAGGTCCCGGAGCAGGCGAGCAGCCTTACCCCGATCCCTTAAGCCCCTCACATTTAAAGTTGCTATCTTAATAGACATCTTCTAAGCCTGCAAAGAAAGAAAAGCAGAAGTGCAATGAACCTATTCACATACAGGACGGAAATCTGCGGGTGAAAGGACCCCGACGGATTGTCCCAGGCTCCCCACGCCTAACTCCGACGTCATCCGTCCTTCTGTGACAATCCCGCCGACGTCCGTGGGGTAGGTTAATTTGATGGCTCTATATAAGGAGGGGTGGAGTAAAACTGGGACCCTCCCAGAGCAAAATTGTCTTAGATTTTTTAAGTTGTGGTTCTCCAGTTCGAACATCCTTATATTCGGGAACGCCGCCCTCGCTTCGTATAGGTGATTCCATACTTCGAGCTGGTTCCCGGTTTCTCTTATGCAAGTTATTACACCTGGAGCTCGGGGGAAATTTTGAGGGTCTTCGATGTTTTTCCCCTCTATAGTCTCCATTTTGTAGAGTCCACCTAGAAGGGCTTTCCTCTGTTTGGGGAGGCCCTTTTTGTATTCCTCTTTATCTATTTTGCAGATCCATTCCGGACCAGCAAAGGTCTTTCTCTTTCTTTTCTTCTTTTCCCTTGATGGATGAGGAGGGGAGGAAGTGGGTGAGAGGGGAAAGGTGGAAACTGAATTACGGGGAGGAGTGGAGGGAGAAGGGTGGGTAGTACTGGAAGGGGAAGAAGAATGACGTCTGGTTCTTGTTGGATCTTGGGTATTTTTGAACGAAGCAGGGACGGAGATTGCCCTGGACTGCTCCATGACCTTCTCCGCCCTACCACGGTCATGATGCCTTTGTGGAGGTTCTTCATCATCTTCCTCCCTTGACCTCTTGAGGGATGTAGCTCTAGGTGGAGGTGTTTGTTCTACCTCCATTTGATCTTGTTCCGGTTGCTGCTGCTCCGACTGTAGGGGTTGTTGCTCTTCTGGCTGCCGGAGCTGTTGCTGTTTGTGTTGATGCAGCTGCTGTTGTTGCTGCTTTTTATCTCCTTTCTGTCTTGGAGCTTCCACCTGTTGCCTCTCTTTCTCGCCTTTTTGTTCCGGGAGGGGCACCTTCTTTGCCCTCTGTTGTGGTGGCGTTTGCTGCTTCCTTGGGGTGTCTTCCTTTTTGGGTGGGGTAGACACATTCTTGGGTTTTTTGCCACCTCCTACCACTTTCCAAGTTCCTTCAGCATCCTTTGGGGTTGCTTCAGTTGTCGGGGATGTTGCCACTACTGCTGCTGCTGTTGTTGTCGTTTTCGATGATGTGGGCTGCTTTGTAGGTGGAGGGCGTTTAGCGGGGCACTCTTTAGCCATGTGGCCAGATATCCCACAGGACCAACAAGAAGGCCTTCTGCCCTCCACCACCACCAACATTCTTCTTTCTCTACACAGAAGAACATTGGGAATCTCCATAAAACTTGATCTGGTTATTGTGACCTGTAGTTCAATATCGCCTGTTGCAATCCCCGATTTCCCGGTTATTGCCTTCACCTCCTCGACACTGCCAAACTTTGAAAAGTATGCACCCATTCTATCGGTGGATACATCCACGGGCACACCATGTACGGTAATCCGTGTCCTCCGTGTGTCCATGTATTCCGTTTGCAGTCGCAGGTTTTTCGTTGTCAATATGTTTCCGGCTATTTGTTTGGCATCCTGCTCTGTAGGAAGAAGAATATCCCACATGGCATTTGATCTTCTTGCCAGCACTTTGGGGGAAATTTGTAAGACCTTTAGGACTTCCTCCATTGTTTCCCTGCTGACTCCGATTAATTTCCGGCTTTTTATGTCGGAAGTCAGCAGGGATACTGTTTTCTTTTTGACTGCCATAAATGCCTCCTCAATTGTAAGGAATTCATTTTCCTTAAACGTATCCTTCAGTTGAACTCTTAACTCCTCATAATATTCGGCGTTTTTTCCCCTGGGTCTATCTTCAGCCCAGACACTTTTTGCCGAGGACACCGGCGGTGTTATGTTGTCATCGCTCATGGTGGCCGAAACGACCACCACGACCGATTGGATGTCTTTTAATTATTATTTTTTAAATGGAATATCATTCCAACACGGAAGCAATGTCCAGTATAAACCAAATAAAATCAGAAAGGAAAAACGGGACAAAAAAAGACAACCAAAAAATAATTCAATAATAAAAGTAATACAAACAAAAACGGTGGGGAGGGTAAAAAGTAAGAAAGGAAATCAACAAAAAAGAAACAAAAAACACAAGTATATCTTAAGAAAACAAACTGAAAAGACAGACAAAGTTTTTAGGAAAACAAAGTAAAATCAAATAAACAACTTATCAGTTAACGTATGCTATCAACCACTTTGATGTACACAAACTCGTCCAAGGATCAACAAGACTGCAAACAGGAACTGGTGAAATGCTGCTCTCCCCTGAAATTTCGAATGCTGTCCGTACTACACTTTGATCCAGGGTATTTATTGTAAAAATTTACAATTGTGGCACGTGGCCGATGAAGGGGAGGGGTAAAGGCTGGTCCAAACTAACTATCCTATACCTAGCTAATCAGATTCACGACCCATTCATACATTACAATTTACCCATTCACCACAAGAACTCATCCATCACCAATCGTTCTCTCATGCACCATAATACCACATTCTTACCAGGGGGTCCTACAAAAAACGCGCCCCACACCATAAAAATTTGATGATGAAATACATGCTATACATTAAAATTCTAATAATGATAGAATGAGAGGGGAGGGGAGATGAACCCAATAATCAAATAAATATAAACACAAAATATCAACTAAACATAACAGATGTTAGTAGGGGACCGTCCAACCCTCAAAATAGAGAGGCCGCTGTATTCTGCCCAGGGGACAGAATCAAGAAGCTCTCTCGCTAAGGGAGTGGGGAAAAGGGATAAAATATTATGCGGGAATGGGGAAATATACAGCTGACCCAGTCGAGATGAAAAGGAGGGTTAAAAACAAACTGGGGAGGTTGGGAATCTCGACTTGGATCATAACCAAAGAGTAGCCGGGTTACAGGCCAGGAACAACACTTAACTCACATTAACTAGGTACACTGAAGCTTGTCTAATCCTAACCAAGGGGAGGGTTCCACAGGAAGCCACCCCGATGTGCAATAGGTTGACCTAGAAGAGAAAATCAAGGCTAGCCCCGGTCACACGAACCAAGCTCGCCTCTTTTACCCACCTTTCGCTAAAGACTGTCGAATGCAATCGTTTTCTATCAGATCTAATCTTCATCTTGAGCTGATGCTCAAAGAATAGGATTAGATGCTGATGAGAAAGATGGTTGCCCCGCAAGACTTCCTCCTTTCGCGTCGTCCAAATCACCATTCGAGCCGTGGCCAGCAGCGTCAGAAACACCATTCGTTTCACCCCGGAATACGGGGGCGACACATTGTCACACGCGTATGCGCGATCAATGGACACAAGCTGTTCGGGAGCGAGACGAGCCGTCAGCTCGCCGACATGGTTCCATAAGGGGCGGACCCGGGGGCAATGGTAGAAGGCGTGCGGAGCCGTTTCTTCTAAGCCAAGACCACACCGTTCACAGTCTGGCAAATCCGCCAAACCCCATATGAAAGCCTTGTCGTTGAGAGGCAGCCGATTCCGAGCCAATCGCCAGGTAAGCGAAAACTCAGGGTTACTGAGGTAATCCGCCGCTGGCGCCCAAGACCAGTAGGAGCGATACTCCTCCTCCGACAAGCCGAGCGTATCACGTAGGGAATCCTTCGCGGGCCCCTCCACTAATCCACGATAGAAGACCTTCCTAGGCCGTGAAAGGTCACTGGACCGGGGAATGGCCCTCAAGGCCGACCGACACTCGCGGATGAAATCCGACTCGTCCCGGGGTTTACGACGGCGCTCAACCCACGAGATGGGGGGTCTGATGGTAAGGCTAGGGAAGGCGTCCCTAACAATCCCCTCCAGGATCGGATCTCTCCCAGTCAATGCGCGGCGTAGGAAAGCCAACCTAGAGGCACGGACGTGACTCAAGAGGTGCGGCATTCCCAGCCCCCCATGACACGGACTTTTAGTGCAGACTCGTCTGTCGACCCTGTTCACGCGTCCCCTCCATAAAATGGAGGATAGCGATCGCTCGAGCGCCTTCCAATGGGTCTCACAGAGAGGAAGTACAGACAATCGATAAAGAATCAGGGGGAAAATGTATATAGCACACACCTCCGCCCTGCCCTTCACGGACAACCGCCGTCGATTCCAAGTCTTGCCGGCAGAATCGACCTTTGCAAGTACTTCAGACCAATTCTTCTCCAGCTGGAGGTCCGGTCCAAACCACACTCCAAGAATGCGGACAGGTCCATCCGTCCAACCGAAGCGGCCCGGAAGAGCGACCCCCTTCCAGGCACCTAACCGCAAGCCGGAAGACTTGTCGCGGTTTATCTTGGCCCCTGTCACCTTCTCGTACCGGTCAAGCGCCTTCTGTACCGCCTCGATATCGTCCCGGGACGAAACGAAAGCAGATACGTCATCGGCGTACGCGGAAACCCTGGCTCGAGCCCCTCCAGGAACGGCGATTCCGCGTAGGGCCGGACTGCCGGTCTCGTCCTTCAGCCGGCGAAGGAGAGGCTCCAACGCCAAAGCATAAAGGAGAGGCGACAGCGGACAACCCTGACGAACCGACCTAGACAGCACGAACGCGTCCGACAACCTTCCGTTCACCTGTACCACAGCACTGGGGGAGCGATACAGGAGGCTAATCCAGCGGCAGAAGTTTGGTGCGAATCCAGCGGCCTGCAGGACCGTAGCAAGGTAGCGATGGTCGACCCTATCAAATGCCTTGGACTGATCCAAATTGATCAGCGCGGCTTGCTCGTCGTCTTTTACACCCTCTATGATCGTGCGGATCAGATGCAGGTTGCTCTGAATTGTTCGGCCCCTCACAGAACAAGTCTGCTCAGGTCCCAACAGAGACTCGGCAACTGACTGCAAACGCTCCTGCAGGATCTTGGCCATAATCTTTAACTCTGTGTTTAGCAGAGTTATGGGCCTGTAGTCATCTAGTTTCCCCCCACCACCTTTGTCCTTTTTCAACAGAGTGATCACGCCCCTGGTGATCCGATTGGGGATGGACCCCGACCGAAACCAGTTGTTGAACACTGCAGTCAAAATCGGAACAAAGATGTGCGACAGCCTCAAGTACAATTCATAGGGCAAACCATCCAGACCGGGCGACTTGCCTCTGCCGACCTTCTTCAAAACCGCGTAGACTTCGCCCTCCGTGATCTCTCCCTCGCAGCTAGCCGCTTCAGTCGGCGAAAGCCGAGGAAAGTCAGCCAAATAGCTACGAAACTCCTCCTCACGGAGACCAGGCTCCTTGGTAAACCGGCTCTCGAAATGGCGCCGAAACGCCTCGCACATGTCGTCAGTGGCCCGAAGAGTACGCCCCTCCGGGGATTCGACTTCACGAATGTAACGATCGCCACCTCGACGGACCTCTTCCCTGCGCAGATCTGCGCCCAAGTTCACCGCTTCGGAAGACATCTTGCTTAACTTATGTCTAATTACCTGGCCCATGTACCGCTCGCTATTCGAACGATCCAGGGCCTCCTTAGCTAAGGCTATCTCTAGGGGATCCCCCCCAGCCACCGCCCGGGAATAACTAGACTTGAGTGTCTTCACCTTATCAGCTCTGTCTAGAGAGAGCCGTTTGCCGAAATCAGTGGTGAAGGACCTAATCCTACACTTAAGGCGTTCCCACCACTTATTCCCGATAACCGCCCCCACTAGCTCCCGCTGCACTAGTCTAATTAGCTGTTCCCGAAAGTCCTCCCTGTCCAGTAAGGACAGATTGAACTTCCAGTAGCCAGCCATTCTAGGCCTACCGTCTAACGCCACCCGGGCACAAACGAGTTTGTGGTCCGAATAGCCTACCCAGTGGAACGTAGGGCAATCTAACAGATCTATGTCGGCTCTTCTAACTAACATTCTGTCAAGGTAGCTGACTACCTTGTCACAAGGCCAATTAAGAGCCCACGTCCACATTTTCCCCCCGGGATGATCGACCCGGTATCTATCGACGAGACCATAATCGACGATCAGATCAACCAGGCTACGATCGCCCCTTCTCCCGCTAGCTCCCCGCCCCCTGTCTAACTTGGGGTCCAGGATGGCATTCCAGTCCCCCATTAAAACTAGGCGCGTTGAATCCACCAGGAACGGCCCCAACCGCCGAAAAAACGAGACCCGCTCCTCCCGGTCGTTGGGCGCATAAACCGCAACGACCCGGAACGAACCACTTTTCACGGCAATATCGGCCACGATCAACCGGCCCTCGGCATCGGTATGCACAAGGTCCACCTTCGCATCAAGAGTACGCCTGACAAGCAAAGAAACTCCTCTGGCAGAACGGTCCCCATATGCTGAATAGACGACAAAGTCATCCTCCAGCACACACGCATCGGAACTGCAAACAAAGTGGGTCTCCTCGATCGCGGCAACATCCACATCCAGGGACAGAAGGTCCCGGAGCAGGCGGGCAGCCTTACCCCGATCCCTTAAGCCCCTCACATTTAAAGTTGCTATCTTAATAGACATCTTCTAAGCCTGCAAAGAAAGAAAAGCAGAAGTGCAATGAACCTATTCACATACAGGACGGAAATCTGCGGGTGAAAGGACCCCGACGGATTGTCCCAGGCTCCCCACGCCTAACTCCGACGTCATCCGTCCTTCTGTGACAATCCCGCCGACGTCCGTGGGGTAGGTTAATTTGATGGCTCTATATAAGGAGGGGTGGAGTAAAACTGGGACCCTCCCAGAGCAAAATTGTCTTAGATTTTTTAAGTTGTGGTTCTCCAGTTCGAACATCCTTATATTCGGGAACGCCGCCCTCGCTTCGTATAGGTGATTCCATACTTCGAGCTGGTTCCCGGTTTCTCTTATGCAAGTTATTACACCTGGAGCTCGGGGGAAATTTTGAGGGTCTTCGATGTTTTTCCCCTCTATAGTCTCCATTTTGTAGAGTCCACCTAGAAGGGCTTTCCTCTGTTTGGGGAGGCCCTTTTTGTATTCCTCTTTATCTATTTTGCAGATCCATTCCGGACCAGCAAAGGTCTTTCTCTTTCTTTTCTTCTTTTCCCTTGATGGATGAGGAGGGGAGGAAGTGGGTGAGAGGGGAAAGGTGGAAACTGAATTACGGGGAGGAGTGGAGGGAGAAGGGTGGGTGGTACTGGAAGGGGAAGAAGAATGACGTCTGGTTCTTGTTGGATCTTGGGTATTTTTGAACGAAGCAGGGACGGAGATTGCCCTGGACTGCTCCATGACCTTCTCCGCCCTACCACGGTCATGATGCCTTTGTGGAGGTTCTTCATCATCTTCCTCCCTTGACCTCTTGAGGGATGTAGCTCTAGGTGGAGGTGTTTGTTCTACCTCCATTTGATCTTGTTCCGGTTGCTGCTGCTCCGACTGTAGGGGTTGTTGCTCTTCTGGCTGCCGGAGCTGTTGCTGTTTGTGTTGATGCAGCTGCTGTTGTTGCTGCTTTTTATCTCCTTTCTGTCTTGGAGCTTCCACCTGTTGCCTCTCTTTCTCGCCTTTTTGTTCCGGGAGGGGCACCTTCTTTGCCCTCTGTTGTGGTGGCGTTTGCTGCTTCCTTGGGGTGTCTTCCTTTTTGGGTGGGGTAGACACATTCTTGGGTTTTTTGCCACCTCCTACCACTTTCCAAGTTCCTTCAGCATCCTTTGGGGTTGCTTCAGTTGTCGGGGATGTTGCCACTACTGCTGCTGCTGTTGTTGTCGTTTTCGATGATGTGGGCTGCTTTGTAGGTGGAGGGCGTTTAGCGGGGCACTCTTTAGCCATGTGGCCAGATATCCCACAGGACCAACAAGAAGGCCTTCTGCCCTCCACCACCACCAACATTCTTCTTTCTCTACACAGAAGAACATTGGGAATCTCCATAAAACTTGATCTGGTTATTGTGACCTGTAGTTCAATATCGCCTGTTGCAATCCCCGATTTCCCGGTTATTGCCTTCACCTCCTCGACACTGCCAAACTTTGAAAAGTATGCACCCATTCTATCGGTGGATACATCCACGGGCACACCATGTACGGTAATCCGTGTCCTCCGTGTGTCCATGTATTCCGTTTGCAGTCGCAGGTTTTTCGTTGTCAATATGTTTCCGGCTATTTGTTTGGCATCCTGCTCTGTAGGAAGAAGAATATCCCACATGGCATTTGATCTTCTTGCCAGCACTTTGGGGGAAATTTGTAAGACCTTTAGGACTTCCTCCATTGTTTCCCTGCTGACTCCGATTAATTTCCGGCTTTTTATGTCGGAAGTCAGCAGGGATACTGTTTTCTTTTTGACTGCCATAAATGCCTCCTCAATTGTAAGGAATTCATTTTCCTTAAACGTATCCTTCAGTTGAACTCTTAACTCCTCATAATATTCGGCGTTTTTTCCCCTGGGTCTATCTTCAGCCCAGACACTTTTTGCCGAGGACACCGGCGGTGTTATGTTGTCATCGCTCATGGTGGCCGAAACGACCACCACGACCGATTGGATGTCTTTTAATTATTATTTTTTAAATGGAATATCATTCCAACACGGAAGCAATGTCCAGTATAAACCAAATAAAATCAGAAAGGAAAAACGGGACAAAAAAAGACAACCAAAAAATAATTCAATAATAAAAGTAATACAAACAAAAACGGTGGGGAGGGTAAAAAGTAAGAAAGGAAATCAACAAAAAAGAAACAAAAAACACAAGTATATCTTAAGAAAACAAACTGAAAAGACAGACAAAGTTTTTAGGAAAACAAAGTAAAATCAAATAAACAACTTATCAGTTAACGTATGCTATCAACCAGTTTGATGTACACAAACTCGTCCAAGGATCAACAAGACTGCAAACAGGCACTGGTGAAATGCTGCTCTCCCCTGAAATTTCGAATGCTGTCCGTACTACACTTTGATCCAGGATATTTATTGTAAAAATTTACAATTGTGGCACGTGGCCGAAGAAGGGGAGGGGTAAAGGCTGGTCCAAACTAACTATCCTATACCTAGCTAATCAGATTCACGACCCATTCATACAATACAATTTACCCATTCACCACAAGAACTCATCCATCACCAATCGTTCTCTCATGCACCATAATACCACATTCTTACCAGGGGGTCCTACAAAAAACGCGCCCCACACCATAAAAATTTGATGATGAAATACATGATATACATTAAAATTCTAATAATGATAGAATGAGAGGGGAGGGGAGATGAACCCAATAATCAAATAAATATAAACACAAAAATTAAACTAAACATAACAGATGTTAGTAGGGGACCGTCCAACCCTCAAAATAGAGAGGCCGCTGTATTCTGCCCAGGGGACAGAATCAAGAAGCTCTCTCGCTAAGGGAGTGGGGAAAAAGGATAAAATATTATGCGGGAATGGGGAAATATACAGCTGACCCAGTCGAGATGAAAAGGAGGGTTAAAAACAAACTGGGGAGGTTGGGAATCTCGACTTGGATCATAACCAAAGAGTAGCCGGGTTGCAGGCCAGGAACAACACTTACTCACATTAACTAGGTACACTGAAGCTTGTTTAATCCTAACCAAGGGGAGGGTTCCACAGGAAGCCGCCCCGATGTGCAATAGGTTGACCTAGAAGAGAAAATCAAGGCTAGCCCCGGTCACACGAACCAAGCTCGCCTCTTTTACCCACCTTTCGCTAAAGACTGTCGAATGCAATCGTTTTCTATCAGATCTAATCTTCATCTTGAGCTGATGCTCAAAGAATAGGATCAGATGCTGATGAGAAAGATGGTTGCCCCGCAAGACTTCCTCCTTTCGCGTCGTCCAAATCACCATTCGAGCCGTGGCCAGCAGCGTCAGAAACACCATTCGTTTCACCCCGGAATACGGGGGCGACACATTGTCACACGCGTATGCGCGATCAATGGACACAAGCTGTTCGGGAGCGAGACGAGCCGTCAGCTCGCCGACATGGTCCCATAAGGGGCGGACCCGGGGGCAATGGTAGAAGGCGTGCGAAGCCGTTTCCTCTAAGCCAAGACCACACCGTTCACAGTCTGGCAAATCCGCCAAACCCCATATGAAAGCCTTGTCGTTGAGAGGCAGCCGATTCCGAGCCAATCGCCAGGTAAGCGAAAACTCAGGGTTACTGAGGTAATCCGCCGCTGGCGCCCAAGACCAGTAGGAGCGATACTCCTCCTCCGACAAGCCGAGCGTATCACGTAGGGAATCCTTCGCGGGCCCCTCCACTAATCCACGATAGAAGACCTTCCTAGGCCGTGAAAGGTCACTGGACCGGGGAACGGCCCTCAAGGCTGACCGACACTCGCGGATGAAATCCGACTCGTCCCGGGGTCTACAACGGCGCTCAGCCCTCGAGATGGGGGGACTGATGGTAAGGCTAGGGAAGGCGTCCCTAACAATCCCCTCCAGAATCGGATCTCTCCCAGTCAATGCGCGGCGTAGGAAAGCCAACCTAGAGGCACGGATGTGACTCAAGAGGTGCGGCATTCCCAGCCCCCCATGACACGGACGTTTAGCGCAGACTCGTCTGTCGACCCTGTTCACGCGTCCCCTCCATAAAATGGAGGATAGCGATCGCTCGAGCGCCTTCCAATGGGTCCCACAGAGAGGAAGTACAGACAATCGATAAAGAATCAGGGGGAAAATGTATGTAACACACACCTCCGCCCTGCCCTTCACGGACAACCGCCGTCGATTCCAAGTCTTGCCGGCAGAACCGACCTTTGCCAGTACTTCAGACCAATTCTTCTCCAGCTGGAGGTCCGGTCCAAACCACACTCCAAGAATGCGGACAGGTCCATCCGTCCAACCGAAGCGGCCCGGAAGAGCGACCCCCTTCCAGGCACCTAACCGCAAGCCGGAAGACTTGTCGCGGTTTATCTTGGCCCCTGTCACCTTCTCGTACCGGTCAAGCGCCTTCTGTACCGCCTCGATATCGTCCCGGGACGACACGAAAGCAGATACGTCATCGGCGTACGCGGACACCCTGGCTCGAGCCCCTCCAGGAACGGCGATTCCGCGTAGGGCCGGACTGCCGGTCTCGTCCTTCAGCCGGCGAAGGAGAGGCTCCAACGCCAAAGCATAAAGGAGAGGCGACAGCGGACAACCCTGACGAACCGACCTAGACAGCACGAACGCGTCCGACAACCTTCCGTTCACCTGTACCACAGCACTGGGGGAGCGATACAGGAGGCTAATCCAGCGGCAGAAGTTGGGTGCGAATCCAGCGGCCTGCAGGACAGTAGCAAGGTAGCGATGGTCGACCCTATCAAATGCTTTGGACTGATCCAAATTGATCAGCGCGGCTTGCTCGTCGTCTTTTACACCCTCTATGATCGTGCGGATCAGATGCAGGTTGCTCTGAATTGTTCGGCCCCTCACAGAACAAGTCTGCTCAGGTCCCAACAGAGACTCGGCAACTGACTGCAAACGCTCCTGCAGGATCTTGGCCATAATCTTTAACTCTGTGTTTAGCAGAGTTATGGGCCTGTAGTCATCTAGTTTCCCCCCACCACCTTTGCCCTTTTTCAACAGAGTGATCACGCCCCTGGTGATCCGATTGGGGATGGACCCCGACCGAAACCAGTTGTTGAACACTGCAGTCAAAATCGGAACAAAGATGTGCGACAGCCTCAAGTACAATTCATAGGGCAAACCATCCAGACCGGGCGACTTGCCTCTGCCGACCTTCTTCAAAACCGCGTAGACTTCGCCCTCCGTGATCTCTCCCTCGCAGCTAGCCGCTTCAGTCGGCGAAAGCCGAGGAAAGTCAGCCAAATAGCTACGAAACTCCTCCTCACGGAGACCAGGCTCCTTGGTAAACCGGCTCTCGAAATGGCGCCGAAACGCCCCGCACATGTCGTCGGTGGCCCGAAGAGTACGCCCCTCCGGGGATTCGACTTCACGAATGTAACGATCGCCACCTCGACGGACCTCTTCCCTGCGCAGCTCTGCGCCCAAGTTCACCGCTTCGGAAGACATCTTGCTTAACTTATGTCTAATTACCTGGCCCATGTACCGCTCGCTATTCGAACGATCCAGGGCCTCCTTAGCTAAGGCTATCTCTAGGGGATCCCCCCCAGCCACCGCCCGGGTGTAACTAGCTTTAAGCGTCTTCACCTTATCAGCTCTATCTAGAGTGAGCCGTTTGCTGAAATCAGTGGTGAAGGACCTAATCCTACATTTAAGGCGTTCCCACCACCTATTCCCGATAACCGCCCCCACTAGCTCCCGCTGCACTAGTCTAATTAGCTGTTCCCGAAAGTCCTCCCTGTCCAGTAAGGACAGATTGAACTTCCAGTAACCAGCCATTCTAGGCCTACCGTCTAACGCCACCCGGGCACAAACGAGTTTGTGGTCCGAATAGCCTACCCAGTGGAACGTAGGGCAATCTAACAGATCTATGTCGGCTCTTCTAACTAACATTCTGTCAAGGTAGCTGACTACCTTGTCACAAGGCCAATTAAGAGCCCACGTCCACATTTTCCCCCCGGGATGATCGACCCGGTATCTATCGACGAAACCATAATCGTCGATCAGATCAACCAGGCTACGATCGCCCCTTCTCCCGCTAGCTCCCCGCCCCCTGTCTAACTTGGGGTCCAGGATGGCATTCCAGTCCCCCATTAAAACTAGGCGCGTTGAATCCACCAGGAACGGCCCCAACCGCCGAAAAAACGAGACCCGCTCCTCCCGGTCGTTGGGCGCATAAACCGCAACGACCCGGAACGAACCACTTTTCACGGCAATATCGGCCACGATCAACCGGCCCTCGGCATCGGTATGCACAAGGTCCACCTTCGCATCAAGAGTACGCCTGACAAGCAAAGAAACTCCTCTGGCAGAACGGTCCCCATATGCTGAATAGACGACAAAGTCATCGTCCAGCACACACGCATCGGAACTGCAAACAAAGTGGGTCTCCTCAATCGCGGCAACATCCACATCCAGGGACAGAAGGTCCCGGAGCAGGCGGGCAGCCTTACCCCGATCCCTTAAGCCCCTCACATTTAAAGTTGCTATCTTAATAGACATCTTCTAAGCCTGCAAAAAAGAAAAGCAAAAGTGCAATGAACCTACTCACATACAGGACGGAAATCTGCGGGTGAAAGGACCCCGACGGATTGTCCCAGGCTCCCCACGCCTAACTCCGACGTCATCCGTCCTTCTGTGACAATCCCGCCGACGTCCGTGGGGTAGGTTAATTTGATGGCTCTATATAAGGAGGGGTGGAGTAAAACTGGGACCCTCCCAGAGCAAAATTGTCTTAGATTTTTTAAGTTGTGGTTCTCCAGTTCGAACATCCTTATATTCGGGAACGCCGCCCTCGCTTCGTATAGGTGATTCCATACTTCGAGCTGGTTCCCGGTTTCTCTTATGCAAGTTATTACACCTGGAGCTCGGGGGAAATTTTGAGGGTCTTCGATGTTTTTCCCCTCTATAGTCTCCATTTTGTAGAGTCCACCTAGAAGGGTTTTCCTCTGTTTGGGGAGGCCCTTTTTGTATTCCTCTTTATCTACTTTGCAGATCCATTCCGGACCAGCAAAGGTCTTTCTCTTTCTTTTCTTCTTTTCCCTTGATGGATGAGGAGGGGAGGAAGTGGGTGAGAGGGGAAAGGTGGAAACTGAATTACGGGGAGGAGTGGAGGGAGAAGGGTGGGTAGTACTGGA
Organism: Acanthosepion lycidas; assembly: GCA_963932145.1. NCBI lineage: Eukaryota > Metazoa > Mollusca > Cephalopoda > Sepiida > Sepiidae > Acanthosepion > Acanthosepion lycidas. The sequence continues at coordinate 9,317,843 of OZ010581.1, forward strand.
AGGGGAAGAAGAATGACGTCTGGTTCTTGTTGGTTCTTGGGTATTTTTGAACGAAGCAGGGACGGAGATTGCCCTGGACTGCTGCATGACCTTCTCCGCCCTACCACGGTCATGATGCCTTTGTGGAGGTTCTTCATCATCTTCCTCCCTTGACCTCTTGAGGGATGTAGCTCTAGGTGGAGGTGTTTGTTCTACCTCCATTTGATCTTGTTCCGGTTGCTGCTGCTCCGACTGTAGGGGTTGTTGCTCTTCTGGCTGCCGGAGCTGTTGCTGTTTGTGTTGATGCAGCTGCTGTTGTTGCTGCTTTTTATCTCCTTTCTGTCTTGGAGCTTCCACCTGTTGCCTCTCTTTCTCGCCTTTTTGTTCCGGGAGGGGCACCTTCTTTGCCCTCTGTTGTGGTGGCGTTTGCTGCTTCCTTGGGGTGTCTTCCTTTTTGGGTGGGGTAGACACGTTCTTGGGTTTTTTGCCACCTCCTACCACTTTCCAAGTTCCTTCAGCATCCTTTGGGGTTGCTTCAGTTGTCGGGGATGCTGCCACCACCGCCGCTGCTGTTGTTGTCGATGGTGTGGGCTGCTTTGTAGGTGGAGGGCGTTTAGCGGGGCACTCTTTAGCCATGTGGCCAGATATCCCACAGGACCAACAAGAAGGCCTTCTGCCCTCCACCACCACCAACATTCTTCTTTCTCTACACAGAAGAACATTGGGAATCTCCATAAAACTTGATCTGGTTATTGTGACCTGTAGTTCAATATCGCCTGTTGCAATCCCCGATTTCCCGGTTATTGCCTTCACCTCCTCGACACTGCCAAACTTTGAAAAGTATGCACCCATTCTATCGGTGGATACATCCACGGGCACACCATGTACGGTAATCCGTGTCCTCCGTGTGTCCATGTATTCCGTTTGCAGTCGCAGGTTTTTCGTTGTCAATATGTTTCCGGCTATTTGTTTGGCATCCTGCTCTGTAGGAAGAAGAATATCCCACATGGCATTTGATCTTCTTGCCAGCACTTTGGGGGAAATTTGTAAGACCTTTAGGACTTCCTCCATTGTTTCCCTGCTGACTCCGATTAATTTCCGGCTTTTTATGTCGGAAGTCAGCAGGGATACTGTTTTCTTTTTGACTGCCATAAATGCCTCCTCAATTGTAAGGAATTCATTTTCCTTAAACGTATCCTTCAGTTGAACTCTTAACTCCTCATAATATTCGGCGTTTTTTCCCCTGGGTCTATCTTCAGCCCAGACACTTTTTGCCGAGGACACCGGCGGTGTTATGTTGTCATCGCTCATGGTGGCCGAAACGACCACCACGACCGATTGGATGTCTTTTAATTATTATTTTTTTAAATGGAATATCATTCCAACACGGAAGCAATGTCCAGTATAAACCAAATAAAATCAGAAAGGAAAAACGGGACAAAAAAAGACAACCAAAAAATAATTCAATAATAAAAGTAATACAAACAAAAACGGTGGGGAGGGTAAAAAGTAAGAAAGGAAATCAACAAAAAAGAAACAAAAAACACAAGTATATCTTAAGAAAACAAACTGAAAAGACAGACAAAGTTTTTAGGAAAACAAAAAAAAAAAAATCAAATAAACAACTTATCAGTTAACGTATGCTATCAACCAGTTTGATGTACACAAACTCGTCCAAGTATCAACAAGACTGCAAACAGGCACTGGTGAAATGCTGCTCTCCCCTGAAATTTCGAATGCTGTCCGTACTACACTTTGATCCAGGATATTTATTGTAAAAATTTACAATTGTGGCACGTGGCCGAAGAAGGGGAGGGGTAAAGGCTGGTCCAAACTAACTATCCTATACCTAGCTAATCAGATTCACGACCCATTCATACAATACAATTTACCCATTCACCACAAGAACTCATCCATCACCAATCGTTCTCTCATGCACCATAATACCACATTCTTACCAGGGGGTCCTACAAAAAACGCGCCCCACACCATAAAAATTTGATGATGAAATACATGATATACATTAAAATTCTAATAATGATAGAATGAGAGGGGAGGGGAGATGAACCCAATAATCAAATAAATATAAACACAAAAATTAAACTAAACATAACAGATGTTAGTAGGGGACCGTCCAACCCTCAAAATAGAGAGGCCGCTGTATTCTGCCCAGGGGACAGAATCAAGAAGCTCTCTCGCTAAGGGAGTGGGGAAAAAGGATAAAATATTATGCGGGAATGGGGAAATATACAGCTGACCCAGTCGAGATGAAAAGGAGGGTTAAAAACAAACTGGGGAGGTTGGGAATCTCGACTTGGATCATAACCAAAGAGTAGCCGGGTTGCAGGCCAGGAACAACACTTACTCACATTAACTAGGTACACTGAAGCTTGTTTAATCCTAACCAAGGGGAGGGTTCCACAGGAAGCCGCCCCGATGTGCAATAGGTTGACCTAGAAGAGAAAATCAAGGCTAGCCCCGGTCACACGAACCAAGCTCGCCTCTTTTACCCACCTTTCGCTAAAGACTGTCGAATGCAATCGTTTTCTATCAGATCTAATCTTCATCTTGAGCTGATGCTCAAAGAATAGGATCAGATGCTGATGAGAAAGATGGTTGCCCCGCAAGACTTCCTCCTTTCGCGTCGTCCAAATCACCATTCGAGCCGTGGCCAGCAGCGTCAGAAACACCATTCGTTTCACCCCGGAATACGGGGGCGACACATTGTCACACGCGTATGCGCGATCAATGGACACAAGCTGTTCGGGAGCGAGACGAGCCGTCAGCTCGCCGACATGGTCCCATAAGGGGCGGACCCGGGGGCAATGGTAGAAGGCGTGCGAAGCCGTTTCCTCTAAGCCAAGACCACACCGTTCACAGTCTGGCAAATCCGCCAAACCCCATATGAAAGCCTTGTCGTTGAGAGGCAGCCGATTCCGAGCCAATCGCCAGGTAAGCGAAAACTCAGGGTTACTGAGGTAATCCGCCGCTGGCGCCCAAGACCAGTAGGAGCGATACTCCTCCTCCGACAAGCCGAGCGTATCACGTAGGGAATCCTTCGCGGGCCCCTCCACTAATCCACGATAGAAGACCTTCCTAGGCCGTGAAAGGTCACTGGACCGGGGAACGGCCCTCAAGGCTGACCGACACTCGCGGATGAAATCCGACTCGTCCCGGGGTCTACAACGGCGCTCAGCCCTCGAGATGGGGGGACTGATGGTAAGGCTAGGGAAGGCGTCCCTAACAATCCCCTCCAGAATCGGATCTCTCCCAGTCAATGCGCGGCGTAGGAAAGCCAACCTAGAGGCACGGATGTGACTCAAGAGGTGCGGCATTCCCAGCCCCCCATGACACGGACGTTTAGCGCAGACTCGTCTGTCGACCCTGTTCACGCGTCCCCTCCATAAAATGGAGGATAGCGATCGCTCGAGCGCCTTCCAATGGGTCCCACAGAGAGGAAGTACAGACAATCGATAAAGAATCAGGGGGAAAATGTATGTAACACACACCTCCGCCCTGCCCTTCACGGACAACCGCCGTCGATTCCAAGTCTTGCCGGCAGAACCGACCTTTGCCAGTACTTCAGACCAATTCTTCTCCAGCTGGAGGTCCGGTCCAAACCACACTCCAAGAATGCGGACAGGTCCATCCGTCCAACCGAAGCGGCCCGGAAGAGCGACCCCCTTCCAGGCACCTAACCGCAAGCCGGAAGACTTGTCGCGGTTTATCTTGGCCCCTGTCACCTTCTCGTACCGGTCAAGCGCCTTCTGTACCGCCTCGATATCGTCCCGGGACGACACGAAAGCAGATACGTCATCGGCGTACGCGGACACCCTGGCTCGAGCCCCTCCAGGAACGGCGATTCCGCGTAGGGCCGGACTGCCGGTCTCGTCCTTCAGCCGGCGAAGGAGAGGCTCCAACGCCAAAGCATAAAGGAGAGGCGACAGCGGACAACCCTGACGAACCGACCTAGACAGCACGAACGCGTCCGACAACCTTCCGTTCACCTGTACCACAGCACTGGGGGAGCGATACAGGAGGCTAATCCAGCGGCAGAAGTTGGGTGCGAATCCAGCGGCCTGCAGGACAGTAGCAAGGTAGCGATGGTCGACCCTATCAAATGCTTTGGACTGATCCAAATTGATCAGCGCGGCTTGCTCGTCGTCTTTTACACCCTCTATGATCGTGCGGATCAGATGCAGGTTGCTCTGAATTGTTCGGCCCCTCACAGAACAAGTCTGCTCAGGTCCCAACAGAGACTCGGCAACTGACTGCAAACGCTCCTGCAGGATCTTGGCCATAATCTTTAACTCTGTGTTTAGCAGAGTTATGGGCCTGTAGTCATCTAGTTTCCCCCCACCACCTTTGCCCTTTTTCAACAGAGTGATCACGCCCCTGGTGATCCGATTGGGGATGGACCCCGACCGAAACCAGTTGTTGAACACTGCAGTCAAAATCGGAACAAAGATGTGCGACAGCCTCAAGTACAATTCATAGGGCAAACCATCCAGACCGGGCGACTTGCCTCTGCCGACCTTCTTCAAAACCGCGTAGACTTCGCCCTCCGTGATCTCTCCCTCGCAGCTAGCCGCTTCAGTCGGCGAAAGCCGAGGAAAGTCAGCCAAATAGCTACGAAACTCCTCCTCACGGAGACCAGGCTCCTTGGTAAACCGGCTCTCGAAATGGCGCCGAAACGCCCCGCACATGTCGTCGGTGGCCCGAAGAGTACGCCCCTCCGGGGATTCGACTTCACGAATGTAACGATCGCCACCTCGACGGACCTCTTCCCTGCGCAGCTCTGCGCCCAAGTTCACCGCTTCGGAAGACATCTTGCTTAACTTATGTCTAATTACCTGGCCCATGTACCGCTCGCTATTCGAACGATCCAGGGCCTCCTTAGCTAAGGCTATCTCTAGGGGATCCCCCCCAGCCACCGCCCGGGTGTAACTAGCTTTAAGCGTCTTCACCTTATCAGCTCTATCTAGAGTGAGCCGTTTGCTGAAATCAGTGGTGAAGGACCTAATCCTACATTTAAGGCGTTCCCACCACCTATTCCCGATAACCGCCCCCACTAGCTCCCGCTGCACTAGTCTAATTAGCTGTTCCCGAAAGTCCTCCCTGTCCAGTAAGGACAGATTGAACTTCCAGTAACCAGCCATTCTAGGCCTACCGTCTAACGCCACCCGGGCACAAACGAGTTTGTGGTCCGAATAGCCTACCCAGTGGAACGTAGGGCAATCTAACAGATCTATGTCGGCTCTTCTAACTAACATTCTGTCAAGGTAGCTGACTACCTTGTCACAAGGCCAATTAAGAGCCCACGTCCACATTTTCCCCCCGGGATGATCGACCCGGTATCTATCGACGAAACCATAATCGTCGATCAGATCAACCAGGCTACGATCGCCCCTTCTCCCGCTAGCTCCCCGCCCCCTGTCTAACTTGGGGTCCAGGATGGCATTCCAGTCCCCCATTAAAACTAGGCGCGTTGAATCCACCAGGAACGGCCCCAACCGCCGAAAGAACGAGACCCGCTCCTCCCGGTCGTTGGGCGCATAAACCGCAACGACCCGGAACGAACCACTTTTCACGGCAATATCGGCCACGATCAACCGGCCCTCGGCATCGGTATGCACAAGGTCCACCTTCGCATCAAGAGTACGCCTGACAAGCAAAGAAACTCCTCTGGCAGAACGGTCCCCATATGCTGAATAGACGACAAAGTCATCGTCCAGCACACACGCATCGGAACTGCAAACAAAGTGGGTCTCCTCAATCGCGGCAACATCCACATCCAGGGACAGAAGGTCCCGGAGCAGGCGGGCAGCCTTACCCCGATCCCTTAAGCCCCTCACATTTAAAGTTGCTATCTTAATAGACATCTTCTAAGCCTGCAAAAAAGAAAAGCAAAAGTGCAATGAACCTACTCACATACAGGACGGAAATCTGCGGGTGAAAGGACCCCGACGGATTGTCCCAGGCTCCCCACGCCTAACTCCGACGTCATCCGTCCTTCTGTGACAATCCCGCCGACGTCCGTGGGGTAGGTTAATTTGATGGCTCTATATAAGGAGGGGTGGAGTAAAACTGGGACCCTCCCAGAGCAAAATTGTCTTAGATTTTTTAAGTTGTGGTTCTCCAGTTCGAACATCCTTATATTCGGGAACGCCGCCCTCGCTTCGTATAGGTGATTCCATACTTCGAGCTGGTTCCCGGTTTCTCTTATGCAAGTTATTACACCTGGAGCTCGGGGGAAATTTTGAGGGTCTTCGATGTTTTTCCCCTCTATAGTCTCCATTTTGTAGAGTCCACCTAGAAGGGTTTTCCTCTGTTTGGGGAGGCCCTTTTTGTATTCCTCTTTATCTATTTTGCAGATCCATTCCGGACCAGCAAAGGTCTTTCTCTTTCTTTTCTTCTTTTCCCTTGATGGATGAGGAGGGGAGGAAGTGGGTGAGAGGGGAAAGGTGGAAACTGAATTACGGGGAGGAGTGGAGGGAGAAGGGTGGGTAGTACTGGAAGGGGAAGAAGAATGACGTCTGGTTCTTGTTGGTTCTTGGGTATTTTTGAACGAAGCAGGGACGGAGATTGCCCTGGACTGCTCCATGACCTTCTCCGCCCTACCACGGTCATGATGCCTTTGTGGAGGTTCTTCATCATCTTCCTCCCTTGACCTCTTGAGGGATGTAGCTCTAGGTGGAGGTGTTTGTTCTACCTCCATTTGATCTTGTTCCGGTTGCTGCTGCTCCGACTGTAGGGGTTGTTGCTCTTCTGGCTGCCGGAGCTGTTGCTGTTTGTGTTGATGCAGCTGCTGTTGTTGCTGCTTTTTATCTCCTTTCTGTCTTGGAGCTTCCACCTGTTGCCTCTCTTTCTCGCCTTTTTGTTCCGGGAGGGGCACCTTCTTTGCCCTCTGTTGTGGTGGCGTTTGCTGCTTCCTTGGGGTGTCTTCCTTTTTGGGTGGGGTAGACACATTCTTGGGTTTTTTGCCACCTCCTACCACTTTCCAAGTTCCTTCAGCATCCTTTGGGGTTGCTTCAGTTGTCGGGGATGTTGCCACTACTGCTGCTGCTGTTGTTGTCGTTTTCGATGATGTGGGCTGCTTTGTAGGTGGAGGGCGTTTAGCGGGGCACTCTTTAGCCATGTGGCCAGATATCCCACAGGACCAACAAGAAGGCCTTCTGCCCTCCACCACCACCAACATTCTTCTTTCTCTACACAGAAGAACATTGGGAATCTCCATAAAACTTGATCTGGTTATTGTGACCTGTAGTTCAATATCGCCTGTTGCAATCCCCGATTTCCCGGTTATTGCCTTCACCTCCTCGACACTGCCAAACTTTGAAAAGTATGCACCCATTCTATCGGTGGATACATCCACGGGCACACCATGTACGGTAATCCGTGTCCTCCGTGTGTCCATGTATTCCGTTTGCAGTCGCAGGTTTTTCGTTGTCAATATGTTTCCGGCTATTTGTTTGGCATCCTGCTCTGTAGGAAGAAGAATATCCCACATGGCATTTGATCTTCTTGCCAGCACTTTGGGGGAAATTTGTAAGACCTTTAGGACTTCCTCCATTGTTTCCCTGCTGACTCCGATTAATTTCCGGCTTTTTATGTCGGAAGTCAGCAGGGATACTGTTTTCTTTTTGACTGCCATAAATGCCTCCTCAATTGTAAGGAATTCATTTTCCTTAAACGTATCCTTCAGTTGAACTCTTAACTCCTCATAATATTCGGCGTTTTTTCCCCTGGGTCTATCTTCAGCCCAGACACTTTTTGCCGAGGACACCGGCGGTGTTATGTTGTCATCGCTCATGGTGGCCGAAACGACCACCACGACCGATTGGATGTCTTTTAATTATTATTTTTTTAAATGGAATATCATTCCAACACGGAAGCAATGTCCAGTATAAACCAAATAAAATCAGAAAGGAAAAACGGGACAAAAAAAGACAACCAAAAAATAATTCAATAATAAAAGTAATACAAACAAAAACGGTGGGGAGGGTAAAAAGTAAGAAAGGAAATCAACAAAAAAGAAACAAAAAACACAAGTATATCTTAAGAAAACAAACTGAAAAGACAGACAAAGTTTTTAGGAAAACAAAAAAAAAAAAATCAAATAAACAACTTATCAGTTAACGTATGCTATCAACCAGTTTGATGTACACAAACTCGTCCAAGTATCAACAAGACTGCAAACAGGCACTGGTGAAATGCTGCTCTCCCCTGAAATTTCGAATGCTGTCCGTACTACACTTTGATCCAGGCCCCCGGGCCGAGTAGCTTGGATTTGGACGAAAAAAGGAGCTTATGATATTTGGAGCGATTCATTCAAGAACTCCCCGGATAGGGGGAGTAGAAAACCGTAGATATTAAATTAATACAATTGTTGTTCGGTGTTTGAGGAAGCGCTGCATAATCCGATGCTCACGAGGTACGGTTTGGCATCAATGATATTGAACTAGTCGTCTGGTTTCTCGCATGTTGCTTGACTTAAGTCTGCAAGGTCAGGAGTTGTGAAGGTCAAGGCCGTCTTTCTAAGGAGCGGCTAATGGCGACCGCGACAACTTGTATTACAAACCACTTGTTTGGTGACAGTCGTTTCGTTTGGTACCGGGTTGGCATTATGTTCCCATAATCCGCCGAATGTATCGTTCCGTTCGAAGCAAACGGCAGTCACATTTTCTTCCATACAACATTTTAAAGCTGCAATACCAGATACGCCGGCTCCGATGATGGCAACTCGCATTTTTTACTACTTGCGTTTTGTTTTAGAAGAGATGAAAGGGAGGGACACCAAATTAACTAATTGAAGCTCACTCAAAGTCAAATGAAAGGCAATTTAAGGTCAAGTTTACTGGGAGACGCATGCGTACATATGACTGCAGTTAGCACCGTGCACTTTAAAAATATGAAATGACATTGTTTTTTTCAATTAAATATCGAAGAGAGAAGAGTAGTATAAGGGGGTCAAACGATTGGCTAGGTCTCGCAACGATTTTAATTTGGAGTAAAAAGAAAAGTTCATTTAACCGTAACGTGTGCGTATGAGTCCAGGGCTCCTGCTGCTTTGACAGATGCTTATGATTTCGACTTTTAAAGTCGCTGGTCCGAAACTGCATATTTTTAAGATTTGTACTTGTTAAATTTTTCTAAATGAATTATATGTGTGTGTCTACTTGCATAAAAATCAGTTTTTAACATTTGTACTTCCTGTTTTTTTCTTTTTTAAGTGATGTCAAAAATTATTTTTTTCCACTGAGTAAATTTCGACTCTCGGTAGTTTAGGGGGAACAGCTGAAAGTAATAAAATAATTTACTTGAAACCCCGCCAGTCTACGTGCAAAGCTCCTTGACCAAGAAATGGAGGTGGTGGTGGTGGGGTTCAATTGAATATTAAAGAAATGGAAAGAAAAACAAATGTTTTTTGTACGACAATAAATTGTTTTCATAAACGTGATTTTTTTTAAGCAATGGCTATTTGAGTCGGTTGAAGTCTGAAATACTTGTGTTGACCGATAAAATTGTGTCCGAATTTTGGCTGTAAAAAAAATCCTACAATACGACCATCTCCAAGAGTTGGAAATGTTACGCCAGCAATATCAAACGCAACGCCTGAGAGTAGTGGATTAGACCGCCGAGGATCGTCACGTGACACCGGACAGTGGGTGATGCGATGCATTCTAAAAACATCTAAAAACCTGACCAAACGGCCGCGAAAACCTATTGCTCAATGAAGTCTTGACAACCAAATTGTAGTTTTCACGATAGAATTAAATTTCATTTTTACTCCGACTATATTGTAACAAAATAGTCATTTCCAGGACAGAGAACAAGTACTGTTCTCAAAATAACGCTCTACGTTGAAGACTAAACTTTGAAGTCACAAACGGATTCTATTAAATTAACAACTTCGACAACTCACATCAAATCACAAGAACTAAGACCATTCACATTTTATACCGTCAAGGTAAATATACCCTTTTAACTCGGTTCGAACTCACTGAAGCCATTTTATTGTACCTTTTCCTTGTAATTTGCATTGTTTTGTATACGAGACAGAACCATTAATACATTTTATTAAAGCCGGTGAGGGAAGAAAACGGAACCAGAAAAGAATACCCTATGCTTTAAACAGCATCCGATTGGCTGAAAAAAATTGAAATTCCCAAGTCATATAGTGCAGACAACACTTCACTCAGACCTATAAATTTATTCCAAAAGCATAAAGAAGGTTGTAGCGACTGGTATGCTTTTCCTCGCCCACAATTTATTCGTCTGTGATTGGCTAGTAAATCAATACTGCTTTTCTATAAGACAATTTAGTAATCGCAGTCATCATTTTGAATTTTTTGGTCGTGAACTTGCTCACATGTTTCTTTGATACAAAATCAGTAATTGGTCAAATTTTAGCCAATCAAACATTTTAGTACTAAATCAATTTTCCCGCGTTTTCGCTGGGAGCCTACCGGTAGTTTTAAAAGAAGCAATTTTTCCACAAGCCGCCAGTAGAGTCCGACTATCTACGACTTTACCCACAACATTTAAAACAAACACACAGACACAGATTTTTGTAACACATTATACATATCTCTCTCTGTGACTCAACCAAGTTCATGAACCAGAACTCTATTAATTTCGCTAGACAACACATTTCTTAATTAACTGTATTCTATTCTAACAGCAAACTCTATTTAACATAGAATCCTGAACATTCTTATTCAAGAGAAACTCTTTCGAACATTCAATTATAAATCAGAAAACAGTTGAAGGGGAACAACTTTTTTATCTTAATCATTACACTTCATTGCATAATTGTTTTGTATGTTATTTCAATATTTATTTATTTGTTGATCCACATATAGAGTTTCGTTGTTTTTTTGTTTGTTTGATTTTTTTTTTTTTTTTTTTTAATCATTAAATTTACAATAGATGTATGCGCTAAGAACACGCATCACAAATTAATAACTTGGGAATTATAGGTTGCATGAGAGGAGAATATCACGCTTGCTAATGAAAGAAAGCGTGAGAAATACCTGGAATTGGTCGAAAGGTGCCAGCAAAATGATTGGAAAAACTTTTTCGATCCAATAGAAAATGGGTGCAGGGGTTTTGTGGCGCATTCATTAAGCAAGGCATTGACGAAAATTGGAATCGTGGGAGCAGCAAAAAAGAAAGTGCCGGAGTTAACTCCTCCTTAATTTCCTAATTCTTCACTAGGGGTCGCTCTCCCTACACTATAAAGACACGGTCCTCGACAAAAGTACTGAAAGAAAGCCCAGATGCAGATGCTGTGGATATGTCTAAAAGAAAAGAAAAAAAAGAGAGAAGACCTGTGTGTTATAGAACGAATAAGACCTTACGTTAAGTGAAACTGTTTTCTTTTTGTTTGTTTGTTTTTGTTTTTTCTTCCCTTTTGTTAAGCAAGTTAGCTCGCATTTTCTCTCTTGGTTGGAAATGAAGCCAACGGTGTATTTTTGTTTAAAAGACCGTTGTTAGGAATTCCCAGGTGAGGGAGCCAAAGGCTTTTCAATAGGTGGGGACCAATTGATTATAAGTAATTTTTTATTTATTTATTCTTTGTTACTTTGTTTTCTTGTTTATCAAGAAAGTTGGTATGAAATAGCTTTCGAGCCCACGAAGCCAACGGATTTAAATGTCAATCGAGTTTAATATAATCTCCCCACGACGGAATATCTCCCCGTTGGTGTTGACTTTTTTGTAACATTATAGCATTCACGAACTTGTTCAAGTTATTGTCAGGTTTATTTATGTTTTTTTTTTTTTTTTTTTTTTTTTACATTAAGACTGGCTTTACAGGTTAGCAAGTGAATGCATGGACATAGGTTAAAGGAGAACATAATACGGCAGTTAATGGCGCGTGGATTTTTTTTTATTTTTCTTTAATACAATGTAAAAAAAAACACTTACCGTTGGCGCATGTACAGGAAAGGCAAAACTGAATTATTTATTACTGTATACAATATACAATAATTGTGGCATATAACCGAAAGGGAAGAAGGGAAAGGCTAGTCTTCCCTAACTATCCTATTTCTAGTTAATCAGGATCATGACCCATTCATCCAATACAATTGATCCATTTACCACAAGAACTCATTCCTCGCCATTCAATCCTACATATACCACAATACCACATACTCACCGGGGCCACCTATAACCCACCCCATGATAAAAAAATTTCAAAGTGCCTAAATAGAAAAATATATAAAATTTGAGAAAGTATGAAATGAGGAGGAGGGAATGAACCCCGAAAACTAACTAAAATTGGAACAAAACAAACTAAAACAAAACCACCCCTCAAAACAATCAGAGTGTCCGAAGTATTCTGCCAATAGATAGAATCAAGTAGCACATTCACTAATGGAATGGGGACGGTAAAAATAAATGAAAGAATGAGAAAAATCAAAGTCTTATCCAGCCGAGATGATAACGGGGACCAAAAACAAACTAGGGAGGTTGGGAATCTTGACATGGATCATAACAAAAGAGAGTGCCGGGAACAGGCCAGAAGCAACACTCGTTCACATTAACTAGGAAAACCAAGAGTGTCTAGCTTAAGCAGGAGGAGGGATCTCAGGAACCCCCCCCCGTTGTGACCAATGTTAGCCCCTTTCACACAAAACAAAATCGCTACATTCACCCACCTTTCGTTGAAATCTGTCGATATCAAACGCTTTCTATCAGTTCTGATCTTCACTTTCAGCTGATGCTGAAAGTATCTGACCAGAGCCTGATGAGAATAGCGTTCGTATCGCAAAATCCCCTCCATCCGCGACGTCCAAATCACCATTCGCGCCACGGATAGCAGCGTCAGAAACACCATTCGTTTCTCCCCAGAATACGGGGGCGACACATTATCACACACGTATGCGAGATCAATGAGCACGAGAACATCGGGAGCGATACGAGCCATCAACTCGCCGACATAATCCCAGAAAGGGCACACCTGAGGACAATGGTAGAAGGCGTGTGGAACCATTTCAGTCGGGCAAATCCGCCCAGCCTCATCTGAAGAACCTGTCACTGAGAGATAGCACGTTACGAATCAATCGCCAGGTAAGCGAAAACTCGGGGTTACTGAGGTAACTCGCCGCTGGTGCCCAAGACCAGAGAAAGCGCAACTCAGCCAGAGAGGATCCTTCGTGACCCCTTCCACTAACTCACGATACAAGACCTTTCGAGGCCGTGAAAGTTCACTGGGCCGAGGAAAAGCCCTCAAGGCCGCTCGACACTCACAGAGGAAAGTCGACAGTTTGCTGGCCTACGACGGCGCTTAGCCCAGGAAATGGGAGTAGTGATAGTAAGGCTAGGGAAGGCGTCCCTAACACTCCCCTCCAAAATCGAATCCTCAGTCAAAACGCGGCGTAGGAAAGCCAGCCTCGAGGCGTGTCGATGACTCACCAAGTGTAGTATTCCCCACCTTGACACGGACGCTGGACATAGCATTCTTTGCGGACCTTCGCCTTGAGGGTGAACAACAAGCGCTCGATAGCCTTCCGATGGTCTTTGCAAAGAGGAAATACAGCCAAGCGGTAAAGGATAAGCGAAAAGATGTAAATGGCACACACCTCAGCTCTACCCTTCAAGGACAACCTCCTTCAAAGCTCCGACTTTTGCCTGTACTTCTGACCAATTTTTCTCCAGCTAGAGGTCGGGTCCAAACCACACTCGAAGAATGCGTACAAGACTGTCCGTCCAACTAAAGGGCTCCGGAAGATCGAACCCCTTCCAGGAACCTAATCGCAAGCCGGAAGACTTGTTGCAGTTAATCTTGACCTCCGTGACTTTTTCGTACCATTCAAGTGCCTTCTGTACCACCTCAATGTCGCTGCGACACGACACGAAAATGGATACGTCATCGGCATACGCGGAAACCTTGGCTCGAGCTCCACGTAGGACCGGACTGCTCTCCCCGTCGCTTATCCGGCGAAGAGGCTCCAACGCCAAAGTAGGGGCGACAGTAGGCAACCCTGACGAACTGACTTAGACAGCGCAAAAGCGCGCGACCGTTTCCCGTTCACCTGTACAACAGCACTGGTGGAGCGATACAGGGGGCTAATCTACCTACAGTAGTCGGGTAGCAGGACAGCAGCCAGGTACTGATGATCGACCCTATCAACCTTATCAAATGCCTTGGACTGATCCAAATTGATCAGCGCGGCCTCATCGTCGTCTTTTACTCCCTCTAGGTTCGTGCAGATCAAATGCAGGTTTCTCTGAATTCTCCAGCCCTCACAGAACATGTCTGATCAGGTCTCAACAGACTCTCGGCAACTGACTGCAAACGCTCCGTCTTATCTTGGCCAAAATCTTTAACTCTGTGTTTAGCAGAGTTATGGGCCTGTAATCGTCTAATTCCCACCCTCCATCTTTGCCCTTTTTCAACAGCGTGACCACACCCCTGGTGATCCGACCGGGGATGGACCCCCTGCCGAAACCTGTTGTTGAACACGACAGTCAAAATCGGCACAAAGATGTGCGACAACCTCAAGTAAAATTCATAGGGTAAACCATCAAGTCCCGGGGACTTGCCACTACCGACACTCTTCAATGCCAAGTAGACTTCGTTTTCCGTGATCTCTCCCTCGCAGCTAGCCACTTCACTCAGGGCAAACCGAGGAAAGTCAGCCAAATAGCTGAGAAACTAATCGCCACTGAGACCAGACTCCTTGGTAAATCGGCTCTCGAAATGTTGTCAGTCGACTTCAGAGTGCGCCCCTCTAGGGTTTTGACTTCACGAATGTAACGATCGGAACCTCGACGGATTTCTTCCTTGCGCAATTCTGCGTCCATGTTCACAGCTTCGTTAGACATCTTGTTTAACCTATGCCTAACTACCTGACCCCTGTAACAATCGCTCGAGAGCCTGCCTAGCTAAACTTATCTCTAGGGGATCCCCTCAGCCTCCTCCCGGGACAGACTATATTTAAGTGTGATCACCTTATTAGCCTTATCTAGTGCGAGCCTCTGGCTATATTCGGTGCTGAAGAACCTAATCCTATCCTTAAGCCTCTCCTACTACCTATTCCCAATAGCCACCCCCACTAACTCCCGCTGTACTAGTTTAATTAGCTGTTGCTGGAAGTCCCGCCTGTCCAGTAAAGACAGATTGAACTTCCAGTGTCCAGCCATTCTAGGCCTAGAACCTAACGCTATCCAGGCACAGACGAGTCTATGGTCTGAATAGTCTGACCAGTGGAACGTGGGACAATCTAATGTCTATATCGGCCCTTCTCACTAACATTCTATACAGGTAGCTAGCTATCCGGGTAAACGACTACTTAAGTGCCCACGTCCACATCTCCTTCCTAGGATGATCTACCCGGTATCTATCGACGAGACCGAACGCGCCGATCAGATCAACCAAGCTCCGATCTTCCAATGACCTCCCACTAGCTCCCCGCCCCCTGTCTATATCGGGGTCCAGGATGGCATTCCAATCCCCCACTAAGACTGCCGATAAAACGAGCGACACTCCGTCCGGCGCATAAACTGCAACGACCCGAAACGAACTATTGTTCACGGAAATATCAGCTACAATCAAACGCTCCCCCCGCCCCGCATCGACGTGGACAATGTCCACCCTCGCACCCAGGGTACGTTTAAACAGCAAGGAAACACCTTTGGCCTGTTGGTCCCCGTATGCTGAATTGACAACAAAGTCGCTCGACAGCACAAGCGCCTCAACTTCGCAAACAAAATGCGTCTCCTGGATCGCAGGTACATCTACGCCAAGGGACAGGAGATCACGAAGTAGGTGCGCAGCCTTACTCCCGATCCCTCAAGTCCCTCACATTGAAACTAGCTAAGTTGAGAAATGATGAGAGATACTCAGTGAGATATAAAACCAAAACAATTTTATTAAAATAGAAAATAGATATGCACGAATTTGGTCGTTTGTGTGCTTGGAAAAGGGGTAAAAATCATCTTATTTTAATAAAGTTATTTTGGTTTTATATCTTACTGGGTATCTCTCATCATTTTTATGTTATGCCTTGTTGTCACTTGATCTCCATTCTCTACAATCTCCTTTAACCGAACCCAAAAAGAATATACATTAATAATAATTTTCTTTTTTTACATTTTCTTATAGTGAAAACACGCAGAACAGTTCGTATGGGGAGTCACTATAGGACTTAGGAGTAAAACTACCCAAGCAGCCTCTTAAATAGGCATTTTTCTTTTGGGGACGTACTGCAGGGGAAAGTTGTGTACACAGGGCTTGTGTTTGAATGGCTTGGAGACAGTTGCATTTCTCTTCCTGAAAGTCGAAATCTCAGGGGTTTTATTTTTTTTTAAATTCCCGAGACTAGGCTTGAGAAAAATAGGGTTTTAGTTTTCTCTGAGTAATAAAATATTTCACAAGTCGATGTCAATTTATAACGAATAGGCATATTGTGGGTTTTCTGGCGATGCGTTGGCCTTGTCTGAATGTAATATATATATATATATATATATATATATATATATATATATATATATATATATATATATATATTGGAGGGTTAAAAGGGCATCATCAGCTCACAACGGCATTATAAAATTACAAATAAAATACTATATTAGATACAAGTAAATCAGCATAGAAAACCTACTACTCCTGCAAAATGCCAAAATAGTCCACAACTTCGGGCGCAGTAGACACTGCCTTTTCTCTAACAAGATTAAATGAATGGGCTGCCAATGTTACATTGTCTGCATGCCTGTTAATGTTTTTAAAGAATGCTTTATAGCCCTTTCTTTGAGCGCTTCATGTTAGAAGCATTATCGCGGGACTGACCACGGATATTTTCGAGTTAAAGATTATGTTCACCCAGGACGTTTATTGAACAAGGTCATCTATTGGTAGAAATGTTAAAAATTTATCATAGGGTTTTTCATTATAACAGTATCGAACTACAATTACTAGCTGTCAATATGTATCACGTCATGCGTAGTCAACGATAATAGTTTAGTAGCATTTGGTGTCTATATTGTTGATTTGATTCACAATTTCATCTTGCACATGTTTTCCCATGATTTCCATCAATTATTTATAAACGATTTTGGATATTAACATTTACTTTTTATTTTTATATTTCTCGAGTTGTTTATGTAAAAATGGGTCAAACATTGCAATAATTTCAATGGCCGCCATGAATTTTCCATTATTTGGTGAGCTCCACCTCTCCCCATGACTTCTAGATGTCAAACCTCTTTTACTTAAATACTTTATAACAGATACAAGTTTTTTCAGTATTTTAAAATAGTACTCTATGATTTTTTTTCCTCTGTTCCTGAAGCTGTCGATCCACAGTTTTTTTTATTTGACTTTCTTGTCATCCAACACAACATCGCCCTGTTATGTTCCATGCTATCGTCATGATTTTCTAGAGTCTTGAACATCCTGTGTATGGCGATAAACTACATCCAGTAGCAAAGAGAGGCGTGGAACCACTTCTTAATTGCTGGTATTCCCAGGCCCACCCTGACCCAGGGTGGTAACACATGTTAGAGTCCCCACTACGAGAAAATAGTTAACCACAAACTGGGGTCAAAACATTATGAAAGTGTAAAAATGGGTTTTAATACCAGCAATACATTTTTCTAAAGAACTATTACCAGCAATAAATTTTTTCAGGAAGGATTTCCTACAAGCAATACATTATTACCAGCAATACTTTTTTGGAAAAATATTATCAGCAATACATTTTTTGAAAAAAATATTACCAGCAATAAAAAATCTTGTCGGCATTAAATAACCCATTGAAGTTGATATGCCTTAAAACAGATTAAAACCAGAGTTCTGAGTACGTTCATCCAGTTAGAAATGCCATATGTTGTAAGTGACATTTGTCATTTAGAAAAGAGTTTGAAAGAAAAACAGTGTCTTCAGCCTGTACCCTTTGAGGAAACTAAAAAGGATCTCATCATATTTTGACCATTTTTCAATCTTTTTTCAAGGTATTTTTGGGAAACTTCTACTTGGCTCCTTGTAAACCCTGTTGGATTCGGTATATACACCATCTGTTTCCTTATTTTGAAAGATAAACTGATGCCTTTCTTCATCTTATTGCTATTCATGGACTTACAAAATAACAAAAATAACTGATTTCATTTCTTCAGGATCTTATATTTATAGAAATATTAAGTTTCGCTACACTGGATATTTTTTTAGATTTCACGAAATTAAATACTAGGGAGTTGATTGGCTAAAAAAATATTTCCATCAATATTTTTTATTGATTTAAGAAATAAATTAATTTAAAAGTAATAAGTATCGAAACTTTAATGGAAATCTGGTAATTACTTTTTGATAGAATTTTTAAAACGTTAACAAAAGGACAAGCCCAAAGTGTGAATTGCAAATCGGAAATACCAAAATCAAACAAGTACAGAAATTTAAATATCTGGAAAGTGTTTTAACAGAGGACGGGATGTGTGACACTGAGATCTGAATGTGCAGTGGGATAACCAAAGACAAATATAAAATGGCAAAGGACGAGTTTCTGCAGAGGCTACAACTGGATATTATATGCCATTCACAAAGCCCATATTCTTCTACATTACATATGGTTCCGAAATCAGATACTGGAACTTGGATCTTGTGGGGGAATTCCGGAATCTTAACGTAAAAAGCGGTTCCTGATAAATACCCAATCCTTCACATACACGATTTTACCATGGATTTACAAAATAAGAAAACAAAAGTATTCCCAAATCTGGATTTGCTTAAAGCATATTACCAAATTCCAGTAGCAAAAGAAGACATAGAAATGACAGCGATTACTACTCCGTTCAGGTTTTATGAATTCTCGAAAAAAAAGTTCTGGTTATGTAATGCTAAGCAATCTTTTTAGAGGATTACCTTTTGCCTTCGCTTACATAGACAATGTTCTTATTGCTAGTCATGATCTCAAAGATCATTATGAACATTTAAGACAACTTTTCGAAAGACTGGCATATTTGGGGCTGAAAATTAATATAAATAAATGCGACTATGCCCTTTCAAAACTAACTTTCTTGGGTCACGTTATTGACGAATATGATATTACAAATGTTACAGAAAAAATCACAGCAATACAATTCCCTCAACCAAAATTGTTGAGGCAACTCTGAAGATTTATTGGTCTAATTAATTATTACCAAAGATTTATTCCAGGTTGCACCCAAATTTGACACGACTAACACATCTACTTAAAAAACAGAAGAAAAAAACGAAACAATAATGACTATTTACATTATTCAGATTATTGTCCTCATCTTTGTTGCCATATTTATCACGTTTCGGCCGTTGTACGCCCCGGCCTTCTTCAGATGGTTGGAATGTCGAACCCTTTATTTCGCTCGCTGGGGTAGACTGTTCTAGTTGCACGTGCCATCCTTCAAATCGACTCTTTAACTACTACTTTTCCATGGAGCAAAACTTTCATGTATTAGTGAAGATGAGAACTCAACCCAAACGTTGACGGGCTGTGCTTCTTCGAATTCTATCGGATCAGTTTTACATCAAAAACAAAACGGCGTTCCTTTTGTTCCGTAAAACTGAATAAAGCCCAACAAAAATATAGCACTTTCTCCGAAGATCTACTCACAATTCATTTGACTATACATTTGCTTAAAGGCAGAAACTTTACAATTTTCACATGCATAAACCACTCACGTACGTTTTACATGTGAATTCTTAGAAATATACGCCAAGAGATGTGCGCTATATATCCCAACTTACGTCGGGTATCCGTTACATTAAAGATCCAGACACTACCGTGGTCATACACTCTCGCACTCTACAACACATTCTGTAAATTCTGAAACTCTCAACTTCGACCTCATCGCAAATGAACAACACAAAGATCTACCACTCGTCCCTTCAGCCGCTCAACCTCCGGCGTCTTCCTCTTTGGGTTGAGGCGCCCACTCGGTCTGAACCGAACTCAGGGGTAGCTGGCCGCACGCTCTCTGAGTACCCGTAGATTGTTCGACCGGTCACTGGCCAAGTTCCGCCTGCTGCCCACGTTTGTTAGTTTTTAGATCCAGTAAGCGGGGTGTTGTCCATACGTTCACGGTCGATTGGGGATGTGAGCACGGCTGTGAGGATGGCAAGCAGGAAAATTAGAATGTGGCAAACAAGGAAATAATATCTGCAGAAGCCGAACAACAATGGGTAAAATATTGATGTCTTTTATATAAGAAAACAACAACAGTAAAAAGAGTTTACAGAAAGGATAGAAAAGCAATTAACATAAGAACAGAGGACCACTCCTCTACCAATTATACCAACAGAGAGAGGTGTGTGTGTGTGATTAACTCGTTCCAAATCAACTTGAGAGGATATGTGACTCGTAATTCCAGCCCTACGTGGAAGTGTAGCTTTTCAGTTGGTTGTCTAAGTGACAAACGTTAAGTTTCAGCGTCTTTTCAATGCGACTGCTACAACGACGATGATATTTCTTGAAGTCCTTATCTCTGACTCTCCACTGGACCGACTCACTGCAACGACAGTCTCTCTCTCTCTCTCTCTCTCTCTCTCTCTCTCTCTCTCTCTCTCTCAACGTCACTCTTGTCTAACGCCCAAGTCTCTCCAACTCAGCAAAAACTCGCGTTTATATAGCAAACCGAAGGCTATAAGCCAGGTTGTTCACGCGCTTAACACGAGTGTCGCCATAAGCAAAGTTTAAATTCAGATCTATTTCAAATCTCTTAGTAGATAAAATTAATTAGTTCAATGTTCATTTCAATTGTCTTTTCGATGACCATATTCAGCGGATACAACTTATGTTTAGATCAGATTTCGCTAGCGGTAAACATACACTGATCTTACCTCCCCAGTCCAATTTACTTCAATATGTTTTTATCAAAAATATTATTTTCATCTATTTTCTTTTTTTTAATGACCCAAATTAAACATCGCCTCCTGCCCTTTTGCATTTGTTTATAAACCTCGCCAACCCGATTTGAAATTTATTCTTTATCCATCAGCCGTCTCAGGTTTCATATATCATTGTTCTAGATTCTTTCCTATTAATAGCGCTGACACAGTTTGTAACTTTCACGGAAGATCGTGTTTTCTATCTTCAATCAATAAACGTTATATTTGCGTGTGTGCATTCATGTGGGTCAACCTCTCTCTCTGTTACAAGATGATACATTAAACAAAGTAAAAGAAGAAACTTAGTACAAAATCATTGTTGTGCGATGTGAGTACAGGTTACTCAAGATCATATGTTCCGTCTTTACTGAGACGTATGATTTTTTAAAATTTTCATAATCTCTCACATCCCGGACGTCGAGCTGCGTTCAAACTAATTAACAGTCCTTTTGTCTGGCCTAACATGCAAACAAATATAAGAAATACGACTCAGATATGTTTAAACTGTTAAAAGAGCCAAGTTACCGGATATACGAAAATTTGCCGGACCAGATGGTCGGTTCACAAACCTGCATATTGATATATTTGGACCGTTACCATAAGCAAATGGTTATTTCTATCTGTTGACTATTATCGATAGCCTGTACCTCTGAAAAACATATCTTCAAACTCGATAGCTAAAATTATCTTACAGGAATGGATAGCTGTTTTTGGTTGACCCTCAGTAATCACAACAGAACATTGAGTGCAATTTCAATCAACACCCTTCGATGAATTTACAAAATTACTGCAGGGATTGGGGGTCAAACCACTGCATATCATCTTCGTGACAATGGCTTGAATGAGAGATTCCATAGGCAGCTTAAAACAGCTTTTATAACAAACACCCATTCTGGTACCTGGTTAAAAAACTTGCCCTTAGTTTTACTTTCCATATGGAATATGATTAAAAAAAACTCCTGAAAATGGTTTTCGTCACATCTGTAACACTACCCGGACAATTCTGTGAAAAAAAAAAAAAAAAAACAATCACTTCAAACCGACAACGTTCCTTGTAGAGGACTTTAAACAAAGAATGAGTGATCTAGTTTTTACACCAATGAGATCACAAGTAAGAAACCTCTACATACCTAAAGACCGTCACAACAGGTAGATATATATCCTTACGCACTGATGCGGTGAAAAGACCTCTCTATTCTATATACACAGGACATTTTCAAGTAGTAGACAGACAACAAAAATATCTTACTATCATTAATAATGGTAATCAAGACACTGTTTCCATAGATAGAATAAAACCGGAGAACTTGAATTTACCTACAAAACCAGCACAACGGAACATACTATTCAACTGGCAGAGAATTAAAAAAAATAGTTTCAACAAAAGATATGCACACACAAATGTCGCGATAAAATCTGTCAGAAACATCACTTGGCCCGCCAAATTTAAAACATATTACACATCTTCACAAAATATTTATCAATCTGAGTGGTGTGTATTATAGGAAATAAAACCATATTTACATTATTTACATTGTTCGGACTGTTGTCCTCATCTTTATTGTCATATCACGAGGTTTCGGCCGTTGTATGCTGCGGCCTTCTTCAAGTGATTGAAAGAGGCATGGCACGTAGAACTAGAACAACCTACCTCCAATGGACGAAATAAATGTTTCAGTTCGAAATTCCAGTTACCTGAAGAAGGTCGGAGCGTACAACGGCCGAAACGTCATGAATATGACAATAAAAATGAGAACAACAGCCCGAGCAGTGTAAATAATATAAAATATTACAATACCTCATCTCAGAAATATAGACAGATATTAACATAAAACCTATTTCCAATACAGTTACATACCCACATTCCGTTATTTACAAGAATATTTTTATAGTTAAAGATTTATTAGATATAGCATTATAAAATTCTAGACATAGAGGATATATTTTCGAACATTTATATATACAACTCCCAACTCTTAATGTAACAAAGAAACTCTACACTCTCCCACTACTATAGAAAAAACTACCTACTCCTGAATAAAGGAATTCTTACAAATTAAGCAGTATCGTAGCCCTTCGCTACTCCGTCCACGTGACCAAGGGCAGGCGTTATATATCTTAATGACCTTGACATCTTCACATATTGCCTTCTTTTTATCCATACATTTTTATTATAGAATATTGATTTTCTACAATGTTACATTATGTATATTTCATCATCAGAAATATTTATATATTGTTTAGCTAAATCTAGTACCTCATTTAGTATATTTCCTTTAATAGAGGAATAAAAATCCTGGCAAAGTTTACCCTTTGTCTTCTATGGTGTGTTAAAAAGATGCGTTTTTCTGTTGTCACAATATTGGCAATGTTTATTGACAAGATTATAAAAATATGTGAATTAGGTATAATATGATATTTATTAATTATCATTATTATCATTATTATTAATTATCGTTTTATAAGGATTTAATCTTTATCATTTTATAAAGTAATAATTTTGAAAAGAAAACTTTTATTCAAAAATTATTAAAAGTTACAAAATTATTAAAATATGTGAAGCAATTAAATGAAATTAAATTTATGAATAAATATGAAAATAAGTTTTTCTTCATAATTTTATAAAAATGTCTATGAAGTAAAGAACAAGAAAATTTAAATAAATTTTTTTTTTTTTTTAGACATTATACATTTTATTCTCAAATTATTTTATATCTCAGATTAATTTTTGTTTTATTTTTCTAATTTTTTTGTAAACATTATCTAGGATGAAGTATATTGTTTTAATCATTTCACCTCAAAAAAGGAAAGGTGGGAAAAGCCATGAGCACACGGGGGGGGGGTTACAGAGAGTGAAAGTAAGAGAAAAAAACTTGCTATAGCAGGAATTAAGGAAGGGATAAAAGATTAATGGATTCAAGAAAATAAAAGATGGTGATTGACATTGTATTTACATTTTTGTAGATTGTATGCTGAAATGATAGAAATTCAGTGCCTGAAACGTCAACATTTACAAGTTACCCTTCTTCCTACCCTTTTTTGAAAAACAAAATTTTGAAAGAAATGTTTAATTTGTTACTAATTTTTCTGAAATTATTGCAATCGATTCAAACTTTATAAAATTGTAAGTAATGGAGATTCCCTTTTTTGGTTCAGATAACTATATTATATCTTTATAATTTAGTAAGTTTTTATCAATTTAGAGGAATAAAAAGCTTGATTTCATATTTATTTCTTTATAAATTTGTAAATGATAAGCATAATTTCATTCGTTGTTTCATATGTGCTTAATATTGTAAATATAAAATTATCTTTATAAATAAATTATTAAATAAAAAGTGTTCAATATTTATTTATAAATTCTCACAAACAAAGAATATCTCTCTCTCTCTATATATATATATATATATATCAGGTTTATAGGTTTGGGTTTTATTAGCTTATCATTGCTAATTAAAATAATGTAGCATTATTGTGACATTGGTAGTATGATATTAGGATTAAAAGGCTTCATGTGGAAACCCCGTATAGAATTGGAAAATTGGAAGGGTTAACAAAAGTTAAGGGCAAAACATGACTTGAATATGAAGCGAAGGAAAAAAGAGAGATGTTTTTCCCCTTTTCTGATAACCAGAAATGCCAAATGGAATGTTGAATCCAAAATATGGTTTGGAGAAAATATAAACTGAAAAGCAAATAAGAATTGTCAGAATGTAAACAGTCTTGTGTGTCGTTTTAAAAAGGGACAGAGAATTATTCGGGTTGTATTGGTAAATTGACAACAAAAGAGAAACCGACAACAAAGAAAATTCTTTGCCATTTGAAATAAATTTCAAAGGCGTAGAAAGTTGTTGTCAGGAAAATCATTATATGGAACAGTTGACTGTTTTGTACACAGACAAGACAGAATTGAATAGACACCAAGATAAATTTTATTTCTGATTTTTTTTAATAACCAAGACAAATTAACTTTTATTAAATTAAAATTGCCGATAACAATACTGGAACATGCCACGAACCAAAGGAGCATCAGACCTATCCGAATTTCAGCGAGGATATATCGTGGGCCAACATGAAGGTGGTCTTAGTCAAAGAAAAATATCTGAAAATCTTTCAATACCCTTTCTACTGTTAATAGAGTGATCGTACAATTCACCAGAGAAGGCAAGAAGTGCACAAAACCTCATCCAGGCCTCCCTGGGCCCTCTGAAAGAACCATGCGTCTTGTCGAAAGAAATATTGAACAGGATCCACGTCGCAAGGCCTCTGACATAGCAACACAAGTTGATGTCAATCCCAGAACAGCTGTCAGGTATTTTCACAAGCTGGGCTACTATGGCAGAGCTGCGAGAAGGAAACCACTTCTCTGTCCAGCCAATATCAAACGTAGAATGGATTGGGCTCATGAGATGGTGGAGAGACCTGTGACCTTTTGGACCACTGTCATTTTCTCTGATGAGTCAAGATTCGCATTATTTTCCGACAGTGGAAGAGTATGGGCATGGAGACTCTGTAGTCAAGAGTTTGATTTAAAAAGACTGCAGCCAAGATGAAACATTGGGGCCTTTCAGTAATGGTATGGGGTGCAATTTGGAGTGATGGTCGCCCAGAGCTTGTGGAGTGTGAAGGAAACATTAATTCAACTAAATATGTTTCTATTTTAAAGAAAGGGCTCCTTCCATTATTCTCAAGTAGTAGAATGAGCAAAGTTGACTCCCTATTTATGGAAGATGGAGCTCCATGTCACACTGTTCAAGCAACGCAACATTGGTTGAGACAAAATGGGATCAATAAACTTCCATGGCCAAGTCAGTCCCCGGAGATTTACCATATTGAACACCTTTGGGGCATATTAGATCGAAAACTCCGCAAAAAGAACAGGAAGCCACCTTCTAAGCCCAAACATTTACGATTATTGCATCAAACATGGCAAGAAATCCCTCAAGATGATATTCGTGAACTCCTCGCTAGCATGCCTAGAACGGTCCTTGCATTTAAAAAAGCAAAAGGGATGTCAACCAAGTATTAGTTATTAAATTTATGACCATTTATAATTACTTCATTCGTATAAATTACTTGTTTAATAAAATAAACGGATTCTGTGAGCGTCTATTCAATTCTGTCATGTCTGTGTATTTGAATGTCATTGTCGCCTGAGAAGCGAATTTGAGTAAAACCAATGTAAATGTAAACAATGGAAATTGTTTATAGTTAGATGATCACACGATTAGATAAAGATCAGAAAATGTTAGTTTAAACTTTAAACTGTTTAATGTTTTCTTTTGGGTTGTTTATAATGAATTACACCAATTCTGACAATTTACAGGAAATATTTTAGAGAAATATATCTAGAATATAAAATCCATATCAAAAAAAGAGAGAAGAAAACATCTTTATACATGTATGTTAAAAGAAAAAAAAAGCATTTTTATACATACATGTCGAAAGAGAAAATTAAAAACATTTTCATTTATTTATGTTGAAAGAGAAAGGGGAGAAAAAAACCTTTCCACAAATGCATTCCTTCAGAACTATTTTGGCAGGAATATTTCAAAGACAAATATTTGAATTAGCACAAAAAATATAATGAATGAAATTAGAAAGTCTTTTATCCATGGTGATAGATTTGATTCCAGGTGTTTGTTTGTTGGGTAATGCATTCGTTTCCATTGATCAAGTATGGCAGATCTTGCTCCTGCCAATTTTCCAGGTCCAGTCAAACGGAATTGATAGGGAGTACAAGGGCCAACAATGACATTCAATCCAAAGTACGGATCTGATAAGAGCAGATCACCTAAAAAGAAAATCATTTAAAGACATTTATTACTGAAGGGAAAGTTTTAGAAATACTTTATATTTCTTTCATAAGAAACAAAGTAGAAAAATTCTTAATGTTTCAATGTGAAAGCAAGAGATCTATCTATCTATCTATCTATGACAAGTCAGGCTAAGAGAGAGTGTGGTACATATGTGGCCAACATAAGAATTTAATTTTGTTTACAGAGTTGTTAGTGTTGGATACACAATCTTCCAAAAGGACATGTTTGTATGTGTGTGTGTGTAATTGTTTTTATAGTAAATATAACAAATTTTAGGGCTGACTGAGAACTCTTGCTTTGAGGTGGTAACCAGTTCAGGTCTTTCACTGTTAAGAGTACAGTGTTTGTTCTTAGTGCTTTCAAGGTACGGTGCCTTTATGTGAACCATCTTTATTTTGAGGCATCATCAAATATTCCTGGTTTTATGTAAGATGACCACAAAGTAGGTTGGGACTTGACCACTGTTTTGTCCAGGTTAATAATAAAACCGAAAAATTTGCAACAATGGGAAAGTTTATCTATCAGAACCTGCATTTCCTGTTCTGTTTTGGCGACCAAGTCAGTCATCAGCATATAGAACTTGGAATATCTTAGATTTAGAAGAGAAATGTTAAATGTTTAATGTGTTTTCCAGTTGTATGATATTGAGCATTATTAGCCTGGTCACAGTCTTTAAAAGGCATGGAGAAGAACAACAGTAGTGAAAATGGAGAATAATGTAGCTGTTATAAGGTCACCTTGCCTGTCATCATATTGCATCTTGTTGAGTTCTGTAACTAAAACACTAACATATCTCTTTGCATCCTGAAATGACTGGATAATATCAATAAAATGATAAGGACAGCCTAAGCAGCTTGAGATCTTCCATCTAAGTTCTATGTTCACAGTGTCAAAGGCCTCAGTAATAGCTATGAAGACTTGAAATACTCCTTGCGACTGTTACTACCACTTCTCTTGAATTTATTATTATATATTATTCTAAAAATAAACATTATATAATCTAATGAAATCTCATAGCAACTTCATTAATCGTATACTTACACAATTTGGGTTTACAACCAATGAGTTCAGACAACTCATCCTGATAACCTATCACATCAAATATCCATGGGGTAGCAAGTGTTGCACTGATCACATCTTTTGAGGGTAACTTTATCAAACACTGAAATAAAACCCCAAAACTTTATCAAACTCAAATGATGAAATTTGATACAACAATTATTTTCTCTTCTAATCTATTTGTTTTATTCCCTTCAAAAATTTGCATCAATAATCCAGCCATTTTGAATATCTCAATAATCCTTTGTTTGATCTTGATGTAATTTCGCAACCAACCAGAGAGAAGGAGATTAAGATATCATTGTCTTAAATGGCTGGATACTTTCTGGACTGATCTCCTATGCTTGATGAAAAAGAAATCAGATATAATTTTTTTTATTTATTCTCAGTTGATTATTTGAAGTAAATGACAATCCAGAAGACATTATGGTTTTCTAAGAATATTTCGATTCTCTCTTGCCATCTTTCTACTTAGCTGATTGGTAGATGGACCAACACAAATTTAAGAATAGTCAACTATTAATTGTGGCATGAATGTCTGAATATTTGACCTTTGACTTTATATTCAAAGAAGAGCATATTTTTTCTATTTCAACAGAATCACTAATGAATCTGAGGGTAGTAGGGAAACTTATAACATTTTGTAAACATTGTAAAGAATTATTTTTGATGTAAGCTAGCTTTGTAAAACACATCATTTAATAGATACACTGGTAAACACCATCAGTGATGGTGTAAGCTGTAGGTCAATGGAGGACCGACGCAACCCACATATATGAGTTGGCAGTGAGAAACTGTACATTGGCTTTTGTGAGCAGATGTGTTTAATCCCAGGTAAAAATCAGTGCTTATTTTATAACTATCAAATCCTCCTCCCAACTACTTTGAAAATTAAAGTTACACACTCTTCCTTGCTCTATAGCAGACAGAGCATTTATATACATGTTAAAGCTGCAATAGTTATGTGATATAAATATAATTTAAAGTAAAATCAGTTAAATTTTTTAATTAACTCCATTTGACATTATTTGATTATTTTTAACATTTGGATAATGTGTTTGAGTTTTTATTGTAGTTGACATATCAGAAAAGAAAATGGATAACAATGAACACTAAGTGATAATGACACAACAGTAATAACAAAAATGATTACCTTAAAAACCCGAGTAGCCAGGCGACACTGAATTTCACGCAATGGACCTGCCGCTCCAAAATTATGCAGATAGCCAATTACAGCAAAGTTTTTGTCAATCAATTCAGGAGGAAACATGTACTTATAAGCAAACAGTCTACCATCTTTCATCTTCAGCACTGATTTCTCCAAGAATGGTAAATCTATTTCATATCCAGTTGCAAATATTACAACGTCAATGTTAGTCACAACTGTTCCATCTACAAAGGAAACATCATGGGCAGTAAATTTTTCTACATCCGGTTTAACAATCAACTTCCCACAAGAGATTTTGTCAATAATATTATCATTCAAAGCGATTGTTGAAAAAGATATATAAGAATTCGGATTCAGTCCAAAGAATTTATGATTTAAAGAGAAAAAATTCTCAAACCAAAAATGCTGAAGTCTTTTTGGTAAAAGCCTTAAAAGGAATCGCGTTATTCTTTTGAAGAGTTGGACATCATATGGTAAACCATGAGGAGTCAATTTTTTGCAGATCCATTTGCCATTTATTGTGCTTAAATAAACCTAATAAAAGAAAAAAAAATAGTCATTCAAAAACAAATATAAATGAACCAGAAAAACTATTGAAAATAATCATTAAGAAAATAATAAATCTACCATTCCATAAGACTGTGTATTTTCTGAGATAAATATGAAAGGTGTAGGAACAACTTTACTGATCTCTCCACTTGGGAGATCAAATTATGTATGTATTTGATCCTCTTCAAATAAACACTTTTAACCAATTCTTTCCAACTATTTTGTCATCCATAATTATTTCTTTTACTTTCCAGTATCATCTGAAAGTTGTTCAATGAAGGTTCTGAAAAATGGGCTCTACATATTTATCTGATCCACCTTAAATGAACCCTTTTGGCAACTACTTTCCAACCATTTTTGTCATTCATAATTATTCCTTCCTAGTTCCAGAATCATCTCTGAGTTGATCAATGAACATTCTTGATCTTTTACCATCATCTGAATCTCATTGTATCAGATTATACTTATTATTATAAAGTTTTTATTTTTAGAAAAATAATTTTGGAGTGTTAGATGTGGCCTTGAACAAATTATCAAAAAAGGGTCGACTGTTTCAAGTGAAGGAGAAGCAAATCATTTCTAATGTTGATCTAAAGAATTATACTTTGAAACGTTTTCTTTTTTGATTTCCAGATGTTTTTGATAGTGCTTTCTATGTCATTTTAATTCTTTTTTTATCGCTATTCACCCAATATAAGGCCCAAGAGTCACTCAAAATAGAGGCTTACTCTTTAGTGTTGAATGAGCATAAGTAAAGGCTATACAGGGAAGATAATGGTTAAACCTAGACTTGAACAGTTCAAGATTGGAGGAATTGGGAAAGCATCTTGTTTTACAAAACGATAGAGATATCCATGCCATTGCCATTCTCTCATCTATGTCTTTTTGTGACAAGTTCAACTATGATCTCAGATACAGATGTGTCTATGATGGTGATTTCAGACAACTGATTAACACTTACTTCTTTTAATGTAAACACAATACTTTTTTCATCTTCAGTAATCAAATCTTAAATTCTTCTTTCATTGACAGGCACACTTACCACTATACTACTTAAAATCTTGCTAGATTATTTGATATTCTTAAAATGTTATTCAAGATTTTTTAACCACTTGGTTCAGTAAAGTTTTTAAGCTGTGACACCCCCAGTGAAAATAAAATGACATCCAAAGACTGAAAAATATGATGACATATGTGAAGAACAAAGAACTTAAAAATATTGCTTAAAATATAATAGAAACAGCATACAGATTGTAGTTTGAATAATTGTCAAAACATTTCATCTTACAAGTTCAGATAAAAGTTAAGAATAATAATATATATAGATTTGCATAATCAATAATCTTTACTTACCTGTTTAGCTTGTGTTGTCAGTTCTACTGCAATTTCACTTCCTGTATTTCCCATGCCAATTACTAGAACTCTTTTGGCAGAAAAATCTGAAGCTTTTCGATATAGCTGTGCATGAAGAATTTGTCCAGAAAATGTTGCAATTCCTGAATATGTTGGCATTCTTGGTTTACTCAAAATTCCATTGCAAACCATCAAAGCATCAAAGATTTCATCATGGATGACATTTGTCTTCAAATCTTCCACTTTCAAGTTCCATTTATTTTCTTTATATTCACACTTTTGAACCTGATTAAAAATTTTAAAAAAAGTAATGATAATGGCTAACTTGATTATCAAATGTGTTCTCTTCTATTATGGTTATAAAACAAACAAATGCCAGAAGACAGCATGTGTTTACCGGCAATTCTTCCTATCCAAAGTCAAATTCTTTTCCATTTCTGAAGAATAGAGCACATAGCAGAATTAAACATGAAATTGGACATAAAAAATTTGCTTTCCTTAAAAACATTGGAACAAGGAATGCAATATTTATGCTCAGAAAGAGTAATACAAATGCAGAAGGATCTATACCTATGTTTTATAGATTATGCAAAAGTGTTTATATAGCACATCACAATGAACTGTTTGAACTGCCAGGTAAGTTTGATTTACCTAGAAAATTTGTGACTCAGAACATACCGAAGGCAAGAGTGACAGAGGAAAACAGTGAATAATGTACCCAATAAGCTTGTATAAATGTTTGGCAAGACGAAGACTAGGAGAAAGAGCTACAAAGTACGGGAGGTTGTGGAGAGCCGTGATCGTCCATATCCTGAAGTGAGACATCACATAAAAGAATAAATCCACATCATTGTATGAAGATAGAACCATTAAGTACTCCATAATATTTTCCATGTATAATTTGTGCTTCACCAGGTACGATTTTGAAGTTTACTTTCTCCTAGACAAGTTGGCTAGACCGCTCAATCTGCTGTGCTATTCAATCCCTAGCTGGGGAGAAATAGATTCATAACTTTCCCTGGAGTATTTTGATGTAACCAACTCAATCAAAATTATGCCACCTGCACATCCTATAAACTGCAAACTAAACTCATGTAAAAAGTATTTAAACAAAACAGTTGCACAGAATATTTTTAATTACAATATGTCTTTTCCTAAATATTCCTTGTCAAATGATGCGTGTATGTTAAACATTGGCTCGTGTCATACAGCAAGAAATATAGAATTTACTGTTTGAATTGGGGTCTATCTTTTTGAGATAAGTAAACGTGATTTGGAGCAAATCATTTTGGGGGAAGTAAGTTCATTTCGGTAAAATTAAAATTACAACTATTTTTGGGAGAAGTAAATTTGACTTGAAAAAAATTATTTTGGGGTGAAGAGTCACATTTCAAACCTCTTTACAGTAAAAATGCACGCGAACATATACCAATATATATCCAATATTTAAAAAGTCTGTCTCCAAATATAAACAATAACGAACCTACTGATGAGGAAGTTAAGAAAACTATAAAAAAAACAAAAACTAAGGAATAATATAACATCACTTGACATTGAGGCCAAAAATTTTAAAATAGCTTACGTTCTCCATGAATTCTGTTATGGTCCAATATCCTCGCACCACAGTTATGGTCTAAGGTTAGAACCAATTAAGAACAACACGAACACAAGAGTAGAATAACAAAGATATATTACAACAGAAATATAGTACAAGAAGTTGAAGGTGTTAGTAATGACTGTCCGTCTGGTTTAGAGTGAACTAATATTGTCTTGACTCATTACACCATTCATTCATTATATCTCTTGAGAGGCGCAGTATTTATAGTGTCAGGAAGAGTGCATTATCATTATAGGTAAGTTTCCATAACAAATTCAATAAGACAGTCTGGAATCAGAAATGCCTCCCCCAAAAAGTGAGATTTATCACGCGTTGATGCACTATGGAAACAAAATGGTAGCCATGACCCCCCGCCCCCCACACACACAGATATCTCAATTAGATCCATTATGATTAAAATACTAATGAATATTGTATTAACTAGGCTCTCATTGTTTTATGAAAGTCAACTCCTCACAACACAGCTTGGGTGTCATTTTAATTAGGGTGTAATGATTTATGTCATCAAACAACTCTAGGAAATAAATAATTGTATACTTGCCATGTTGACCTCACAGTAGCATATGACGACATCAATAAACTTCCTCTTCCCATCAATCAGACCTGCCTTCCAGCCTGATTCAACCGAAAGTCTAGATTTGATGAAGGAATTATAATTATACATGTTTGGCGAGGACCCCAACATTTCAAACCACATCAAGAATACGACAAAGAGGAAATGAGAAACCTGATATATTTTATATTTTCTGTGACTATGCCCTATACTGTAACACTGTTGTGACACTGGTAGTATGAAATTAGGATTAAAACGGGTTCATGTGGAACCCCCGTATAGAATTAGAGAACTGGACACTATTTTACATTATTCGGACTATTGTTCTCATCTTTATCGCCATATTTATTACAACGTTTCGGCCGTTGTACGCTCCAGCTTTCCTTAGGTGGTTGGATTGTCGAACTGAGCCCTTTATTTCGCTCACTGGGGTAGACTGTTTCAGTTCCACGTGCCATGTTTAATGGATGTCAGTTATCAGTTATCTCCTGTTAATTCCCCTCTCCAAGTTCTCCACTGCTTTAACCGGGTATTGAACTTACACTCTTCGAGTTGTCACTGGATCTAACCAACGCCTTTATCCACTCTGCCATACAGACAGATACAGGTAGAGAATTGGTAGAGTTAAAAACGTTAAAATCATTAAGGTAAAAACAAATTGAAATATGAAGCGAAGGAAAAAGAAGAGATTTTCTTTTCTATTCTTTCTGATAATGTCACCCTCAAGCCCCTCCCTGGTCGTCCAAGATGTCCAATACCCGCGGCTGATCGAATAGGTGATCGCTTGGATCCAGACTGTGCTTTGTCTCACGTTGTGATTTGCTTTGGTCATAAGGCAGGCCAACATTAAATTGTCGTCAGGCATCTTCGTATTGGACTGGTCCGAGCGAGGTGAAGACGCAAGCAAAAAATATAACACTCGAATAATAAAAAATATAAATGGTATTTTTACATCAAGTCCTTCGTACAATAGTTGGTTAATTGTTGTTAAAGTCTAGAAGATCTGCATGCAGACGTTTATTTACACTTCTTAAGTCAGACTCGATACTTTAACTTGGTAAAGTTTGCTTTGCTGACTTTTGAAGTTTGGCACAAAGTTGGTGTTGGAGGTTCCCATTGATAGACAGTCACGTGGGGTGTCTCGCGTCCGGTGGCTGGAACGATCTCTCGGGACGATCTGCTTTCTCGCTTCTAAACATTCGTATTTGTTGACGTTCGCCTAAAACCGGTGTGGGGTATGACGCAGTTTGGGAATTCGGTATTTCCCCAACTTTCAACAAAAACTCCTTCCTGCTGTCTGGGATTTGAAAACTTAATTACTTCCCAATTTGGAAGTTTCTCCTTTTCCTCGGGTGACGGTCATAGGCATTAAACTGCCCCATAACTTCCACCTTCTCTTAATGGCATCTCCCACTAACACTCCTAAGTTGGCGTGGATAGCCCCTCCACCCTCCTAGGTGTTTCATCTGCGCCCGTTACCTCAGCCACCTCCCGACCAATGGTTTTCGACTGTCTGTCGAAGATTAATTCCAAGATTGTTAATTCAAAAAGAATTATCATTCCAAGCTTATCATCTACGAGCAAATTTTCCGACATCAGTTTTAGGTTTTCCTTGTCTAAAGTTGAACACAAAGCAGATGGCTTTCTCCTCTGTCAGAGACATTCTCCATAAATAACCTTTATCTCCAAATTATGTTTTTAAAATCTTATCCAATTCTTTCCACTTCTGGTTTCACGGCTAGCACCTAGCAGCGGTCATCCATCAAATGTCAAATTATTGCCATATGTCCCTGTCGTAAAAATTAAGTCAAGGCGTTACTATTTCAAACCTGTCGCCCCCCACAGAAAAATTCGCCATATCGGTTTTAGATTTTTCTCGTTCGAAATCAGATACAGATCATATGGCCCTTTTTTTTTCAGGGACATTCTCATAGGAAACCTTTACCTCTGAATTGTGATTTTAAATCTTATCCAGTTCTCTCCAATTTTAGTTCCACGGCCAGCACTCATGGCGGTGGTCATTAGTCATTTGACAGAATATCGCCATATGATCCCGTCGTAAAAATTAAGTATTGTTTTAACCGGTCGTTTGGTTCTTTTAGAAATCTCGGTTTTCTGAGAAATAAAATCTTCAATATTTCCTATGATAGTTTATGCTAAGCCGGAAATGTGAACATTCTGGAATGTGCAGAGAATTATTTGAAACGTATCTTGAAAAGTCGTAAAACAAGGAAATTTTTTGCTGTTTGAAATAAATTTTAAAACGCAAGTTGTTACCGGGGAAAATCATTGTTTCGAAAAAGCGGACTGCTATGCTTGAGGGTCGGTGTCATGTTTCCGAGGTCGGGGGAAATAATTAATTGATGAATAGTTAATGAGTTTTGAGGTGCGTTAGAGGTCAGGCGAAATACATATAAACCGAAAGCTTAGCTGAAGCCAGCAGTTGAAGCGAGAAACGCAGACGAGACCTAAATTCGACGGAAGAGGAGCTACTGAACCCCACGTGACCTGCTGCCGACAGAAGTCCCGACCTAATTCCCTGTGTATGTTTTATTCCGCTACAAGTTTTAGAAGAAAATTGGAATGAAAACAGTGATGGCACCTAAACTGAATCCATCATAAAAATTAGGGATGTGGAATTAGTAAATTAGTAAAGACCTGCATGTCTTAAGGAGGACAATCCTACTTCGAGCCTTGCGGACTGGCGCTACAGGATCACAAACAAAGAACTGTACTAAGTAACAGAAACTACATCACTTGACGACTTTCAACAACAGCAACAACTAAAATGGATATCACATGTAATGCAAAATAAAATTACGAGAAAATAATGACAGACAAAAAGTTGACATTCCACACTACACCAAACAAAAGATTAGAACGGAAACCCTCATCAATACTAGAAAGAGCGATAGCAATTAATAAACTTGAGAAAACTATTTTCCTGAAAAATTGTTTTAACAGTAAGATTTATGAAAGACTATAAATTTCAACCAACAGCTAAACAAAACACTTAGTCAATGAATGTCGAATATTTCCTTATAAGGAAACGGCTAATATACCCATTACTATTGCCAAATATATATATATGGTAATAGTAATGGGGATTATATATATATATATATATATATATATATATATATATATATATCATAGAGTGACTTGTCTATACTGCCAAAAATGACGGCATAAATTTATTAAGTCATTACTGTTATTAGGTTTTCACGTGTCCGTTCTTAACTATATGAATATACCTAATGGCTATCAAGAATAATAGAATATAGCATATATATATATATATATATATATATATATATATATATATATATATATATAATGTTTTTTAACTCACAGGGAAAGTAGTTTGTCGAGTATTTTGTTAAATCACCTTTCATTTTTCCCAGGAAATGACATTGTCTGGGGTACAATATTGTAATTATTTACATCCGCTCGTGTGCGGCGTCTGGGTGGATGCGTCTATGATTCTAAACCCTTGGACAATGACCCCTATGAACGACCGCTTCTTAGCTTTTGATCCCCCACTTTTACTTTAAACTTACTGGAAGTCATTTCGATTGGTTAATCTGAGTAAAACCCAAACATACCCTGCAACCATCTCTTCTTCTTTCCTTCTTAGTCCTTTTTTTTTCCTTTTCTCGTGAAAAGAGGTTGTATCTTGCTTCTAAATCTCAATAAATTGTCTACTTACCAGTTATTTAGTAACGCCTAATGAGATGCGTTTATTCGCATTGAAACACAACTGCAATTGTGTAGCATTTTTTGATATCTTTTTGATGGTTTATCCTAAAATAAAGAATATTGCTCTACTTTGTATTGAGCCCTCTTAAATTAAATGTTATGAACATTGAAATTGTACTCTATTTGTTTTTCATTTTACAGGTATATATGTATGTATATATATATATATATATATATATATATATATATATATATATATATATATATATATATGTGTGTGTGTGTGTGTGTGTGTGTGTGTGCTAACAAATAAATAGATGAATTCTATCAGCATCACAATTTCTCTTTTGTATTTTGTTAGAGCCTTAATTGGGTCGATCATTTTAACCCGTAATATACATCTTAAAATCCAATATCAATTATAAAAATTAAAATATAAGTCCTAAGTTAATTGTACGTTGCTAAAAATCCGCTATTAATTACAGGTTTCTATAGATAAAGCATTAATGTCCACCATATGCAAAATGGTGTATCGTGTTCTAACCTGTTCGTTGAACCGGAAGTCTTGATTCAGGAGTCTGAATTATCATCATTTCCCACGCTCACTTATTTAAGGGAAGTCCGTCCCGTGTTCCTTTTCAAAACAACTTCAGGTCAGGTTTAAGGCTTCAAGTTCACTAGAGAGTGAATTAAAGCGTTGATTCGCGAGTTTTGTGACAATGTAATCGTGTGTTCAATCCCTGGATCGAGCAATGTGTATTTGGGTATGCAATAACTAAGCGGTACTAAAAATAAGAAATAAACGAGATAGCCTTATACATGAGCAGTGGAATGAGAACAGTCTACGTCCGTTCAGTATAGAATTCCCAGTATGTTACCCAGATCGAGATACACCTGAAGAAAGCCGGAGGATCGAACCGTTCTGATAACAACAATGATTAGAATAAGAGACTCAATGTAAATGACACTGTAAGGATTAGTCTACAGGCATTAAAATGAATTAAAAAATAGGCAATTCTTGAACAAAAAGGTAATGTGTGAAACATGTATATTATTTTCTTTCGTTCATTGCACTATATATAGTCTTTCATATAAGCAGATGTGTTTACACTTTATCCAAATCAAATGGTTTCAACTCCCGAGGATGTTTTTGCAAGCTGACATTCTCTTGGTTTTCTTCAGTTCTATTGTTCATCTATTCTTCCTGATAGTTGTGTCTTCTACTTCGCAATCTTGAGTCGCTGGTTCAAAAAATTATATGACTGTTCAATTCCACTTGGAAATAAACAAATCGCAAACCCAAATTCAAACATCTAGGGGCAGAAAGAAATGCCAAAATCACGAATCGCAGGTCCCAACCCAGGTCCACACATCGCTAACGTCTAACTTTCCTCTTGGTCATCGTACTGGTGATGGGTCAATGGACTAACACTCTCTACATTCTCTGACTACGGCCCTACCCGCTGCCTTGGACACTGCTGGATCAACCCGCCTTGTAAAATACAGGATCTTTTTAAGGCCAGGATGCCCACTTTATCTTATCCGAGTCGCATTTGCTCCCTGATACCGCAGTGAAAATTTTCACCGGTTCCGACTCCTTCCCCGCTGTGTTGGGCCATATCCGCGGTACCCTCATCTGCTCGGTTCTTGTTGGATTTCAACAGCTTTATGTCTACCGATAAGTCATATAGTCACTGACCAGCTTTTCCAAGTTGCTGAGTCTCCTCCGAATGAGTATCTCGCTTGAGGCCTTTGTGGAGAGAGTGTCAGTGTCCGTGAATAAGTGCAACTTTTTTGCCTTACATCGAAGTGGTATGTTAACACCCCTGACTACAGCGTCCAGCTCAGCTACGTTTATATGCTGAACATTCTTTTCGGGGCGCAGCCAACATGCATCCTCATCTACGTCCCTGTTTATCACGAAGGACACTCCATTTACAAAGGGGCTCATATCGACCCATAATTCAAACTCATGTCCGTTGTCACACCGCTTGCCTCACAGGATCGTCTCGGAGTACTCTGATAATGAGATCGATAATCATGTTGTTGGGGGTGGTGCGTCTGTTATTTTATCGTCCCAGTCGGACGTAACCTCAATTGCTCTGCATTTGATGAAGTTGGTCGAAATACGGAGCCAGCCACACACAAGAAAGTGTCCTACTAATTTTGCGCATTGTGAAAATATTTTCCACCGAGTCTTGCTGACTTTTAAAAGTGGCGAATCTGACCTACCTATTGTTATCAGCCCGACTAGTTTTTCAGAATCATTAGTACTGGGGGGAAGGAGAGACGAGAATTTTGTGATATTTGTACATTGTGTTTCTTTTTTTTTCCATTTACGCCATTGTTTACATGTCCTCGCCTATTCTGCGTACAAGTTGTATCCTCTAGATACTTTTGTTTTTTGTTTTTATTTGCATGAAAAGGTCGGAGACCCGCAGATATTCTACGACTTTGATTTTGCTCAGGAGGTACTATTTTGGCATGTTTCTCTTTACTTGAGAATTTTAACGCATA
This sequence comes from Acanthosepion lycidas, assembly GCA_963932145.1. NCBI lineage: Eukaryota > Metazoa > Mollusca > Cephalopoda > Sepiida > Sepiidae > Acanthosepion > Acanthosepion lycidas. The sequence goes on from OZ010581.1 coordinate 9,357,026, forward strand.
TACGTTGTTAATTACCAAAGGCATACTAATTTCGTTGGATAATTTCCTAGTTCTGCTAAAGTAGGTACCTCCACGAGATTTTTTTTTTGTCCAAATATTAAGTCCCGAAAAAACCTTATAAAATTCACTATTTCAACTCATAATGTTGAATGGATTAGCTAGAAGGAAAATCTCAAGTTGATGTTAAAAATTGCTGCAGATTTAAGATGAAATAACAGGTCTCTAATTTGTATATTTAGCTACAATATTGTATTTATTTTTAATTAGGTACCTCCATGAGATCGCTAAAAAAAAAAAAAAAAAAAAAAAAAAAAAGAGCATAGCATGATGAAAAAGACGCCAAACTTGACGAAAACAAAATTTTATCGTCTAAATGCTTATGTTATTATTAAAAGGAAAGACCGAAGTTATTTTTAAAAAATTTTCCTTCTTTTTAGAACATTCTAAATTTTGATTAAAAAACCTCGTTTCTCTTTGTATCATTGGAACTAGTAAAATAACAATTTTTATCAAGTTTTTTTTTTTTTTTTTTTTTTTTGTATGACATACATTAATTTGGAAAATCTTGCAAAAATAAAAATAATTGTCGGATGTTAATGAAACTTTCAGAAACTATGTTTGATGTCATAAAATATCTAATTGCTCCCAACGTATTTTTACTATTCTGAATTTAAGAGTTATTGAATTATCATATTATTCTTCCGATAGGGAAAATAAGTCAAAGGTAATAATTCAGAATTATTTCCTTTTTGAACATCCATACAAAAATAATCTAACCGCTGCTAAAATGAAGAAAATCATTTTAAAAAGATTCGCAATCGAAAACAGCATTAGGCTTTACATTTTTCAATCCTTCAGACATGTCTTCATTGAATAAAAAGAATTCTCCTTCCGAACAGCAAAGGGATGAATATCATTTCTCAGGAGAAATTTTTTTTTTCATTTTATTGAATTATTTGCGGTAATATGCAGAACAAATTTTCTGTATTTTTATTTATTTATTTTGTTGAAATAACATCTTGAGGGATTTTTCTTTATATAACTTTAAAAAACATATGACGAACACACCCAAATTAAAAAGTACTCACGAGATATCGAAAAGGGGGAATGAAACAGACACGCCCAAATATTGTCACAATGTTTTCTCATAAAATAATATATTCAGTGAAGATGAGATGGCCCGGAGGTAAGCGGGGGATAGCAGTCTAACAGGTGTCTTCCCTGCCCGTTCTGAAGGCCAGCTTCGTTCTTTCTGTGTACCTTTTCGCGGAATGGTCAGTTTTATAGCTAACATGGTTTTTGTCCTATCGTCTTAATCTCAAAAAGGCAATTTATCTTCATTCAGCAACTTCTCTTTGTCTGGGCCACTTGTGAAGCCCATTTCACGATACTGGTAACAATCGTCGGAAAATTAATACCTCGAATACATTTTACTGTTTTCCATTTCAGCTGACTGAAATCGCTACAGACACTGTTTTTCTCCATTTTGTTTCACTGTCGCAACTGCTGATTCAGTCCACTGAAGAATCTACTTGGCTAACAACCCATAATTTTTCTAATCTAATCAGTATTTGACATTTTTTCTTTACAGAGAATGGTTATTTTTTGCATGACATTTTGAGTGATTTGGATTTGGTTAATAACACAAAATTTCTCGAATCTCTTCAGCTCTTCTTTGACATTTTTCTTTATAGAAAACGGTTATTTTCTGCATGGCATTTTGAGTGATTTGGATTCCTTATCTCTTTAAAGACGAAACTTTCTTTTAAATCTTCCAACTTTTCTTGCCAAAATATGTTTTCATATTTGTCAAAAATACTGCAAAAATCAAAAAACTTCTTATGTCATCTGTTCTTTCATGTTGCGTCCTCCAAATTTCGATTTTGTCATTTAATCACTTTTATGATATTTCATATCTTGGTCACTTCTCTGATCTTCGTTCACCTTTTTCTATCATTTAAATAAAAATCTTTTAAATAAAAATGCTAACAACAGCCAATCGGGAAGAGTGACTGTTGTTGGTATTTTTATTTTCCAAATATAAAAGTTTACATATCACTCAATATTTAATGGGGACATTCCTACACAATTCCTGCCAAGTGGATGCTATTCATATCGACCTGACTTGTTGGAATAAGAGAGTTAATTTTATATATAAACAGAGAGAGAGAGGGGGAGAGAGAGAGGGGGGAGACATAAACATAATATGTGAGTAGGCATTTGTGTGTTACTATAAAATGTATACACATGTTTAAGTAGACATTTAAGTTTTGTAAGCAGTATAATTAATGTCTGCTGACCTGAGCATTCGATAGTCTTAAGTAATGATGTGCTTTTAGGCATAAAAATTTAGACTACAAAAATCACAATTCTATACCCACTTACCCCTGTCCTTTTCCCGATATGCTTTAATTTAAATCGCTTTTGCGTCTCTATAAATTTCTAGAAAACAAAAGCATTGAGAACGAAAATTTTTCCTTTGCATTTTCACATCAATCAGAAGCAAGGAATTCAAAACCGTCACAATTTAAAATGATTGGTGAGTGATCCCCACGGTGACGTAAATATGAACAAGGTTGCAGGCTGGTGATGATCGCTGTTAGTGTTTATTCATGCATTTGTCATCGGAATAATAGAAATATTCTCGACCTCACCTACTGACAGGTCTAAATTTCATAAATTCAAAAGAACTTTCACCGAGTACATATTTTGTTAGCCATGGGGCACCTCTAGGCGGTGTAATGGTTAGCAAGCTTGGCTCGCTAGAACAATTACGACTGAGTAGTGAGTTCGATCCTCACTGGGCACCCCCTAATTTCAGCCTTGTGCCACATCTAAGCTGCGCTTGGAAAATCACTATTTCGTTAGTTACTGTTCCTAGTCCAACTAGGAACAGTAATGCAACAAAAATTGTCGTCTTTGCTGGAACTCTTTGAAATGCATATCTGTTATTTTCGTATAATAATAGTAATTTATAATAATTTATAATAATAACTGATAAGGAATTAATAGATTTTTATTTATAATCTGACATTACTTCTTGTTACTGTAAACGTTATATTTATAACTTAATGGATACATGTTTGAGTAGACATGTATTTTTTAACAGTGTAAATAACGTCTACACACCAGGTCCCTTCATGAGTATTAATAAGGAAAGTGTGCCTTTTTTGTTGACTTTACTTAAGTTTCGAATATGAAAATAAACAGATATGGATTTCGAAGGGTTCCAACGAGAGATATGCATTTCTTAAAAAGGGTTAATTGCTCCTTGCTTCGCTGTGAAAACTTCCGTGGCTGAACTATTTAAAGCAGTGTTTCTCAACCTTTTCTTTCTTGTGGGCCATTTTTGGTGTCAAAAAAACATTTCACGTCCAAATAAGCATAAATAGAAATTCAATGTAACAGGAAATATATTTTATTTACAAAAGCAAAATTTAGTAGAAAATATAAAACCTGACTAATGACTACACTGCTTCTGGTGTCTCCAGGCCCATTAAAAATATATCTCAGGTCCACTTTTGGGCCTAACGCCCACGTTGAGAATCACTGGTTTGAAGTACATCTGACATGAAGGTTGTTTCTTTCATATAACAAGGGCCCAAAATGAAACATTATAGAAAATATCGAACAAACATATATATATATATATATATATATATATATATATATATATAAAATCTCAAACTTAATGAAAACAAACTTAAATAAACTTTTACCAAAAAAAAATCTTTATGCCGTTATTAAGGTGAAAGATCAAAGGACTTTTTATGTAAATTTTTTTTTTTATTCTTTATAGAACCTTCAAAATTGTAGTTAAAATGGATGCTATATTTTAGGAAAGGCAGCAAGATATTTAGAGTAAGTAAAGAAGTGCATTCGCCTTTAAGAGTTTCAATAAAAAAAAAAAAATTTTGAGCAATTCACATTTCAAAAATACACAAATGAATAAAAATGAATAATTATTTTGATAATGAATATTACATACTTTTTTGTTGAATTTCATGTGTTTTTCTAAGTCGAAGTTTTTCACGTAGAGTTGTAAATATTCTTTGTATTTTTTATACTGTGGTAAAAACAAAGGAAATTCTTGAGGCGGAGGAAAATCGCTGAAAGCCATAATTAATTTCTTTACTTGTATTACAAACCACTTGTTTGGTGACAGTCGTTTCGTTTGGTATCGGGTTGGCATTATGTTCCCATAATCCACCGAATGTATCGTTCCGTTCAAAGCAAACGGCAGTCAAATTTTCTTCCATACAACATTTTAAAGCTGCAATACCAGACACGCCGGCTCCGATGATGGCAACTCGCATTTTTTACTACTTGTGTATTGTTTTAGAAGAGATAAACGGATGGACACCAATCTAATTGATATTGAGGCAATCTACGAAATGTGACAAAATCGAATGGGAGACATATTTATAATATCTGACTGGGTGGGCTTGACTGTTTATGCGGGTACTGTACTTTCTTAAAGTACGAAATTACAATGTTTGTTTTTTCAATGAAATAAAGGGAGAAAGAAAAAAGTTATTAGAATCATAACTGGGGTGGGGGGCAGTTCGACGTGTTGTAATGGTTAGGAAGATTGTCTCGCTAGATCAATTACGACTGCGTTGTGAGTTCGATCCTTATTGGGTGCTCCATACTTTCGGCCTTGTGCCACATCTAATCTACACTTATAAAATTGTTTGTGCATCTCGAGACGGTCATATGGTTAGCAAGCTTGTCACGCTAGAACAATTACGACTGAGTAGTAAGTTCGTTCCTCACTAGGTGCCCCCTACTTTCGGCCTTGTGCCATCATATTTGCCATGAAAAAGTTTCATAAATTCATACATGGTAGAGAATTTATACTACAGACAGACCATCGTCCATTATTGTCCATATATGGATTAAAAAAGTGTGTTCCACCAACACAGCGAATATACTGCAACGCCGGGGAACTATCCTATTGAATTATAATTATAAAATGGAATTTCTACCATCCAAAAAATTTAAGTTATGCAGATTGATTGTCCAGACTAATACCAAGATTCTGCGAACCACTTGAAGACACAGTAGTTGCGACGATAAGAGCCGAAAAATGAAATTAATAACGTATTATACAATACTGTAAGAGAACTACCCATAACATTGGGGAAAGTTAAAATTAAGGCTGAAAAAGACTTTATAATGAAAATGAAGGAAAAATTAAGATCTAAAGGAAAAAATATTATTGGAAATAATGCGTTTTCATTATGTACTTATGTACGCAGAGAGAGTGGTGATACCAGCATTGTTGCAAAGACGTATGTTAAAAGAATTTCACAGAGGACATCCAGGAATTTCTAGAATGAAATCCTTAATGAGGTGTTATACTTACTGGACAAAAATGGATAAGGATATCGAAAATTTAGTGAAATCATACAGAGGTTGTGTTCTGGCAGCGAAGTCACCGCTTATCAAAATTCAACCTTGGCCGAAAACCGATATGCCATGGTCCAGAATGCATATAGAGTTCGCAGGACCGTTAAACGGAGCATACTATCTACTGGCAGTCGATAATTACACTAAATGGCCAGAAATATTAAAATGTAGAAGACCGACTTCCGTGGTAACGATGAATTTCCTAGACGAGATTTTTGCAAGGTTCGGTGTTCCTGACTCTATCGTTTCAGATAACGTGTAGTGAATTTAAGTTTTTTGCAAATCATTAGCAATAGAACATATTACAAATCCCCCTTATCACCCAAGACCAAGCAGGAAAATAGAACGGTTTGTCGATACTTTTAAAAGGACACTAAAATAGTCGGAGGGAGAAGAGTCTGATTCCGCAATTTCTGAGTGTTTATAGAATAACAGTAAACCCGAACACCGTGTCTGGAATGTCGCCTGCAGAGTTGATATTCGCCAGGAAGATTAAGTCCGTTTTCAATAAGTTATTACCAGAACACATGGCAAGACACATCAAGAAATAACAAGACAAGTAGATACTTCAAACCTGGAGATAAGGTATTTTTTAAGATGTATCAGCGTGGAAAGGAATTCTGGGAAGATGACATTATAAAAAAAATGACATACAACGTAGAGGGGCAAAGATGAAAACATAAACGACACCATAATCAGTTAAAACGTAGATTCACTGATTTAAAAAGTCCCCTAAAAGAGGTGTCATTGGAAATTCTATGACACGTTTAACTTACCCAGGCCATCAGAAATTGTTAAACCAAGGGTTTATGGCAAAAGATAAAGAATGCCAACAGAATTTCTAAATATTGAACCGAAGCTGAAGAAGTATAGATTCCAGAGGAAGACATCTCAAAGGGGAGGTGTTATTAAAGAGTTTGAACACAGATCTCCAGAGAGCAAACACAGATGATCTCATGTTGAATAAGTAGATCACATGATGGTAAAGGAAATGTATATATGGGAATTAACGTGGCGTCTAAGTGATCACTATCGCAATTACTTCGGAAGTGTGCTGGTCAAAGTCTCTGATCCCCAGACGAGGCTCTGTCGGGAGACAACTACCCGACCACGTTTTTACGGGATCTACGGGGAATTTTTGACCGAGCTAAAGTGTTGGATACCCCACAATACACTTGGCCTTGTGCCACATCCGACCGCGTGGGGCGGTTGGTGAATATCTCACTATACGGATTACTATTCGGATCACTATTCGCTGGTTACTTTTCGCGCGAGGATTATCGAGCAAGTACTATTAGCAAGTACTATTAGTGCGAGTGATATTGTTCAACGGCGTATCATAGTTGTATCTGCGATTACAAAGTCTCTACTACAAAGAGTATTGCGAAAGTGACAACGAGTATTTGTTGACATTACAAAAGTGGCAACGAGTGTTCGTTGACATTACAAAACAAACATAAAGTTAAAATTGAAATAGTAACAATAATTTTTCTATTTTGTTGCTTATGAAACAAATGTTTCAAAATAACATTTTTATTTGCCCTTCACTAATGAGTAGATTTATCCTATCAAAATGATTTTCTTTTTAGGTCATCTGCTCTTATCAGATCCATACCTTGGATTGAATGCCATTGTTGGCCCTTGTACTCCCGATCAATTCCGTTTGACTGGGCCTGGAAAATGGGCAGGAGCAAGATCTGCTATACTTGATCAATGGAAACGAATGCATTACCCGACAAACAAACACTTGGAATCAAGTCTACCACCATGGATAAAAGACTTTCTAATTACATTTGTTATATTTTTTGTGCTGATTCCAATTTTTGTCTTTGAAATATTCCTTCAAAATAGTTCTTACAGGATGAATATATGGAAAATTTTGCCTTTTCTTTCAACATGTATAAAAATAGTTTTTCTGCTCTCTTTCAACATACATGCATAAAAATGATTTTTTTCTTTCAATGTACAAGTGGGATTTTTTTTCTTTTCTTTATGTAAGAAAATGTTTTTTTCTCTCTATATATGGATTTTATATTCTACATATATTTCTATAACATATTTCCTCTCATTTGCCAGAAATTGTTGTCATCAATTATAAAATCAAACAAATAAAAAAAAAACAGTAAATAGTTTAATTTGAACTAACATTGCCTAATCATTATCTGGTCATGTGATCATCTGACTTGGGCGTTCCAGACATTTTCCCTACCCAACTCTATAGTAATTATTCAAAACAGACCAAAATTCTTTGGTAAAAATTTGTTTCCGCTTCATAAACTGACTTTATAATGTAATAAAAACTACCAAAGGTAAAAAAATAATGCTGACTTATGTAGTGACTGCTGCTACTATTACTGTATTAAAGAACAAATGAAAGCAAACTTGAAAATTGAAAACTATATATATATATATATATATATATATATATATATATATATATATATATATATATATATATATATATATGAAAATATATAGAAAATAGGAAAGAACTCGTTAGGTAAATAATCCAAAGTTCTTTAGTATTGTAGCGTGTTGGAATCATATTTTTAAATAAATAATTACACACACACACACACACACACACACACACATATATATATATATATATATATATATATATATATATATATATATATATATATATATATATATATATATATGTATGTATAATCTCTAAATGAGAGAAAGAACAGATGGAAATGGATTTTTAGAAAAAGTGATCAATACAAAGTATTATTATAAGAGATTATCATAAAAACATGTTGAAATTGCTGCACAAAAGCTTTCAATATTTTGATTGTACTTCTTCAGGCGATGGTACTTTGTTTCGAAATTTTCTTAAAAATCATTTAATCACCAGTTACTTACTATCACCGGAAGAAGTACAATCATAGTAATGAGGACATTTAAATGATTTTCTTTTTAGCTCATCTGCTCTTATCAGATCTGTACTTTGGATTGAATGTCATTGTTGGCCCTTGTACTCCCTATCAATTCCGTTTGACTGGCCCTGGAAAATGGTCAGGAGCAAGATCTGCCATACTTGATCAATGGAAACAAATGCATTACCCAACAAACAAACACCTGAAATCAAATCTATCACCATGGATAAAAGACTTTCTAATTTCATTCATTATATTTTTTGTGCTAATTCAAATATTTCTCTTTGGAATATTCCTATCAAAATAGTTCTGAAGGAATGCATTTGTGGAAAGGATTTTTTCTCCCCTTTCTTTTTCAACATAAATAAATGAAAATGTTTTTAATTTTCTCTTTTAACATGTATGTATAAAAATGCTTTTTTTTTCTTTCAACATACATGTATAAAGATGTTTTTTTCTCTCTTTTAATATGGATTTTATATTCTAGATATATTTCTCTAAAACAAAAAACAAACGATCCCCAAAACAAACTTGTTATCGTCAGCAAACGATTGGCATTTGGATACAGACCTGAAGACACAACTAAAGTTCCCCAGACATATAGCGGAAACATCACTAAAACCAGACTTGATTATCTATTCCAACTCCACCAAACAGTGTATAATATGGGAGCTCACGGTCCCCTGGGAAGAATACCTGACATTAGCAAATGAAAGGAAACGATCAAAATATCAAGAATTGATCGAAAAGTGTCAGCAAAATTCCTGGAAGGTCACATATGACTCTGTGGAAGTAGGATGTCGTGGCTTTGCAGGCCAGTCATTATGCAAAGCGTTTAGGAAAATAGGGATTGTGGGATCAGCTAAAGCCAAAGCCGTTAAGAAAATTTCAAATGAAGCTCTGACGGCTTCTAAATGGATATGGCTTAAAGGATCCGAGCAGTGGGGGAATAATTCACTGGGAAACAATCCCTAATCTGGTTTTACATTGCTTGCGAATAAATAAGTTTTTGTAGGTTTTATTAGTTAAATTTAGCTCACAAACTCTCGATAATTTTTTCATGAAACAGAAATATTGTAACTTAACATCCGATATTGTTCAGGCACTGGAACTTATCATAATTTAGAATTTATCCTTTTCATACGATAATGTTATTTTTTAATGTAACATAATTTAAAATCAATCCACACAAATTAACATTAATAAAATTCATTTCTACCATACGCCACAATATCGTCAATTTATTTTAAACGTTATCATTTAGAATTAATTCGTTGTTACCATATAAATTATTAATTTATTTCAAATCAATGTTTCATCCGTCCCTATATAGTTTAATTTAATATTCCATCCGTCCCTCCCGGTACCACTGATATATTTTAACTGGAAATACGTAAAATCAATCCATTCCATACATTAATAAGAACTTTTTAATTAAGTAGTATAAATTATTTTTGGAAAAGATTACATTTTTTAATTGGTGCGAATCAAGCAATTTATATAATTCAGTTTGAAAGGAGGAAAGGGGGAAAGAAGGGGGAAAAAAAGAGAGAGAAGGAGGAAAAGGAAAAAAAAGAGAAAAAGACGCCCTCATTTTAGTGAACAGCTAAATGATCGTTAAAATATTTTAATTGCGACAGAGCAAGCAATTTTGGGCGCTTCCGTTGGTTTTTATTTTATTTATTTATTTATTTATTTTTTTTTAAAGAGCAGAAAGTATAAATTCTGTCATGAGTACTAGCACAATCCTTTACACGGTGGCGACCTGTTGAATAAGATAACAGGTCGGGTGTGGCTGTCGGAGCTGATATGATGAATAAGAACCCCGAAATCAGCGAGGAAGACGGCTTTCATCACTGAGGACCACCTTCAAGCATTCGAATGTATTTTGCAATAACATATTTCCTGTAAATTTTCAGAATTATTGTAATTCATTATAAACAACCCAAAAGAAAACATTAAACAGTTTAAAGTTTAAACTAACATTTTCTGATCTTTATCTAATCATGTGATCATCTAACCATAAACAATTTCCTTCAAGAATTCTTTGATTTTATTTTGTTCTCATCACATTCATTATTCTTAAAAAGTTTATAATCTATATTACAACGCACATTAACCCCTTAAAGTTTATATATATATTCGTATACCCAGCAATGTTTTATATTTTTATCCATTTTTCAGAATTTAATGCTTGTATGGTACCAGTTTTTTTTATATCTTAATAATCGCACAAAAAGGAATATATATTTATTATGTACTTGATACATAATTGTGGCCCAAGGCCGAATGGAGGGTTAGGTCTGGTCATCAGTAACTATCCTAATTAGTTAACTAGATTGTTTATATAGCATCTGTTTTATTGTAAAAGAAAAACAAAAAATAAACACATTGTACTTTCAATTCATAATTTATCAGTTTTTTTAATATTTATTTCAATTCTAACAAGTAACGAGTCATAAATTAAATGCCACGTTAATAGAAACACGGTTTGTTTTTCTTTTAACATGTAAAAAAAATGCATTGTCTTATTAAAATATTTTGTTTTACGCAGTTGACGTTATTATTAACAAAGTAGTAGACTAAGAATTAAAAATAAATTAAAAATTAATTTCACTTTTAAAAACTGAAATAAATATTATCATACTTTTAATTCTTAGTATAGTTTGCTTAATGAAACTTTAAAAAAATAAAACATTGCATTTTTTACTACTGTGAAAACCTGTAAATTGAAAAATTGATAAAAAAAAAAAGAAGCTCATTTTGGAGTTTAAATAAAGTTTTTGCACTTAAAAATATATTAATTTTCAATTTTCTTTTAAATTTCCGTTCGATATTTCCTTAAAACAAAAATGGAATACGTGTGATATCTTTAAAGCATTGGAATTATTCCAATTTATTTATCTATTTTATAATTTATGAAAAGTAACGATTTTATATCCGTATTAAAGCTAGGCCTATGATAAGATAAAAAAAAAAAAACAAGTGATTTAATTGATTTCATGTGTGCGTGTGTTTATGTGTATTGTTCATGCATTTCCAAAAGAGAACGTGTTCTCCGGGAGAAGTTTCATGTTGATGAATAAGCGAATAAGAGCGTGATAAAAAAAATCATCGCCGAGTATTTATAGTCCCGAGAGCGTCTCTTAGTAGCAGTTTCGAAAATTAGGAATAGATAACCCGACAGGATCATGCCATATTCCGTTTGAATGGGCATTTGGATAAATATGATCACAAAATTGTTCTTTAGTCGAGCTAAAGGAGAGCGTCATCACACGTACTTCTCATCTGGTAGAGGGCTAGAGTTAATAACATGTGTCTTAGATGTGTCCCAAAAGGAGAAAAGTCGAATAGGCTTGAGTAATTTTTGGCCTTAGTTTCATGTCCACATAGGACTGAAACTTTAAATTCCGCCTCGTTTGAATGGGGGGCATTCGGATAAATATATTGATAATTCAGCTCCAGGGGTAGACATTACATCCCGCTCAGCGGAGGGTTAGCCTGGCTCCTGAGGCATCCCCTAAAGAAGAAAGGCCGATGTTACTAGAGTATTTGGGGCCTCTGGTGCCATATATTAGTGTGCTACATTTCGTTCGAATGGGTGTTAGAATAAATATAATCACAATATTCTTGATAGTCTATTGGCAATTATTCCACCTCAAAGAAGACTAGGCTTAAATAATTCCAAGGGGATGCTTGAGCAATTTAAATTTTCAGCCCTGCACTGACCCCAACCATAAGAGCATTTCCGGATGTTTCTATTTCATGAATTGGGAATACAAGAGTTAAAAACTGGTTTCTATGCAAGTCGACCAACGCATAAGTTATAATAATAATAATAATAATAATAATAATAATAATAATACTTGAAAATATTAACAATTATAAACCAAGCAGAACATTTTTTTTAAAAAAAGTTTTTCAAAGAAGAAATTTCAGATCATTGACTTTAAAAGAGAAGCCGAAATCTTTAATCATCAGTCACAACATTCGGAATCTTTGACACATATGCCCGTGCGAGCACACACATGTTCACATATGCTTACACACATACTTTAATAAACTTTCTTTACTCCAAAATCTGATCGCTACCTAAAAGTCTGGTCCCAGTGATTTTCCAAGCGTAACTTGGGGGGCACCCAGTGAGGAACGAACTCACTACTCAGTCGCAATTGTTCTAGCGTGACAAGCTTGCTAACCATATTACCGCCTCGAGATGCACTAAAAAATTTTATAAGTGTAGATTAGAAGTGGCACAAGGCCGAAAGTATGAAGCACCCAATGGTACCCAATGAGGATCGAACTCCCAACGCAGCGAGACAATCTTGCTAACCATTACAAGACGTCGAAATGTCCAGATTGGCCCCAGTTATATTTATGATTCTAATAACTTTCTTCTTTCTCCCTTTATTTCATTGGAAAAAACAAACAAACAAATATCATACTCTAAAAAAGTAAACGACGTACATAAAAAAACATTCAAGCACATCAAGTCATATAAATATGTTTCTCCCACTCGATTTTAGGTCACATTCCGTTTGAGTAAACGTCCTTTTAGATTGCTGACCCACTTGCTTCAATATCAAACTAGTATCCCTCCATTTATCCATTTATCTTTTTTGAAACAGAACATAAGTAATAAATATACGAGTTGCCATCATCGGAGCTGGCGTGTCTGGTATTGCAGCTTTAAAATGTTGTATGGAAGAAAATTTGACTGCCGTTTGCTTCGAACGGAACGATACATTCGGTGGATTATGGGAACATAATGCCAACCCGATACCAAACGAAACGACTGTCACCAAACAAGTGGTTTGTAATACAAGTAAAGAAATGATGGCTTTCAGCGATTTTCCTCCGCCTCAAGAATTTCCTTTGTTTTTACCACAGTATAAATACAAAGAATATTTATACAACTCTACGTGAAAAACTTCGACTTAGAAAAACAGATAAAATTCAACAAAAAAGTATGTAATATGCATTATCAAAATAATTATTCCTTTTTTTTTATTTGTGTATCTTTGAAATGTGAATTGATCAAAAAATAGTTTTTTTGTTTTGTTTTTATTAAGTTTGACACATTTTTTCATCATGTATGTTCATTTTTGGTGACGATCATTCCTCGGTACAGTGAGCTTTCACGGCCAAAGAGGGTCTTCTATCGTCATTTAGTGGAGGGGGTCGCGAGGGATCCTCTACGTGAGCGGCTCGACTTGTCGGGGAAGGAATATCGCTCTTTCTGGTCTTGGGCGCCAACTGCGGATTATCTCAGTGACTGAGTTTTCGCTTATCTGGCGATTCTCGAAATCGGCTGCGTCTCAATGACAAGGTTTTTATATTGGGCTTGGTGGATTTGCCAGACTCTGAACGGTGTGACCTTGGTCTAGAAGAAACGGCTACGCACGTCTTCTACCATTGTCCCCTGGTCCGCCCCTTATGGGACCATGTCGGCAAGTTGACGGCTCGTCTCGCTCCCGAACAGCTCGTGCTAATTGATCGCGCATACGCGTGTGACAATGTGTCACCCCCGTATTCTGGGGTGAATCAAATGGCGTTTCTGACGCTTCTGGCCACGGTCCGAATGGTGATTTGGACGACGTGACAGGAGAAAATCTTGCATGTCCGTCTATATTTTCTCTTTTTCCCACTCCCTTAGCGAGAGAGCCTCTTGATTGTATCCAATGGGCAGAATACAGCGGACTCTCCTTTTTTGAGGGTTGGTAGGGCCTTACTAACATCAGTTATGTTTAGTTTGCTTTGTGTTTATATTTAGTTTGTTATTGGATTCATCTCCCTCCCCTCTCATTCGTCATGATTAGATTTTTTATTATAATAATTTATTATCATCAAATTTTTATGGCATGAGGCGCGTTTTGTAGGTCCCCCTTGAGAGAATGTGGCATTATCGTGTATGGAGGATCGATTAGTGACGGGCGAGTTTTTATGGTGAATTACGAGTGAATGTGTCGTGAATGTGATTAGCTAGGTATAAGATAGTTAGTGATGACCAGCCCCTACCGCTCCCCACTTTTGGGCCTTGTGCCACAATTATCTATTTTTACATAATAAATATCGGCTGCTCGGCCCGGTGTCCTGGATCAAAGTATAGTACGCTACCTTTGTGAGACGGTAATTTCTGTTGTGTTACTGTTCCTAGTTGGACTAAAAACAGTGACTAACAAAATATGTACGCAGTAAAAGTTCTTTTGAATTTATGAAATTTAGACCTGTCAGTAGGTGAGGTCGAACGTAGCTGTCGCTAATGACGTTATGGTTGAAGTAGGTCAAGAATGGTTGTTTTTGTAGGCGCGTTATGACGAAAATTTCATCAGCGTCTCTTTGGTTGGCTTCAGAACAAATTGGTAGTTTTCCGATGTTCACACCTGCAACGGTTCTTTCCTCCGTGACTATTATTCCGATGACAAATGCATGAATGAACACTAACAGTGATCTTTATTTTTCAAATTTTCATTTAATTAGATTTTATGTGACATTAATATGTATACATGTACAGACGGTCATATATATAGTCACAAATAGTTACACACTCACATACACATACACATACACATACAGACACACATACATTGTAGAGGAAAAATATATCATTGCATTTTTAATACTTATAATAAAACGCTGGAGTACTTCAAGGTGGTGTAATGGTTAGCAAGCTTGCTTCGCTAGATTCATTATGACTGAATAGTGATTTCAATCACTTGGTACTCCTTACTTTCGGCCGTGTGCCACATCTAAGCTACGCTTAGAAAATCAGTTTGGGGCACCTCGACGTGATGTAATGGCTAGAAAACGTTCCTTGTTAGATCAGTAATGACTGAGTAGTAAGCTTGATCCTCGCTGGGTGCCTCCATACTTTCGGCCTTGTGCCACAGCTGAGCTTATAAAATCACTATAAAATGCTGACACTTTTCTTGAAAAATAAAGATTTTAAGTTTAAAATGCTATTAAAAATATGTCTAAATTTTAGTTTTACTCAAAACACTAACATTTTATAATCAAACCATTGGAAAAGAAATTGTGTTAGGGTTTTCTTTACTGGATGCTTTGGAATAAAACAAAGTGGAACAAGGGTATATAATACATTTTTATTTATTTGCTTTAGAGTGAGTCCTTTGATATTCGGTATAGCGAAATGTTTATAAGGTGGATATTGGTAGCAGTCTGAAGAAAGTCCAGTAGTGTAGTTTTGAAGTCAGACCAAAGGTAGTAGCAATATCAGAAATAGGTCACTGTCAATCTACTATGTTTTTCTCAGCTCTAAGTAAGGCGGAAATAACATTAGCAAATAACCTTTCAACTTCTTCACTCGTCACGCATGTCTACTTTCTCCGGAGTAGCGTTCTTTAGTTCCGTCCTTTCCTGCAGACTTTCTTTCACTCCTGGCTCAGAGCTATCAGATCTATATCCTTTTTAACAGGCTCCGATATTCTGGAGCCAACATCCGTTTCGGCTAACACCAAAAGTTTCTTTGTGTTTTTTTTTTGTTTTTTTTCATTGGCCAAAATTATTTAATTTTCCGGCGTTCATTTCATTTTTTTTTTTTTTCTTAATAACGGAACCTCTTTGATTTTTAGTATTTTTCAGTCACAAATCAGTATGCTTTGATCCTGCAAACTTCCGGCGTTTTTCGGCCGGCTTCTGTTTTTCTTACCTTCCGCTTTTTATTTAGGGGTTTCCTTCTCGTTAATTGAGGGAAGTATAGAAAGAGAAGTTTAGAAAGAAAGAGAAAAGGATTTTAAAGGAAAGAGAAAATGTCTTATTTTAATTTGAATTCTTTTTATTTTCCTTTATATATTTTCTTTATATTTTTTATTTCTTTATATATTTTTTTATATTTTTTATTTTTATCGGGACTCACTATAAAATTATTAAAGACTCTTTAACTGACCAACATGAAAATATCTGACTGACAATTGAAGGAGAAAGTGCATTTTTAAAAAAAACAAACAGACAAGTCTTTGCGATTTTCGGTGTAAAAAATTAAAACTAGAAAAATAAACGCACACGGAACAGAAAAAATATGGTAAACCGTATGTTAATTTCATACAATTTTATTTATTTGTGTATTTGTGTGTGTATTTTATGTTAAAATTGTGTTACATGTTATGAAAGGAAGTAATTTACTCCGTAATATATCAAGTCCAATCACGGAGGGAAGTTACACACATGTTGTCATCCCGACAGTTCTTGGGCGAAAAAGATTGAATATCACGTCTTTTTGGCGGGATGTCAGTATTTCCGGCAGGAACAGTTTTGTTGCATTCTGGGAGTAATTTTATTTATTTTTTTTATTTAATTTATTTTAAACAAGGTTTAAATATTATTGTTTTGTTTTAATTATAATTTACATCATCATCATCATTATTATTATTGTTTGTAACAATAATATCCTACAATGTATATTTCTGTAAGAGAGATTTATTATAGACATATAGGATATTTTTTCGAACAGGTGATGGGACTCAATTTGTGGGTGGTTATTCCCTCACATCATAGCAGAAATTAGCCTTGTGTTTACGGAGATAAAAGCATACTTGACTGGGAATAAAACGTACACAAATAAAAGGAAAAGCATGGTAAATTGTATGTTAATTTCATACAATTTATTTATATTTTTGTGCGTATTGCTGTGTGTATTTTTAAGTTACTATTGTTTTTTTGATACAAGTGATAAAAGGGAAAAATTTGCTCTGTAGTATAACAAGCCATATAATAGGGAGAAGTTGGACATGTGTTGCCCGTATCAAGGTTCGTGGTGAAGAGATTGAATTTAAGGTCTTTTGGTAGGATGTCCTTAGCTCCGTCAGCAATAGTTTTTGTTGCATGTTGGGAGTAAATTTATTATTTATATTTAATTTATTTTATACAACGTTTTTATGTTATAGTTTTATTTTATTTTATTTATAATAATAAAAATAATCCTACAAATTACAAGCAATGATGTACATTTAATAATAGACATTTTATTGCCTTAGCAAAACAGAAGTGGAATATTGTAAAAGAGGTTAAGTAGAAGTTGATAAAATTTATCAATAATCAATATCAGAAATAAATAAATGGCAAATTAATAAGAGAAAACTTTTTAAAACTTTTTTATTCAGATTAAAAGTCATACATGAAGTATAGCAATCAGCAGAATATGTCTTCAAAGACAAGATACTAAGTAAAATTGATTAGTATTGTAAAGTACAATTTTATGCTAGTTTTATAAAGTTCAACTATGTTCAAAAAGTGGATAAAGAAAATAAAATTCTTATATCAACATTTATCTCTCGTAACCAGTGTGAAAATATCAATAGAAAGAATTTCAAAGTCCTCTTAAATAAGAGGCTACCTCTAAACCAATGAATATATGTTCATTTTTGCATACAAACTCTTTTAAACAAGAGACAATGTCCAAATTACTCACCTACATGTCAATTTCAACATGTTACTTGTCTCCAGATAGAAAACTACACATTAACCATTCATCTTTTTAGTACACAACTAATCAACTACAAAAATGAAAAAAAATATCATGAAAAAATACTGCAGTAACTGAATGTTGAGACTATGTGCAAAAAGGCTTTAAACCTATGTGCAAAAAAGGCTTTAAACAAATTTGATTCTTCAACAAAAATTTCAACTCATAAGTTCTATCACCAAAAAGAAATGAGGAATAAATTCCTTAAGCAACAAAAATTGTCCAGTCTACATCGTTTTCTGAAACAAAAGCAATATTCATAATATAATTTTCTATTTCAAATTCAAATCCTCACCCCAAGTTAAAACCAGTAGTAATTTCATTCAAGGTATGTTTTGTTTCCCCCACCATCACTATGAACATTCATATATATATATATATATATATATATATATATATATACACAACTCACAACTATGTTAATGTAACAAAGACACTCTACACTTTTCCACTACTATAAAAAAAAACTACCTATTCCTAAATAAAGGAATTCATACAAATTAAGCAGATAACAGACTTAAAACAACTTCTTTTCTTGTTAATTCAATGTTAATTATATTAAAAATAAATTTTGTTTCATACCAATATGTTATTTATTTGTCTTATAATTTGTAACTTTTCTAAATAATTCAAATGTAAAGTTGAGTATATAAGTATGTATACAGTCCATCGTGTGCATCATAAAAAGTATTAGATGACATCAGTATTCACATCTTGCCTTTCTTTTATCCATACATTTTTATTATAGAATATTGATTTTTCTACAATGTTACATTATGTATATTTCATCATCAGAAATATTTATATATTGTTTACCTAAATCATTTAGTATATTCTCTTTAACAGAGGAATAAAAATTTTGGCAAAGTTTAACCTTTATCCTCTCAAATAAAAACGTGTGTTGAAAAGATGCATTTTCTGCATAAATAAGTGAGAACAAAATAAAATCAAAGAATTCTTGAAGGAAATTGTTTATAGTTAGATGATCACATGATTAGATAAAGATCAGAAAATGTTAGTTTAAACTTTAAACTGTTTAATGTTTTTTTTTTTGGGTTGTTTATAATTAATTACAACAATTCTGACAATTTACAGGAAATATTTTAGAGAAATATATCTAGAATATAAAATCCATATTAAAAGAGAGAAAAAAACATCTTTATACATGTATGTTGAAAGAAAAAAAAAGCATTTTTATACATACATGTCGAAAGAGAAAATTAAAAACATTTTTATTTATTTATATTGAAAGAGAAAGGGGAGAAAAAAACCTTTCCACAAATGCATTCCTTCAAAACTATTTTGACAGGAATATTCCAAAGACAAATATTTGGATCAGCACAAAAAATATAATGAATGAAATTAGAAAGTCTTTTATCCATGGTGGTAGACTTGATTCCAGGTGTTTGTTTGTTGGGTAATGCATTCGTTTCCATTGATCAAGTATGGCAGATCTTGCTCCTGTCCATTTTCCGGGGCCCGTCAAACGGAATTGATAGGGAGTACAAGGGCTAACAATGACATTCAGTCCAAGATACAGATCCGATAAGAGCAGATCACCTAAAAAGAAAATCATTTAAATGGACTCATTACTGAAGGGAAAATTTATGAAAATATTTTATTTCATAAGCAACAAAGCAGAAATTATTAATATATCAATATGAAAGCAACGGATATATCTATCTATCTATCTATCTATCTATCTATCTATCCACTAAAAAAACTGACAATGTTAGTGTGACCAACAGACAATTTGCCAAAAGAAGTAATAACTTGAACTTGAAAAAAAAAATGAACAAGGAAAGAAAAAAGACCAAAAGGCAATCACCGAACTACACAGTAAATTAAAGTGTTCAACACCTAAACTATCTAAACAGACAAAAGGCACTTCACAATTTCAGCATTCAGTGAAAGACAGGTCGTGTTTCTACCCAAGTTTCACACTCTCATGACCTTCAGTTGATCTATCTATCTATATATATAAATTATTTTTTATTTTTACAAAAGAATTATTAACTGTAATTTTTCTTGACTTTGCAGTTTCATGGTCTACTTTTCAAGGGGCTAATCCATATATTAAATATTTCCAATTATAATGAATATCCATTTTTTTTTTCAATTTTCATATTTGTGTTTTTTAATTCTGTTCATGTTTCTATATGTGCCCACATGTTCCTTCATAAACGTAATTGATTTCCAATTGTATATTTAGTAATTTTTATTTTTCATTGATATTTTGGTTTGTATGTATATCTTTAATTCTTTATATATACATATATATATATATATATATATATATATATATATATATATATATATATATATATTGTATTTATTATGTTATATCATTATTTAATTTATATTATTTTCTGTTGTATTTATTATATTATGTTATATTAGTAAGTTGCAAATTAAATATTAATTAAAATGTCTGCATGTACCCATTAATTCATTTCTTTTATTTAATAATTTAATTTGATTATTGAAATTTATTATATAATTTCTTCTAAAAACAGTCTACATTTTCTATTACTAATTTTATATGGGGAACATTTTTATGATTTCCCATTTAATTTTACTTGATATATTTTGCTTTTTGACTCCATATATATTTTGATAATGTTGTGTTATTTGAGTATCTGTCTGTATTAAATGACATGTTATGTTTATTAAATCTTTCTTTAAAAGTTGTTTCATTTGCTCCTATATAAATTTTTTCTTCTGTGTTAATGTTATCTGTTGCTTTATATATTATATCACTAGTTAGACAGTTATTATTAAGTTAGCAGTTGTTTTTATTTCAACATTTACAATGATAAGTCCTGTTGCCATCAAAGTCGATTTTTCAGGTTAAAACTGACCATTGAATAAAAAAATATGCATCACACTTGACAACAATACATAAAGTGGCTTGGTCATGGACATCAAACAGACAAATTCTCCATAATTATACATATATATATATATATATATATGGAGAGAGAAACATAAATATATATAGATAGATATGTATGTGTTTATAATTGATTTTAAAGTAGTTTTAACTAATTTTAGAGCCTTAAGGTGGCAACCAACTAAAGAGAAAGAAAACTGAATTAAAAAAAGCAATATGAAGAGTGATGGGCTCCATCTGACTATCTTGCACAAGATACATCACTGCTGCTATGGCTACAGTACACGTGGTGCTCCTGTGACAGTAATTAATTAAAGGATTTGTTATTTAAAAAATTTTATATTAACTATCAGTTATTTCATTTCAATTGTAATCTTTTCTATTTATCTAAACTTTTAAAATTTATTACAACCACTTCAAAACAATAAAATATTTTATCAACATAAATCAAAATACTATCAGCATATATATAAAGCACTTTTAGTTTGATGATATGAAAGATGAAAGTTTATTGATTAGCAAGGTGTCAAATAGTTTTTCTTAATACAATCTTAGATCATTCTGTTTTTCACTTATTATTTCATATATATATATATATATATATATATATATATATATATATATATATATATATTATTATTATTATTATTATTCCAAAAATAGACATAATCTTAATCTAGTTAAAGGCCATAACAATCTCATTAATGGTATACTTACATAATTTGGGTTTACAACCAATGAGTTCACACAACTCATCCTGATAGCCTATGACATCAACACTTCGTTGGGTGTCAAGTGTTGCATTGATCTCTTCAAGCATCACTTCTTTTGGGGGTAACTTTACTAGGCCCTGAAAGAAAACCCCAGAAAATTTAGCAAACTCAGGCGATGATATTTGATAAAATCATTATTCTATTTCCTCAGAATACAAAATCATAGATTTCTTATAAAATATCTCAAATTTATTTACTCACACAAAAGTCACCAAATATCTTGAAATATTCACATAAATAGGAAATATCTAAGCCATTATTGACCTTAATACATTGCAACAATTTAACTTATTAAAGAAAAGGAAAAAAATGAGAAATTGTAACAATTTTTATAGGTTTACCTTTTATTACAAAAGGCTTTTCTCTTTTAATCAATTTTTGTTTATTCTCTTCAAAAGTTTGCATCATTAATTAAGCCATTTTGAATATCTCAAGAATGTTTTGTTTGATCTTGATGAAATTTGACAACCAATCAGAGAGAAAGAGATTATTAAGTTATCATTGTTTTAAATGGCTGAATACTTTTTGGACTGATCTCCTATGCTTGATGAAAATGAAATTAGATATTTTTTTTTTTAATTCTCAGTTGATTATTTAAAGTAAATGTCAATTCAGAAGACAATATGGTTTTCTAAGAATATTTCCATTCTCTTTTGCCTTCTTCTTTGCTTAGTTGATTGGTAGATGGACAAATAGAAATCTAAGAATGGCCAACTATTAATTGTAGCATAAATGTCTGAATGTTTGACCTTTGGCTTTATATTCAAAGCAAAGCCCAATTTTTCCATCTCAACAGAATCATTAATGACTCTGAGGGTAGTAGGGAAACTTATAACATTTTGTAAACATTGTAAAAATTATTTTTTGATGCAGATGTAAGCTAGTTTTGTAAAAGACATCATTTAATAGATACATTGGTGGACACCATCAGCATCTTAACCCTTCTCAAAAGAAAGCCATGTTTATTACATGAGTTGATTGAGACAGTTGCATATTGGCTTCAGTTGTCAGGTGTTTGAACCCAGGTAAACATCAGTGCTTATTTTTATAACTATCAGGCCTCTTATTCAACTACTTTAGAGATGGAAGCTATACATTCTTCCTTGCTCTCCAGAAGACTATGCATTTATATATATGTTAATACTGCAATAGATATATGATATAAATATAGTATCAAGTTATATCAGTTAAAATTTTTAATCATCTCCTTTTGACTTTTTTGTAGTTAACTTATCAGAAAAAAAATGGATAAGAATCAACACTGTTAATGACACAACAATAACAACAAAAATCCTTACCTTGAATACCCGAGTTGCCAGACGACACTGACTCTCATGCAATGGAGCTGCTGCCCCAAAGGTATACATACAGCCAATTATAGCAAAATTTTTGTCAATCAATTCAGGAGGAAACATGTGCTTGTAAGCAAGCAGTTTACCATCTTTCATTTTCAGCATTGATTCCTCCAAGAATGGGAAATCTATTTCATATCCAGTTGCAAATATTACAGCGTCAATGTCAGTCGCAACCGTTCCATCTAGAAAGGAAACATCATGGGCAGTAAATCTTTCCACATTTGGTTTAATAATTACCTTCCCACAAACGATTTTATCAATGACATCATCATTCAATGTCAGTGTTTTTAAAGATATATAAGAATTTTGATTCAGACCATAGAATTTATGATTTAAAGATAAAAAATTCTCAAGCCAAAACTGCTGAAGCCTTTTGGGTAGAAGCATTAAAATGAATCGCCTTATTCTTTTGAAGAGTTGCACATCAAATGGTAAGCCACCAGGGGTCAATCTTTTGCACATCCATTTGCCATTTATTGTGCTTAAATAAACCTAATAAAAGAAAAAAAAATAGTCATTCAAAAACAAATATAAATGAACCAGAAAAACTATTGAAAATAATCATTAAGAAAATAATAAATCTACCATTCCATAAGACTAATTCCCTGTGCATTTTCTGAGATAAATATGAAAGGTGTGGGAACAATTTTACTGATCTCTTCACTTGGGAAATCAAATTCTGTATGTATTTGATCCTCTTTAAATGAACACTTAACCAATTCTTTCCAACCATTTTTGTCATATATAATTATTCCTTTCTGTTTCCAGTATCATCTCTGAGTTGATCAATAAATATTCTTGCTGGTTGACCTCTTGAACTTTTCCCATCATTTGACTCGCATGGTATAAAGTGATGACTAACCTCTTGTTAAATTTCTTCAGCAATGGCAACTAAAGTGCTCTAACCTTTCGCAAATTGGGTTCATAATCCTTGCAAGGTTCCTATATAGTTCATCATTATATATGTTTTTTCCAGCTGACATTTAGACCTAATAACTGAGTGTATTGTCGACCTTTTGACCAGTAATTTTGTTAATGTCCAACTGTTTGACCTGCATAAGAAAACCATTTCTACTGTTGACCTAAAGAACTGAATTTTCAAAATGTTTTGATTTCCAGATTTTATTCATTTTTGATAATGCTGTCCATTCTGCTTAAATTTATATGCACTCGTGCTGCAGTTTGTCATCTTTAAATCTTATACATTCTCATCCTGTTTGATTTAAAAGGCATGAATGCTGCTTAAATTTCATTTATATGTAGTCGAATTTGTGCTGCAATAAGTTCTAATTAAAGAAGAAATAGTTGGACTTATTCAAGAGTCATGGATTCTGTAAAACATGTGTCCATGATGGTGATTTCAGGCAACTGATTAACACTTACTTCTTTTAATGTAAACACAATACTTTTTTATCTTCAGTAATCAAATCTTAAATTCTTCTTTCATTGACAGGCACACTTACCACTATACTACTTAAAATCTTGCTACATTATTTGATATTCTTAGAATATTATTCCAGATTTTTTAACCACTTGGTTCAGTAAAGTTTTTTACCTATGATGCCCTCGGTGAAAATAAAATGACATCCAAAGACTGAAAAATATGATTACATGTGAAGAAGAACAAAGAACTTATTGCTTAAAATTTAATAGAAACAGCATACAGATTGTAGTCTGAATAATTGTCAAAACATTTCATCTTGCAAGTTCAGATAAAAGTTAAGATTAACAATATATATTGATTTGTATAATCAATAATCTTTACTTACCTGTTTAGCTTGTAATGCAAGTTCTCCTGCAGTTTCACTTCCTGTATGACCCATGCCAATTACCAGAACTCGTTTTCCAGAAAAATCTGAAGCTTTTCGATATTGCTGTGCATGAAGAATTTGTCCAGAAAATGTCACAATTCCTGGATATACTGGAATTTTTGCTTTTCTCAAAATTCCATTGCAAACCATCAAAGCATCAAAGATTTCATCATGGATGACATTTGTCTTCAAATCTTCCACTTTCAAGTTCCATTTATTTTCTTTATATTCACACTTTTGAACCTGATTAAAAAATTAAAAAAAAAATAATCCTAATGGCTAACTCAATTATCAAATGTGTTATCCTCTATTGTGGTTAAAAACAAAACAAATGCCAGGAGACAGCAATTGTTTACCAGAAGATCTCACTTCCTATTCTAAGTCAAACTCTTTTCCATCCTGGCATCACAATTTGTGATAGATAATTGCAAAGAATGATTTTCTCAGTCTTTTTCTTTTGCTTTTGGTCTGCTCTGTTTCAATTGTAAAATTTATTTTTAGCTCTTTACGTTGAAAGTGGATTTTAAATATACATTCTCCTGATTTTAAAAAGTGATTTGATTTTTCTTTTTCATGAACTGATGTCTGAGTTTATCTTAGAGTTTCAAATAGACAGGCTGACATGATGATTCATTTTATTTTTATGTTTTTAGAAAAGTCCACTCAAGACATCATTATTCCAGCACCCCACTCTTAATAAATATTCAAGACATTTCCTCTTTTTCCCCTTAATTTAGGTCATGGGCATTTTGAGACATTTTTTTCCTTCCTACTACACTCTATAGAAATTTCTAAATTAATTCACTTTTCCTGCTATCCCATTTATTCTACACTCTTTCAACTGTAGATTTGAATCCTAACAAGTGAAAAGATTTGTTAGGCAATTTCATTTTGCCATTGTGAAGACAAATTTATATATTAAAATGAGATGATGTAGCAACATTTGGGTTCATTCCTTTTCAGATGGTATCAATAGAAAGTAAACCAAGAATCAATCACCAATATTTGAATCTGTCATTTTTCTCATGTCCTCTCCATTAGGCTATTTCTCACTCCAATATAGTCCATGGTTAAAATTCAAATGTAAAATTAGCAAAATTAAAAAGACAGTTTGAAACACATTTGAAACCTTAAAAATCTTCCAGATTAGAATTTCCTTTTTTCTTTATTTTTTTTTTCAAATAAAC
Source organism: Acanthosepion lycidas (assembly GCA_963932145.1). Classification (NCBI taxonomy): domain Eukaryota; kingdom Metazoa; phylum Mollusca; class Cephalopoda; order Sepiida; family Sepiidae; genus Acanthosepion; species Acanthosepion lycidas. The sequence continues at coordinate 9,382,823 of OZ010581.1, forward strand.
AAAATCTTTGAATCCATGAATTTACTTTCCCTTTGATTTGAGAAATGATTCTTTACATTTTCTTCTCCAGAATTCTTTTTAAGCTATTTGCACAGATAATCATCTCTTGTATTAAAATTATACTGGTGAATGGAGCAGAATTAACACAACAGACTTAATGTCATTTTGATTCATTATAAAATCATCAATTACCAGAAGTTAAGCAATGGTGGGAACTGCCAGGTAACACTCACTCTGCCTAATTATCTAAGATTCCAGTCTTCGACATGATAATTTTCCTCTATACATATATTGCATATTTAAAATATTTCTAAAAATAAAATACATAGACAAAAGAAATGTGTATATAAAATGCCTAATTCAGTTTAAAAGGATTAAATAATCTTTATACTCATGTATCCTCCTGGTGTCAGTTTAAACTGATGTTTTCCTTTTTCCATATATTGCAACCATTTTGATTGAAGTTCATATTTTCTGGATTTTAGAAATAAAGGTTGAAATTTTCTAAAATATTTCAGAGAAATTTTCACTTTTCAAAATCATAGTTTATAATTATCATTTAGATGTATAGAAAAAAGTGGCTATCATTTTAAACTGATGTCAAGATCATATGACTTAAAATAATAGCACCCAAACCCTTAATAACCCTTAACCTTTACTGATACCCACAAAAATAAACATTAGCCTCGATCGACCTGAGTACTCATGTTGATAATCACTGGTTTAAATGAGAAGAATCATCATGCAACAAAATTACCAGTCAATTTCCTTGCTCAGAGAAAGAGTTCTTTTCTCTTCATTCAAGCAAAACAATGGCTTCTTCATCTTGAATTTTTCAGGAACTTGTTTTGTTTATGTCATTTAAGAGTTTCCTCAATTGTATGGTCCAATAACATTTATTTGTCTTATATATATATATATATATATATATATATATATATATATATATATATACAGAGGGAAAGAGAGAGAGAGAGAGCACTTCCTTCTCTTGGGAAATATACATGATATTTTAGATACAAAGGTGAAGCAAAACATTGAACATCCTTTTGAGATTAAACCAGGAAAATTTACAGAAGCACCAAAAAAAATCACCAAAAATAATAAAGCAGCAGGACTTGATACAATTCCTTCAGCAGTTTGGAAGACTCAAGATTTCAATGATATTCTATTCCAACTCTGTAACTCTGTCACATATCATAGGGAAGTCATAGAAAGAGTGACAGAAAGCTGCATTCTTCCTTTTCCAAAGAAAGGAAATCTAGGATCAGGAAAAAAGCTATGGAGGAATCACTCTCACCACCATTGCAGCAAACATTTACAACTAAATGCTTCACAACAGAATACAGTCAGAAAAATCAAAATGGCTTTTGAAAAAATACTGTTAGGCTGCTTATAAAGCCTTCAATTCTATACATAGGGAGAAATGGAGAATATCCTTCTGGCATTTGGCATCCCCTGTGAGACAGTAGCTGCCATACAAAAATACTAAATCTTTGGTTAGATCCCTAGATGGAGATATTAGCTTCTTCCATGTCAAATCCAGGGTCCTTTAGGGTGACACACTTGCACCTTTTCTCTCTATGTATTGAGAACTTCCCTCGATAAATATCATCATCTAAGTTTTATTTTATTACCAAAACTCTCAAATTGATATCCTGCCAAAAAAGTTGAGAGATACTGACTATGCAGATGACCTAGCTATCACTGCAGATACCATTACCAATGACACAGTTCCCCTACATCATCTAGAAAATGTTGCCAATTATGTTAGCCTCTATGTCAATGGCTCTAAAATGAATTCATAGGCTTCAACTAACATGGCCCAATACAAACTGTTTCAGGTGAATCAATAAAACCTGTCAAATATTTTACATACCTAGGAAGCAAAATAAATTCTACTGAAAAAATGTGAAAATTCACATAGCTAAAACCTGGGCCACGTTAAATAAAATGAATACAATCTAGAAATCTGATCTACCAGACAACCTCAAACAAAGATTCGAGTCATTGTAGTGGTGATGTTAACATATGGTGCTACTGCTTGTATATTAATTAAAACCATACACTCTAAGCTTGATGGAATCTACACTTGGAAACTGAGCTATATTTAACATCTCTTGGAGACAACATCCAACTAAATCACAGGTCTATTGACCCATCCCTGATATTTCTATAATCTTACTCGAATGCAGAATGAGTTTTTCAGGACACTGCTGGCGAGCAAAACAAAGACTCGCGAGCGATCTACTCTTCTACACGTAGCCATGGAGCAAAACGATCATCCAGCAACCATCTAGATTGACCAGCTATGTTATGACACAGATTGCCACCCTAATGCCTTTCCCCACCTTGACAGAGAAGCTTGATCGTTGGCGTGATAGACTCATTAATATATCAGCTAGCTCGAAAAATAAAAATAAAATTTAACAAGGAAAAATATATTAAGCATTAAGTTGAAACTAGAGATGTTTCAATAAAATCCCAGTGGAAAAGACAACTGGAAACCACTCCACGATCAATCACAAGAACATTCATTATAAAAGATAATGGCGTGAAGAAGGTTAAGTCTATTGGGATAAACTCCTCGCCCAGTCATGTGAAACAGGTGTCACCTGACCATCATCGAGCGAACATTAGCAAAAGCATGAAGAACAACGGCGTGAAGGGGTCAGATTACCTGAAATTGATCATTTACCTGGTAAGGAAACTAGGTGGGCAAACAACGGAGATTTTGTCTGTAACAAACACAGGATCATATATACAGACGAAGAGAAAAATGAGGAGTGGGACTTATATTAGACAAAGATATGAAGGAATGTGTTCTGGGATGATATCAGTTTTCTGATAGAATTATTGCAGTTAAACTGAAAAGGAAGGGTTTTAATATATCCATCGTTTTTGTAAATGCACCGGCAGCACAAAGTATGGAAAAAGAAATTAAAAAGATTACTATATGCTAGATAACACCAAGGTTCAATGCAAATTGTAGAAAATTACAATCGTCATTGGAGACCTGAAAGTATTGTAGTAGATATGGTAAAATATTTGGCAAATTTTGACTAGGAACTCGAAATATACGCAAGAAAACATGGATTCAGTGGTGATCAGGTAATAGCCAACACCTGGCTTCAAGAACACCAAAGACGTAGAAGAAGCACAGGAGAAACGAAGAACTAAATTGACGACATAGCGATCAATAAGAGATTTAGGAATACATTTTGACATTGTAAAATATCCCCCATTATTGACTGTGGGAGTGACTACGTTCTAGTGACATGTAAACTTCGAGGGAAACTACCGAAATGGAAGAGTAACAAGGCAGAAGCCAACTTACAATACAACAGAGACACCTGAATGATCGAGTTTGAAGTGACATGAAAAGCAAATAGAATGAACTCAATGAGAATGAGAAATTGAAGTGGAGCAGATTAATAAAAGCTTTAGTAACAACAGAAAACAAGGTAATCTTAAGGAAAACTAAACAAGAGAAAAAGGAGTGGCGGTCAAATGAAATTTATGACATGATGAAAACGAGACGGCAAATAATATAAATGTATGGTAGAAAATATAGGACCTTGCACAAAAGAACTAAGAACAAATGCAAGCCGTCAAAAAAGGAATGACTCGACAAAAAGTATCTACAAATAGAAAGAATGCACTTTACAGATAAAGCAGATAACCATAAAAGAATAAGAGAAAAAACAGGACGAAAGATATGCTTATCAACAGAATGGATAAAATAAAACGTACATGAATAACAGGAAAAGTATGTTACATTTTATGTTACTTTCATACAATTTATTTATATTATTTGTGTGTATTGGTGTGTGTCTATTTTTTAGGTTACAATTGTTTTATGGTACATGTGATAAAAGGGAGAAATTACTCCGGTTGCCAAGTATCTCCGCGATTCTCCGTTTTCGCCAACCGACGAGGGTAAAAGGCATTTTGATTCTGAACAGAATTGCCAATTTGTAATTCCCGATGTGGGAGACAATGTTCATTGTAAAGATGCTCGTTCTGCATGTGCCTTTTAGCCATTGCTGCTTCTCTCAGTTCATCAATTTCTCTCCACTGTTTACGTATCTGGTATTTGTCCCATAGAACAGGGAGGTAGTTTTTGATAACACGGCCTTATAATATCATAGCAGAAAAAATGTCAAGATCCTGGAATGTATTTTCTGTGTAGGAATGTGCACAAGGCATTTTTCTTTCAAGTGACAACAGATATAGATCCTTCAGGACAGGTTCTAATAAGTAAAAACCAGACGTATTGTTTGAAGCATACGCCACCTGTCGTATCTCCCACAAGTTAACTCTTATAAGCATGAACAACACGCCCTTTATATGAAGTTTATCGTTCGTGATGCCACGTATTCGATGACTAGTTGACCGGAGGTACTCATCTGGGCAACTGAGTAGTTTTAATATCTCCGGTCCACTTCATCAAGTTTAAGCCCCTGTATCAGCGAACGCGAGGATCAGATAAGTACTTTGGTTAATTGAACCAGTCTGGCTGTGTCCAAATGAAGCAGCGTGGGTTTGATGCATTATCGTTCCTTTTATTTTCATTGAAGACGGTAGATCTGGGACACGACCTGAAAATCGCTTTCCACTCCACACAAGACACAGCAGACAAAACCACAACGGTAGCAGTAATTCTCAATTACTTTATTCAAGTACTAACGAGGTATAAATAAAATAAAAAAAATACCCTTGGCCCCAGGCCACTCAGCTGTTTATATAACACTGGAGGAGGTAACTTACGTCCTCCAGTGTCTGCCTGTGGAAGTCCTCCATTATCTAATGAGATTTTCAATTTCTATTTTACATACTTGAGCAGCTTCTTCCCACCAGCCTCTGCCTTGTGAAATCATTCCCAAGAGGATGCTTCTTCGACCATGTAGAATCAGATTCCTACATTTTTTTAAATCTTAAATTTTGTGCAAGTTAAACACATAGAGGCTCCCAATCAAATATAACAACTGATGTATTTTGATTGGTTGTAAAATATTAATTAGGTGTCGTCAACTACGTCCGAAGGTACCGACCCAAATTTTGACCTCTAGTTGACGCCTTAAAATGTAAACATGTTCACGAGCCTCACCACGTGACCAAGAGAACTAATAAAAACGAAACTTCGACACAACTTGGTCAGTGGGCACTTAAAATATTGAACCAATTCACTCGACTTCATTGGAAATCAACACAGCAAAGGAGACGAACTTTATCTTCAATACAACAACAAACCTTGTCAACCATTTCCAGGCTTAACACTCACTCCCACAAAATATTCTATTCCACAAGAAGAATCCCTGGTTAATGAGCGATAACTCTATAACAATCAGTGAGTTAAGAAGAACAATACTTTTTTCTATTTAATACAAAAACAAAAACAACTGTTTAATTTTCCTATAAAAACAAATATAGCTAACTACACCTTTTCATTTTCAAACATACAGTACAGTAACTCAAATTCTCTCAGTAACACACCAAAGAACTCTATTGTGTTTATCAACTTTTGCACTGGATATGATGTATTTGTGTTTATAAAAAATATTTCTTGTTGAACAAATTCGTAATTTCTTCTACTTGATTATTTCTCTTCTTGTTGTCTTTGTTATATTTGATATTGTAAAAATTGTAGAGGGTCAGTTTTTATTTCTATTTATAATCAATACAAATTGGCTGACCCACTACAAATTGACTGACCCACTACAAATTGACTGACCCACTACAAATTGGCTGACCCACTACAAATTGACTGACCCACTATAACCACTACAATTTTAAGCTGTTCAAGACTAGGCTAGCCGTTAACTGCCACACATATCCGCATGAGCTGTAATCCTCTATCATGAGTGGCTATCGGACCTTGTACAGGGTAAACATCATTGTAAAAAAAAAAAATAACCTGATATTCTTGAAGAGACACTGATAAACATATGGGAATATGTGAATAAATATATTCTAATCTATCTGATATTCAACCTACACAATTTTTTGTTTTGTATTTTTCAGACGTGGTGAAGGCCATTTTTGTCGATACATTTTTTAATCCACTAAATAGGCTTAGGATAATAGGCTTATAAAATTCTAGTTTTAATTATAGATTTCTACTGATAACCCATTAATGTCCACCGTGAACAAAATTGGTGTTCTGTTTTTTTAATTGTTCGTCAAACGACCTAAAACGCTCTCTTTCCACTTTTCAAAACAAGGTTAAATAAATCAGAGCAGACGGTAATGTGTCAATAGGTAAGTGGTTAATGTAAAAGTAAAAATTGTTTGAAATAATAAATGTATTTAGCAGAAGTATCTGAAGGATCTTAAAATAATTCAACAGAGTAAGCAGAAAATTACTTAGAGCAACAATAGGAAGGAAGTTGTGGAGAGCTATAAAAGCAATATCCTGAAAGAAGAAATAAAGTTGAACAGTAAGGACATCTATGTCAAATTAATAAATTACAATATTGCCATTATTCGAATTTTTCCAAGAAGAACCAAAAACAAGATGAAAATGAAAATTATTAATTATGTCTTCATTTTTTTTTTTTTTTAATTTTATTTTCAATTATGGCAAAAGAAACAGATGAACTAGAATCATTTACTGAGAGTCAATAATAAATTTGATTGTTTTTTTTTTTTAATGCACATAAGAAAAAGGGATGATAAATTAAGAAGAGCAGTTGATATTTAGAATAATTAAAGAAATGCATTTGCCCTTTATAGTTTCAATAAAAAAACTTTTTTGAGCAATTCACATTTCAAAGATAAATAAAAATGAATAATTATTTTGATAATGAATATTACATACTTTTTTGTTGAATTTCATGTGTTTTTCTAAGTCGAAGTTTTTCACGTAGAGTTGTAAATATTCTTTGTATTTATACTGTGGTAAAAACAAAGGAAATTCTTGAGGCGGAGGAAAATCGCTGAAAGCCATCATTTCTTTACTTGTATTGCAAACCACTTGTTTGGTGACAGTCGTTTCGTTTGGCACCGGGTTGGCATTATGTTCCCATAATCCGCCGAATGTATCGTTCCGTTCGAAGCAAACGGCAGTCAAATTTTAAAGCTGCAATACACGTCAGCTCCGATGATGGCAACTCGCATTTTTTACTACTTGTGTTTTGTTTTAGAAGAGATAAACGGATGGACACCAATCTAATTGATATTGAGGCAATCTACGAAATGTGACAAAATCGAATGGGAGACATATTTATATCTGACTGGGTGGGCTTGACTGTTTATGCGGGTACTGTACTTTCTTAAAGTACGAAATTACAATGTTTGTTTTTTCAATGAAATAAAGGGAGAAAGAAAAAAGTTATTAGAATCATAACTGGGGTGGGGGGCAGTTCGACGTGTTGTAATGGTTAGGAAGATTGTCTCGCTAGATCAATTACGACTGCGTTGTGAGTTCGATCCTTATCAGGTGCTCCATACTTTCGGCCTTGTGCCACATCTAATCTACACTTATAAAATTGTTTAGTGCATCTCGAGGCGGTGATATGGTTAGCAAGCTTGTCACGCTAGAACAATTACGACTGAGTAGTGAGTTCGTTCCTCGCTGGGTGCCCCCTACTTTCGGCCTTGTGCCAAATCTAACCTACGGACGAGTGTCACATTTTGGTATCCTGACCAGGGTATTTCGCCGAGTAGCGACGACCACCGAACGACCGGGACACAGGCTGGTGGCAGCGACAAAGAGTCAACCCCAAAACGCTGGTAGAAGAAAACATACGGCTTCGCGCCGCGACTGGGAGTTGACCACGGGCCGACGGCTTGGTGTCACAGATACATGACTGAAGAGATTCAAAGAATATGGATTTAAGATTAGTGAAGGAAAATGTGAATTGCTTATGCCCTGAATTAAATATCTAGAACAAATTATTGATGAAAATGGTATACGACCGGATCCTACACGAATCGCGATAAAGGACATGTCCGCTCCAATAAATGTATAAAAGTTACAATTATTTTTAGGGTTTGCTAACTACTATCATACATATATACCAAACATGCACGAATTAAGGACACTCTTGAATAATTTGCTAAAGAAAGATGTGAAATGGAATTGGACAGATAAATGTCAAAGTCCTTTCGAAGAAATCAAGAAAGTATTAACATCGGAGTTGTCACTAGCTGATTTTGACCCTGAATTAGAGATTGTAGTTGCATCAGATGCAAATTATTCGGGTATTGGAGCAGTGATACTACACAAATATGAGGACGGAACAACAAAGCCAATAGCTCATCCTTCAAGATCATTAATTGCAGCTGAAAGAAGCTACATCCAGATAGAAAAGGAAGCATTGGCCATCATATTTGCCATGAAAAAGTTTCATAAATTCATACATGGTAGAGAATTTATACTACAGACAGACCATCGTCCATTATTGTCCATATATGGATTAAAAAAGTGTGTTCCACCAACACAGCGAATAGACTGCAACGCCGGGGAACTATCCTATTGAATTATAATTATAAAATGGAATTTCTACCATCCAAAAAATTTAAGTTATGCAGATTGATTGTCCAGACTAATACCAAGATTCTGCGAACCACTTGAAGACACAGTAGTTGCGACGATAAGAGCCGAAAAATGAAATTAATAACGTATTATACAATACTGTAAGAGAACTACCCATAACATTGGGGAAAGTTAAAATTAAGGCTGAAAAAGACTTTATAATGAAAATGAAGGAAAAATTAAGATCTAAAGGAAAAAATATTATTGGAAATAATGCGTTTTCATTATGTACTTATGTACGCAGAGAGAGTGGTGATACCAGCATTGTTGCAAAGACGTATGTTAAAAGAATTTCACAGAGGACATCCAGGAATTTCTAGAATGAAATCCTTAATGAGGTGTTATACTTACTGGACAAAAATGGATAAGGATATCGAAAATTTAGTGAAATCATACAGAGGTTGTGTTCTGGCAGCGAAGTCACCGCTTATCAAAATTCAACCTTGGCCGAAAACCGATATGCCATGGTCCAGAATGCATATAGAGTTCGCAGGACCGTTAAACGGAGCATACTATCTACTGGCAGTCGATAATTACACTAAATGGCCAGAAATATTAAAATGTAGAAGACCGACTTCCGTGGTAACGATGAATTTCCTAGACGAGATTTTTGCAAAGTTCGGTGTTCCTGACTCTATCGTTTCAGATAACGTGTAGTGAATTTAAGTTTTTTGCAAATCATTAGCAATAGAACATATTACAAATCCCCCTTATCACCCAAGACCAAGCAGGAAAATAGAACGGTTTGTCGATACTTTTAAAAGGACACTAAAATAGTCGGAGGGAGAAGAGTCTGATTCCGCAATTTCTGAGTGTTTATAGAATAACAGTAAACCCGAACACCGTGTCTGGAATGTCGCCTGCAGAGTTGATATTCGCCAGGAAGATTAAGTCCGTTTTCAATAAGTTATTACCAGAACACATGGCAAGACACATCAAGAAATAACAAGACAAGTAGATACTTCAAACCTGGAGATAAGGTATTTTTTAAGATGTATCAGCGTGGAAAGGAATTCTGGGAAGATGACATTATAAAAAAAATGACATACAACGTAGAGGGGCAAAGATGAAAACATAAACGACACCATAATCAGTTAAAACGTAGATTCACTGATTTAAAAAGTCCCCTAAAAGAGGTGTCATTGGAAATTCTATGACACGTTTAACTTACCCAGGCCATCAGAAATTGTTAAACCAAGGGTTTATGGCAAAAGATAAAGAATGCCAACAGAATTTCTAAATATTGAACCGAAGCTGAAGAAGTATAGATTCCAGAGGAAGACATCTCAAAGGGGAGGTGTTATTAAAGAGTTTGAACACAGATCTCCAGAGAGCAAACACAGATGATCTCACGTTGAATAAGTAGATCACATGATGGTAAAGGAAATGTATATATGGGAATTAACGTGGCGTCTAAGTGATCACTATCGCAATTACTTCGGAAGTGTGCTGGTCAAAGTCTCTGATCCCCAGACGAGGCTCTGTCGGGAGACAACTACCCGACCACGTTTTTACGGGATCTACGGGGAATTTTTGACCGAGCTAAAGTGTTGGATACCCCACAATACACTTGGCCTTGTGCCACATCCGACCGCGTGGGGCGGTTGGTGAATATCTCACTATACGGATTACTATTCGGATCACTATTCGCTGGTTACTTTTCGCGCGAGGATTATCGAGCAAGTACTATTAGCAAGTACTATTAGTGCGAGTGATATTGTTCAACGGCGTATCATAGTTGTATCTGCGATTACAAAGTCTCTACTACAAAGAGTATTACGAAAGTGACAACGAGTATTTGTTGACATTACAAAAGTGGCAACGAGTGTTCGTTGACATTACAAAACAAACATAAAGTTAAAATTGAAATAGTAACAATAATTTTTCTATTTTGTTGCTTATGAAACAAATGTTTCAAAATAACATTTTTATTTGCCCTTCAGTAATGAGTAGATTTATCCTATCAAAATGATTTTCTTTTTAGGTCATCTGCTCTTATCAGATCCATACCTTGGATTGAATGCCATTGTTGGCCCTTGTACTCCCGATCAATTCCGTTTGACTGGGCCTGGAAAATGGGCAGGAGCAAGATCTGCTATACTTGATCAATGGAAACGAATGCATTACCCGACAAACAAACACTTGGAATCAAGTCTACCACCATGGATAAAAGACTTTCTAATTACATTTATTATATTTTTTGTGCTGATTCCAATTTTTGTCTTTGAAATATTCCTTCAAAATAGTTCTTACAGGATGAATATATGGAAAATTTTGCCTTTTCTTTCAACATGTATAAAAATAGTTTTTCTGCTCTCTTTCAACATACATGCATAAAAATGATTTTTTTCTTTCAATGTACAAGTGGGATTTTTTTTCTTTTCTTTATGTAAGAAAATGTTTTTTTCTCTCTATATATGGATTTTATATTCTACATATATTTCTATAACATATTTCCTCTCATTTGCCAGAATTTGTTGTCATCAATTATAAAATCAAACAAATAAAAAAAAAACAGTAAATAGTTTAATTTGAACTAACATTGCCTAATCATTATCTGGTCATGTGATCATCTGACTTGGGCGTTCCCGACATTTTCCCTACCCAACTCTATAGTAATTATTCAAAACAGACCAAAATTCTTTGGTAAAAATTTGTTTCCGCTTCATAAACTGACTTTATAATGTAATAAAAACTACCAAAGGTAAAAAAATAATGCTGACTTATGTAGTGACTGCTGCTACTACTACTGTATTAAAGAACAAATGAAAGCAAACTTGAAAATTGAAAACTATATATATATATATATATATATATATATATATATATATATATATATATATGAAAATATATAGAAAATAGGAAAGAACTCGTTAGGTAAATAATCCAAAGTTCTTTAGTATTGTAGCGTGTTGGAATCATATTTTCAAATAAATAATTACATATATATATATATATATATATATATATATATATATATATATATATATATATATGTATGTATGTATGTATGTATGTATGTATGTATAATCTCTAAATGAGAGAAAGAACAGATGGAAATGGATTATAAGACATTATCATAAAAACATGTTGAAATTGCTGCACAAAAGCTTTCAATACTTTGATTGTACTTCTTCAGATGATGGTACTTTGTTTCGAAATTTTCTTAAAAATCATTTAATCACCAGTTACTTACCATCACCTGAAGAAGTACAATCATAGTAATGAGGACATTTAAATGATTTTCTTTTTAGGTCATCTGCTCTTATCAGATCCATACCTTGGATTGAATGTCATTGTTGGCCCTTGTACTCCCTATCAATGCCGTTTGACTGGCCCCGGAAAATGGACAGGAGCAAGATCTGCCATACTTGATCAATGGAAACGAATGCATTAGCCAACAAACAAACACCTGAAATCAAATCTATCACCATGGATAAAAGACTTTCTAATTTCATTCATTATATTTTTTGTGCTAATTCAAATATTTCTCTTTGGAATATTCCTGTCAAAATAGTTCTGAAGGAATGCATTTGTGGAAAGGATTTTTTCTCCCCTTTCTCTTTCAACATAAATAAATGAAAATGTTTTTAATTTTCTCTTTTAACATGTATGTATAAAAATGCTTTTTTTTTCTTTCAACATACATGTATAAAGATGTTTTTTTCTCTCTTTTAATATGGATTTTATATTCTAGATATATTTCTCTAAAATATTTCCTGTAAATTGTCAGAATTATTGTAATTCATTATAAACAACCCAAAAGAAAACATTAAACAGTTTAAAGTTTAAACTAACATTTTCTGATCTTTATCTAATCATGTGATCATCTAACCATAAACAATTTCCTTCAAGAATTCTTTGATTTTATTTTGTTCTCATCACATTCATTATTCTTAAAAAGTTTATAATCTATATTGTTTTCTATTTAAGATTTATGAAAAACAAATCTCAAATGTTTCATGTAACATTTTAGAATAGTGCAAGGGAGATGAATTAATTGGGCTGGGTGGGGGTTAACTGGTTAAGATATTCTTTAAATTGTTTTCTAAAAATTAATAAATTTCTTCCATATGCAGAAATGATGGTTTATTGTTATGTATTTTATGAAAATGTGTAAAGAAAATTTCAGGTTATTACTTTAATCTGAAATAAGTGTCTAATCACTGTTATCGCGGCTGCCTATGGCCGCTCCTTAAACCGGAAGAGAACAGGTCATTTCGACCTTGACCTTTCGGTTGGGTTCCCTACACGTTGTTAATTACGTGGTAGAGACTAGCAAAAATTCCTTTTCAGTTTAGTCATATTACGGACATAGTCGTAATATACTTCTAAGCATTTTTAGGCCTTGGTTTCCTTATAGTTAATCTAAACTCATTTTTTAGATAGACTTTTACTGTATTAGCTTACCAATTCTCTTGCTAGTCTCCCTTACCACAATACATTGAATTCTCGCCAAATTCAGGGTCGGTGACTGAAACGGACGATACGCAGGACTCTGGCCTCCGTGGCCGGGACGTCGACCAGGGTTGTGTATTAAGTTACGCTCCCATTTCTTTTTGTCTGCCAACTTGACGATAGTTGGAAACTTTCCTTCTCTCTCTACTTCGCCTCTTACTTCTGGCTCCTTCCGCATGTTCGACTCTCGGCATTCCGTCCCTCAACTACGACGACCAGCAGCGACCACCTGCAACAACCAGCAGCGATCATCTGCAACGAACAACCTCGACCATCAATGCCTGCACCGGAACGTCAGTTTCTCCACCTTTCCGACCACCTTTATTTCTTGATTTCTTTTCCAGAATGAATTAGCATATATCCTATATATCATCGTTCTATCGTCTATGTTGTTTCACCTTATCTTCGAAATGTTAGCGGGCATCTTTTGACCTCATCACCCTTTTGTGATACGGGGGCGCTCGAGGGGTCCTTACACTGTCAAGTTTGACAAAGCTTGTAGCAGCTCACTGAACCACAGTTTTTACTATCAATAATTGTGGCTTACCAATAACAGGATTTATTTATTAATTCATCTTGGGATAATACAAAGTACAAGAAGAGGTGTATTCAGGCAGTGGCGTAGCTAGTTATTTGCGGTCCTCAAATTTTCCGTCCCTCCCCAGAAGGAATACAATATTACAACGCACATTAACCCCTTAAAGTTTATATATATATTCGTATACCCAGCAATGTTTTATATTTTTATCCATTTTTCAGAATTTAATGCTTGTATGGTACCAGTTTTTTTATATCTTAATAATCGCACAAAAAGGAATATATATTTATTATGTACTTGATACATAATTGTGGCACAAGGCCGAAGGGAGGGTTAGGCCTGGTCATCAGTAACTATCCTAATTAGTTAACTAGATTGTTTATATAGCATCTGTTTTATTGTAAAAGAAAAACAAAAAATAAACACATTGTACTTTCAATTCATAATTTATCAGTTTTTTTAATATTTATTTCAATTCTAACAAGTAACGAGTCATAAATTAAATGCCACGTTAATAGAAACACGGTTTGTTTTTCTTTTAACATGTAAAAAAAATGCATTGTCTTATTAAAATATTTTGTTTTACGCAGTTGACGTTATTATTAACAAAGTAGTAGACTAAGAATTAAAAATAAATTAAAAATTAATTTCACTTTTAAAAACTGAAATAAATATTATCATACTTTTAATTCTTAGTATAGTTTGCTTAATGAAACTTTAAAAAAATAAAACATTGCATTTTTTACTACTGTGAAAACCTGTAAATTGAAAAATTGATAAAAAAAAAAAGAAGCTCATTTTGGAGTTTAAATAAAGTTTTTGCACTTAAAAATATATTAATTTTCAATTTTCTTTTAAATTTCCGTTCGATATTTCCTTAAAACAAAAATGGAATACGTGTGATATCTTTAAAGCATTGGAATTATTCCAATTTATTTATCTATTTTATAATTTATGAAAAGTAACGATTTTATATCCGTATTAAAGCTAGGCCTATGATAAGATAAAAAAAAAAAAACAAGTGATTTAATTGATTTCATGTGTGCGTGTGTTTATGTGTATTGTTCATGCATTTCCAAAAGAGAACGTGTTCTCCGGGAGAAGTTTCATGTTGATGAATAAGCGAATAAGAGCGTGATAAAAAAAATCATCGCCGAGTATTTATAGTCCCGAGAGCGTCTCTTAGTAGCAGTTTCGAAAATTAGGAATAGATAACCCGACAGGATCATGCCATATTCCGTTTGAATGGGCATTTGGATAAATATGATCACAAAATTGTTCTTTAGTCGAGCTAAAGGAGAGCGTCATCACACGTACTTCTCATCTGGTAGAGGGCTAGAGTTAATCGCATGTGTCTTAGATGTGTCCCAAAAGGAGAAAAGTCGAATAGGCTTGAGTAATTTTTGGCCTTAGTTTCATGTCCACATAGGACTGAAACTTTAAATTCCGCCTCGTTTGAATGGGGGGCATTCGGATAAATATATTGATAATTCAGCTCCAGGGGTAGACATTACATCCCGCTCAGCGGAGGGTTAGCCTGGCTCCTGAGGCATCCCCTAAAGAAGAAAGGCCGATGTTACTAGAGTATTTTGGGCCTCTGGTGCCATATATTAGTGTGCTACATTTCGTTCGAATGGGTGTTAGAATAAATATAATCACAATATTCTTGATAGTCTATTGGCAATTATTCCACCTCAAAGAAGACTAGGCTTAAATAATTCCAAGGGGATGCTTGAGCAATTTAAATTTTCAGCCCTGCACTGACCCCAACCATAAGAGCATTTCCGGATGTTTCTATTTCATGAATTGGGAATACAAGAGTTAAAAACTGGTTTCTATGCAAGTCGACCAACGCATAAGTTATAATAATAATAATAATAATAATAATAATAATAATAATAATAATAATACTTGAAAATATTAACAATTATAAACCAAGCAGAACATTTTTTTTTTAAAAAGTTTTTCAAAGAAGAAATTTCAGATCATTGACTTTAAAAGAGAAGCCGAAATCTTTAATCATCAGTCACAACATTCGGAATCTTTGACACATATGCCCGTGCGAGCACACACATGTTCACATATGCTTACACACATACTTTAATAAACTTTCTTTACTCCAAAATCTGATCGCTACCTAAAAGTCTGGTCCCAGTTATAGTGATTTTCCAAGCGTAACTTGGGGGGCACCCAGTGAGGAACGAACTCACTACTCAGTCGCAATTGTTCTAGCGTGACAAGCTTGCTAACCATATTACCGCCTCGAGATGCACTAAACAATTTTATAAGTGTAGATTAGAAGCGGCACAAGGCCGAAAGTATGAAGCACCCAATGGTACCCAATGAGGATCGAACTCCCAACGCAGCGAGACAATCTTACTAACCATTACAAGACGTCGAAATGTCCAGATTGGCCCCAGTTATATTTATGATTCTAATAACTTTCTTCTTTCTCCCTTTATTTCATTGGAAAAAACAAACAAATATCATACTCTAAAAAAGTAAACGACGTACATAAAAAACATTCAAGCACATCAAGTCATATAAATATGTTTCTCCCACTCGATTTTAGGTCACATTCCGTTTGAGTAAACGTCCTTTTAGATTGCTGACCCACTTGCTTCAATATCAAACTAGTATCCCTCCATTTATCCATTTATCTTTTTTGAAACAGAACATAAGTAATAAATATACGAGTTGCCATCATCGGAGCTGGCGTGTCTGGTATTGCAGCTTTAAAATGTTGTATGGAAGAAAATTTGACTGCCGTTTGCTTCGAACGGAACGATACATTCGGTGGATTATGGGAACATAATGCCAACCCGATACCAAACGAAACGACTGTCACCAAACAAGTGGTTTGCAATACAAGTAAAGAAATGATGGCTTTCAGCGATTTTCCTCCGCCTCAAGAATTTCCTTTGTTTTTACCACAGTATAAATACAAAGAATATTTACAACTCTACGTGAAAAACTTCGACTTAGAAAAACAGATAAAATTCAACAAAAAAGTATGTAATATTCATTATCAAAATAATTATTCCTTTTTTTTATTTGTGTATCTTTGAAATGTGAATTGATCAAAAAATAGTTTTTTTGTTTTGTTTTTATTAAGTTTGACACATTTTTTCATCATGTATGTTCATTTTTGGTGACGATCATTCCTCGGTACAGTGAGCTTTCACGGCCGAAGGGGGTCTTCTATCGTCATTTAGTGGAGTGGGGCGCGAAGGATCCTCTACGTGAGCGGCTCGACTTGTCGGGGGAGGAATATCGCTCTTTCTGGTCTTGGGCGCCAACGGCGGATTATCTCAGTGACTGAGTTTTCGCTTATCTGGCGATTCTCGAAATCGGCTGCGTCTCAATGACAAGGTTTTTATATTGGGCTTGGTGGATTTGCCAGACTCTGAACGGTGTGACCTTGGTCTAGAAGAAACGGCTACGCACGCCTTCTACCATTGTCCCCTGGTCCGCCCCTTATGGGACCATGTCGGCGAGTTGACGGCTCGTCTCACTCCCGAACAGCTCGTGTTAATTGATCGCGCATACGCGTGTGACAATGTGTCACCCCCGTATTCTGGGGTGAAACAAATGGCGTTTCTGACGCTGCTGGCCACGGTCCGAATAGTGATTTGGACGACGTGACAGGAGGAAATCTTGCATGTCCGTCTATATTTTCTCCTTTTCCCACTCCCTTAGCGAGAGAGCCTCTTGATTGTGTCCAATGGGCAGAATACAGCGGACTCTCCTTTTTTGAGGGTTGGTAGGGCCTTACTAACATCAGTTATGTTTAGTTTGCTTTGTGTTTATATTTAGTTTGTTATTGGGTTCATCTCCCTCCCCTCTCATTCGTCATGATTAGATTTTTTATTATAATAATTTATTATCATCAAATTTTTATGGCATGAGGCGCGTTTTGTAGGTCCCCCTTGAGAGAATGTGGCATTATCGTGTATGGAGGATCGATTGGTGACGGACGAGTTTTTATGGTGAATTACGAGTGAATGTGTCGTGAATGTGATTAGCTAGGTATAAGATAGTTAGTGATGACCAGCCCCTTACCGCTCCCCACTTTTGGGCCTTGTGCCACAATTATCTATTTTTACATAATAAATATCGGCTGCTCGGCCCGGTGTCCTGGATCAAAGTATAGTACGATACCTTTGTGAGACGGTAATTTCTGTTGTGTTACTGTTCCTAGTTGGACTAAAAACAGTGACTAACAAAATATGTACGCAGTAAAAGTTCTTTTGAATTTATGAAATTTAGACCTGTCAGTAGGTGGGGTCGAACGTAGCTGTCGCTAATGACGTTATGGTTAATGAACACTAACAGTGATCTTTATTTTTCAAATTTTCATTTAATTAGATTTTATGTGACATTAATATGTATACATGTACAGACGGTCATATATATAGTCACAAATAGTTACACACTCACATACACATACACATACACATACAGACACACATACATTGTAGAGGAAAAATATATCATTGCATTTTTAATACTTATAATAAAACGCTGGAGCACTTCAAGGTGTGTAATGTTTAGCAAGTTTGCTTCGCTAGATTCATTATGACTGAATAGTGATTTCAATCACTTGGTACTCCTTACTTTCGGCCGTGTGCCACATCTAAGCTACGCTTAGAAAAACAGTTTGGAGCACCTCGACGTGATGTAATGGCTAGAAAACTTTCCTTGTTAGATCAGTAATGACTGAGTAGTAAGCTTGATCCTCGCTGGGTGCCTCCATACTTTCGGCCTTGTGCTACAGCTGAGCTTATAAAATCACTATAAAATGCTGACACTTTTCTTGAAAAATAAAGATTTTAAGTTTAAAATGCTATTAAAAATATGTCTAAATTTTAGTTTTACTCAAAACACTAACATTGTATAATCAAACCATTGGAAAAGAAATTGTGTTAGGGTTTTCTTTACTGAATGCTTTGGAATAAAACAAAGTGGAACAAGGGTATATAATACATTTTTATTTATTTGCTTTAGAGTGAGTCCTTTGATATTCGGTATAGCGAAATGTTTATAAGGTGGATATTGGTAGCAGTATGAAGAAAGTCCAGTAGTGTAGTTTTGAAGTCAGACCAGAGGTAGTAGCAATATCAGAAATAGGTCACTGTCAATCTACTATGTTTTTCTCAGCTCTAAGTAAGGCGGAAATAACATTAGCAAATAACCTTTCAACTTCTCCTTCACTCGTCACGCATGTCTAGTTTCTCCGGAGTAGCGTTCTTTAGTTCCGTCCTCTCCTGCAGACTTTCTTTCACTCCTGGCTCAGAGCTATCAGATCTATATCCTTTTTAACAGGCTCCGATATTCTGGAGCCAACATCCGTTTCGGCTAACACCAAAAAGTCTCTTTGTGTTTTTTTTCATTGGCCAAAATTATTTAATTTTCCGGCTTTCATTTCATTTTTTTTTTTTTTCTTAATAACGGAACCTCTTTGATTTTTAGTATTTTTCAGTCACAAATCAATATGCTTTGATCCTGCAAACTTCCGGCGTTTTTCGGCCGGCTTCTGTTTTTCTTACCTTCCGCTTTTTATTTAGGGGTTTCCTTCTCGTTAATTGAGGGAAGTATAGAAAGAGAAGTTTAGAAAGAAAGAGAAAAGGATTTTAAAGGAAAGAGAAAATGTCTTATTTTAATTTGAATTCTTTTTATTTTCCTTTATATATTTTCTTTATATTTTTTATTTCTTTATATATTTTTTTTATATTTTTTATTTTTATCGGGACTCACTATAAAATTATTAAAGACTCTTTAACTGACCAACATGAAAATATCTGACTGACAATTGAAGGAGAAAGTCCATTTTTAAAAAAAACAAACAGACAAGTCTTTGCGATTTTCGGTGTAAAAAATTAAAACTAGAAAAATAAACGCACACGGAACAGAAAAAATATGGTAAACCGTATGTTAATTTCATACAATTTTATTTATTTGTGTATTTGTGTGTGTATTTTATGTTAAAATTGTGTTACATGTTATGAAAGGAAGTAATTTACTCCGTAATATATCAAGTCCAGTCACGGAGGGAAGTTACACACATGTTGTCATCCCGACAGTTCTTGGGCGAAAAAGATTGAATATCACGTCTTTTTGGCGGGATGTCAGTATTTCCGGCAGGAACAGTTTTGTTGCATTCTGGGAGTAATTTTATTTATTTTTTTATTTAATTTATTTTAAACAAGGTTTAAATATTATTGTTTTGTTTTAATTATAATTTACATCATCATCATCATTATTATTATTGTTTGTAACAATAATATCCTACAATGTATATTTCTGTAAGAGAGATTTATTATAGACATATAGGATATTTTTTCGAACAGGTGATGGGACTCAATTTGTGGGTGGTTATTCCCTCACATCATAGCAGAAATTAGCCTTGTGTTTACGGAGATAAAAGCATACTTGACTGGGAATAAAACGTACACAAATAAAAGGAAAAGCATGGTAAATTGTATGTTAATTTCATACAATTTATTTATATTTTTGTGCGTATTGCTGTGTGTATTTTTAAGTTAAAATTGTTTTTTTGATACAAGTGATAAAAGGGAGAAATTTGCTCTGTAGTATAACAAGCCATATAATAGGGAGAAGTTGGACATGTGTTGCCTGTATCAAGGTTCGTGGTGAAGAGATTGAATTTAAGGTCTTTTGGTAGGATGTCCTTATCTCCGGCAGCAATAGTTTTTGTTGCATGTTGGGAGTAAATTTATTATTTATATTTAATTTATTTTATACAACGTTTTTATGTTATAGTTTTATTTTATTTTATTTATAATAATAAAAATAATCCTACAAATTACAAGCAATGATGTACATTTAATAATAGACATTTTATTGCCTTAGCAAAACAGAAGAGGAATATTGTAAAAGAGGTTAAGTAGAAGTTGATAAAATTTATCAATATCAGAAATAAATAAATGGCAAATTAATAAGAGAAAACTTTTTAAAACTTTTTTATTCAGATTAAAAGTCATACATGAAGTATAGCAATCAGCAGAATATGTCTTCAAAGACAAGATACTAAGTAAAATTGATTAGTATTGTAAAGTACAATTTTATGCTAGTTTTATAAAGTTCAACTATGTTCAAAAAGTGGATAAAGAAAATAAAATTCTTATATCAACATTTATCTCTCATAACCAGTGTGAAAATATCAATAGAAAGAATTTCAAAGTCCTCTTAAATAAGAGGCTACCTCTAAACCAATGAATATATGTTCATCTTTGCATACAAACTCTTTTAAACAAGAGACAATGTCCAAATTACTCACCTACATGTCAATTTCAACATGTTACTTGTCTCCAGATAGAAAACTACACATTAACCATTCATCTTTTTAGTACACAACTAATCAACTACAAAAATGAAAAAAAATATCATGAAAAAATACTGCAGTAACTGAATGTTGAGACTATGTGCAAAAAAGGCTTTAAACCTATGTGCAAAAAAGGCTTTAAACAAATTTGATTCTTCAACAAAAATTTCAACTCATAAGTTCTATCACCAAAAAGAAATGAGGAATAAATTCCTTAAGCAACAAGAATTGTCCAGTCTACATCGTTTTCTGAAACAAAAGGAATATTCATAATATAATTTTCTATTTCAAATTCAAATCCTCACACCAAGTTAAAACCAGTAGTAATTTCATTCAAGGTATGTTTTGTTTCCCCCACCATCACTATGAACATTCATATATATATATATATATATATATATATATATATACACAACTCACAACTATGTTAATGTAACAAAGACACTCTACACTTTTCCACTACTATAAAAAAAAACTACCTATTCCTAAATAAAGGAATTCATACAAATTAAGCAGATAACAGACTTAAAACAACTTCTTTTCTTGTTAATTCAATGTTAATTATATTAAAAATAAATTTTGTTTCATACCAATATGTTATTTATTTGTCTTATAATTTGTAACTTTTCTAAATAATTCAAATGTAAAGTTGAGTATATAAGTATGTATACAGTCCATCGTGTGCATCATAAAAAGTATTAGATGACATCAGTATTCACATCTTGCCTTTCTTTTATCCATACATTTTTATTATAGAATATTGATTTTTCTACAATGTTACATTATGTATATTTCATCATCAGAAATATTTATATATTGTTTACCTAAATCATTTAGTATATTCTCTTTAACAGAGGAATAAAAATTTTGGCAAAGTTTAACCTTTATCCTCTCAAATAAAAACGTGTGTTGAAAAGATGCATTTTCTGCATAAATAAGTGAGAACAAAATAAAATCAAAGAATTCTTGAAGGAAATTGTTTATGGTTAGATGATCACATGATTAGATAAAGATCAGAAAATGTTAATTTAAACTTTAAACTGTTTAATGTTTTCTTTTGGGTTGTTTATAATGAATTACAACAATTCTGACAATTTACAGGAAATATTTTAGAGAAATATATCTAGAATATAAAATCCATATTAAAAGAGAGAAAAAAACATCTTTATACATGTATGTTGAAAGAAAAAAAAAGCATTTTTATACATACATGTCGAAAGAGAAAATTAAAAACATTTTCATTTATTTATGTTGAAAGAGAAAGGGGAGAAAAAAAACCTTTCCTCAAATGCATTCCTTCAAAACTATTTTGACAGGAATATTCCAAAGACAAATATTTGGATCAGCACAAAAAATATAATGAATGAAATTAGAAAGTCTTTTATCCATGGTGGTAGACTTGATTCCAGGTGTTTGTTTGTTGGGTAATGCATTCGTTTCCATTGATCAAGTATGGCAGATCTTGCTCCTGTCCATTTTCCGGGGCCAGTCAAACGGCATTGATAGGGAGTACAAGGGCCAACAATGACATTCAATCCAAGATACAGATCCGATAAGAGCAGATCACCTAAAAAGAAAATCATTTAAATGGACTCATTACTGAAGGGAAAATTTATGAAAATATTTTATTTCATAAGCAAAAAAGCAGAAATTATTAATATATCAATATGAAAGCAACGGATCTATCTACCTATCTATCTATCTATCTATCCACTAAAAAAACTGACAATGTTAGTGTGACCAACAGACAATTTGCCAAAAGAACTTATACCTTGAACTTGAAAAAAAAAATGAACAAGGAAAGAAAAAAGACCAAAAGGCAATCACCTAACTACACAGTAAATTAAAGTGTTCAACACCTAAACTATCTAGACAGACAAAATGCACTTCACAATTTCAGCATTCAGTGAAAAACAGGTCGTGTTTCTACCCAAGTTTCACGCTCTCATGACCTTCAGTTGATCTATCTATCTATATATATAAATTATTTTTTATTTTTACAAAAGAATTATTAACTGTAATTTTTCTTGACTTTGCAGTTTCATGGTCTACTTTTCAAGGGGCTAATCCATATATTAAATATTTCCAATTATAATGAATATCCATTTTTTTTTTCAATTTTCATATTTGTGTTTTTTAATTCTGTTCATGTTTCTATATGTGCCCACATGTTCCTTCATAAACGTAATTGATTTCCAATTGTATATTTAGTAATTTTTATTTTTCATTGATATTTTGGTTTGTATGTATATCTTTAATTCTTTATATATACATATATATATATATATATATATATATATATATATATATATATATATATATATATATTGTATTTATTATGTTATATCATTATTTAATTTATATTATTTTCTGTTGTATTTATTATATTATGTTATATTAGTAAGTTGCAAATTAAATATTAATTAAAATGTCTGCATGTACCCATTAATTCATTTCTTTTATTTAATAATTTAATTTGATTATTGAAATTTATTATATAATTTCTTCTAAAAACAGTCTACATTTTCTATTACTAATTTTATATGGGGAACATTTTTATGATTTCCCATTTAATTTTACTTGATATATTTTGCTTTTTGACTCCATATATATTTTGATAATGTTGTGTTATTTGAGTATCTGTCTGTATTAAATGACATGTTATGTTTATTAAATCTTTCTTTAAAAGTTGTTTCATTTGCTCCTATATAAATTTTTTCTTCTGTGTTAATGTTATCTGTTGCTTTATATATTATATCACTAGTTAGACAGTTATTATTAAGTTAGCAGTTGTTTTTATTTCAACATTTACAATGATGAGTCCTGTTGCCATCAAAGTCGATTTTTCAGGTTAAAACTGACCATTGAATAAAAAAATATGCATCACACTTGACAACAATACATAAAGTGGCTTGGTCATGGACATCAAACAGACAAATTCTCCATAATTATACATATATATATATATATATATATATATGGAGAGAGAAACATAAATATATATAGATAGATATGTATGTGTTTATAATTGATTTTAAAGTAGTTTTAACTAATTTTAGAGCCTTAAGGTGGCAACCAACTAAAGAGAAAGAAAACTGAATTAAAAAAAGCAATATGAAGAGTGATGGGCTCCATCTGACTATCTTGCACAAGATACATCACTGCTGCTATGGCTACAGTACACGTGGTGCTCCTGTGACAGTAATTAATTAAAGGATTTGTTATTTAAAAAATTTTATATTAACTATCAGTTATTTCATTTCAATTGTAATCTTTTCTATTTATCTAAACTTTTAAAATTTATTACAACCACTTCAAAACAATAAAATATTTTATCAACACAACTCATCCTGATAGCCTATGACATCAACACTTCGTTGGGTGTCAAGTGTTGCATTGATCTCTTCAAGCATCACTTCTTTTGGGGGTAACTTTACTAGGCCCTGAAAGAAAACCCCAGAAAATTTAGCAAACTCAGACGATGATATTTGATAAAATCATTATTCTATTTCCTCAGAATACAAAATCATAGATTTCTTATAAAATATCTCAAATTTATTTACTCACACAAAAGTCACCAAATATCTTGAAATATTCACATAAATAGGAAATATCTAAGCCATTATTGCAACAATTTAACTTATTAAAGAAAAGGTAAAAAATGAGAAATTGTAACAATTTTTATAGGTTTGCCTTTTATTACAAAAGGCTTTTCTCTTTTAATCAATTTTTGTTTATTCTCTTCAAAAGTTTGCATCATTAATTAAGCCATTTTGAATATCTCAAGAATGTTTTGTTTGATCTTGATGAAATTTGACAACCAATCAGAGAGAAAGAGATTATTAAGTTATCATTGTTTTAAATGGCTGAATACTTTTTGGACTGATCTCCTATGCTTGATGAAAAAGAAATTAGATATTATTTTTTTTTAATTCTCAGTTGATTAATTAAAGTAAATGAAAATTCAGAAGACAATATGGTTTTCTAAGAATATTTCCATTCTCTTTTGCCTTCTTCTTTGCTTAGTTGATTGGTAGATGGACAAATAGAAATCTAAGAATGGCCAACTATTAATTGTAGCATAAATGTCTGAATGTTTGACCTTTGGCTTTATATTCAAAGCAAAGCCCAATTTTTCCATCTCAACAGAATCATTAATGACTCTGAGGGTAGTAGGGAAACTTATAACATTTTGTAAACATTGTAAAAATTATTTTTTGATGCAGATGTAAGCTAGTTTTGTAAAAGACATCATTTAATAGATACACTGGTGGACACCATCAGCATTTTAACGCTTCTCAAAAGCAAGCCATGTTTATTACATGAGTTGATTGAGACAGTTGCATATTGGCTTCAGTTGTCAGGTGTTTGAACCCAGGTAAACATCAGTGCTTATTTTTATAACTATCAGGCCTCTTATTCAACTACTTTGAAGATGGAAGCTATACATTCTTCCTTGCTCTCCAGAAGACTATGTATTTATATATATGTTAATACTGCAATAGATATATGATATAAATATAGTATCAAGTTATATCAGTTAAAATTTTTAACCATCTCCTTTTGACTTTTTGTAGTTAACTTATCAGAAAAAAAATGGATAAGAATCAACACTGTTAATGACACAACAATAACAACAAAAATCATTACCTTGAATACCCGAGTTGCCAGACGACACTGACTCTCATGCAATGGAGCTGCTGCCCCAAAGGTATACATACAGCCAATTATAGCAAAATTTTTGTCAATCAATTCAGGAGGAAACATTTGCTTGTAAGCAAGCAGTTTACCATCTTTCATTTTCAGCATTGATTCCTCCAAGAATGGGAAATCTATTTCATATCCAGTTGCAAATATTACAGCGTCAATGTCAGTCGCAACCGTTCCATCTACAAAGGAAACATCATGGGCAGTAAATCTTTCCACATTTGGTTTAATAATTACCTTACCACAAACAATTTTATCAATGACATCATCATTCAACGTCAGTGTTTCTAAAGATATATAAGAATTTTGATTCAGACCATAGAATTTATGATTTAAAGATAAAAAATTCTCAAGCCAAAACTGCTGAAGCCTTTTGGGTAGAAGCATTAAAATGAATCGCCTTATTCTTTTGAAGAGTTGCACATCATATGGTAAGCCACCAGGGGTCAATCTTTTGCACATCCATTTGCCATTTATTGTGCTTAAATAAACCTAATAAAAGAAAAAAAAAATAGTCATTCAAAAACAAATATAAATGAACCAGAAAAACTATTGAAAAAAATCATTAAGAAAATAATAAATCTACCATTCCATAAGACTAATTCCCTGTGCATTTTCTGAGATAAATATGAAAGGTGTGGGAACAATTTTACTGATCTCTTCACTTGGGAAATCAAATTCTGTATGTATTTGATCCTCTTTAAATGAACACTTAACCAATTCTTTCCAACCATTTTTGTCATATATAATTATTCCTTTCTGTTTCCAGTATCATCTCTGAGTTGATCAATAAATATTCTTGCTGGTTGACCTCTTGAAATTTTCCCATCATTTGACTCGCATGGTATAAAGTGATGACTAACCTCTTGTTAAATTTCTTCAGCAATGGCAACTAAAGTGCTCTAACCTTTCGCAAATTGGGTTCATAATCCTTGCAAGGTTCCTATATAGTTCATCATTATATGTTTTTTCCAGCTGACATTTAGACCTAATAACTGAGTGTATTGTCGACCTTTTGACCAGTAATTTTGTTAATGTCCAACTGTTTGACCTGCATAAGAAAACCATTTCTACTGTTGACCTAAAGAACTGAATTTTCAAAATGTTTTGATTTCCAGATTTTATTCATTTTTGATAATGCTGTCCATTCTGCTTAAATTTATATGCACTCGTGCTGCAGTTTGTCATCTTTAAATCTTATACATTCTCATCCTGTTTGATTTAAAAGGCATGAATGCTGCTTAAATTTCATTTATATGTAGTCGAATTTGTGCTGCAATAAGTTCTAATCAAAGAAGAAATAGTTGGACTTATTCAAGAGTCATGGATTCTGTAAAACATGTGTCCATGATGGTGATTTCAGGCAACTGATTAACACTTACTTCTTTTAATGTAAATACAATACTTTTCTCATCTTCAGTAATCAAATCTTAAATTCTTCTTTCATTGACAGGCACACTTACCACTATACTACTTAAAATCTTGCTACATTATTTGATATTCTTAGAATATTATTCCAGATTTTTTAACCACTTGGTTCAGTAAAGTTTTTTACCTATGATGCCCTCGGTGAAAATAAAATGACATCCAAAGACTGAAAAATATGATTACATATGTGAAGAAGAACAAAGAACTTATTGCTTAAAATTTAATAGAAACAGCATACAGATTGTATTCTGAATAATTGTCAAAACATTTCATCTTGCAAGTTCAGATAAAAGTTAAGATTTACAATATATATTGATTTGTATAATCAATAATCTTTACTTACCTGTTTAGCTTGTAATGCAAGTTCTCCTGCAGTTTCACTTCCTGTATGACCCATGCCAATTACCAGAACTCGTTTTCCAGAAAAATCTGAAGCTTTTCGATATTGCTGTGCATGAAGAATTTGTCCAGAAAATGTCACAATTCCTGGATATACTGGAATTTTTGCTTTTCTCAAAATTCCATTGCAAACCATCAAAGCATCAAAGATTTCATCATGGATGACATTTGTCTTCAAATCTTCCACTTTCAAGTTCCATTTATTTTCTTTATATTCACACTTTTGAACCTGATTAAAAAATTTAAAAAAAATAATCCTAATGGCTAACTCAATTATCAAATGTGTTATCCTCTATTGTGGTTAAAAACAAAACAAATGCCAGGAGACAGCAATTGTTTACCAGAAGATCTCACTTCCTATTCTAAGTCAAACTCTTTTCCATCCTGGCATCACAATTTGTGATAGATAATTGGAAAGAATGATTTTCTCAGTCTTTTTCTCTTGGTTTTGGTCTGCTCTGTTTCAATTGTAAAATTTATTTTTAGCACTTTACGTTGAAAGTGGATTTTAAATATACATTCTCCTGATTTTAAAAAGTGATTTGATTTTCTTTTTCATGAACTGATGTCTGAGTTTATCTTAGAGTTTCAAATAGACAGGCTGACGTGATGATTCATTTTATTTTTATGTTTTTAGAAAAGTCCACCCAAGACATCATTATTCCAGCACCCCACTCTTAATAAATATTCAAGACATTTCCTCATTTTCCCCTTAATTTAGGTCATGGGCATTTTTTGAGATAATTTTTTCCTTCCTACTACACTCTATAGAAATTTCTAAATTAATTCACTTTTCCTGCTATCCCATTTATTCTACACTCTTTCAACTGTAGATTTGAATCCTAACAAGTGAAAAGATTTGTTAGGCAATTTCATTTTGCCATTGTGAAGACAAATTTATATATTAAAATGAGATGATGTAGCAACATTTGGGTTCATTCCTTTTCAGATGGTATCAATAGAAAGTAAATCAAGAATCAGTCACCAATATTTGAATCTGTCATTTTTCTCATGTCCTCTCCATTAACGCATTTCTCACTCTAGTCCATGGTTAAAATTCAAATGTAAAATTAGCAAAATTAAAAAGACAGTTTGAAACACATTTGAAACCTTAAAAATCTTCCAGATTAGAATTTCCTTTTTTCTTTATTTTTTTTTCAAATAAACAAAATCTTTGAATCCATGAATTTACTTTCCCTTTGATTTGAGAAATGATTCTTTACATTTTCTTCTCCAGAATTCTTTTTAAGCTATTTGCACAGATAATCATCTCTTGTATTAAAATTATACTGGTGAATGGAGCAGAATTAACACAACAGACTTAATGTCATTTTGATTCATTATAAAATAATCAATTACCAGAAGTTAAGCAATGGTGGGAACTGCCAGGTAACACTCACTCTACCTAATTATCTAAGATTCCAGTCTTTGAAATTATAATTTTTCCTCTATACATATATTGCATATTTAAAATATTTCTAAAAATAAAATACATAGACAAAAGAAATGTGTATATAAAATGCCTAATTCAGTTTAAAAGGATTAAATAATCTTTATACTCATGTATCCTCCTGGTGTCAGTTTAAACTGATGTTTTCCTTTTTCCATATATTGCAACCATTTTGATTGAAGTTCATATTTTCTGGATTTTAGAAAGAAAGGTTGAAATTTTCTAAAATATTTCAGAGAAATTTTCACTTTTGAAAATCATAGTTTGTAATTATCATTTAGATGTATAGAAAAAAGTGGCTATCATTTTAAACTGATGTCAAGATCATATGACTTAAAATAATAGCACCCAAACCCTTAATAACCCTTAACCTTTACTGATACCCACAAAAATAAACATTAGCCTCAATCGACCGGAGTACTCATGTTGATAATCACTGGTTTAAATGAGAAGAATCATCATGCAACAAAATTACCAGTCAATTTCCTTGCTCAGAGAAAGAGTTCTTTTCTCTTCATTCAGACAAAACAATGGCTTCTTCATCTTGAATTTTTCAGGAACTTGTTTTTTTTATGTCATTTAAGAGTTTCCTCAATTGTATGGTCCAATAACATTTATTTGTCTTATATATATATATATATATATATATATACAGAGGGAAAGAGAGAGAGAGCACTTCCTTCTCTTGGGAAATATACATGATATTTTAGATACAAAGGTGAAGCAAAACATTGAACATCCTTTTGAGATTAAACCAGGAAAATTTACAGAAGCACCAAAAAAAATCACCAAAAATAATAAAGCAGCAGGACTTGATACAATTCCTTCAGCAGTTTGGAAGACTCAAGATTTCAATGATATTCTATTCCAACTCTGTAACTCTGTCACATATCATAGGGAAGTCATAGAAAGAGTGACAGAAAGCTGCATTCTTCCTTTTCCAAAGAAAGGAAATCTAGGATCAGAAAAAAAGCTATGGTGGAATCACTCTCACCACCATTGCGGCAAACATTTACAACTCAATGCTTCACAACAGAATACAGTCAGAAAAATCAAAATGGCTTTTGAAAAAATACTGTTTGGCTGCTTATTGATGGTGTTGGGGCAAAGAATCTACAGACCACCTTACTTTTTGTAGATTTCTCTAAAGCCTTCAATTCTATACATAGAGAGAAATGGAGAATATCCTTCTGGCATTTGGCATCCCCTGTGAGACAGTAGCTGCCATACAAAAATACCAAATCTTTGGTTAGATCCCTAGCTGGAGATATTAGCTTCTTCCATGTCAAATCCAGGGTCCTTTAGGGGGACACACTTGCACCTTTTCTCTCTATGTATTGAGAACTTCCCTCGATAAATATCATCATCTAAGTTTTATTTTATTACCAAAACTCTCAAATTGATATCCTGCCAAAAAAGTTGAGAGATACTGACTATGCAGATGACCTAGTTATCACTGCAGATACCATTACCAATGACACAGTTCCCCTACATCATCTAGAAAATGTTGCCAATTATGTTAGCCTCTATGTCAATGGCTCTAAAATGAATTCATAGGCTTCAACTAACATGGCCCAATACAAACTGTTTCAGGTGAATCAATAAAACCTGTCAAATATTTTACATACCTAGGAAGCAAAATAAATTCTACTGAAAAAATGTGAAAATTCACATAGCTAAAACCTGGGCCACGTTAAATAAAATGAATACAATCTAGAAATCTGATCTACCAGACAACCTCAAACAAAGATTCGAGTCATTGTAGTGGTGATGTTAACATATGGTGCTACTGCTTGTATATTAATTAAAACCATACACTCTAAGCTTGATGGAATCTACACTTGGAAACTGAGCTATATTTAACATCTCTTGGAGACAACATCCAACTAAATCACAGGTCTATTGACCCATCCCTGATATTTCTATAATCTTACTCGAATGCAGAATGAGTTTTTCAGGACACTGCTGGCGAGCAAAACAAAGACTCGCGAGCGATCTACTCTTCTACACGTAGCCATGGAGCAAAACGATCATCCAGCAACCATCTAGATTGACCAGCTATGTTATGACACAGATTGCCACCCTAATGCCTTTTCCCACCTTGACAGAGAAGCTTGATCGTTGGCGTGATAGACTCATTAATATATCAGCTAACTTGAAAAATAAAAATAAAATTTAACAAGGAAAAATATATTAAGCATTAAGTTGAAACTAGAGATGTTTCAATAAAATCCCGGTGGAAAAGACAACTGGAAACCACTCCACGATCAATCACAAGAACATTCATTATAAAAGATAATGGCGTGAAGAAGGTTAAGTCTATTGGGATAAACTCCTCGCCCAGTCATGTGAAACAGGTGTCACCTGACCATCATCGAGCGAACATTAGCAAAAGCATGAAGAACAACGGCGTGAAGGGGTCAGATTACCTGAAATTGATCATTTACCTGGTAAGGAAACTAGGTGGGCAAACAACGGAGATTTTGTCTGTAACAAACACAGGATCATATATACAGACGAAGAGAAAAATGAGGAGTGGGACTTATATTAGACAAAGATATGAAGGAATGTGTTCTGGGATGATATCAGTTTTCTGATAGAATTATTGCAGTTAAACTGAAAAGGAAGGGTTTTAATATATCCATCGTTTTTGTAAATGCACCGGCAGCACAAAGTATGGAAAAAGAAATTAAAAAGATTACTATATGCTAGATAACACCAAGTTTCAATGCAAATTGTAGAAAATTACAATCGTCATTGGAGACCTGAAAGTATTGTAGTAGATATGGTAAAATATTTGGCAAATTTTGACTAGGAACTCGAAATATACGCAAGAAAACATGGATTCAGTGGTGATCAGGTAATAGCCAACACCTGGCTCCAAGAACACCAAAGACGTAGAAGAAGCACAGGAGAAACGAAGAACTAAATTGACGACATAGCGATCAATAAGAGATTTAGGAATACATTTTGACATTGTAAAATATCCCCCATTATTGACTGTGGGAGTGACTACGTTCTAGTGACATGTAAACTTCGAGGGAAACTACCGAAATGGAAGAGTAACAAGGCAGAAGTCAACTTACAATACAACAGAGACACCTGAATGATCGAGTTTGAAGTGACACGAAAAGCAGATAGAATGAACTCAATGAGAATGAGAAATTGAAGTGGAGCAGATTAATAAAAGCTTTAGTAACAACAGAAAACAAGGTAATCTTAAGGAAAACTAAACAAGAGAAAAAGGAGTGGCGGTCAAATGAAATTTATGACATGATGAAAACGAGACGGCAAATAATATAAATGTATGGTAGAAAATATAGGACCTTGCACAAAAGAATTAAGAACAAATGCAAGCAGTCAAAAAAGGAATGACTCAACAAAAAGTATCTACAAATAGAAAGAATGCGCTTTACAGATAAAGCAGATAACCATAAAAGAATAAGAGAAAAAACAGGACAAAAGACATGCTTATCAACAGAATGGATAAAATAAAACGTACATGAATAACAGGAAAAGTATGTTACATTTTATGTTACTTTCATACAATTTATTTATATTATTTGTGTGTATTGGTGTGTGTCTATTTTTTAGGTTACAATTGTTTTATGGTACATGTGATAAAAGGGAGAAATTACTCCGGTTGCCAAGTATCTCCGCGATTCTCCGTTTTCGCCAACCGACGAGGGTAAGAGGCATTTTGATTCTGAACAGAATTGCCAATTTGTAATTCCCGATGTGGGAGACAATGTTCATTGTAAAGATGCTCGTTCTACATGTGTCTTTTAGCCATTGCTGCTTCTCTCAGTTCATCAATTTCTCTCCACTGTTTACGTATCTGGTATTTGTCCCATAGAACAGGGAGGTAGTTTTTGATAACACGGCCTTATAATATCATAGCAGAAAAAATGTCAAGATCCTGGAATGTATTTTCTGTGTAGGAATGTGCACAAGGCATTTTTCTTTCAAGTGACAACAGATATAGATCCTTCAGGACAGGTTCTAATAAGTAAAAACCAGACGTATTGTTTGAAGCATACGCCACCTGTCGTATCTCCCACAAGTTAACTCTTATAAGCATGAACAACACGCCCTTTATATGAAGTTTATCGTTCGTGATGCCACGTATTCGATGACTAGTTGACCGGAGGTACTCATCTGGGCAACTGAGTAGTTTTAATATCCCCGGTCCACTTCATCAAGTTTAAGCCCCTGTATCAGCGAACGCGAGGATCAGATAAGTACTTTGGTTAATTGAACCAGTCTGGCTGTGTCCAAATGAAGCAGCGTGGGTTTGATGCATTATCGTTCCTTTTATTTTCATTGAAGACGGTAGATCTGGGACACGACCTGCAAATCGCTTTCCACTCCACACAAGACACAGCAGACAAAACCACAACGGTAGCAGTAATTCTCAATTACTTTATTCAAGTACTAACGAGGTATAAATAAAATAAAAAAAATACCCTTGGCCCCAGGCCACTCAGCTGTTTATATAACACTGGAGGAGGTAACTTACGTCCTCCAGTGTCTGCCTGTGGAAGTCCTCCATTATCTAATGAGATTTTCAATTTCTATTTTACATACTTGAGCAGCTTCTTCCCACCAGCCTCTGCCTTGTGAAATCATTCCCAAGAGGATGCTTCTTCGACCATGTAGAATCAGATTCCTACATTTTTTTTTAAATCTTAAATTTTGTGCAAGTTAAACACATAGAGGCTCCCAACCAAATATTACAACTGATGTATTTTGATTGGTTGTAAAATATTAATTAGGTGTCGTCAACTACGTCCGAAGGTACCGACCCAAATTTTCACCTCTAGTTGACGCCATAAAATGTAAACATGTTCACGAGCCTGACCACGTGACCAAGAGAACAAATAAAAACGAATCTTCGACACAACTTCGTCAGTGGGCACTTAAAATATTGACCTTTTGTCGTGATTTTTGACAGTTGCGGACAGCTTATTATCGCTCGACTCTTTTTTGGTATTTACCCTTTTTACATTGTGATCTTCAGTTTATTTTACTTTTACACTTTTGCGACTGCATTGAAAACGTTTTTTGATTTTTCTTTCTTCTCTCCATTTTATTTTTACCCCCCTCCACCTTTAATTTTTGCACTTTTTCTTTTTATTCCAGTTTTCCTATTTGTTTTTCATTTTTAACCCCTTTAATTTTTTGCTCTTTTTTCTTTCCTTTTTGATTTTCATTTTTACCCCTTTAATTTTTACAGTTTTTTTCTTTTTTTAATTCTTATTTCTACCCCCTTTAATTTTTGCTCTTTTATTCTAGTCTTCCTTTTTAATTTTCATTTTCTTTAATTTCTTTTTTAAATCTATCTTCGTTTTCTTTATTCTGTGTTTCGCTCTATTTTTGATTAATTAATTTATTTAATTCTTTCTTTCCACCCTTTAATTAATCTTTAATTTTCCTTTAATTTGTTTGTAATCGTTTGTATTGTCCAATTTATTTGTTTGTTTTCTTTTAGTTCGATTCGCTTTTGTTAGGGTCGGCCATTTTGATTTTTTGTAACTAGCTTCGGCTATTGTCCTCGTTTCGTTTTTTTTTTTTTTTTTTTTTATTGACGTCGGCCATTTTAATTTTTTTTAACTAGCTTCGGCTTTTGTCGAAGTTTCGTTTATTCTTTGTTTTCCGTTTTCATTGTCCGTTTTCATTGTTTCGTTTTCATTCTTTTGTTTTCCGTTTTCATTGTCTGTTTCATAAACAATAAAATAAAAATTTTATTGTTTATTTTCTTTCACGTGTTTTCTTTTATTGTTTCGCCTTTAGACGATATTTGTCCTTTATTGTTTATCTAATTTTGTTATACGTATAAGTGAATAATTTTTTTTGTGTGTGCATAATTATTTTATTTTGTTGTATCGCTTTCGGGTGAGCTTGTTTATTTTTTATTTAATTTATTTATTTTTTATTTTTTATTTTTTTACTTTCGCCCATAAATTTGTTTAACTATTTCCACCCGCTTTTTTGTCTCCCCTCCCCTTCTCTGTTAAAAAATGGATAAGAAGGAAAAAAAGTTCCTTCCTTTTTAATTTTAAAAAAGAAGCTTAAATTTGCTACTTTTCGACGCACTGTGAGGAAACACCTCTTCACCCCTAAAAAAGATCCCCCGGACAAAGACAATAAGGATGAATATCCTGATCTGCCCACAGTTCCAACAAATGAGGAAATTGTGGATGTACTGAAAAAAGTCTCCAAAAATATAGAGGCTGGAAAGAGCAACAACTGTGACCAAGCCAATGACAACTCCTCTGTTAATGCAGAGGCCGGGGAATCACCCTCTTGTTGGAAGTCCCCTCCTAAATGCATAATCGACATTTTGCGGAGTTCTTGGATCATGCCAAGGGTTACGCACACCTTGTAGTGGAAGGTGGGCTCTTGCAGGATCCAACAGAACTGAAGAAAGTCGAGAAAAGAATAGTGTCAGTTTTTGTCGTCGACAAGCGATCTCGCAAAATTTGTCGTTCGACTAAAGTCACAGTGTTCAAATCACTGGAGTCCCTTGGGTTTAAGCCCCTCCGAATTGTTAAGGGCAACGGATTTTTCATGTGGGACGTGCTGCTACCCACCGCCGATGACTGTGTAAGAGCAACAACTCGGGATCTGATTACGAAAGATCTAATCCTTCGTACAGAGTACGAGGGCCGGCGAAGGAGAGCAGCTGGCGGCATTCTTGTCCCAGTACGGCGAGATTCTGGGTGCTTCTTGTAATAGCCTGACCGGGGGATGGAGCTTTGAGATGATGCTCGATCAAAAAGCCTTCGGCTCTATCCCCAACTGTCTTGACGTTGGTGACCTGAAGCTGCCGGTCATCGTGACCGGCCGTAAACCAGTTTTCTGGAAGTGTGGAGTGACTGGTCCTTTTCCTGCCCAGAGAAGAAGGCCTCTGGATCTCAGGTCCCAATCGACCAAACTCCCCCTCTGACCGAGTCTTCTAGATCCGCCACGCCTGTAATGGGCACGCCGGCTACCAGGACCGGAGCGGTTGTAACCCCGGTTGGGTCCTCATCAAAGCCCCCATTCACCGAAGAGCCAATGACGTAACCTTAAGATGGTAACGCTGCACTGCGAAATAAAAGAAGCGAAACTGATAGAGTCTATAAATGATCTACTATGGGAATATCCAAAACAATTTAACCGCATTGGCCATTTCCCAGGCAAGTACCACATTGTTCTCGATCCCACTGTAACACCGGTGATACATGCCCCACGAAACGAGTTAAAGAGAGAGCTAGACAAGATGGAAAAAGACAGGATCATTAGGAAAAACGAACCCACTGACTGGGTCAGCAGCCTAGCGTATAGCGGGAAAAGCAATGAACAGATGAGGATTTTCCTCGACCCGAAAGACCTAAATAAGGCAATAAAAAGATGTCACCATAGAGTACCAACCCTGGAAAAAATAACCCACCAGATGGCGAATGCAAAATGGTTTAGCAAGTTCGATGCAAAAAATGGATATTGGTCTGTCGAGCTTGACGAAGAGAGTCAGACCCTAACATGCTTCAACAGCCCATTTGGAAGATACTGTTTCAGCTGGTGACGAGTCAAGATGTGTCCCAACAAAAGATGGACCAAATACTTGAAAAATGCCCCGGAACTATCGGTATCACGGATGATGTCGTGGTCTTTGGAAAGAATGAAAAAGAACATGACAATAACTTGCGCAACCTAATGGAAGTTGCTAAGGGAAATGGTCTGGTCTTCAACAGCATGAAGTGCAACATCAAAACCAAATCCATAAAATTTTTCGGAGGAATTTATGACGAAAACGGGGTACATCCAGAACCCCAGAAAATAGAAGACATCAAAGCCCTAAAGTCCCCTGCCAATGTAACAGAATCACGGCACGTGCTAGGTATGGTGACATACATGGGCCCCTTCATACCTCATTTGTCTGAGCATACTGCCAATTTACGTGACCTCCCAAAGAAAGACAAAGAGTATGCTTGGACAGAGAGCCACGAAAAGGACTTCTAACAAATCAAGGACCTCATCAGCAAAGAGGTAACCCTGGCATATTTTGACCCCACCAAGCCAACAACTATCCAAGTTGATGCTTCTAGTCGAGGACTGGGAGCGGCACTATTACAAAACAATAAACCAGTTGCATTTGCGTCCAAGTCACTCACCTTATCAGAACAAAGATATGCAAATATAGAACGGGAGATGCTGGCAGTAGTGTTTGGATGCCAGAGATTTCACACATATGTATATGGTAGGCCATTCACAGTAGAGACTGATCATAAACCATTGGAAATGATCAGCCAAAAAAACTTGTCTGCAGCTCCACCAAGACTACAGCGGATGCTAATGGAAACACAAGGATATGATCTCACTATAGTATACCGCCCTGGAAAAGAAATACTATTGGCTGACGGGCTATCGAGATTAGCGAACAAGAACAAATGCGATCCAGTAAACTTGGATGTCAGGATTGAGTTTGTACAGTTCAGCACAAACAAACTCGAGGAACTGAAAGAAGAATCGAATAAAGACAAGGTGATATCATTACTCAGGGAGAAAATATTCACTGGCTGGCCAGACAAGGCCAAAGACACACCCGTACTGCTCAAGCCATTTTGGGCATTCAGGGACGAGTTATCGATAGAGGACTCCTTGGTGTTGAAAGGAGGGAGGATAATAATTCCTGGAACCATGAGGAATGGGATTCTAAACAAGATCCACACATCACACCAAGGCATTGAAAAGAGTATCCTGAGAGCCAAGACATGCGTATACTGGCCAGGAATAAATGAAGACATTTAGGAGGCTGTCAAAGGTTGCCCCACGTGCCAGAAATTCCAAAATGAACAGAGGAAGGAAACCATTATACCACATGATGTCCCGTCAAGATCTTGGAAAGTGGTCGGATCAGATATTTTCTATGTCGCAGGGGAAACGTACTTACTAATAGCCGACTACCATTCAAAGTTCCTCTTTATCAGGAAAATGCACAACACATGCACAAGCCAAGAGGTCATATGCGCCGTGAAATCAATATTCGGAGAACATGGGATACCAGAATGTATCATAAGTGATAATGGCCCCCAATATGACAGCTACGCTTTCAGGCAATTTGCAAGAAACTGGGGATTCGATCACATCACTTCCTCACCAAGGTATGCTCAATCAAATGGATTTGTAGAAAGGACCGTTCAAACAGTAAAGAAGACCATAATGAAGGCCAAAAACAGCAGAACAGATATAGACATGGCATTGCTCTGTTTAGAAACAAAACCTAATATTGCTGGTAATATTACCAATGAACTAGTATAGAGGAATTACCCCCCCCCTTGCAATACAAAAAAAAAAGGAAATGGAAGATAATAATACGTGCATCATGTATGTACCTAACAAGAAGGGTTTTAAAAATAAAAAAATAAATAAAAATATCGCACCCTTCGCCACAGCCAAGAGTTTCGTTTCAAACGTACAGAGGGGGATGTAACATCCCTTGGGCTAGTGACTGCTAGAACTGCTGCTGCTGTCCCTTTGGACGCGAGAGCAGGGTTTGTTTACTTCCACCGGGCCTCGCTCTGGGACAAGAGGCCAGCACGCGAAGCTGAAAACATGTGTGTGTGTTAATAAATGTTAATAAAGGTATGTTAAATAATAATAGACCTGTCCGAGTCACCCTTATTTCAGTTTTATAGATTTCTACTGATAACCCATTAATGTCCACCGTGGAAAAAATTGGTGTTCTGTTTTTTTAATTGTTCGTCAAACTCAAACAGAATCGTCGACATTTTCTTCGACCTAAAACGCTCTCTTTCCACTTTTCAAAACGAGGTTAAATCAGAGCAGACGATAATGTGTCAATAGGTAAGTGGTTCAAATGTAAAAGCAAAAATTGTTTGAAATAATAAATGTATTTAGCAGAAGTATCTGAAGGATCTTAAAATAATTCAACAGAGTAAGCAGAAAATTACTTAGAGCAACAATAGGAAGGAAGTTGTGGAGAGCTATGAAAGCAATATCCTGAAAGAAGAAATAAAGTTAAGGAAATATTTGTCAAATTAATAAATTACATTATTGCCATTATTCGAATTTTTCCAAGAACCAAAAACAAGATGAAAATGAAAATTATGTCTTCATTTTTTTTTTTAATTTTATTTTCAATTATGGCAAAACAAACAGATGAACTAGAATCATTTACTGAGAGTCAATAATAAATTTGATTGTTTTTTTAATGCACATAAGAAAAAGGGATGATAAATTAAGAAGAGCAGTTGATATTTATTAGGTTGGTGCAAAAAAAATAATGACGTAATAATGTCGTTTTTTGACGTTAAAAATACGTCAAAAAACGACATTATTACGTCATTATTTTTGCACCAACCTAATAGAATAAGTAAAAAAAGAAATGCATTTTGCCCCTTATAGTTTCAATAAAAAAAAAAACCTTTTTTGAGCAATTCACATTTCAAAGATAAACAAAAATGAATTTTTGATAATGAATATTACATACTTTTTTGTTGATTTCATGTGTTTTTCTAAGTCGAAGTTTTTCACGTAGAGCTTTAAATATTCTTTGTATTTATACTGTGGTAAAAACAAAGGAAATTCTTGAGGCGGGGGAAAATCGCTGAAAGCCATCATTTCTTTACTTGTATTACAAACCACTTGTTTGGTGACAGTCGTTTCGTTTGGTATCGGGTTGGCATTATGTTCCCATAATCCGCAGAATGTATCGTTCCGTTCGAAGCAAACGGCAGTCAAATTTTCTTCCATACAACATTTTAAGGCTACGATACCAGACACGCCAGCTCCGATGATGGCAACTTTCATTTTTTACTACTTGTGTTTTGTTTTAGAAGAGATAAATAAGGGGATACTAAATCTGATATTGAGGCAAGTGGGCTAGTGATTTATAGAGGCGCGCACTCAAACGGAATGTGACCTAAAATCGAGTGTGAGACACAGGTACATGTGACTGTAGTTAGCGTGTTTAAATGAACCCTTTGTAATTTTTTAAGGTATGAAATTACAATGTTTTTTCAACGAAATAGAGAGAGAAAGAAGAAAGTGATAGAATCATATTCATATATTTATCTGGACCCAAACTCTTAGCTAGCGATAAGATTTTGGAGTAAAAAAAAATTTATTAACGTGTGTGAACATATTTGAACATGTGTGCACGGGCGCACGGGTTAAATATTCCGACTTTTGTGACTGATGATTAAAGATTTTGGCTTCTATATAAAGTCTCATAATGATCTTAATTGCTTAATTAATCTTAATTTGAAAACATTTTTTTAAATGTTCAGCAGGGTTTATAACTGTTAATATTTTCAAAATGTACTATTATTATATTTTATGCGTAGATCCACTTGCGTAGAAACTAGATTTTAAATTTTGTATTTTCGTTTTCTGACGTGGAAGCACCTACAAAAGCTCTTATGGGGGTAACTATAAGACTGGGAATTAAAATTACTCAAGCAATTGCGCCAGATGCACGGGCGCTTTTATCCATTCTTGGAAATACTGGATGAAACGGCAATCTTCTCCATGGTTCACACCAACATGCTCGGCAGCCATAACATACAGGAACCAGTATTTCCGGCTATATCGGCGTGACAGCTCCTGACATAAAAGGTGCTTATTTGCTACTATTCGTAACAAATGCAAGCGAGTCCTCGAAGAAGCTAAAGCCCTGTTTACTGAGAAAATAATCCACCGAATAGCCTCTTACAAACCTTGGCTCTTGTGACTACTGGCGTCTCTGTAATAGGGCATTAAATAAATGCAAGATATTTATTCCCCCCCACCTCTTCAATCGATTTGAGGTGTTGCCATCTTCTGCTGATAAATCTGAATGCTTTGCCTGTAAATTCTCCTCAAACTCTACTCTTGACTCATCTGGGGTATCCCTGCCTGACTCCCTACTTAGAACCGATT
Source organism: Acanthosepion lycidas (assembly GCA_963932145.1). NCBI lineage: Eukaryota > Metazoa > Mollusca > Cephalopoda > Sepiida > Sepiidae > Acanthosepion > Acanthosepion lycidas. The sequence continues at coordinate 9,423,612 of OZ010581.1, forward strand.
CTCTGTTAAGTGATACGCATATAACCCTTTCCATTGTTTCTGCTATAATCTCTAATCTTGTTCCCCACAAAGCATGTTAATTCGATGGCATCCCTGTAGTAGCCATTAATTGTGTTTCCGAACTGGCTCCTGTTCTCTCTAAACTGTATAATAAATGCCTCGCTTCCTCCTGCTTACTGGAAGTTATCATCTTCTGTTCCTCTTTTTTAAGAACTCTGGTGAACCATCTGACCCATCCCACTATCGGCCTATTATTAGTCTTCTGCTTCTTTTTAGGAAACTCCTAGAGGCCCCAATCAATGCTGAGTTGGTTCGCCATCTTTCATCGCAGGGCCCTTTTCTCAGACAACCAATACGGCTTTCGTTTCTCCAGATCAACTGCTGATGTAATAACAGTGATTACAGAAAGAGTCTATCATGCTTTAGATAAAAACTATGAAGCCCGGGCTGTAGCACTGGACATCTTGAAAGCCTTTGACAGGGTCTGGCATTCAGGTCTCCTCTACAAGCTGAAAAATTATGGTATCTCCGGGCATGTTTTTAAGCTCATCCAGTCGTTCTTATCCAATTGGTAAATAAAAGTTGTCGTGACTGGCTACTCGTCTACATCTTTTCATACTAACGCAAGTGTCCCCCAGGGCTCCATCCTTGGTCTTACGCTGTTTTTAAGCTTCATTAACGACCTTCGTAATGAAAGCAGCTCTCATCATCATCACCGATGGCACTACCATTTACTCCTGCATCGATGGTAAGGCTAATCAGACCGACAAGGTCAAAATGACAGCTGATGTACAAAACGATCTCAAAACCGTCGTTAACTGGGGTAAAAGCTGACTTGCCAATTTTATCGCCTCCAAAACTAAACTTCATTAATCATCTCAGAGACACCTTGCTGCCTTCCATCAGCATGGATGATGTTGTCCTCCAAGAAAGTGACTCATTGCGCCCTCTCGGGTTAACGTTCTCAGCTGACATGAGATGAAAAGACTACCTTTAATTCATCGCTAGACCAGCTTCTAAGAAAGTCGGACCACTGTGTCGGGTGAGACAATTTTTTTCTCTCTGGAATCTATTTTGCCTATCGATAAGGCTACCGTTCGTCCATACTTGGAATATTGCTGCCATATATGGCCCGTTGCCGCTGCCATTTTTCTGGAGTTCCTTCATAAAATCCAAAGAAGAATCAGCAATATAATTGGTCCTGATCTGGTGGCTCAGCTTCAGTCACTTTCCCGCCCCCGTAAGGTTGCCTCTCTGTACCTTTTTTATAAATACTTCCATGGTAATTGTTCAGATGACCTTTTCGCTATGGTACCTAAAGTATATGAATTTAAGCGTAATACTAGAATGGCGCCGAGATCTCATCAATTTATAGTTGAGCTATCTAGATGTAGCCGTAACTTCTATGCTAACAGTTTCTTATCTCGCACTTCTCGCTTGTTGAACTCCATCCTGGATCCTTACTTTCCAACCAATTTTAACAAGCAAAAATTTTAATGCAATGTCAATCGCTATCTACTGTCCTCCTGATTGATCTTTTCTCTTTCTCATCATTACTAATGTTTCTGTTTCTAATTCCTTCACACCCTGTAAACCCTTGCGTACTAGTGGTTCTACTGCCTTGCTTGGGTTGATACCGATTTTTAAAAAGTCATTTCTCTTTTGTTTAAACTTTGTCCCTTCTCAGATAGAATAATTGCCACTGGTGACGAACTCTTAGAACTGAAAAAAATTTGGTGATTATATTTATTCTAACAACAATTCGAAAGGAACGTAGCATATGAGACGAAAGGCAAAAATAGTCTAGCAACTTCGGCCTTTCTTTTTTAGGGGTTGCCTCCCTCATGAGTCAGATATTATCGCTAGCCCGCAAACGAGGGAGGGGAAGTAATACCTGCTGCAACTATCAAGAATTCAGTGATTATATTTTATTTATCCGGATGCCCCCACTGCCATTCAAATTAAATATGGTATGAGACGGAATTTAAAGGGTCATTCCTATGCGGACATGAGATTAAGGCGAAAAATTGCTCAAGCCTACTCGGCGTTTCTGCTTTTGGGGGTACTTAAGACGCATGAGGTTAACCATAGCTCTCTACCAAAGGGGAAGGACGTGTGATAACGGCCTCCTGGAGCTGTACTAAAGAATTTTGTGATGTCTATCCGAATGACCATTCAAGCAGAATGTGTAACAAAGCCGAGCTTAATGCGAGAGTCCCTCGCGTACATGGGACCACAGGCAAAAATATTCAAGCCCTTCTCCTTTAGTGAGCAGCTTAGTCGACAGTGATCAACCATAGCCTTTGTTGCGATAATGGAAGTTATTATCATTTTATATACAAATGGATACTTAAAAAATATATAAAATGTTTCTTGACAATTGTTGTTTCAGTTAGTTATGTGCCATGCGTGATACACGCGTAGGCGATCATGTATCTTTCGATACATGACTAACGAAGCAGATTTTTTCCCGCGGTAGGTTGCTATTTCTTTCTGCAGTAAACCAGTTGTCATCCAAGGCTATAGAACACTGTCTGTCCTGCTATTTAACCATAGCTAGGGGGAGAAGAAGAGGATTCATTGTTGTTTAGCGTTCAGTTTTAAATTTGGCTTTAAAAGGGTTCTCTGTATGTGTGTTCGATGGATGAGTTCTTGTGGTGAATGAGTAAATTGCTATGAATAAATGAGTCATGAGTCGGATTACCTAGGACTAGGATAGCTAATGAAGACCTTCCTGTCCCCATTTCCCTCTTAGCCTTTTGCCACAATTCTGTATTGTTCAGAATAAATACCTTCTGTATGTGTGTGTGCGCGCGCGCCCATGCGTGTATGTGTGAAATAGCATATGTTGATAAGGAATTTTTTTTTCATGTACATACGTTCAGAAAGAAGAGAAAGCTTTTTTGGGTTACCAACTCACTTTTTATCTGCTTTCGAATTAATTTCTGGTGCTCAGGTTTAGAGATTTTAAAAAGTAAATAGAACCCTTTCATTGGTTAATTATTGTATCTGCACGAACATGTGACGTGTTCTTTATTACATCCGCCAAAATCAACAACTTCAAACGAAATTAGTTTACCTTCTGCAGATTCCAGACACGAAGGTTATATCTGTCTTTTTTTCTTTTTCTTTTTTTTTCTTTTTATTTTTTTTCTGAGTTCTTTGGTTGTCCTGCCATTGTTGCGTGTGGACATGTGTCTTTTGAATATAGTTGAGGTAATTCACTCGTACAATGTGTGTGTTTTTTTTATCGTTTGAGGCTTATATGAATTGTTGTCGAGTTTTAGATTAGCAAATTTTGTTCATAATATTTTATGTATTAATTGTTTACCCGGATAAAGTGATCTAATTTTTATTGATGGCGATGGTATTGCTAAAAATGCCAAGTTTTTATCTTCATTGTTATTTATGGATTTTTAAGAATTGTTTTTATGGTTTAAATATTTCTTTCGAGCATACCATTCCAAATCTGTGTAATTTGGACTTCTAGTGACGTGTTTGAAGATAATTGTTTGGCGAAGATTTTCTCTTTCATTGCCCTAAATTCTCTTATCTCTTGTCGCTGGCAACTAAATATGATGGAAATGGAATCTTGAAAATAATATTCATTTTGTTTATGACTGTTGTTGGTTCGCAGTTATTTATTTCACGCAGGTCAAAGTATTTTGGTGTAGTTGCCCAATTAATAGATATTACTTCCATATAGACGAAATGAATCTATTTCTATTTTTTGTCTCATGTATACCATTAACGGGGGTTAATATCACATCACGTCGGTTAAGTTACCATTTATTGTGAGTGCTCGGCAAGAAAGAAATGTTCTCACAGTGTGCGTTTCCCCCGTTATTATGTCCATGATATAACAATACCTTAATCCACAGACGGAATTATTATGTCCATGATATAATAACAACTTAATACACGGACGCAATTATTATGTCCATGATATAATAACACCTTAATACACGGACGGAATGAAATAGCTGATAGTATCTATTCTATGGTGAGGATATATTTCCAAATGAGAATGGCGCCATGGGATCGTGATCTTCACCATGTGGCAGCTGGCTGACTTGAGCAAATCTCTTGCCTTCTACGTGCAAATGGACAGCTCACGTATCGTGACTCCAGGCAGCTAACTAAAGGACTGACCACTTTCGTCACTTTATGAAGTGGCGTCACTAAGCGTCCATCATGTGACCAATGTGACTTTATCTCAACCAAAAAGATATAATCGCCTTTTGCATCCTTACACCATGTTATAATGGAGGTTCAGCTGATTTCTGATTTTTATGATCTCGATGCATGTGGTACAAGTATCAATCATATCTCTAATTTGAGCGTTTATGCACGTTTATGCACTTTTTTTTAATCGGACTGTACAGATTTTTTTATTTTATTTTCAGACACTCTGTGTGGATCTTTTATAAAGTTTAATTACATAGTGAGCTTGGAATGATTATGTGCGTTGCTTTTAGTACGAGTCCTTTCAAGATTGATATTTCTTCTTTGATCAAATCACGTGGTTCTGCCCTGGGTATGACGATAAATTACATCCGGCAGCAAGGCCTCTGATCGGGAAGTTTTGAGGCGTGTAGAACCACCTCTTAATTGCTGATGTTCCCAGGTCCACTTCGACCCTGGGTGATAGCACCTGTTAGGGTCTCAACCATGGACAAATTGTTAACCCGCAAACAGGCGTTAAATCCCTATGAAAGTATGAAACAAATTTTTATAGTAAAAAGATCAGTATTTTTTATAGTAAAAAATTAACTGCACTACATTAAAAAAACAAAAACAAACGTATTACCAGCAATACATTAAAAGAAAATAATACCAACAATACATTTTGGAAAGAAAAGAAAATATTTCCAGCAATAAATTCTTGTTAAAAAATAAAAATTACCAGCAATACAGGTTTTTAAAAGAAATTAACAATGCTTCCAAGAAAATTAAATTTCGGCATTAAATCACCCATAAGGAGTTGATATGCCGCTAAACAAACGCTAAACTCTGAAAATATATGCCTGTATGTGAGAGAGAATTTCAATTTTAGTGTTCCATTCATCTTTTCTATATTTTATGAGTGTTAGGCCGCTTGTAATGGCTTAGTTTTTCATAGGACATCGGGTATCTTTTATAATTGAGTATATATATATATATATATAGATGTGTGTGTGTGTGTGTCAGTGTCTGTTATTTCTGAACTGGTATCCTTCAGATCCGCATGAGATCATTGGTTATTGGTTATTGATTATTGGAGACGTTATATCTCCAATAATCGAATCACAATTGGTTATGTAGTTGAGGTCGAACTCGTATGGCTGTAACACCAGTAAGAATCTTTATATGAGATTGCGCTGTCCGAAAAAGCGCGCAAATAAATAAAAATAAAACCTAAAGAAACACGAAGACCAGCAGTGCAATAATCAAGAATTTTTATTTATGTTTAAAAATAAATTTTCTTTATCCTTATCGGTTAAGATTATCATCTTTTATTCAGTAGGCATTTATTAAAGTTAGATGATTCATATTAGCATAGAACTTAAAGTTATATTTATCCTTTTCAATTCTAAAATGATAAGACTTTGCCGCTAATCAAGCACTGCGCTTAAATTCATAAAGTCTAAGTAATAGAGAAGAAAGTTCATCTGAACAATTACCCTGAAAGTATTTATAGAAATAGGGAAGCTATGTTATGGTGGTGGGAACGTGACTGAAGCCGAGATGCCAAATCAAGACCAATAACATTGCAGGTTCTTCTTTGGATTTTAATATATAGTAGGAGCACCAGACCACATGTGTCAGCAATATTCAAAGCAAGGAAGAATGGTAGACTTATAAATATACTAGATAGATTCTGTCGAGAAAAGTTGTCTAATGCGACACTGTGAACCAACTTTCTTAGCAGAAGACCTAGCAAATGATTTAATATAATCACTACACTTGATGTCAGTGGAAAATGTTAGTCCGAGAAGGCGCAATGACTCACTTTTCTGGAGGTTAGCATCAGCCATACTGATGGAAGATAAAAATGCGATTAAAAGAGAATAGTTTCGTTTTAGATGCGTTAGAAATTAGCAAGCCACTCTTTGCCCCATTTAGCAACATTTTTGAGATCAACTGCCAATTTATGACTATATAGAACCGATCAGACTTAGGAGTAAGACAATAGTAAATAGTTGTGTCTTCAGTGTAGATACCGGGCTCAGAACTGATGACACCAGGAAGGTCATTTGTCAAAATTAGAAACAAAGTAGGTTTAAGGATAGAGTTCTGAGGAACACCTGCATTAATGCAAAAAAATCTAGAGATGTGGCCGTTCAAGACAACTTTTATTTCGCAATTTGATAAGATTGAATCAGTTCAAAAATTCGTCCAGAAATACCATAAACTTTCAACTCGCAAAGAAGACCAGTATGCCAAACTCTGTCAAATGCCTTTGAGATATTCCAAACAATAGCCTGAGCTTCACCATTCTTATCTAAAGTCTGATAGTCTCAGTAATAATCGTTAACACATCAGCAGTTGACCTAGAGAAGCGAAAGCCATATTGCTTATCTAAAAGTAGATCCTACGATGTGAGATGCTTAACTAGTTCAGAGTTATATTTATAAGTTATAGTTATATCTAATATTTTGCCAAAAAGAGGTAGAAGGACAATAGCTAGAAAGATCTGAGGGTTCACATGAGTTCTTAAAGACTGGAACTACAAAAGAGGATTTATTGTAGAGTTTGGAAAGAACAGGAAACAGCTCAGGAATACATTTCTCAAGGAGTATTGTAGGGATACCATCAGGTCCACATGCTTTGAGGGGATCCAGTTTAAAAATGATATCAGTAACTATGGATATCATTAATAGGGACGCAGTTCTCAGCGAAATGTCAAGCAAAGATACTCCAAATGAGTCATGAGTAGAATTTGAAGAGAATTTCAAATACAACATTACAAGTACAGCAGATGTTAACACATCAAATTGAGTATAGAATATTTACTCTTATTATAACACTGTGGAGTAATGTATAGCAGCTCGGATTGAGAAATCGGAGATCCGAGTTCGAATTCCAGTCAGATCCATTAAATTCACTTACGTGCTAATGCCTTTGGGAAAGGTATGAATCCTCTTCTCCCCAGCTATGGGTAAATAGCAGGACAGACCGAATTCTATAGCCTTTGATGGCAACTGGTTTACCGCAAAAAGAAAGGGCAACCTACTGCCGGAAAAAAATCTGCCTCGCCAGTTATGTATCGAAAGATACATGATCACCTAAGCGTGTATCACGCATGGCACATAACTGACTGATTACAGAGTCACCTGTAGTCAGGTAAGCCAAACTTGTTAGAGGCTATACCGTGCCCCATTCTTTCAGTTCTATTTGAGGACACGTTTACAATTATTTCGAGTCTGTTATGGTAGGAACTATTAGGCCGGTACACTCAGAAAAAGTAATGTCTGTGGGCTATAGTGAATGAAAAGGGCGGTGTGAAGCAAGGAGAAGAATGTGCTTTCACCTGGTATTTGCGAGAAGGTACAAAATTTATTTCAAGCTTTCTAATATTTTATTTAGGTACGTTAGCTTTTTAATCTTATGAAAACACTTGTTGAGAGAATGTTAGAAAATTACCAATACATTTTAAATTTACTATAGTTACTTCTCTGATTACCTGATATTTCATTTTAAATTACAGGTATCCCTTTTTGTGGAGGTCAAACAGACACATTCTACCTATTGCAAATATATATATATATATATATATATATATATATATATATATATATATATATGCATGTTTCATTAAAAACTACAGACAAGGTATTACGATTAAGCTTTTTATTTAATTTTTCTTGTTTTCGAACAAGCGTTTTCTTTTTTAGACACAGAGTGTATAGAAACTGTCCAAATGTTCTATAATTCCAAGCGCTTTCGGATATACTTTTAACCATTATCAAGGATGATTTTTTTTCAGTTTAATTGTGTGCGTGTGATATATGTATGTTTTTAGTGTTATAGAGATGTTTTATTTTCCGAACATGGTTAGCACATTGTAGCCTTGTTCGTAGTTAATATTGTTAAATGTTGGCTTTTTCTTTTTATTATTATTAGGGCTTCCATTATTTTTAATCTTTTTTTACAGGTGGATGAGGTTATTATGTTTTTGTTTTCTACTATTATGTTTCGGGTGGAGTCTGGTATGTTTGTGCGTGTGTTTAAATGGGTTCTAATAGATCTGTGGTCAGATAGGTGCAGCGTAAGGCGTCTGGATAGGCATGTAGTCGTGTGGCCGATGTAATTATTTATGAATTCAGTTTAATCAGGATCACAGTTCCTTAAAGGTCATTTGAATTCATACATAATATTCGTTCGTTTAATTGTGACTTTGCTGGTGTGTTGTTATTTTTGAGGATAAGGTTAGCTGTTTTAATTTTTTGTAGTAGATAATTAATTGAATTTTTGATACACTACTCTAATTGACCCGAATAAAAAAATCAACACAAATGTGCCCGAGCAAGCATCTGAATTAGGGATTAGACAGGTATCCTCGAATACAACTGGCCAATTGTTATGTATATTATATGAAATGGATTAAATCCGACAAATATTTTAATATTTTTTCTGTTTATACGTTTTTTATGGATTCACTTATTTGAGTAAATGATCTGTTTTTTAATTAAACAGTATTAATTACATTTACAGGCCTGAATGTTCGAGAAATTTCGTAGAAAATATGCTTTCTCCGAAAGGAAACGGACCTGTATCATATAGGGAACCATCATTAATCCTAACGTGCTATAACCATTTAGTCACAGAGAACTTCCGGTTAGCAGTAATTCGAGCTTTGCTAACCGGAAGTTCTCTGTGGCTGAACAGTCATTAATATTTTAATATCTACACCCTTTTGCGGCCCCGGTGACCCATGCAACCTGTGTTTTCTGAAAAAAAAGTTTCATCTTCTAAAATATTAATGAGAGAAATCTACACAACAAACGGAATGAACTTATGAAATCACTAAAGTATTTTAATTCTGGATAGATAAATTATTCAAATATTACATGCTCTTTACATATTTTAGGTTATATGTTGATTAACCTCCGCTTAAACCATTTACGCGTCTATTAATACTTAATGAGCCACACGGCATTCAACTTTTCTTATTTAAACTTAAAGCTTTCATCTTTTTTGCTTTTTTTACAAAAGCCCCCTACCTACACTCTGCATTTTGAATTTACACCCCAATAATATATTGTTTATACTAATTTTGAGCTTTGAATCTGCGTTTAATTTAGCGTTCCTCCAATGAGACACATTATTTAAAAAAAACAAACAATCGTAATAGGCCTTCATTCACCAGTTCGTGCCTGATGAGTTGGTAAAACCATGAAACTTTAAGTTGCACTGCAGACGTAAGTATATGTATATTTATTAATATATACTTCTTAGCTCTGTCTAACCACATTGAGCACTCTTTTGTTTACACTTTATATTAAATTAAGTAAATGTTTATTCGCTTATCTGTGTATGCACGCTAACGCACGTATATAAAGTTGCTAATATCTAATTATTTGGTTTATATATATATATATATATATATATATATATATATACTTTTTATATACTGGGTGTGATGCATAAATTGTCGTCTAAATTACGTAAAAATGTAAATAACACTGACATTTTATTTTAACTGATATATTTACCAAAATTACACTTAAACAACTTGAAATGTTAAAGAGAAAAGTTATTCAACAAAATCGCCATTAGATTCGACTACATCCACCAGACGACTTCAGAATCTCCTGCAACACTCCTGGACGGTCTCCTTGTTTAAGTTGATGAATGCTGCCGTAATCTTTCTCTTCAGTTCATCTTTGATGTTACAAGGAGTTTTGTTGGTCTCTTACTCAGCTGCACCCACACATAATAATCAAGGGGGTTGCAGACTGGGGAGTTATGTGGATAGATATAAGGAGTGATGTGGTCGCAAAAACTGTCTAACAGCCATGACAGAGTTCTCATGTTTGCGTGTCATGGTGCAGAGTCCTGTTGCCATACATGAGTTCTTCCAGCAGCCACCCTCTTGACCCAGAACAGCACTTCCCCCTCAAGGCACTTAATGTAGGCCTCCGTGTTGAGTCTGAGGCCCTCACCAACAAATTCTGGAATTCGTTTCCTATAGCTGTCGTACCTTGGAAATCACCATTAGACTCATCCAACTCTTTCCGGATCATCTGCACTGTCCTCAAATTGACACCCAAACACTCTGAAATGTTCGTATTGGACCTTGCGGCGCAAATGCCAAGCAGTACAGCATGCCGTTTCCAGATTTCTGTCGTACGGAGTTGCGTCATGGTGCTCTTTTTCTTACAGACGGTGCCCAACTGACCCTACTATACTGTGCAGTCGACAAAATAAAATACAAACAATGCGCATGCGCAAAATTAAAAATATAAAATGGCGACAAATTTCCCATAGTACCCGATATAACAGAATCAGCATTAACTCCGCTAACAAAGAAATATTCCAACAACACAGTAGCTTTTATAACACTGCCCTAAAAAATAGTGGATACAAGAATGCAAACATTAATTATAGAAACAATTGCACTAACCAGAAGAAAAAAAAACAGGAAAAGAAAAATCATTTGGTTTACCCCTCCGTTTAACCAAATGGTTAGTATTAAACTAGGACAGAAATTTCTAGCTTTAATTGATGAACACTTCCCTACCAATAGTAGGCTTAGTAATATATCTAATAAGAACACACTAAAATTGAGTTACAGCTGCACTGAAAATCTAGAAAGTATAATAAAAAAACAATAATAAAATCCTGAACAAATCCCCATGCCTGAATAGTATTAATAAAAACCCGACACTTAAATTAGACAAAAACAGTGAAAAATTATGATTGTAGAAACCCAGAAGACTGCCCATTGGAAAATAAATGCTGCGTCAAATCTGTGGTATACCAATGTACTATCTCATCCACTGAGAGTCCTAATACTAATATGATATACATTGGGTCCACGAAGAATGAATTTAAAGTCAGATGGAGGCAGCATAAGTGCTCTTTCAACAATATAAATAAAAGAAATCAGACATCTCTATCTAAATATTTTTGGCATTTGAAGGAAAAGTAAAATGGAAAATTATAAACAAAACTAGAACTTGTAAAACTTGGGATGACCCATGCCCTTTATGCCTACATGAGAAACTACACATTATTAAGTTTCTAAATAATAAAAATCTATTAAACAATAGACATGAGTTAACGGTTTTTTGCCGACATCATCAAATCTTTGCATTGAATAATTAGCATAAATTTTTTTTTAAATCCATAATCCTAATAAATACTTTAAATACCCTACAAAAAAGATAACCCTTTATGAAGTCGTCAAAAAACAAATGTTACGGCAGTTTTTTTTATATACACAAAACCCTTTCAGAAAAAATAAAATAAAAAAATAAATAAATCCCCATAGACACGTAAACCAGACTAGACGAAATCCTCTTCCGTTTTAAATTTTGACACCCCAACCTTACCCTGACTTGACACCTATGAATGTAACTCTATACTGATACAAATTATTAACACCCTGCTCCCCCTCTTTATATGAACAATCGTGCTGGCCGTTACCATGGAAATTTTGATTTCAATAATGAATCTGCTATTAAAACAAGTAAATTTCAGAAATAAGTTATTCCAAAAAAAATTTCGCTTGAAGATGGAACAGAGCTTACTTTAATTCATTTTAATTCAAATAATTATATTGAAGTTTTCGGCTCTTGTTTTGAAACATGAGACCTTTTATGTAGCGTGTTGGAATCATATTTTTAAATAAATAATTACATTTATGCTCTAATTTTGTATCAACCACTATTTTTTTAAATAATAACAAAAATACGAAAGAACTTTGGATTATTTACCTAACCAGTTCTTTCCTATTTTCTATATATTTTCACACACACACACACATATATATATATATATATATATATATATATATATATATATAAACACTTTGGGAAATACTGAGTTCAGCAATCTTGAGAATTAAACTTTTTTCTATCCTCTTTATATACAAATAGATATGGATATAAAAACTAATTAAAATAACTGTAAATATTAAAACTTACTTTTCTTCTGTGAAGAAACAACGAAAAAAAAAACAACGCCACCATCATCATCATCATCAACAACAACCGCTTTAATTTGGTCTTCATAATATAAAAAAGATCCGTGGTTTCATACGATATGCAATCATCTGGGAATAGGTTGGAAAGAAATCTGATGAAGTATTTCTACAAATTTCATTTACATAGTCAATCAGTTTGAATGCAGAATTGTCCTTTTAGACTAAATTACAAATGCCCGGTCAATGAAAGCCGAATTTTTCCTTATGAGCTAATATTACCATTATATAAAATGATGAGAGATAAGGGACTTTTTAGCATTAAAGATGATACTCACCTGGTTATTAGAAGATATGATTGTAGGATTTGAGGTTAAGTGATGTTGAAAAAAAATACTTCGTTTAACTGGGATAAAAAAAAGCACCAACATACTTGAAACATTTTAGAGTTTGACTTAACTCCTGAACTTGTCTCATCTACTATTTAAAAAGAATAATGTAAGCTAATGTCCGAGAACCAGAAATGGTTTGCTTTTATGATTTTCCTAGTGTTTCAATAATCGTGATGACAAACAAAATCCACTGTTTCTAGGTATCTCGACGAAGTTAAGCAACGTCGAGCTTGGTTAGTACCTAAATGGCTGACCGTTTGGGAATGCCAGATGCTGTAAGCTAGGATGTGCAGAGGATAATGGATAACGACTCACAATTGGAAAGCCGAGTTCCAAATCCAGTTGGGTTTGTTATATTCATTTGGGAAATGTATTAATCCACCTCTTCTGTCCCCAGCTATGGGTTAATGAGTAGGATATGTATCAGTAAATCATTATTATCTCCAAAAGATTCGTACACTCTAAAATATTTTCTGGCTTTAAATAACCGTTTATGGGTCGATAAGGCGTAAAAAATCAGTCTAGGTATCTAGGTATTTCTGACGGTAGCCATAATGCTAGAAGGTGATTAACTATCAATTGGTTTCATCTTTCAGTAATAACTGAATCTTTTATTGTTGCAATGTTCATTCCATCAGTGGTTACTGCTACAAAAAGGAGTTTAGAACAAGACAAGGTAAAATAATAAACTGATTAAAATGGTAAAAGTTGAAGGAACTGATAAAAGAAACTATAGACGCTTAAAAAAAGAAAAGAGCAAAAAACTGGGGTGAATAGGAACAACTACACATCTTTCAAGAAAGAAATGAAAAGAATTGCAGACGAGATTGATGTATTTTTATACAGTGGACACTGGAAGAGAGAAATAGCAGAGGCCCTGAACATTACTATATACAAAGTCTAGATATACAGAACACTGACGAACAGAGACTGTCAACAAACATCAATCATAAGTGAATGAAGCAAGTTAATTCGAGCATACAAAACAACACATGACTGTTGTTACGGTGACTCACTGAGAATAGTTCAAGTCCGATGCAAATTAAGAGTAGAGAAGAGCGAGAGAAATTTATATTATACAACCATCTGCCCGACAAAGACGCCTTCCACTGATGCATCTCCTAAGTAACACGTACCCACTTTACTCAGGAGATTCACAGTGCAAGTGAATTTCTACTAAAACAATATTTACGCCCCGATTCCAAAACTGCATGAATTTAAACGTGCTATTAGGTTGGCATCTCAGTCTCACTCACCCTTTCACTGTCGAAACGGTTAAATGTAACCGTCTCTTCTACTCAAATAGCTTCTTCTCTCGCACTTCCCGTCTGTGGAACACCCTTCATCTTACTTGCTTCACTGATAACTATAATCTCCAACTATTCAAATGCAATGTCAATCGACATCTCCAGATACCTTGATCTATTGGTTGTATCCTCAAGGATACTCGTCGCCAATATGTTGTGGCCGTGTTGGGGCCAGAAATAAAGACACAAGAGTGAATTTGAGTTAACAAATATATTAACGAAAATCGGTAATACAATAATATACAAACGAACAAGAATGTTATGTCCGAACTGTCAGAGCTAAGTGCTGGGAAAAAAACTACTCTGACAAAAACAGTACCTGCTTTTATTTGCAACTATGAGAGTCCATTCGTGTACGGGTAATTTACCATAACACTATTCCCCGTCCTTTTCTTCAGCCTTTCTTCTATCACGCCCTCTTTACTCTCTGTAACCCCTTACGTGCAAGTGGCACTCCTGCCATGCTTGGGGTGAAATGCTTAAAAAAAATAGGGGAACAGGGTTCAGGAAGACAGACGATTGCGAGTAACATTCCATTTAAATTTTTGATAATCGTTGGTGGCAGGTAAGCAAGAAATTGGAAGTGAGTTCCAGAGGTGAGAAGAGCAAGTAAATAAATTAATAGAACTTACAGTAACATTTAGCTTTTCAGTAGTAAAAAACGATGAGACCTAATTGCCAATCCAGTATTAAATTTAAATTCATGTAGTCGAGGTACCAAGAAGAACTCATTGACGGCAGTTGTATTCTTAACTTTTTGCTTAAGATTTTTTTTTTTTAATCGTTTCACGCCAAGCAAAATAAAGCCACTATGACACCAGGGGAGGGGTTACGAGAAGTGAAAGAGAATAAGAAGTTTTTCGTGAAGAGAAGTGAGGAAAGGACAATAACGGAACAGGGTTCAGTTAGACAGAAGATGGCAATTGACATTGTATTTATATTTTTGAAGATTGTAGGCAGCAGTGAACCAATAGTGAAAAGAACTTACTAGAAAATTTGCGAGGAAATTATTTGTAGAAAAAACAGAAGCATATTTTTAGTAAAATTTCTTTTATTTCAAGTCACAAGAAAAAATCATATCCGTCAGGAAGTGAGGGATATCCTTGTTGAAGCTTAATGCAGAATTAAGACAAATTGTTTTTGAAGACCCCTTTCCAAGAAAATCTTTATGCTATAGAAACTTAGAGCAGCCAAAACCAGGATCCATGAATTCAAACAAACAGACGTCTTCTTAACACATTCTCTAGTAATAGTTAATATTAAACTAGCAATCCTAAATATAGAACAATTAATTTCCTGAAAAGAAGTTATAGTTTCTCTACAAAACTGTCTATAATAAATATCAATATCTTAAATAGTATAGGTTTAATATATTTTTACCTCTGACGTGCCAAAAGTAATGAGATTGCAGTATGTTAAGATAATGCCATCTTAATATGGACATATCTACAGCTATATCAATTGTACCCTGACATATAATGTGCCAATAAACACCATCTAGGATGTTCATAGCAAACTAATGTGAATTATCAAATGTTTGAGAACAGGGCATAACAGCAGGTGTCAGAAGAATGAGACTTTCTGGAATTATGGCGACATTTGATATTGTCTATTGTGTTATATGCATACCAGGAATACCTCACTGAAATTTTCAGCAGTAGCAGACAACCAACATTGGCTCAAGTCAAATTCAGACTCAGTTCAACATTTTTAGCTTTTATGGTATATAAGAGAAGGCGGCTCACTAAGATTACCTTGTTAACACCAACATACTATGAAACAAGGTGTGCATATGTGTTACACAATACTGGACAGTGCCTCACCTGGGCTTCTGATATAAATAATTGAAGTACTGGCAATGAGTGACATGGTTCAATCAATTTATCCAGAGATAACGGTGGGGATTAGTGGGATTCATTGTGTAGAATAAAGGAGGTTAATTTAAGGCAAAGAAGAAAAAAAAAACGAATCATCTCACTAAAAAATAAAAGCGCAGTTTATTGGCAATAAATTTTATTTTTGAAATATGATATATTTGGCAGTATGGTCTTAAGTCCTGTAAGAAAAATTAAAAGCGGCAGGTTTGGTAGCGGACTTTTCATTGGTCCATGAATTGACCAATCAGCAACTAGCTAGAAAGTGATATTTCCTGATTAAAAAAGAAATAGATTGACTGGAGTCGGGAAGTTGCTCATTATACCAGTGGTTCCCAAACGGTGCGACAGAAAAGGATAGCAGGTGAGGCGGAACGATTGAAAGACAATCAAAAATTTAGAAACAGTTTTAAAATATTCATATGCCAAAAATAAATATGATTTCAAAATTTTAAATATTATTATAGAATATTTTTAACTGCATGCATGAGCTCCAATATAAATAGTTATAAATAATTATTGACCGATTTTATCATTGTGATATTTTTGCATTATATCAAGTATTAAGAATATATTAACTAGGATCCGCGAATAGGAGGAGAGAATTATCAATGATAATGTTCTGACTTTGAAACCGTGGTTATCTCTCTTTAACCCTCTGTTTGTTTTTGTTTTTTGTTTTTTTGTTGTTTTTTTTTTGTTGTTTCTTTTTATTGTTAAATGCTCTTTTTATCACATAAAATTTGGCGAGGTGCGAGCAAATTTTGATTCCAAAAATGCGAGCAGAGAAAAAAGGTTTGTGGACCACCTCACTATTCCCTCTTCATCAGTGAGGAATGGTCAGCAACATTTTCTTGATACAGACTCCACACGCCGTGTCATTTACTACTACTAGAAAATCTTTTGCCAGGCGAAAAGATGGCTTCTCACTTTCATTGCAAAGCAATGACTGTACTTTATCAAACACCAATTTGAACCACGGAGGATTTAGTAACGATATGTCATTAGTGCAAAGTGATTGCAAAATATCTTGTGTTACGGATTTGCAACATATAGAAATATGAACCCTAGATTTTAAAAAAAAGAAAAGATGTGTTCACTCACATAGAAACACACGTCACAGGTGTCGACGAACAACAAACACAAGATGAACGTTTGTAAATAATATTATAGAATCAAAATAACAGAATATAGAAATGGTCTGGGATAACAGGCGTAAAATCAATAAAAGGCACTTATCTGATGTGGGGATCTCCAAGCATTCGTGTTTCATGAATTTGTAAGTTCAAATATTCAGAATGACAAATCGACAGAGTCACTGTAAAATATCCAAATACAAGTTGATAGTTCTTTTTTCCGTCATATAAGCTGGACGGCTCTGGAATGATACTTCGTTTCCTCTCTGATAATCGAATTACATCCAAAATGAAATTGAAATGATTTCTCCGGGTAGATCTGGGAAAATGGAAGCCATATTTAAAACTGTTTCTAAATTTTTGTTTGTCAGAGAGTAGGTTGTGAGAGATAAGATGCTTAACCATGTCAGTATTGATTAAAGCCTTTAATACTTTGCCGAAAAGCGGTAGGAGACTAATAGGATGATATAGTGGTCAGAAGGTTCTCCAGATTTCTTAAAAACAGGAACTACAGAGGAGGACTTCCAATAAGCTGGAAAGCAGGAAGCAGCAACGCAACAGTTGTAAAGTTTGGAAAGAACTGGAACCAACTCGGGAGCACATTTCTTTAGATCGGCGGCTGGGATCCCGTCACCTCCGCTTGCCTTATTTAGAAATGATGTCTGAGGCCTGTGACGGAGTTATGCACATATCACTCAGTAGAGCTTCTATTCTATGAGGGAAATCAGGTATGGTTACTCCAATGGAGTCAAGTATTGAGTTCGGAGAGAATTTCCGTGCAAAGGATTCAACCTTATCTTCTGTAGGTGTCAGGACTTGATTGAATAGAGGAGGGGCTGAGGATTTGCTGTTGTTCAACACTCTCTTGCAATGCCGCCAATAATCTCTAGAACCGAACTTGCGTGATGCTATATGTTGTTTCATTCTGTCAACAAACAGTAGCTTCGCATCTTTGAGGACATGCTTGCACGCATTACGATTAGAGACAAAGAGACGTCCGTTGCAATCAGACGTGTTGCTTTGGTACAGCTGAGAGAAGTGATTCCTGTGGCCGATGCAGATGAGAACTAAGTATGTATGCGGCTTAATTTGATATTTCCATGGTAGAAGGAAAGCATTGATGCCGGCTTTTCACCATTTATGAACAGGATGATTAAAAATTGCATTCCAAGGGACGTCACGAAGGAAGTTACAGAACGAGTCTCAATCCGCACGTTGATGACAGAAAGATATTCTGTTAGTAGGAGGTTCATTGTTGGTAAAGGAGCAGAAAGATATGTTTACAGACACAAATCAGAGTTGCCAAGAGGGCAGAGCTGCAAAGTACGACATGAGTCCGGGATAGAGATAAAAAAAAGAGATCTAGGAGAGAAGCGTGTACATCAGGGTTACTGGGAAAACGCGTCCCATACTTGAGTGAGAGATTGAGTGATTGAGAAATTAAGGGTCTGGATTCCAGCGGGGCTAGTGACAGTGTGTTTAATCCCCCGGCATGGTGGGCATTAAAGTCACCGAACACAAATATATTTGTAAACGGGTGTAGCGTGATGGCCTTGTCTATATTATCAGAAATACTATCTAGCACGCAACAGTCATAAGAGGAAGGGGAACGATAGAGAAAGAAGAGATAGCTGGCTGAGTTAAGTAGAGACATATGGAGATACGTGTAAGAATGGTCTGGAGATTCAAGATAGAGTTTCCTAGCTATCGGAAGATGTTCACCGACATAAACTCCCGTGCCATGCATGCGGACATTGAAGTTCTTCCTAAGGCGAGGAAGATAGCGAGAAATCAGAGGAAGGGATTGAAGAGTTAAGATTAAGCTAAGGATGTCCGAAAACTTTTCGAAGAACAACGATTCCACACTGCAGAAGTTGGCACGGATACCACGAATGTTGAAGAAAGTAAGATTGAGTGATTTTTGTTGAGCTGGTTTAGATTTATATCTTTAGTATCTTATAGTCATGATGTGTTGTTTTGGTAAGGAAATGCCTAAGCTAATAATAACAGTTGGTCGTCTAATGTAACATGTGCTGAAAGGGAACTGGGGTAGACTGCAACATAGTGTGGCCTTGGGGATTGCCCGCCGGAGGTGCTTGTAGGGACAACCTTCCATTCGAGTCATGGCACTGCAAGAACCCCGATATTATGCGACTGTTGATCAGAGCAGGCTCTCAAGACGCTACGCAAGAGTTCAGGCTCCTAACTACCAGTCGAGAACAACAACTAGAAAAAATTCATTACAACGCCACTATTAAGGCTTGAAAAAGGAAAAGGAACCGGAAAATGGAGGGGGGTGAGGTAATAGGAATAGGGTAACGAAATTGGTAAACCACACAATGTTCTTTGTAAAATGGTCAATGTGGTAGCGTAGCAGTGAAGTTGACATTATATGGTCAAAGTAGACTGACATCGTTTCAATGGTCTTTTGATACAGTTACGGCGACATGGAAGTGATTTTTTTCTGATTTTCATGGCCGAAAGCATACGAATCTCTCACCTCTCACTTGGAACGAGAGGTGATGATCGGGGTGGGATGAAGGACTGCTTTACTTAACCTATTTTGTTTGCGGCTTCTATCAAAAGAATTGATACCAAGAACAACCAGTCAACCACAAACGAGTGACACTTGAGTTTATATATATATATATATATATATATATATATATATATATATATATATATATATATATATATATGGACACACAATTGAATGAAACGAATTAAAGTGCAAGTTTCAGTTTTGTAAGTTATAAATTTAAACTTAGTATAATATCCAAGTATCCAAATTGTTGGAAAAACTGTCAAGTCAAATTTCCTCATTCAGTTACCCAATCAGGATGGACTGCCAACATTATTTAAACGGGGACTATTGTCCCCACGGAGATAGCAGTCCCCGTGTAAATAATGTAAATACATCTAGGCTTAAATTCGTTCTTGGTTAGTGAATCTGTAGGATAAAAAATTGAAACATTAAACAATTTGATAGGGAAAAAGTGTTATGCACATGTAGATACCCGTTTGGTCACTGAACATACCACTAAGTTTCATTTTTTTCTTAAAAAAAAAAAGAAAAAAATACTATTATACACTAATCATTTTGGTATCAGAATATCTTTAAAGATTTTTCAATTCCACTATAAATTATACGGTAAATATGAAGTTTACACAAGTTTTAATTTCGGGATAAAATTATTTGTATTGATTCAACTAAAGTGAATCGTCAAAAGTTTAACAAGTTCCGAATCAGAAGAGACAAGTCAATTCTGTATTGTCTTTTGCACACATATGGAAGAAATGTGCATGGTCATATGAATGCGTACAATAAAAGAATGTTACCATCCAATCCTACAATAGTTTGATGCAAAATGCTGAGTATTAATAGAAAAAAGTATAAAACTTAGTATTAACAGAAAAAAGACGGCCAGAATTTACAACTGTATATTTTGTTCAACTCAAGATTTCAGTAATCTGTGAGGTTTATTTTTAACTTGGAAAACTTAAAATTAAATATGCAAAATATGATTAAAAACTTTCTCTCTCCACCAATCGGATTAAATCGACACCATTGACCTTAGTTACTAAATTAAATAAAGCTTCTTATCTAGCAAAATAAATTTTACATTATCTTGAATTTATAGGAGGGACTAGCAGTATAACCCGTCTTCAACCAGATCTTTTATTACTGGGAATTTTTTGGAGTAGTTTAAGTTTAAAGTCAGCCCACCTGAAAATCAATATTAGTAACAACAATTGGGTGCAATTGAGGCACGTCCCCAAATGGGGGGGGGTAACAATCTAAATGGGGGGTGGCTCTGAAAAGGGCCGTTTTTGCGTATTCTCAATCTTGTTTCAGCCTCACGCGCAGGAGCAGTTTCCCCTCAGCAGTTGAGTCCTTTGATCATCATTTTCAGCCTCGCGCGCAGAAGCGTTCGGATGAAAACTGTGGAAGCGCATAAACGACATCCGATCACACACACACATACATACACATCTTGCTTGGGGGGAGACTTTAGACAAAACCATTCAAGTGATTCCGAAAGGGACAAGAGCTGACGAAGTAAATGCCAGTATAAAGTCTTCCTACCTGTGGAGCAGTGTGAAAAAGCTGGCTCTTAACCAACATGAGACTGCAGCTCAGTGGTCATGAGGAAATGTGTGCTTTTTCTAAGAAACTATTGGATATTGGTAATGGCACTTTAGTTGGCGAGCAGGATGGCCGGATCAGTTTGCCTTTTGGACATATGGTATGCGATTTAAAGAAACTAATGACTAGGGTGTTTCCTAACACGAGGATTCAGTTTAAAGACCACAACTGACTGAGAACCCATGCCATTTTAGCTCCAAAGAATGTAGCAGTTGTTGATTTGAACATCAAACTTTTGGAATAGTTGCCAGGTGAGCGTCGCAACTACAATTCCATTGACGCTGTGAATTATCCAGTTGAATTTTTGAATAGCCTAACACCAACACCAGCAAGCTTCTCACTTCACAATTGGTGTAGTGAGAAGCCACTCAAGATTGGAGCACCAGTGATTCTGCTAAGAAACCTAGATTCACCGAAGCTTTGAAATAGCACACGATTTGCAATTAAGAAGATGATACTGTTATAAAATAAAATAAGACATATCTCGGATGATTTGCAGGCACATAAACTAACATACTTAAGAGTGAGAGCCGGATGTGAACGGGGCAAGGCCCCGTCACAAAATGACCATTATCATCGTCTACGCATAAACCCGACGCACAAGTTCCGGTCGAAAAATAAAATAATATTTTAAAGTGTTTCTATTTTTCGACCAATAAAAATGCTTCCCTCCTAATTATACTCGCGTGGTTTTACGAGCCTGCTAAGCCATAAAAAACGCCATAACAGGGGTCACTCGGGCAGTACAAGAGCAGTCAACAGGAGGCCAGGGGAGAGACCTGTCACGGTCAAGAGCAGCAGTCAGCAGGAGGAGCGTCACGCCAACCAGTGAGAACTACTACGAGAGATCAACTCAGACCGGGAGTCGGTTTATGAACTATACCACAAGGTAGCTGTCCCAAATCCACCCTTTCCGATTAAAATAAATCACGTAAATCTATTTCTGCTATTGTCGCAGTTCCTTCTTGCAACCATACGCTTGTCTATAACAATTCCAACAGTCTTTGGGGCTCTTACTAGCAAAGCAAGCGGTGAGGCTTTATTTACTGCTAAAATCCAACTTATTCCCTCGGATATACCTATCCAGTTCAAGCAGTTGCAATTCCTGCTGAAACTGAGTTTTACAGTCAGCATTAACAAAACTGAGAAGCAGTCCTTGTACGAGGTAAGCCTTAGCATTGCAGAACCCATTTTCTCCTATAGCCAAATTTATGTGGGATGTTCAAGAGTCGGCAATCTCAATTATTTGTTCATTTATACCCCCCACACGGAAAGACCAAAAATGTTGTTTATCAAGAGGCTCTGCAAACTTGATAAGAAAAACCCAGTCACCAAGTTTTTACGATTTAACTGTACATTTTATCAGTGTTGTAAATCTTTAGTTAATCTATATGTTATATTTGTAAATATTTATATAAATTTATTTTCAGGTCTATTGTGAAACGTTATGTCAGTCTTTTTGTCCATTTATTGTAAATTTATTTTAACACTAGACCTCTTAAGTGCTATATTCTTTATAAGCGCATAAAAGCTCTTTTCAGGTCCACCTACTTTGAATTTTTACTTTCAGGTAACTGAAGAAAGGATATGAGAACGGGAACTGGGAATAACATCCGCTTTTCCGTGAATGGGTACGTCAGCTAAGACTTACACATTATATATAGATATACAGTGTAACCCGGATATAAGAGAGATGTCGGGGCCGGAGAAGTCTCTTATATCCGGGTTTCTCTTATATCTGGGTTTGGTCTATTTTATATACATTAACACAGGCTCTAATTTGGGACCAGAGAAAATCTCTCTTATATCCGGGTCTCTTATATCCGGGTTACACTGTATATGTACCAAGTGTAACAGCAAGATTGTCCAAATCGTGTAACAGCATAACTATCCATCCCACAAAATGTTTAACATCTAAAAAACCACTAAACTAATTGAGATTTTTTTTCCAGGTTTTCAGATAAGTCGTTTAGCCACCTTGTCGTAAGAATCACTGAAAAGTCTTTTGAGTTATTCAGCTAAAAAGAGAACAGGTTCAAATCGTTTTGTGTCAGACCCACTGTTTTCCCAACTGAGCAATGGTGAAAGGAAAAAAAGATCATTCAGTCTTTCAACATTCATATTCTGTCTCCCATCTTCAAAGTCCATACAAGAACCATCAAGAGAACGGTGAATAATTAAAAAAAAAAAAAAAAAAAAAAAAAAAGAGGAGTGAAAAAAAGACTTGAAAATGAAATCGTACGTGAAAGATGCGAGGCAACTTGTTACACCAGGACAGAAATTTAGAGGGGGCGATGATCATCTTGAATAAGCTGGAAAAGGATCCTTGAATAATATATAGACTTTATTTCAATCCTTCATGAGCTTCCGATCCTTAGCTATGATGAACATGTCATTTTCGTATATGATCGATTTCATCATGATCCTTCTGTTAAACTTAGAGAATAATAATACATTTTTATTACTCGATTTCCAAAACTTCAGTAAGGTATCTTTAATCATTTCTAAGATACAACGGTTCAGAATTTAATGTAACAATTGGACACTTTTGCTGTTACACCCGGTACATATATATCTATATATATTAGTTTTAATCCTTTCCAATCCAAGAATTAATTTCTTGGTGGCTTTAGAAAATTGATCAAGAAAAATACTAAAATTTTCTTTCAATAATTGTTATTTTCCTAAGTACTTTCACTCTCATCTGAGATCATCTTCAGAAATTAAAATATACGTGGATGTGTAACAGTAGATCCATATATTTAAAATAATTTTTTCTAATGTTCGTTTTACACTATAGCGCTTCAAATTCTAATTTCTTTAATTATGCAAGGGAGGTAACTTTTGTAAAAAGAAAAAGATTTTTATATTTTAATTTAGTATTTTTATATAAAACTTTACAACTACAAACATTTAAGAACTTTCTTGCTATACTCATAATTTACTTTATTTTTGCTGCAATTCTCTTATATAAAGGACTCCCAGAATTTTAAGTTATTGTTTATTATTATTTTGATGAAGTGCTAATGTATTTTCGACTAATATCTGTCTAAACTGTGAATGTGGACATGAGTGCTCCTTTAAATGCTTTGAGATTGTTTAAATTTTATTTGAATGTGAATAGTTCAGTCTCATCAACGCTCTTGTAAAACCAACATATGTATTAACATTTTTATCAGATATGTAATCTCCCAAAGGACGTATAAATTGATATACAATGTTGGTCTTTTGTAAGATGCTAGTTGACGGAGAAGAATTCTTTTGGGCAAGTAGATAGGTTGTATTAAATTTAGTATAGTATATAATTAATTTGTTTTGCTTGGATCAGTGGAGGATATATTGGTGTTTCAATAATTTCAAGTGTTTTCGTTATATATATATATATATATATATATATATATATATATATATGCTTAAAAAGGATGTAACCTGACTCTTAGGTGGTTGAGGAGACCGTAGAGGTCGAAACCGCGGTAGTATGCTCTGGTCAGCTTTCATCTTTTTAAAATATTTAACAGCTCTGCAAGTCTGGTCTTTCGACTTTGTATTGAGCACTTTTAATACGTTCAGTTTTAACAAATATTTTACTAGTTGTGTTATATATATAAAATGGCTTCTTATTCTCTATCTACTTTTTATGCCGCTCATTCCCAATTTTGAAGTTTTCTATCTTGTTTCGCTACGTAGTGTTTTTTTATGTAAAATTATCCCAAAATAAAAGAAAGAAACAGGTATTTTCCGGCAGATTTGTTTTTATTTCGACAAGCATTGTTTCCGTGAAAAATGGAGGAATGTTACTTGGCGCCATCAAGATATTCCTTGACTGTCAAAGAAAGTCAGAAAATCAAGTCAACATCGAAGTTACTTGTGAAATGTATGGCTTTCTGTACCGCCTCTGCCATATCCTGGGAAAGAAAAAAAAAGCATTAAATTTAGAAAATTTGAAATTCAGAGAAAAGCGAAATTGCTAAAACATATATTCATAAAATTATTCGTGTCCTTTAAAAGCATGCATATTTTTTCAAATCCTTCTATTTAAAAGGAAAGACGTACATATTCAAAATTTTCTTGGCCCTTATTTCGGTCAAGGATTTTCACTTACAATGTTCAGCAAATCTGCGAAATGACATTCTTAACTAAGCTATACTCTGAAGAGATAAAATACCTTAAATTATTTTCAAGAAATATGAGCGGATGTTGAAACGTTCTCGAGCTGATGCGCTTCCCTGAATATTTCATTGACTAAACAATAGATTCATTTAGATATGAAATTACAGGCAAAGTGGTACTTATGTAGAAATACTTATGCAGCTAAATCATTATTTGGATTGGGTTGATGGCTTTTCAACATCTCGTAATTCAACTTTGAAAAAGAATTTGAATTATAAAAATACACGAATCGGTCATGAAGTAATTATTTACTGATAGCTCACACAATACAAGGCTCAAGGACCACTCACGGTAGAGGTTAGAGTAGAATTGTTGTAATGAAAGAGGAAGAAGGGAGATATCTATATGATCAGAACATCTAGAATAGACATTGCTTGACAGTGAACTTAAAGAGACCAAGATTGTAATTGTCAGCGAAGCATTCTCTCGGGAGTCTGTTCCACAAAGCATCAGTTCTGTGGGAAAAAGCTGTCCGAGTGGAACTTCCTTCTTAAAGTAACACGGAAGGGAATGTGGATGGTTTGCCACTGGCATGGCATGTCTTAGCTGTGAGGATGTGAGCTGGTGGAAGATCTGCCAGAGTGAAAACGATAGATTAGTGAGAGGCTGGCAATGCTTTTTCTGTGAAATAATAGCCACAGGGAGGAGAATAATAAGACACTGTAGGCGATTTTGAACTCTGTTGAGACTGATAATACCAGCCCAGATATGGCAGCAATACTCCATTCTTAGTCTGATCTGACTTTTGTAAAGATAGGGTATCGTAACAGGAGTTAACTATTTTCTTGACCGATTCAAAGTACCGATAATTCTTCCAACATCTTTGGCGATGGTACGAATATACGCGTTCCATTTGAGATCGGGATTAGTTTTAAACCCAGTAGCCAATCGAGAAAATCCATAAAAATAGCGATACCTAAGGTTTAAATTTTTTAAAATGAAAAAGCTTTCTTGAAGCTTTCATTTTAGCTTTAATTGAAAGCTAAAGGATTAATGTATTATTTCCAGTAAGCAAAATACTCTGGAATGTATTTCAAGTAGAAATTATATTGATTGAAATCGATTTTCATTTTATTTCAGCAACATCGTCAAAATCGTCCATTTCGAGATATTTATAAATACAAGTTAGTTCTCGATTTTAAAAATCTTGCAAAAATAAAATATACTTTTCTGAAACTTTATTTGCGAAACATGCTGATTTAAAATATAATTAATCTGATTTGAAACAAATATTATTTAAGTTTAAAATATCGCAGAAATTAATTTTTAACCAAACAGTAGCTGTGTTTACGTGTCTGACGAGGCTATGACTGTTGATTGTTGTTCTACGCAGGATATCTGTGAAACAATTTTAAAAAATGACGTCAGCGCTTTTTTTTTATATAACTTTTAAGTATTAGGTTGGTGCAAAAATAATTTCGTTTTCTCAAATAGTAACATATGTGAGAAAACGAAATTATTTTTGCACCAACCTAATACTTAGTAATCTTAAAAGTTGAGGAGAATATTCTTTGTAATCTCATGTTTTATTGAATTTTAGAAATTTGTGGTTTAAATTTTATGTGGTTATCGCTCTTATTTTCTGATAATGTTGAGCTTGTTGATTTGCAGTGGTAAGTAACATATTTTAACGACAAGAAGTATGTAGGAAAGGAGAATGGGACAAGAGATGTACAACGTAATACTGAACATACAGTAGAAAAAAATACAAGAATTATACAAATAACTCTTTTTTAGAGAGTTCCTTAGAAAGGGAGATAACTGTATCCACAGTTTACTCTAACATCCACCTTTAAACTTTGGATAGTAGTAATTTTGGTAACTTGGTCTTCGACAAAGATTTTGAAAAAATGTCTGCAATAATCTTATTTGTCGATACAGATTTTAAGTTTATGGTACCATCGTCAGTTTTGGTTTTTATGAAGTGATATTTTATATCAACATATAAAGTCCTTTGGCTTGTGATAGGATCCTTTGCAATATATATTGCACTCTGGTTGTCCAAGTATAGATTTGTTGATTTTATCGATTTATTAATGCTCATTTCATTCAGCAACTGGATTAGGAATTGCTCTTCTTGAATAGCTGGTGTCATAGATATTTTGCTTCACATGTAGGCTACAGTAGGCTGTTTTTTGTTTTTGTTTTTGTCTTTTTTGTTTTGTTTTTTACTTTTCTAAGATATAAGTTCTTGTTTGCATAAGGAATAACAATAGCCTGAGATGTTTTTTCTATCCTTGGAGCTTTACCCAAACTGCACCAGTAAAACCAAAGAGTTGAAATTTACCTTTGCATTTCTTGAAATACAACTTGTGCTCTACGCTTCCTTTATGTAGCTCAGCACATGTTTCACTGCATTCCACTGTTCAAAGGTCTGATTTTGATTGTGTTGTGTTAATTTGTTGACAAACCAAGTAATATCTGGTTGTGTGCATTGGTGTCAAATAAACTTCCTATGTCTTCTCTATACTTTCTTGTATCAAAAGATTGAACGTCCTTAGAGAAATTTAATTTCTGTTCTCTAGTTGTTTTGGATTTGCAATTAGTCATGTCGAATTTTCGTAATATTTTCTTAATATATTCACGTTGTTTCATTCTAACTTCACCTGGTTTCTCTATGAAGTCTGTTCCAAGAAAACGTGATATATCTCCGAGTTTTTACATTCTCCAGCATTGTTATTTGAAACTATTAGAATGTCATCAACCCATACTAAAATTATTACTATTTCTTGTTTGTCTTTATTTTTCACGAACAAGGATCGATGATGCTTCGCTTGAAATTTTCTTTAACTTCTTGACTTTATAATTAATTCCTGTTCTTTCCACTTTGTTTTAATCCATACAGTGATTTATTTAATTTGTATTTCTTTCTTTTCCTGAAATTTGATATCCTTCTGCCTAAGTAAATTTCGCAATCAATTTTTGCATTAAGGTCTCAGACTTAATATCCATTTGGTGCACTATTAAGTCATATTGTGCGACAAATTGCATCAAAGTTCTGCTTGTAGTCATCTTAGTAGATGTTTATGCTTCATGGTAGTTTAAGTTCTTGACTTGACCAAATCCTTTAGCAATAAATCTTGCTTTATAATCCTTTGTGTTGTTAACATTTTCCTGAATGGTATACACCCATCTACCACCAACTACATTTTTACCAATAGACAAGGTTGCTATAGTAGAGGTATTATTTTCCTTTAAGGATTTAATTTCTTCGCCCATTACCATTTTCCATTCTTGTGGTTCACCCAACTCATCACCAGTAGTGTAGTTCTTTAGATAATCTGGCGTTCTTCGCTCTCTGAGCGGATATCTAGAATTTCTATCATTTCTAGAACTAAAAATTTCTTTACATTGTGTTAGGATTTCCCTATCAGTGTAATCATTATGCTCATCTGTAGTACATTCATTTTTCTTTTATGGGTTGGTTATGATTTGTCGTAGGATGAAATTCTTCAAAATTATTTTCCTTTTCATCAACAGCAAAATCTAATTGTAAAAGTAACAATTCTAACTTTCCTGATAGTTTTTTTTTGTTGTTCAATGTTGACAAAATATGCAGGACTATACTTGTCATAACCTAAAAAATTCCTTTTTCTGGTCTGGAATCCAGTTTCTTGGATATATGCATAGCAAATAGTTCCAAACTTCTTCATATTTTGAATATTCAGTTCTTTACCGGTAAATGCTTTATATGGAGTTGATTTTAGTCAGTGGTTGTAGCATCTATTTTGGATACAAGTCGCTGTAAATAGAGCATAGTTACAAAGGTTTTTTGGTAATTTTTCGTCCATTAACATACATAGAGATATTTCCAATAATGTTCGCCACCCTCTTTCATCAGTTCCATTTTGACGAGACGAATAGGGCGCCGAGGTTTCATGGATTATACTGTCCCGGTTAAAAGAGACTTTAATTTTTTTTGACATAAATTCTGATCCGTTGTCACTGCTCAATCCTTTAATTTTTCCAAATCAGAGAAGAATTATTCAGTGGCTTCTGTTCTATTACTTGTTTCAGACAGTAGATTTTAAATCCAGAATAATCATGTGTAAAAGTCAAAACATATCTATATCTATCCCTGCTAGTCGGTTCTACTCCGCCAACTAAATCACAATGTACAAGTTCTAAGGATAATTTTCTTTTTGCATCAGGCTCTCGTGATCCGTATTCAGGCATTTTACCTAGAGTATATATTTCACATGGTAGCAAGGATGTTTTATCTGTTCTTTCCTTTCACATCCCTTGGTAGTTTTAAAATGTCCGGGATATTACATTGACCTAATAATTTATGGCAAGTTTTGAGATTGTGTTTGGCCTGTTTCGTGTGTCTTGTTATACATTTAATTAAATAATATAGTCGACCATGTTTCTTTATATAAAACCTGACTCCATTTCCGATGGTTACTGAAGCTGAGTTTTGTGAAAATTTTATAAGAGCTCCCCTTTCAGAGGCAGCTTGTACAGAAAAGATTTTCCGATTAAAGATTGGAATATAGAAAACGTTATTTAAATACATGCTGTGTTTCAAAGCCTTTCACATCACGTAACATTAATTTAACAGTTCCCTTTTTCAGGGCAATATAATTTCTTGATCCATTTGCTAATTCAGTAAAATGTTCATTTGGATAGAAATTGTCTTCAAATTTTATAAATTTATGCTCATCGTTTATGCTATGTGTGGTCGCTTCACAGTCAACAAGTAATTCGAAATTAAGTGGTTTAATATTTGGATTTATTCTTACCTTGTAGTAAAAGCTTTTTATTCTCTTTAACCTTGTTAATATTGTCTCTTTTTCTCCTACAAAATTTTTTGTCGTGTGTTTCTGATTCACAAAATTCACACCAACTTCTGTTTTGTAGGCAGTCTTTAGCCATGTGGCCATTTTTGTTGCATTTGAAACACGTGGTGACTGCTTTTGACCTTGTACAGGTTTTCATCACCGATTCTTTTCAGTATGTGTCTTCACCGAAAGGACGTAAGGAAGTTTTAAATTCCTGTAAATTTGGTTGGTTGTCCTTTTGCGTTATTACAGTTTTAAATGTATTGAAACATGCTGAAAAGTCTTTGAGTAGCATCGCTATTAACAGTAAATCCGAAATTACTTCACCGGAATTTCTTAAGGCTGTTGCTGCTTTTCAACGCAAAGTACATAGTCAATTAAATCCTCTCCCTGTACTTTCGTTAGTGTCGATAATTCCGTATATAACGCAATTATTTTAGGTTTTCCTTGGCCCATGTAGTGTTCTCTTAAAATTGGTATCGCTTTGCCAGTTGCCTTTTGCATCTCTCATCATTAATACTAAACTCATGTCGTAGAGTACTTGAATCAACTCGGCAAAAATATCATTCTTTTCTTAGTCAATGTCCCCTTTCATGACTTCAGGTTTTAATTTCAACGTGTGGAGGTTTCTCATACATTTTACTTCCCACAGTTCGTAGTTCTTTTCATTTCCAGTTATGGTCCCATAACTTGTTGAGTTGCAGTGATGAGTCGACATATTTTAACAAGAAGTATGTAGAAAAGGGGAATGGAACAAGGTAACATGTTTATTTATCAACTAAACATATAAGAGAAAAATACAGAAAGTATAAAATTAACGCTTTTTAAAGTTCCTTAAAAGGAAGATAACTGTATAACTGTATAACTAACAGATAATGTCGCGTATGGTCGACTGTACTTACAAAAACCGGCACGTTTATACACTAATAAAAAAAATTCTAAATTCTTTTTAATATTTTGATGCGTGATGATTTTTATTAATCTTTTCCTTTTACGATTAGTAAATATATTTTCACACAATAATAATATAATCTAAATGGCTGAAGTTAATAAAGAATTTTAAAATATGAATATTGTAAAAATTATGCATCGAAAAAAATTTTATAAGACAATAATGACTTTAATATCTTATTTATAAAAGCAATTAAAATCTTTTCTAATTAAATTATTACATTTTTTATTTTACGATTCGGAGCAGATTTTCGGTAAATGAATAAACGTTTGAAAACAAAATTGATGATTTACATTCTCGAAGGAGTCCTGCTTTTAACTAATATAAAAATATTCGGATCAAAATTTAATTTCTCGAAATTTCATAAAATAATTAAGTGGCAGTAACAGTTGTATAAAATTATTTTTTAACCCGATTTTCTAAAATAACAATTTCAAAAATAATTTCATTCATTTCTAAATAAATCCTGAAAATCTCAAAATCCGACAATTTGATTTTTGCAAGAATTTCGAAAACAATGTTTTTTAACGAAAAAAAAAAAAAAAAAAAAAAAAAAAAAAACGCTAAATTTCCCATAGTAATCTTTGGCCTACCGCTAACGAAAAAAAATTAACAAAAATTTCGAACGTGCGAGAAAGGATTCAAAAATTTAATAAAATAATAAAAAAAATTATTTGACCTTTCCTCTTAGCCTTAATAATGACAAACATTTTGACGATAAAACTGTTTTCATCAAGCTTAGGGCCCCTTTTCCTTTAGCGAAATCCATACGTGACTAGTGGCCTTTTTGTGGATATTGTCGGGTTACCTCCTCCTAATTTTCGAAACTGCTCCTAGGAGACACTCTCAAGACTAAATACTCTGCGATATTTTTTTTATCATTCTTTTCTGATCTTATCCGCTTTTTCAACATGTAACCTCGCGTGGAAAACTCACTTCTCTTTTGGCAAACGCATGAACGCGTGCGCGCGTACGCAAGCACATTCACTCACTACATATATCTTGCACCCAAAAAGTTTCCACATGCATTTGTTACACACATTATTGTCTCTGTCGCTTGTATACCTTTGTCGTTAATACATTATCATTTGTTTCTTCTCATTTATTTACATGGGCTCACATCCCGAGACTGCCATGCTTGTTGTGGGCATTTCAGGAGTCACAAGTGTTAATCTCTCAACGCACACACCGGCTCGCAACAATATGACCACTCATCAGGAGTGGTGCTGGTTTAGGGTCTAATAGGTGGTGATGAAACATTACGAGTTTAGTTTTGGATGTATTCTAATCATACGGAGAATGCAAAACGCTGTCATATAGCACTTCGAATTTAGGAAGAACAAAGGGCTGCAAAGAAACTTACAAACTAACGCACCACGAAATGAGGATAAAACTGAACTGACAGTCACTATTAATTCTGTGAAAGACTTCAGATAAACCATGGTAGTATCTGCAGTTTAGTTCAATTTCTCAGCAACTTAGTTATGTGTAAAATTACTAACAGACGCCACGGAGTAGAGATTGGTTGCTACTCGGGAGTTTTAGAGCTGCACAACATAGATAATCACTTTCTAAGTAGAATAGCTACAGGACATGAGGACCGTGAGATTATATAAGTATTATTTGTTACTTTTAAGCAGTTATTAGACTTGCATTATTATCTCCCCTTGATTAGTCTTCCTTTTGTTTTTAATATTTTTTCATTATTTAATCCATATCCCTGTGATGTCATTTTGAACTAACGCCTTCGTTTTTTTTTTGTTTTTTTTTTTTACAGATTTTTCTTTACATTTTCTAATTTCAGATGAAAACTTCGAAATTTACAACAAAGGTTTATTAAATTTTCAGTTTCCAAAATTATAGCTTATAAATATATTTTAGCTACACGAAAATCCTAGATTAATCATACAGAAAACATAACCAAATTACGATTGCCGGAGGTGTGAACATTACAATTACCATGCAGTGTTGATTTCTATGGCTACACTGACACACACACACACACACATATATTATTTTATATGCGCAGTACTAACTGGAACGTGCTCAATATCAGTGAAACCCTGGGTCACAAAGTCATATGGACTGTATGTGTGTGTGTATATATATATATATATATATATATATAAAAAAAATGGTGGACTCTTCTGATGAAACATTTTGTTTCTATGACTCAGAAAGTGAAACACGATCAATGGAATGGCAGCACCCAGAAAGAATGAATTTCAGATAGCACGTTCTTGTACATCAAGGCGAAGAAGCAAGCACAAATAAATATATAAAAATGAGTCTCCAACAAAGGATTTTTTTTCTGTAAGGTTTTTCTAAGATTGTATTGATATGTTCTACTTTGTTTTGCTACCAGTCAATGATACGATTATAGCTGGCACCATTGTTTTCAAGGGAAAATAAAAATACTTTTGATCAGTCGCGAAGTTCTGTTCCCTCATAAATGCCTTCTACAGCAAGGCCCTGAAAAGATTGAAAAATGGCTAAAACAAAAAAAAAAAATTCGTAAACTCTCCTGAATTAACGCTTGTCGGTCGTAAAACAAAATCCAATTTGATTTTCGTTTTCACACTTTCTTGCAATTTTTTTTATCTGTCCATACATTAAGAAAGCGTTGTTATTGTTGTACTACTGGCCTTCCAAATGCTTCCCCAATCGCCATTTTATGACGCATGATGGTGACAAGGCAATAACTCAGTTTTGCTCAACGACCAAATTTAGGTTTCTCGACTATTTATCGTCGTATATTATCCGATGTGTACAGTATGGAGACGGGGCTGTTTGGTGGCCGACATTGTTGCTTATTTCTCATGATTATAAGTGGTTAGCGGTAATGCCATAGTAAATTCTAGAATTTCAAATGTTTATTTTTCAAGTTAGGCTTTAGTCCTTGAAAGATCGACGCATTACGATCTCAGGACTCATTTGTTAGCATTAAGTCGAACTAAGCTCAATAAATATATACTCCATGCCTGTATGACATTTTCAAAAAAAAACAAAAATTGTATAAATATGTTAAATAATCTAAATGAAATCGTCCAGATATAAAAAATAATTCCCATCATCCCTCGTTCGTGCGCATGTGTAGTCGCACCAAAATAACAAATTTAATCCGATGAAGTTGTGAAGGACAAAACGCATCACAAGAAAACTTTTTCCACTTTATCATACATAAAAATGGAAAAATGTATGATAAAGTGTAAAAAGGGATGATGGGAATTAATTTTTTTTTATCTAAACGATTTCATTTAGACTCTTTTTCTCTTTCTATCATTTTTATTAGATATCCCACAGTGATATTAGAAGTTCTGTAAGGAATAGTGGAATGTTGTTGTAAGAGCAGAATATGGTTCTGGATACGTAAAAATATATATCGTTAACTTTATATATATATTATACACACGCATACAAATAAAGAAAAAGAAGAAAGTTTTCTTATATATAAATATATAGATAAATATGCTTGTGATTGTATAGCCTCATATATACACACACACACATTCTACTGTACTGTTTTGGTCTTTTGTGCAATTCTCGAGCCGGTCTCAAAAGTCACGCCCATCATAGGCATGCAGATAATTAGTTCGTGGTCGTCGGAACCTCATACGTCAATCTAGATGAGAAAGTACATCATACCATGTTTTAAGAATAGTGTTTTTGGTTATCGGAATTTTATTCCATCTCTACCAACCCTGTACTTGTGTGTGTGTGTGTGTGTATTATATATATATATATATATATATATATACACGCACACACTGCCGCACTGATGAGCTGTGACACAGCGAAACAGTCTGTCTGTGGATGACATTATATTAGCTCCTGAATTAAATTTAATTCCAGTTGAGCACTCTCGGGCTGAGGTATGGGTTTGTAAACAGTGACTATTATAGCTATATAGCGAAACTCTTCGCAAGCCGAATTGAGTCACTGTCGGTCACTGGGCGTGTTTCCAAAAATAAATACGCTAAAAATCCACCTTCATCCCGACCGTGCGCCGACAGCTTAGTGGTAGAATATCAAATTCAGTCGGGTTTCGATCCTAGCTAGAGGCAACCGGATGTCTAGCCGCACTTATGAGCTGTGATACAGCGAAACAGTCTGTCTGTGGATGACATTATATATATATATATATATATATATATATATATATATATATATATATATATATATACACACACACATATATATTCTACCGTACAGTTATGATGAATTGGATCGTATTTACGATTCTGACGATGGAGTACTACCTGGATTCTATCCTGTTTGATATATATATACGTAAGGTTGGTGCAAAAATAATGACGTAATAATGTCGTTTTCTGACCTTAAAAATACGTAAAAAAAACGACATTATTACGTCATTATTTTTGCACCAACCTAACATATATATATATATATATATATATATATATGTATGTTACTTTTAAGCAGTTATCGGACTTGCATTATTATCTCCCTTTGATTAGTCATCCTTTTGTTTTTAATATTTTTCATTATTTAATCTATATCCCTGTGATGTCATTTTGAACTAACGCCTTCGTTTTTTTTTGTTTTTTTTTTACAGATTTTTCTTTACATTTTCTAATTTCGTGATTTCAGATGAAAACTTGGAAATTTACAACAAAGGTTTATTAAATTTTCAGTTCCAAAAATTATAGCTTATAAATATATTTTACATACATGAAAATCCTAGATTAATCATACAGAAAACAGCTAAATTACAATTGCTGGAGGTGTGAACATTACAATTACCATGCAGTGTTGATTACTATGGCTACACTGACACACACACATATATATATATATATTATTTTATATGCGCAGTACTAACTGGAACGTACTCAATATCAGTGAAACCCTGGATCACAAATTCATATCCATACGACTGAATATATGTATATGCATATATATATATATATATATATATATATATATATATATATGGTGGACTCTTCTGATGAAACATTGTGTTTCTACACACACTTTCCGGAAGAACTAATAATAGAAATTGGCCCATTGCGCCAACTAGTCTCCAAAGAGCCTTTCTCAGGTTTGAGTTCAGAATTTTCATTCTCCTAGACTATTTGCTTCTGGGATTTGAACACTGCTCGTCGACTTCCTTTTCCGCGCCGTTAATCGTTAAAATATCCACGCACATACACACAGATTTAAGCGTAGATTCAAAATTTGCGTTTTTTTTTTTTTATTTATATGGTTAAGTTAGACACTATTTTGTCTTAGTTAATGAATAAGTGCTGTTCCCGGCTATCTCTTTTGTTAGGACGCATGTCGAGATTCCCAATATTAAGACGTAATGGTTCGATTCCAACGTAATTCTATAAATTATTCTTAACTGTATGAATTAAATGACTTCCCAAGATTAATGTAAGTGCTCCTCTTGCAGCGGGTGTTAAACATTGTAGTTTTTGTTAGGTAAGAACTCACTTTTCATTGTTTTTACTCGGGAAATATTCGGTAGCAAGTCTACTCTTCACTGTTAAAAAGAGAACAACTCTTTAATTAAACCGAGAAGCAATCAGATGAGGAGAAACTAACCAAGCTTAGACACTTTTCAGAGTTTCTTAAGGTATTTTAGGATCGAAGTAGGACTTGTATGGACTGGAACTCGATATATCAGTGTTCCTTTTACATTTGCTATATTTAGTTTCAAGGAGGCACGTTGGAGTAATGGATAGGGGCTCGGATTGAGGAATCGGGGTTCGAATCCATTACATTTACTTGCATGCTAATACCCATGGGAAAGGTTCAAATCGTCTTCTCCTCCCCCCCCCCACCAGCTATGGGTAAATAGCAGGACAGACCGGAATCTATAACTTTGGATGGCAACTAGTCTACCGCAGAAAGAAATGGCAACCTACTACAGGAAAAAATCTGCTTCGTCAGTCATCTATCGAAATGTTGTGGTGTCTCCCTCTAAAGAGTCTATGTTAGACTCTACCGCCTACTATAAGTTTGGTATTAGAGAAATAATAGTGAACAGTAAATAGAATGAGAATTCAGTAACGATCCCGTTTGAATTAATTTTGATTTCGTTCTTTATTGGAAGCTTTTATATCGAGAGTAATTTTTGTGTTTTTGGATGTACTTTATTTTTTATATGTCCCGGAAAGGGATATATTTGTTCGAAGTAGCAAAATGGTTGTCGACTACTGTAACCGGGTAGGACAATCTAGCAGGTGGAGTTGCTCTTCGTCGTAGTGGTAGGCAATAGGCGTGGGCAATAAGCGAAGACAATCATGTACCTCCACATCAGTCTGTATTTATGGCTGACACCAGCCAATCATATTACTGTGAGGGGGAACCCAGGTGTATGCATATTCATTGCATCAATTATTTTTACAGTGTAAATTTGTATACTCCATTTTCGTTGGAACTATTTTGTTTTTCTGCTGTGGTGAGACTAGCACCATAATGGCCGAGTCTCCCCAGCAAAATGTACCAGTGCCTACTCAGCTATCAACATCCGCATGGGGAGCAGATAGGCATGAGAAAAAAAGCCCCAGAATACTAAATTGGCCTAAAAAGATTTTTATCTCGGGCAATGAACTTTTGCCGGTACCTTCTGTTATGGACGTAGTAGTAGCAGCAGCAGAACAATGTCTCTGTTGACGGCTGACGTCAAGACAAGAAAATTTATAGCTGTCAGCAGGGAAACAATGGAAGAGGCCTTGAAGACGTTAAACATTGGGACCAAAATTTTAGCAAGAAAATCTACCGCGATGTGGGACATTCCGCTAGCGGCAAAGACATTAGCCGAAAGGACGCTCGCTACTAAGACATTGAGGCTTCAGTCCGAGTATATGGGCACCAAGAAAACCAGCGTAACTTTACATGGGGTTCCCATGTATATTACTAAGAACCATTTAGGAGCCTTCTTTTCATCTTTTGGACCAGTGGAGGAGGTAACCCCTATCAAAGGCAAGTCGGGCATTCCCACTAGTGATTTTGAAGTCCTGGTGACTTTGACTCGACCCAAATTCAACGAGGTCCCAAACGTTGTAACTCGCGGTGGTAGAAATAACTACGTCATCGTCGAGGGACGATGCCCGCATTGTTGTGCGTGTGGGGTTACCGGACACTTGGCAAAACTGTATCCGACGAAGAAAAGACGCTGAAACACCAAAGCAGCCGCGAATTATTACAACCCCTAAGAGAGCAACAACAAAAGCAACAGCAGCCAGAGCTGCAGCAGTCGGAACGCAAAAAGCAGGACGTTCAGCAAAATCAGCAACCCGAGCAGGTAAAGGTAGACTTACCAAAACTGAACTTATTTATGGAGATTGAGGAAATGCCTCCACCTCGTTCCTCGTCACTGAAAAGAGGGAGGGGATGAGGAAGAGGATATCAAGGACTTTTAAAAAGAAAAGAAAACTGGTCGGAGTAGGGCAATCGATTCGGAACGTGCTACCTTTCAATGACGTACTCTTCGGTTACGGGGAGGCAGATTTGCAAGACTGTCACCGGTGTGACCTCGGCTTAGAGGAAACGGCTTCGCACGCCTTCTACCATTGTCCTCAGGTGCGCCCTTTCTGGGAGTATGTCGGCGAGTTGACGGCTCGCATCGCTCCCGATCGGCTCGTGTCCATCCATCTCGCATACGCGTGTGACAATGTGTTCTCCGGGGTAAAACGGATGGTGTTTTTGACGTTGGTAGCCATGGCAAGAATGGAGGTGTGGACGACGCGAAAGGAGGGAATCTTGCGGGATGAACGCTATTCGCATCAGGATCTGGTTGTTTTCTTTAAGCATTAGCTTAGGGTAAAAGTCAGATCGGATCGAAAGCGTTTGATTTCGACAGATTTCATCGGTAACTGAGGCGAGCCTGGTTCGTGAGGATGGGGCTAGCTTTGATTTTCTCGTTTATGTCCCCTTAAGTGCAACAGGGTGGTTTCCTTTAAACCCTCCCCTGCTTAAGTTAGACACTATTTTGTCTTCTTAGTTAATGAATAAGTGCTGTTCCCGGCTATCTCTCTTTTGTTATGATGCATGTCGAGATTCCCAATGTCCCAAGTTTGTTTTTGTCCCCGTTTTCATCTCGGTTGGGTCAGCCTTTGATTTTTCCCATTCCGTCATTTATTTTTAACCTCTCCATTTCATTAGTGAGTGTCTAGCGGCAGAATACAGCGGCCTCTTTTATTATTTTGAGGGGTGGACGGGTCCTACTAACATTTGTTTTGTTTTTATGTTACATTTTAGTTTGTTTTCGGGTTTATTTCTCTCCCCATAATTACATGAATCATTGAATTTTTATATATATTTTTGTAAAAAAAAAAAAAAAATTTTGAACTCTCATCGGATTTTTATGGGGTGTTTTTTGTAGGGTCCTCGGTGAATATGCGGTATTTTGGCGTATGCAGGATAGAGAGGTGATGGACAAGTTCTTTTGGCGAATGGGAAAATTCTAATGAATGAATTGGTCGCGATCTGATTGACTAGGATAGTTAATGAAAACCAGATCTCCTTCCCACCCAACTTTGTGCCACAATTCTGTATATTACAGAATAAATATCAGTAGATAGACTGAGCGCTGGTTTATACTATACACTCTCCCTAGTCGTGTAATACTCTTCTGGTGTATTTACTGTTTAATATACGATAGATCTGCAAGCCTGGTTTTTGCTGTTACTTAATCATTGTTACAGTGTACCGACTCAAATTTAGAATTTCTAGTTTCGTAATCTAACAAATGCCAAAATGATTGACATTAGTTTTGTAAACAAACAAATTTAAAGAAACAATTTGGTCATTTGACCAAAGCTTTAACGGACTACCCCGATTAGTTCCTACGTGGCTGTGATTTAATGATTTTGTCCTGTCTGAATTAACTAAAGTGTTAAAAGACTGTCCTCTACAGTAATATTTCATGTCAATTTTGGGGTGGCTGTATAGTGGAAATTAAGTATAAATTTGAAAAGTAGTCATTTATTCAGAGTTGGCAGAAAATGGCACAGGATGAGCACATAGAATAGATAACTTACCCCCCGGACCAAACAAGGCACTATAACATGGATTGTTACAGTAAGGCTGGCCGCTATGCTGTAAAAGAAATTTAAATTTATTTCGTATAACAGTCTCAAAACAAAAACAAAAAAAAGACAGACAATTTAAATTTTAATTCTTAAAAAAAAAAAAAAAAAAAAAAAAACTATTATAATACAAATACGTGATAATTTGCCAGATCAGATTTTCTTGGGTTCAAGTATTTACATCAAACAGCAAATGAACTTATAAAATTTCATTTGTCATTATTGAATAAAAAATAACTTTTTTAATAAATCTATCAATTGTTTCCTTAAAAACATGTGTAATACTTAGCAACAAGTTGCTTATTTCCTAAATAAAATCAGATTAGGTGGATCCAAGACAACTAATTTGATAGTGAAAAATATTTCATCCCTCATACACGAAATAAACGTAGTTCTTTTCAATTGTTTTTAGCTACCATCTTTTTTATAACGAAAGGACGAATACGTTACTAGAAACATTTCATGCAAAGGCAGCATAAAAAAACTTTACATTCAACAATTAAGTTAAAAAAATCTTATCAGTTCACGTACGATCAAAGTTTCAGAAAATAATTTTCTGAAAATAAAAGATAGTGGGAGTAAAATATTATTTGAGACGCTTTGAATGTATCTCAATTCAATCAAATTTTTCCTGAGATTAAGTGATTTTGAAGCCCTTTGGGGAAATACAAAAATAAATGGCAATCAAATCTTATCAGGCTTTCTGAAAAGAAAAGTTTAGCCATTCCTAGATTAAATCATATACAAGCAAAACGAGAGATAACTGAATGAGAAAAGAGTTTATTTTAGAACAATGTTGAAATGCTCAAATGTTTGCCAACGTTTTAGTAGGATCTTACTGCTTTCAAAAATAGTCAAATAAAAAGAAAGTAAGGAAGTAAATCAATGCGCTACGTTTGACATTTAACATGTTCTTCCGCGAGAAATAGTTCCATATTTTGGCTAGCATCGATGTACGAGAGTTCGTCGTCTTGTTCACCAGAATCGGATGAAGATTCCAAGACTGGAAGCACCTCCACAGAATCTCCAATCTCGCTAGGATCAAAATCCGATCCAGCAGAAACAACGTATCTATCCTCGAACAAAACGAGATCGTATTTTCTGCCATTTGCAATACACTCAGCCAAAACTTTTAGAAAACCCGGCGACCAACAGTCCTGGTCACTAGAAATATCATTCTTCAATTCCGGCATTGTCAACTGATGAGTTTCATCTGAAATGTGGAACTGTTCATTACATCTTTCTGAATTAATGTCCAGCTGGCTTTCTTGCCATACCTCAGCAGATAGGCAACTGACTAAATCATTTTGTGCAGAAATGTCCGAATCGAGAGATATAGCGTCCACATAATCAACTTGATCATGCTCCATGCTGTTACAGGATTCAGAAGAATTTTCTTTCGATGCTTCTTTTGATAAATTCATTGTATCTCGGTTTCTCGAATAAACGCAATTTGTCTTTGCAACTTCATCTTCGTAAGAACCAGTCCGAAAGGACACCTTCTCTGATTGTGTGTCCCCGGTTAGAGACTCTTCCACAAATCGTTCCAACTGTTTGTCGAACAACGGATCAGAAATGTCATTCACAGAACCTCTTCCAAAATTATTTGACTGTTCGACCAAAGAGACACCATTCGATATGTTCATGTCCGGTTCTAATCTATCAGAGATTGACCGTTCTTCGGCCTCAAGTGTTTCAGGAAAGGGTTTGGTGATTAGATCGTTAATTTCTTTACGCGTTTCCAACGAAAACTTCAATTTAGATTCCGGCTCTGCTGAACCTTTAAAAAGATTTTCTGGATTTTCAGCGACTGAATGGTCTTCAGCCAATATTTCTTTCAGTAACTGAACTTCGTTCAGTGGCCTCGATAATTTCAAAGTTCCTGGCTCCTGCCCAGTAAATTTTCCTCCCAGTAACCTAAGCGACGTACCCGTTTCAAAATCCTGATTAGTTTCATATTTGAAATGCCTGCCTGCTTCGGAAGAAACGTTTGTCGCCTTTTCTAAAGTTTTACTTACATTTTTGGGGCGCAATTTTCCCTCGGTCTTTTTCTTGGAGTCGGTCTTTTTCTTGGAGTCTCCCTTATGCTGTTCATCAATTTCATCTTGTTGAATCTCACTCACCGTCGTAGTTGTTACAGAAGAGGAACAAGTATTCACTTCAGTTTCATTAAGAGAATCTTTTTCAGTTGGAGCAAGTGACAAATCGGAGAGTTTATACAAGTCTTCGTGTGACTCGGCGTTATAAGTAACAGCCGATTGCATATCCCAGGTTTCTCTTTCGGAACATTTATCTCCGTCCTTTTTGGCTCCTTTCTTAAATGGTTCCTTAA
Source organism: Acanthosepion lycidas (assembly GCA_963932145.1). Classification (NCBI taxonomy): domain Eukaryota; kingdom Metazoa; phylum Mollusca; class Cephalopoda; order Sepiida; family Sepiidae; genus Acanthosepion; species Acanthosepion lycidas. Next base: position 9,465,892 of record OZ010581.1, read on the forward strand.
TACCCTCTGACTGACAACGGTCTTTCTCTGTAGATGCTCGCGACGTCTTTTTACGCCTCTTACCTGTGCGTTCTTTACGGCGAAATCTTTCTTTGTTCTTTGGAAATTTCCACAGATTTAGATCATTCGAACCTTCCGATCGATACTCAATAGTGTCCAGATCAAATGGTCTCAGTGTTTTGTTCGTTGTGGGATTGTTCAACTCGAAAAAACACTTGAACCAACACGTAAACATTTGAAGAGCCCGACTATTGTGCGCCATAAGTTGTTCCACAGGAATCACTTTGTTTACGCCGAGTACAAAGAAAGCGTTCTGAAGCAATTTATAGTTGTGTAAATAGCCCATCGAGGTTGGATTTTCCCGAATTTTCTTTTGCGGAATGATGTTGGTTTGCAGTTTATTAACTAAATGACAATAAATCGATCCGTCAGCCAGGCAATTCAAATCGGGTAGACCGAGAGAAAGTTGTTTGTTCACCCAACCAATCAGGCTTTTCCGGCCACATTCAACGACGCGTTTGGGCAGCATTAGGCGACTCATGGTTGATGTTTTCCCGCCGGCGAAGCGCCTTGTTTAGCAATTTAGCCTTGACACAGTTTTGATAAAAGATGACGTCACAAATCATGACGTCAGCTACGGAGAACAGCGTTCAAAAATTTAAATAGGTACGTTGAAGAATGTTACAAAATAGTTTGAACAAAGTAAGTATAAACAATTTTTTTTCTTTTTTTCTATCCTCCGCCAGCCACAATGCATTACCTCGAACCATCGCCAGTGAGACACGCTGCAAGAGCCACTCCGTTTCAATCGCGCCAATCCTCCGAAGGAACGCCATCGAACGAGGGCCAATAACCCCAAAAGTCTCCACTGCCACAGGAGTAAAAAAAAACTATCAGTAAGAGAAGAATATTTAACTATTTTTTTTTTATCTCTGCGTCCCGGACGACAGACCCCGGCTCAACCGCGGACCTGATCAAATTACCGACCGAAAATGTATCCGCACAAGTCGCATCCCAAATCAACGACTTCCCCAATTGAAAAAGAAAGATTTCCAAATGAAATATTATGGTAACGTGGTCTGACTTAGGAATGGGTTCAAAATTAACTGTCAACAAAGTCTTCCGCGTTAGGTGACAGTATTTAAATTATGGATTCATTGTTATTTTTAATTCTAAAAGTGTGTGTGGATATCAGACATCAAGGAATATCATTGTTAGGGATTCAGGAATTATTTTGCAGAAGCTGTCAGTCGTGCTATATCAACCTCCATAAAAAAATTCGAGAAGAATCATTTATCATCGCAAGGGTTATTTAATACTGACCTCATTTGCTAATATCAGTTATACTACAATATTTCGTAAGCATTTACTATTTCCTTTCTAATTTGGACATCCGAAGCAGACGGTAGAATGGATCGGCCAAAACGTTACAGTAAAATCAGAAAGCAACAGTAAACAAGTTCAATAGTCGGAACAATTTTTGGAGTTCTATGATATCGTTAAATGGCGAAAAAGCACAAATTTGCTGTATGTGAAATATATATGACATTTTTTTTTATGTTTATACGTTCTTTTTATGTTTTAAAATAATTGTCTTAAAATAATTGTCGGACTTTGTCCATTTCACATATATAGATGGGTGTGTGTTACGATGGGTGAATTTTCATTATTTTATATTTTTAATTTCGCGCATGCGCGTTGTTTGTTTTTAATTTTGCCGACTGTACAGTATAGTAGCGTCAGTTGGGCGCCGTCTGTTAGAAAAAGAGAAACATGACGCAATTCACTCCGCCGTAAATTTGCAAACGGCATGCGGTACTGATTGGCATTCATGCCGGAAGTTCCAATACGAACATTTCAGAGTATTTGGGTGTCAATCTGAGGACAGTGCAGAAGATTCGGAAATTGTTGGATGAGTCTAATGGTGATTACGAAGGTGTTTAGAGTGATCACTTGTAATAGCAACGTTATGCCTCCATTCATTTTCCCACAGAGCCTCAACATGAAGGCCTACATCAAGTTCCTTGAGGAGGTAGTGCTGTCCTGAGTCAAGAGGGTGGCTGCTGGAAGACCCCATGCCTGGTAACAGGACTATGCACCATGCTACATAAGCAAGAGAACCCAGTCATGGCTGTCAGACAATTTCTGCAACCACATCACCCCTTACATCTTGCCACCTAATTCACTAGACTGCAATTCATTTAATTATTATGTGTGGGGCGCAGTTGAGCGAGAAAGCAACAAAACTTCAAAGATGAATTGAAAGGAAGGGCTACATTCATCAACTTAAACAAGGAGACTGCCCAGAAGAGTTGTAGGAGATTCCGTAGTCGTCTGGAGGCCTTGGTTGAAGCCAATGGCGATTTTATTGTAGTAAATGCTGTTTATAATAAACAGTATTAACAATATTTACCGGCCTGAATGTCAGAAATTTCGTAGAAAATTTTATATCTTTAAAAATAACGTATAAACAGAAAATAATCTATTTCATAATATATGATGTCATTTGTTTACATTAAGATACGCTTCGAGCCGATATGATCGTTCGAGAAAAATCATGGGAAATTTGTTGTTTAAAAACAATAATTTGACTTTTCTAACCAGACGCTTCCTTTGTAGCTAAATGTTATATCACGTCACGCTATATGACAGTTTCGTGTAGGATACAGGTTCGATTCCAGTCAGAGGGTATATTTTCTATGAAATTTCTCTGATATTCAGGCCGGTAAATGTAGTTCATACAGTTTATTAGAAACAGAGCATTTACTTAGATATTTGTATATATAAAAATAACGTATAAACAGAAAATATATCAAAATATCACCATAAAATTACTGTTAACGCTATATGCAAATGCCACGGCACTTTCAAAGTTTTACTGGGATATTAAAACAGATGTCTATATACAGATAGCAAATTGGAATTTCGTCGCCAAAATTACAACCTTTTCCGGCCGCGGCGACCGATGCAACCTGTGTTTGCTAAAAAAAAAAAAAAAAAAAAAAAAAAAAAAAAAAAAAAAAAGATTCATCCTCAACAATATTAATGACCGAAATCTAATTAATAAACAAAATAAACCTTATGTTATCTTCTAAACACACAAAGAAATCTTTTAAAATATTCTAATTCTAGATAAATATATTATCCAAATATTATATGCCCTCCCCATATTTTAGGTTACATATTGATAAACCCCCTTTAAACATTAAACTTGCATCCATTTTTTTTACAATAGCAACCCCTACTCACAGAATACATTTTGTATTTACACCCCAATATTATATTAAGTTTATATTAACATTGAGCTTTCAAATTAGCAGATGAGATCCAGTTTTTTTTTTGGGGGGGGGCGTTTAACTCAAAAGTAATTCGTGCCTGATGTATTGGTAGAACAACAAAACGAACGTAGGTGTATGTATATTAAAATATACTTATGAACTCTGTTTAACCTCATTGAGCACATTTATTCTCTTACCTGTGTATGCACGCTAACGCACGTATATAAGGTTGCTAATATCTAGTTATTTGAATTATCTGCATTAACACAAACATTTTATATTGTTAACGGAGATATAGCCCCGAAGTTAACGAGAGGAAGCATTTCTTTTTTTCCGTACCACGTGAATTTCCGGAAGCTGGTTCTCCCCGACTAATATGGAGTCACCCCTATTATTTTGAAAGAAAGATGCCTTAGATCTTCGTACAAACAAAACGAAATATCTTTAAAATCTATTTATGATCAACATTTTCACAATAAAGTTAATACAGTGTGACTCAGATATAAGAGAGATTTTCTCTGGTCCCAAATTAGAGCCATACTTACCTAAACAAAATAGACCAAACCCGGATATAAGAGAAACCCGGATATAAGAGACTTCTTCTCCGGTCCCGACAACTCTCATATCCGGGTTACACGGTATAAGTTTTAATCAGAATTTTAGTGAGACTTTCATGGACGTCGACTTCACTATTTCAATCATGTAATCATCAACAAAGACATCTCTAGTTGCGACCATAAAAGCAAAAATGTAAAGCTCATTAGCATTTTTTTCGCTAATTTCTCTAATTGTATTACATGAAAAGGATGGGCTGTGAGTTGCGATAAGAAATCTAAAATGAAACACGACTTTACAGTCATTACACAAGTTTTTAAGGAAACGAAACAAATTAACTTTATTTATAACCAAAAAAAAAATAAATATATATTTACCTCTGCATGAGATCCTGGCGTCAGAGTTTTTTTGCATTTAGCACACTTCAAACAAGGTCTATGCCAATCCTTCCCCATAGAAGTCACTTTTTCAGCTGTAAATAAAAATTACTTCTGACAAAGAGTGGTACAAACATTTTTTTCCATAAATATACGCTATGTAATATATATTACACAAAATGATAAATAGGAAACGTTTATCAATCTAACATATTTCACTGTTAGTAAAGCTTCAAGGAATAAAATATGGAGGAAAATAAGAAAAATTCTGGTATATTTTTTTTTTGTGTTGTTTGATTTTCATTGGTTAATTAGGTTTCATGTGCATTTGACTTGTTAATTGATGTTAGTATAATTTATGGCGTTCCGAATGACAATGCGTCATTTCGAAACTAAGAAATTAACGGATTTCAAGCCTAAACTGATAAAAAGTGGATCATAATTCTAGTTTGTCTACGTGGGACTCAGATATATATATATATATATATATTAAACAGTATATTTATTTATTTCGATCTTACAAGATTTATTGAATATTCAGGCTGCTTTTCTCGACATATGTGGTCAGCCACGCCTGATTTTTTCACTTCCCCTCGTGTTACAGCTTTTTGGTGTTCTTGAAGCCTCATCTTAAGGGGGCGGCCTGTCTCTTTTATATTTCCTTCCGCAGCTGCACGGGATGGCGTACACACAGTTTTTAGTCTATAAGTCCCAGAAATTCATACACAGATGTCCTTATGGCAAAGTGGATAAAGGAATTGGTTAGATCTAGTGACAGGATCCAAAGAGTGTGATTTCAATACCGGGTTAAGACAGTGGAGAACTTGGAGAGGTGAATTAACAGGAGATTACTGATAACTGACACCCATTAGACATGGCACGTGAAACTAGAACAGTCTACCCCAGAGAGCAAAATAAAGGGTTCAGTTCAACATTCCAACCACCGGAAGAAGGCCGGAGTGTACAACGGCCGAAACGTTGTGACAAATATGGCAACAAAGATTAGGACAATAATCCGAATAATGTAAGTAGTATATATTTAACAAACCCCATAAATTATATGGACTGCTTCATTATTACTATAGTGCGGTATATTGCACTATATATTGCATGAAACAGACTTGTGCTACCGGTGAGGAAAAAATTCTCTATTTATAGCTCTGTTATTCTACACCGAGCACTATTATATTAACACCAGCATTCCATGTGAGATTATATATATATATATATATATATATATATATATATATATGTGTGTGTGTGTTGGGGGTTACATATGAATATTGGTACGTTTACAAAAAGTACAAAAGTATATTTGTATTAATCTACCTAACACCATTCATATAGAAAAAAAATACAATACACATTCATACGCATACACACACATACAACATATTGTGACTAACGTGTTTAATATATGTTTCATATAAGACATTAAAAAAATCCGAACTTAAAGTATCTAAATAAATTAAAAAACAATTTAGTCATGAGTGGAAATCAATCTGGTTCAACACATTTCAAAGAGTATTTGTTTTTATGCCTACATGTGAATATTAATTCGTTTCCTTTGTTTAATAAATTATTTAAATTTTGTTAAATATTTAAATTTTCGACAAGGTATACATTACATCTTTCGCCTTTACCGTTGTAAGATTTGGTTCTTGCTATTATGCCCCACGTAATTCTGGGTCTATTGCTACCATCCTTTAATTGCCAGTAATATTTAGAGAGTGTAGTGTTGTTTTAATATTTATCGCTACTTAAACTTAGATTCAGTTGAACCTGTGTAAAATTTAACATTTTTATCAAATTGTATGTTAGCTCGATATAATATGTTTTTTGTCAAACATTGGCCCTTTAAGGGACAGATCATATTCTTTCGGCAGTTACATTTTCATTATTTACTCTTGCTTATGTTATTATCGTTCTTTTTACTAGTTATATCATTACTCAATGAAATATCATTTTTCAATTATTCTAACGGATATGTAGCTGATCTTTACGTTATTTTTGTTAAATGGATTGCATCCAAAAAATCTAGGAAAAGTCAAGCAAGGATACCGCTAATAAGTGATCTCATAGGTAAGCCGAATTTTTGCTTCTAGAAATTTTTATTGAAAAAGAAGAAACAGTGGTTAGTTAATAGTTTACATAATTGCGTAATTTTGTGGACAGGACGAGGAAATTTTTTCTTTCTTTCCTATGGCCCTGTTTAAACATTTAATTTTTTATGAAATCGCCGGATGGTGATCTTGAGGGACTATTAATTGGATACTAATTGTTAAAATTCTCAGAAAAGTCGATTGAATGACAGAGGAAAAAATAGAAAAAATTAAGTAATAATTGTTTTAAGCAAAATTAATTTAAGAACCGTTCCAATGAGAATCGAAGTTAGAAATAATTAGCCAAGATTCAGTAAAATTGAGTAAAACCAAGGTTTCCCCACTATCCACTTACCAGAAATAATGAAATGTCATGATTAATGTGTCGTCCAAATATTGGGTCCTGAGAAATTAAATTTGTGGTTTGTTTACATTAATCCTATCCGTCCAAAACGCGTATATTCTTACACAAAAAGGTTACCTAAATTCTCTTAAACAAAGAATGGCCATCTGGGTTATACCTATATCCCAAAATTGTGGCTTGTTTATATTAATACTGTCTCCCAAAACACTATTATCCTTACAGAAAGAGAGGACCGAAATTTCTTAGATACAAGAGAGACACATTTTACAAATTACGCAATCTTATCTGCGGTACACAACGTACAAATTAGTCTACACTAGACTTTCGCCATATCGTAAGATTTTTGGAAACTCGAATACACCCTATTGAGACGACACACTGGTTCCAACTGAGGAGAGAAAAGATACACCCGGAAGGTCGATGTTACTTAAAGTTATCAGAGCTAGGGACTGGGGAGAAAACAGAAACGAGTATGAAGAGATAGATAGGGGAGTGGATTACATATATAAAGTGCATATCACCCACAATGAGCCCGTGAATATCAGATTCTCAAGGCCCTCGTTCCTCATTATGTTTCCCCTAAACTTCCCATCCTCTATCTTTAAAACAACTTGGAAGAGGCCGTTTGACCAACACAAGGACTGACCAAAATTAACGATAAAAAACAAACTACAGATAAAGTTCACTTTCTTCAGAAACAGTCATTCACTCCTGTAGTTCACTGCTACTAACAAGCATGGATTTTTTTTCTCCTGATGATGACCATGCTGGCCGAAACTAGTCGAGGAACGTAATTGAAATAAAGAAAAAAATATTAATATACAACCCAGTATGTAGGAAAATTTTAATTTTTTACTATTTTTCGAAACTATATATATATAATTTTCATTTAAGAATAATTCTTATCCGAAAATGTTTCGTCATGTGCGTCCGAAAAAAAAAAAAAAAAAAAAAAAATTGAGAAAATATTTTTAGAAAAATTTCAGCTAATAGAAGCACAGTTTCAAAAATGACATTTGTAAATAACTAAATGAGAAAATAAATTTGTAATTCCAATAATTCTGTAAAAGTCTTGTACTTGAAAGATTGTCCCAGAGGAAAAAAAGATTTATAACCAACTTTACAGGTTCTAAAAAGGATTTTTTTTAATAATTACAGTTTTGCGCATTTTTTCATTATGTATACTCATCTTTTAGTGAATCTAGGAGAAAAAAAGTTACATAAACATCTGCCTGTCAGTGAAGTTGACAAAACCTTAAACACCTAGCTTAATGTTAAAAACGCGACAAATATTATTAAAAGTTATAATTGTTTCAAATCAGATTAATTATACCCCAAATAAAGTTTCAGAAAAGTACATTTTATTTTTGTAAGAGTTTTTATTAAAGAGAATTACATTGTGCGGACAGATGGTTAAAATGGCGCTAAAAATCAGGGTTTTTAGCGTTTAAAAAAAAAAAAAAAAAAAAAAAACTCCTTCCTGTCAATTTAAATTGTTTTTGAAATAGCAGCAATGTATTTGGCATATTGGAAATATTACATTTAATTTATTTATAATATTTAATCAATTTCTCGGACATTCAGGCCGGTGAATGTTAATACGGTTTATTATAAACAAAGCATTTACTTAAATATTTGTATCTATAAAAATAATGTATAAACATAAAAATGTCTTAAAATAATTTTCGGATTTGTCCATTTCAAGATAGATATTACATGAAGAAATATAGTTTTAAAGTGTGCTATATTTATGGGATAAAGTGCTCAATATCAGAGATTGAGCGTATGTAAATATAAAAGTGTATATTGAAGTCACCTCCGAGTGTTGACTTCAATGTACACTTTATATATATATATATATATATATATATATATATATATATATATAGATATGTATGTGTGTGTGTGTGTGTGTTATGCAATGTTGGCAGTTACTGGTAAGATTTTATGACTGTTTTATTACGATGTTTCTCTTCCCTACTGGCCTCGATATCCGTGTGTCAAATGTTTAAAAAACAAATGTGGCTAAACTAGTCTAAAACATTACAAACCAGTATATTATGTCGACTCGATTTGCTGAACAGAAAATAAATGAATAAATTGAACGAACGGAGAAAGTTGGGTGAGGACCCAGGGAGGTTAGAATCGGTGAAATGATAAAGACGACTTTGTCTTGTGTTTACAGTCTAAAAAGGAGAAGTGGGCGTCCAACGTGACTCCAGACAAAACTGCAGTATGCAAAAATGTGTCACCAGTCAAACGTATACAAATGGGTGGAGCTCAAGTCGACAAACATGATGGTGGGGAGAACGAATCTAGGGAATCTATTGGGGGTAACAAACAATGAAATGACCCATGACATCAGCGGAATTTGATACCACTTCCACTCCCCCAGAGTCACGTAACGCTGGATCACAACTTAAGGTACCTCCCTCGTGTTAAGGAACAGACAAAGTGAGGAGGGAGTTAAGATTTTACAAATGCATCTTCTATTAGCCGTGTCCATTCACAATGTAGGCGGTCATGGCTCTCTACAACTTCCTATCCTTTGTAGCGCTTTTTGTCTTTTTGCTATATTTCCTATTCCGCCAACCATTTACACAAACTCGTTAGGTAGGTTATGCAATGCTTTCCTCTGTCCCTCTTGCCTTTTGTGTCAAATTTTCTAAGCCTTCTTTCCTCATTATGTGTCCTAGAAATTTCAAATGTCTCTTTCTGATGTTATGTACGAGTTCGTTTTTGTTGCGATTATCTCTAAAACTTCGTCATTGCTCACATGTTCAGAGTTTTAAAATAACTATACGAGTAGATATAAAGTAATACCTGTTTTTTTTACACTGGCGGTGTTGCAGTGGATGATAACTCCCATAATATTCTTTTACGGAGATCAATCTGACAAAATGCCGTCAAACATGAATGTGCATATTTCCTACTCACAAACGCAAAGAAAAATTTAAAGTTAAGTAATAAAATTAATTTCAAATATAGATAAGAATGATAATTAACAATGAATAAAAAAAAAAGTGAGATTATAAAAAAATGTTAAATAAATATGAAAACTCCCATGATGCACCAGAACAGACGTTTTGGCACCAATCAAATTTTTCTCTCTTCACCTTCGATGGCCAATCGAAGCAGATGTCCTGGGATAAAGCTCTGATAGACCATGTGGATCCTACCAGATAAGCAAAAACTTTTTATCTTTGTATACGTATGTGTACTTTGAAATATACAAACATTACTATGCAATGTATACGAAAGCCTTTTGTTTTTATTATGTTGTATCTTGTATATGATTTGTTTATAATTTATATATTTCCGTTGCGGGGCTGATGTTTTTTTAAACCTCGAAACAAAATTAATTACATATATATAAAAAAGAAGTACTTTCAGATAAAGCCAACTTATCATTAAAACAACAACATATAGACATAGAGGGCAGAACGAAAACAATCTACCCGCGTGGTTTAATTGTTCATTTCGAATTTCCTTGATAGCTACCCTGATGGACAGACATCTGAAGAAGCCCGGAGGTCACAAGTGTCGAAACGTTGTGATAATAATAAAGAAAAGGACCAAATGCAGTCCAAATGTGAATAATGTAAAGAAATATTAATGTTTTGTTAAATTCTTGTAAGTGAATCGGACTGAGAACTTTTCATCGCCGTGTAAATATTTCTGTTTTGTGATTGCGTTTAGTATTAACACGCTTAACGTCACACCATGCACATGTTGCGTTTGACACGCATCTGAGTCTGTGTCATGGTTTTATCAAAGTCAAGATCTCTCTTAAATAGATGAATAAGTAAATAATTTTCAATTGTACAGCTGTTTTGGAAGGGTTAAAAACAAAAATAAAAAAAACGCAATGCTTTACAATGACAGATGTGTCATATCTTTCTATTGAGAAAAGTCATTACACATATTAGAATCCTTATTCATAGTTCAATAAAAATTATTTTATTTATCAAAATAATGAAAAAGTCATTTCATCTAATAATTTATAATTGAAATAAAGCAAAGTGCTTTGTTTATTAGAAATATTAAATTTGATCTATTAGCTTTGAATTAAAATTAAAATAAAACTTCAAAAAGGATTTTTCATTTTTCAAATGCATTTGAACCTTAGGCATCGCTTCCATTTTGTTCTTTTTTGAGGTTTCCTATCTTATAGATTCAATTTGATATTTCCAATAAGCAAAATACTTTGCTGTATCTCAAACAGAATTTAAATTGATTTTTTTTATTATCAGTAAAATCGTTAAAATCATCAATATTGAAATGTCTGTCAATACAACATAATTCTCTTCATTTAAAATGTTTTCAAAAATATACTTTTCCGAAACTTTGAGGAAGACTAACTGATTTAAGGTTTAAATAAACTCATAATAAATATTACTTTAAGTTTCGAATATCGTAGAAAAGTATTTGTAACAAGGAATGGGTGTTTTTATGAGGTGTTGATACATCTATCGATAAACTGATGTTTACGCCATTTTATTAGATATTTTTTTTTAACTATCCTGCAATCTTAAATATTTTAAACATTCTAATATTTTATTGGATTTTAGGCACTTTAGCTTTGTCTTAGTTACGAAAACACTTGTTGAGGAGATGTTAGAAAATTACCAATACATCTTAAATGCACTATAGTTACCGCTCTTATTTTCTTATAATTTCGTGTATTTACAAAAAACGGCACGTTAATACACTCACAAAAATTCAAAATTATTTTGAAATATTGGTGGTCATTGAATTGTAGTAAGCTTTTCCATTTATTATTAGTAAATAGCTTTTATTTAATAACAATGTCACTTGACCGCTACTAATTAACATAGAATTTTAAAAGATTTAAAAGTTTATTATTCTAATTAAAAAAATTTAAAAATGAAAATAATTCTTGTAAATTATTCATCAAAAACAATGTTTCTTAAGACAGTAGTGTCCATAACAGATCCATAAAATCAATTAAAACCTTTTGTAATTAAATAATGCTTTATTGAAATTTTAATTTTACGATTCAGAGCAGATTTTCTGTAACTGGTGGTGCTGTTTGACCAAATAATTTGATAATTTAAATTCTCCATAAAAAAAAGGAGGTATTAGTTTATATCTACTCGCATAGTTATTTTAAATATTCAAAATATGTTTTGGCCTTTCTTAATAATACAAAGATTTTGACGATAAAACTGTTTTTATTAGAGTTCGGGAATTTTTTCATGTTTGCGAATTTTTAGCGAATTTTTGGAAGTACCAATCTAATAGTAACTAAGAAAACATATATCACGGTAAAGGTTAAAATATCTAAAGATAGTAAATGAATATGTAAACAAGAGTCATTGGTTTGCTTTTAAGATCACGAAAGAAGTGTTTAAGTATCGATTTATAATATTAAAGGTCATCCATATTTATATTAAGAAAGTCTCCCCTTCTTTCACTTACTGAAAGAGATAAACGAATTTAACCTTGAAAGTAACCAGTAAAATAAAGGCAATATCAAGATTTCTCATGAACAAACCAAAATTTCAGATTGACCCATCAAATTCAGACTTTTCAGCAATTAACGGATTTTTTAATGGATAATTTCCTAATAAAAATATCTTAGATTTCTGGCTGCTGCAAAATTAGTTTACCATCGAATATCTAAAAGTGTATATACGATACGAGATTATCCTTATTGGCGAATTGGTGCGTAAGGTATTTGACATGATTTCACGAGTATTGGAAAAATAAAAAAATTACAAAAGCTTAGACTTTCCATTACTGGTAATTCACTGAATATGTTTCCATGAGTGACTATATTAAGATGAGAAAATAAAAGATTCCCAAACTGGAGCATATAAGGAATAACAGAACATGATGAAGTCACATCTTAATTTTTTGTAGACGGTTTAAATAAAGACATGGACAATCAAAGAGAAAGAGAAAGAGAAAGAGAGAGAGAGTCAAGTCAAAGAATAAAAAGTTTGAGAGAAGGGTGTATGCATGAAAATGAGTTATTTTAGGTGCCAACACCGGTTCTTTCAGGCTTTCCCTTCTATTCAAAAGCATAACGTTCCTTTGAAACGTTTCCCAAGTCGAAATGGTGTAAAATGGAAAATCAATTAAAAGAAAAACCTTTTGAGTATGCCCAAACAAAAAACAACTTTTATATTTTTCTACGCACTGATTTAAGGAAAGTATGAGGTATGGTTGCAGTTTTGAGGTATTATATGGCAGAAAAACATGCGAGTCTAAACATTCAAGCATACTGTCATATTTAAGCCTTCATATCAGCCAGAAAAAACGATGAAACTTTTCAACATCAATGTAAAGATGGGTTGTTTTAGGAGGTGAATGTGATTGTTCTGGGTACGCTCAAAAAAAATTTTTCAATAAGGCAATTGCATATTCACTTTACGCCATTTCGGATACGAAGTAAAATAGACTTCTTTCGAAAGAAACTGGCGTAAAATGAAATTTCGTAAAACGGAGTAAATCTGTATAAATTCCTTGTAAGACAAATATTTCAAATAGACATGTCTAGGTCAGGTTTGACCTAAATTTAACCCTTGCCAGGGCAATGAGACTATTAAAACAAAACCAATCCTAAACATGAACTCCAACCTCCCCACTTAGATTTGTAGTAACTTTGGTTATTCAAAGTCTACTTTCTCAGAGGTTACTTTGCTAAATAAAGATTTATATATATATAATTGAAAATATTTCTGTTATTTTAGATAATCTTTAGTGTATGTGAATTTCACGCCACCTTTGAGGATTTCTTAAAGAAAAAACAGTCACCTGTGAATGAATTCATATCACAGTTTTGTATTTCATACTAAGCATAGTAGAGAGCCACAAGTATAGAACTCCTAGTAAGGATCGAACTCACTAGTCTGGTTAACAAGACCAGAAATATCACTAACCCTGTCCTAATTCAGAGATGCCCTTTTATATTTCGAAGTTGCCTAAATTCTTTTTAACTCTACCTAAGACTGAATAAAGCTTTGTCGGCCAAGATATTTTAATTAGCATTTTCGTTATAGTTCACTGAAGAACAGCAAAAAAAAGAATTTATCCGATCGTCAGCTGCCAAAGTAAAAATAAAATAATATTGATTATTATGCGTGGGTATTTACATATTCCTTCATGAAACTTAATTAATTTAGTGATTGAATAAGTTCATGACGAGTTCTACGACAACAAAATATACATAGAAATTCCCTATCGCATCGTTAAATATTTGAACTTAACTTTAACCAAATATTGCAATAACAATGACAAATATGAATAATGATAGTTATTTAAAGAAGGGGTATAAATTAAAAAAAAAATTTAGAATTAAAAATTTTTCCATTTCACTGAAACAGACGTTAAACACTATTTCTTTCTTTTTCTAACTGAAACCAAGTAGCGTTTCTGATGTATCTTTTCCGATTTTCCATGCGATCAAAACAAAATATTTCATTATTTTATTCAGGGCGTGAAAATAAGAATTTCCACATTAAAATGAGTTTACCTCATTTTCATGGCAGTGGGTGCAAATAATTTGAAAACCTATTTGCTACTAAATTTCCAACTGGCTTTTCTTTTGTAGATCAATTTAACCAAGTTTATTCTAAGAAGTAGCCCCCAAAATGTGGTTACTGAAATTCAAAATTCAGTAACACTGAACTTTCAAACGTAGTTCCTATTCTGACAATCGTATGTTGAGTTGTAATTCTTTAACAGAATCTGAAATTAAAAGGAGAAATATGTTTTGCTCAAAAAGTTTGAATATCAACATTTTATTTTGGAACTTTGTTCTGGAAAAGAGAAAAGTGTTTAAGATTTATAAACATTTCTATGAAAACTTTCAGATTTCTTTCCCTCTCTGTCATCCTCACTTTTTTTTCGTCACAGTTCACAGTCTTCATACATTCAATATTTTCTTTGTATTTGTTCTTAGCCCCATATTTGTTTTTTTATATTCCTTCTTGTGACTCACTCACTGGTCTCTCCTGAAAGCTATAATTATTGTATAACAGTATATTTGAAACTCACCCACGCTGAGATCATTACTTTCTTAATAAGCATTTCTGTGAAATAAGTACACAAAATTCACACGATATGACATGACATTCTGAATTCAGTAAACTGTACTAATTGAACACAAATTTATACATTTAAACAAGCAAACATTCTCCCAGATGTTATGAGAAGGAGACATTTTTATTCAGTTTACTATAGGACCGCCAAATACTTCAAACTTAGATCCTGGTGACAAGTACCTCCCACGCTTACTTAATTAAAATCTCCTTAAAGTAAATTAAAGTACTGAGTAAAGATCAAACTAATTTTCATGAACATTGACTAATTATTCGATAAATTATTCGAACTAGTATATGAACTGCTATGTAATATTAATCCTTCTGTATGCCAGTGAATGTTGGATGATTTCCCCAGAGAAGACTTTAGGTAAGAGAAATCTGATTCTACAGTAGGATGATGAGAATACTATGGATGGAACCTGTCAACAATGAGAACGTTTTATGGAAAATGCGAAAAAAAAAAAAAAAAAAAAAAAAAAAAGAGAACACTTATACTTGGAATCAAAAAGGGAAAATTGAATTTTCTGGGGATGCACATAAAAGAGGATTTGGAAAATTTAACACATCAAAGTGTCTGTAGAAGGTAGCGGGTCACCTACCTAAGAATTTATCGAATAAATGGATGGTGGAATAGAGAATCTTAATTTTATTATATATATATATATATATATATATATATATATATATATATATATATATATATATATATACATACACACACACACATGTTAAATAGTAGAGCAGAATATCTATGATAAAATTAAGTAATTCTAACACCAACCAATATATTAAAAGCCCATCCTGATCAGGCAGAGAACTTTAGCACCTCGCGTCATATATATATATATATATATATATATATATTCCGTCATAGCTATTTTTATACACAAGCTTTAAAACAATTCTCGTCTCTTATCAAGAGAACAAAGGCTGAAAATTTACACACCTATTTCTAATATAAAAATATCTGCAAGTAATCGTTAGCCAAGATAATTTTGCTCAACGTTATATTTCTAAGGCAGTATAATGGTAATTCGCAATGGCCTTCGTATAACCCTAGTTAACCCTAGTATGTCTGTAGCAAATATGAAGTATGTATAACATTACTACTTGAAAGCGATTGCTAATAAAATAGGAGGTTAGCCTTGTATTTAATATGTGTGTATAGGTTTAAAGCAATGGACAGCAATCTTTCTATTTCATTAGTTCGTATACCGAATTGGATCATCACAGAATGTCCTTGCTTTGATAGCTTTGTGCCAGTCCAAACTAGACGTTATTTTCACTGAGAACACCGATTCTCATTTGATCCCCAAAAGCAAGCAGCACCAAATCAATACTTAAAAGTGGGCGACTACATCAGAACATTGGGTACTGCAAGCAAGTTGTAGCCCCAAGGAGGCGCCTAGTGTAGAGTGATAGTCTCGCTCGACCAGTTTGTTCTCGTTCGATTTATAACGAGAAGCCCCGTTCTTGTAGACTTGTCCTAAACGAAATAAAACAAACCTAAGACAAATTTGGAAAGGGTATTAGAATAATAAAGAGCCTGTACTGACAGCAAACCACCTGTATACGGACTGAAAATGAAATCGATAAATATAGGGAAATAGAAAGTGGTGCAAAACAAAGATGGGTCTTCTCACTTGGATTTATTCAAACTATATAGTAAGGTGTATCAGAATTAGCCACACTCTTAACAACATAAGATATGCAGATGTCAGAGTTGATAGCAAACACAGAAAGAAAACTACACAATCTCCTACAGAAGGAAAGTTAGAAAAAAGCACTAAACTCAATTGTAAGAAGACAAAAAGTATGGTTGTTAGCAAATGAGACAGACCAAAAATGCAAATTACAATTTGGAGATACCAAAATCAAACAAGTACAATAATTTAAATATCTGGGAAGTGTTTTATCAGGATGGAAGGTAATGAAGGAAAGCAGGAGGAAAGGATTAAACTTCAATTGCAAGAAGACAGAATGCATGGTTGCTAGCAAATGAGACAGACCAAAAATGCAAATTACAAATTGGGGATACCAAACTCAAACAACTACAGTAATTTAAATATCTGAGAAGTGTTTTAATATAGGACTGAAAATGCGACGCTAATATGGAAAATGCTCTAATCTATCTCTTATCTAGCTACGGGTGAACTAGTAATGGTAGCCATGACTTGGAGGGACAAACAATCAAGTAAAAGGATAACTCTGAATTTAAAACTATGGGAAAGGTAACGGGAAAACACTACAAAGAATAGTCATGATTATGCAGAGTTTACAGATATTAAACAATAGAAAGCTGTGGAAGTCCATAATTACCGAAGTCGTGAAGAACAATACAGGGTGTCCATAAAATTTGTGTGCACTTTATTTGTATTTGCGATAGAAATAATTTCTAAAAAGGATTAGAAAGAAGTAAATCTATATTTTTTATGGTTTTCTTGGAATTTTATTTAAGTTTCCACGTGTCCTACATCATTAGCAATACAAAGGGTAATACGATTTTGCAGTTCACGGAAAACATTTGCCAACTGATTTACAGTAATGCCTGAAATCACAGTTATTTTAGCTGTACTTAAAACTAGGTACATTAAACTTTATAGTATTTTTTACAGATTATTTCTATCGCAAATACAAATAAAGTTATAATTTTTTTAAAGAGCACACGAACTTTATGGACACCCTGTACTTGAGAGTATTGCATAGCAGACTTGTTCTGCTGACATATAAAAAAAAAAAAAAAAATTAAAAAAAAATAAAAACGCTGACTGTACAAGTGATTGGCAAGTAATTTGAATCGGTACTTTTTTATTACATACCCCCCAAAAAGGTGTTAAAAAATGCATGTGATAAGTACGTGATCACCAATTTACATATAAATATTTATCGTCAAAAACGAGCAGTCCTCATTTACTTTGCCAACAAAACAGAGAAAATAGATAGTCGTAAAGAACTTATATATATATATATATATATTATATATATATCCTGCAAAGCACTAACAGCCACGAATGAAGGAAAATATGCCCGAAAGCGTCGACGCATAAATTTAAATAACAGACTAGACAGGAATATTAAGTATATGACGAATTTGCAGAAGCTATGATGTCATCAACATGGGATCAAGTTATCGCTATCGTATAAATCTCATTACGTTAAGTCTTAGCAAAAGGGTGGCTTTCATAGAAGAGAAGCTTCCTTGGAAACTTTCCCACAATAGTACACTGCCGGTTAGCACCAACATCATTAGTTGTGGTGTCAGTGATTCCGGCCCTAAATGACATTTTTTAACAGAATATTGTTGGTTAGGTTTATAAACGAAACAATTAAAGTTGGCTGAGCTTCAATCAAGAGACTTGAGCTACACTTGAAAGCCCCGTAATAACTAAATTTTGAATTAAAATTCTTGCGTTACTCAAATTAATCCAGCTCATTTTAAAACCGTTCAGAAAATAAAATTATTTACATTATGAAGTTTTTTTTTTTTAAATACGTATACAGAAGAGATACATAACTTTTTTTTTAAATTAATACATAAATTTTTTTCTATTGCAACAAAACTTTTTCTGAGTAGAACAGACGGAATTAAAATAGTGTCTACTTTATATACACGACGGGCAAATAAACCCGATGAAAAAGTAATTAGACGGAGAAGAAAATATTTAATTTGAAAAACATTACGAATAATAATGAAACTTATTGTTTAGGTAGCAAAATCAATTATTTATCACATTAAGTACGACTCAATGTATTGGCGGTATGTTAGATTACCGATTAGGGTGAGCAAAAAAACAGATACAAATAAAAATAAAATGTATCAAAGTACTTAAAACATTACGAAACTCGATTGAATTTACAAATCACATTCATACTTCTAGATTAAGTTGAAGATTTTATCAGTTTCAGTGAAAACAAAACCCACATGTGTAGTTTACGAGGGAGAAATTACTGTTTTCATTTTCAGTTTTCAGTTTTAAAATATTGAAAATTCATAAACAATATATATATATAGTTTGACAGGAAGTAAAAATTAAACATTGAATAATAATAAAAACGTAAAATAAAATTATCTCACCGAAGTAAACTTCCTTAGTACAGCTAGGACACTTAGGCATTTTGCTTGCTATTAAAAAAAATAAAACTATTGAAAATATATGATTATAATACTACAGCAATTAAGTTGGCTGACGCGTTCGGATCCAAGTGAAGAGCCTAAATACAACTGAACGGAATTACAGCAGCAGGAGCAATTGTGACGAGTAAGCGTGGTAACAGCAAGTGATATTCACCAAGTTTACTGTGAATTCTCCTCCTCCTCCTCCTCCTCCTCCTCCTCCTCTTCTTCTTCTTCTTCTTCTTTCTGATAGGACAAAAAGACTGAAAATATATATATATATAAAGAAAGGGGCACTCCAGCCCATTACTGCACAATAAAAAAAAAATACGGCGACAATCTTTCTTGTCAAGGAGGAAGGAAATGCACTTTTTATCAACATTCGAAATTCTGTGCTTGAACAATGAACATCAAATCCTAAAACTCCAATGGGAAATATGCAAAATAAAAATATGCCACAAAATTAAAACGTATTTTTCCTTATTAATAATTAAATTTATAATGGATTTGTTGAAACTTTGTATCTCAGACTAAGACACAACCAACTGATTGATTCGTTTTCTACGACTTATCAAACCCTTTTTAGGTTATTTAAAGCCATATTGTAAGATTTTTTTTTTTTAGATAATAATGGTTTAGTGATACAAGTTTTGCTAAATTAACCCATAGCCAGGGGGAGAAGAGTTGAATTCATTCGTACTTTTTCCATGTGTGAATGTAGCGAACCCAATGGAAATTGGAACCCAAATTTGCGATTAACAATTCTAAGCCATTATCCGTTACACTACCCACACATCCCAGATTATATCATCTTCTTTTTCCAAGCGGTCACCCATTTAGGTACTGACCAAGCACAACGTTGCTTAACTTCAGGGATTGTACGGGAACGGTGTTTCAACGTTATATGGCCGTAAACCGCTAAAAGCACACAAATCTGACATTCTTATCTGATCATATCTAGGACCAGGAATACTCTCTATAAAGTGGCGAAAACTATAAGAAAATAAATTCAACCCCATGTTTTGGAACAATTATTCTTCACTTATTAAACATTCTGAGAACTTATGTGCGTGTGCGCGCATGCGCGTGCGCACGTACATATATATGAAGGACAAAACGAAAACATGTTAACCGACGCGATTCGTCCTCTGAGGGACATTATCAAGGCAAATGTAAGGACTTTATTTTGTGACAAGTATTTATATACAAGAGCAAAAACGTTATTGGTTTTTCAGAATTTTCGGTATAGTGTTGCTCATGAATATTCATCAGGTTAGTGGAAAAGTCAAGCAAGTTCATCGATTTGGGGAGATACAGTTCAATGATATATATATATATATATATATATATATATATATATATATATATATATATATATATATATATATATATCATTGAACTGTATATATATATATATATATATATATATATATCACAAAATACATTTGAATGCTTGAAGGTGGTCCTTAGTGATGCAAGCCGTCTTCCTCGCTGATTTCGGGGTTCTTATTCATCATATCAGCTTTTTCGTTAACATCTGATAAGTTTAATAACATTATCGTTGAACGAAGAAAGAAATTCACAATATTGATCGATATTTTTTTTATACAATCTAAGCTTTCGGCTTACATAAGCCATTATCAAAGATGTCAATTACAACATATTAAACAATATACGGACAAGACAGTGATGATAGTCTGTCAATGTTTACATAGATGATTTCTAAGCAACGATAAACACGTGCATAAAGACGCTAGAAGCGAAAATCGCACCGTATCTCATGATGTCACACATAACCACACGAGAGTGAATTGAGAAGTATAAAGTATGGTAACCTCTTGGTATAAACCAATGGCTTCTGTTACCAATTATAGACATTTAAGAATATTTGTAGAGATGCCATAATTGATTTTGTTTAGGTTGGGTTTCAAATGCTTGATGTATAATGCTTCAAGGATTTTTAGTTTTTGTCTATTGTTTTCATGTCGAAGTATAATTGTGTTTTCAACAATATATATATATATATCGTTATACAATATGCACAGGCGTGCTCACACATGCATACATCTATATAAGGTTGATGCAAAGGTTCCCAGTGGTTTCTTTTGCATAATGTTAGGGAAATCTTAGAAGTGTCTTTTAGATTTACTTTATTCTTTATGCTATCAGTTTTTTTTCACACAACCCTTTATGTCGGATCATTGGTTCGAAAAATTTCAATATTCTTCGGAAAGTTCAATCAAAACTGAATCAAAACCGGAATCGTACTTTTACGGCGGAATATTAAATTTAACTAAGAGGTGATGTAAGGACTTCAAAAAAATTGCGAAACTATTTTGATGACTGTATAATGATACTATGAATTTATATAAATAAAAGATTATGTAAAAAGTATTTTGAGAAGCGCACGAGCATGCGTGCGTGTGTGTGTGTGTACGTTTGTGTGTGTGTAAACTTATATATTCACTCGGGATTAAGATGGTCAACAGATATAATTGAGAAATATATGCTTCCTTTGTTTTGAATTCCATCTAACATCAGGTGTTTCCCTCTGAAAATAACACAGATGACATCAACGAACGTCCACACACGTTGAACAGAGAAAATTTTACTTTCTCCTTTCTTTTTTCTTTCTCACCCACTCTCTCTCTCTCTCTCTCTCTCTCTCTCTCTCTCTTACTTTGTCCTTTCCTTCTTTATTTTTATTTCATTCTTTCTTTCTCACTTTCCCACACACACACACTTTCTCTATTTTACTTTGTCTTTTACTTCTTTCTTTCTTACTCTCACTCTCACACGCTCCCTCTCTCTCTTTTACTACGTCCTTTCCTTCTTTCTTTCTTTCTTTCTTTCTCACTCTCTCAAACACAAAACGCTCTCTCTTTATTTCTTACTTTGTCCCTTCTTTCTTCCTTCGATTCTCGCTCTTTCACACACACACGCTCTCTCTCTCTCTCTCTCTCTCTCTCTCTCTTAATTTACCCGTTTCTTTTTTCTTTATCACTTGCCCACATACATACGTACGCTATTTCTCTCTTTTTTACTTTGTCTCTTCTTTCTTTCTTTCATTCTTTCTTTCTTTCATTCTTTCTTTCTTTCATTCTTTCTTTCTGGCTCTCAATCTATCTCGCACACACGCCCCCCCTCTCTCTCTCTCTCTTTTACTTTGTCCGTTCCTTCTTTCTTTCTTTTTCACTCTCTTAAACACACACTCTCTCTCACTTTTACTTTGTCCGTTCTTTCTTTCTTTCTTTCTTTCTTTTTTCTTTCTTTCTCTCACACACAGGCTCTCTCTCTCCCTCTCTTTGTCCGTTCTTTCTTTTTTTGTTTCTCGCTCTCTAACAGACATACTCTCTCTCTCTCTCTCTCTCTTTCTTTCTTTTTTACTTTGTCCTGTCTTTCTTTCTTCTTTTTTTTCTTTTTTTTTGTCACTCATTTAAACAAAGTAGCTAAACATAGTCCAGAAAGAACTGATTGATTTGTTTCAACGGCTTTGTCTTTGTAGGTTAATTCAAACCGATCAGATTTTTAGGTCGTAAGAATTTAGATTGTAATCTTTTCTTGTGAACGAATATTACATAAACAATATTTCTGGAAATAACAATAATTTTCCAGATAGTAGTCCTACTATTTAATCCATAGTTGCTGGTGCGAATGGATTCATAACTTACCCAAGTGTATCTGCTCGTAAGTAAATGTAACAAACTCGACTAGAATTCGAACTCGGCTCTCCGATTTATCATTCTATGCTGGTATTCATTATATCACCCGTACATCCAGGCTCCGATAAATGTATTGAATTTATTATCAGATATCATGTAATGAATTCAATACAATTATCAAACCACAACGAGCGGTTTGTCTGCGAAAATCAAAGTCGGTCCTAGGATGTCTTTGAACATTTTTTTTATTTTGACTATTTTTGCTCTGTTTTTGATATTGAGAGCTTTCTTGACAAGAAGCTGCCCGCCTTTAAACGAGTGATTTTTGCAAGGCATAATAGATATAGGCACGATCACACACTTACACATCTAATATGAAAGGAAAAAAATGAACCTTCCATCAAGGAAAAGTGCTTATATAAATGAATAACGAAGAATATAAACAGTCAATTGCTGATATCATCTGATGAGTGGAAGGGGTAATTGCTGGAGGGTCAGTCTACGAAAGTTTAGACAGTATGTAACACAAATCAGCAGTGACAAACTATTTGTATTAATTCTATCTATCTACCTATTACAGTCCCTTTCATATCTATCTATCTATCTATATATATATATATATATATATATATATATATATATATATATATATATATATGATAAGAATATAGTTATGTATAAGGTATGCTATATTTATGTGTTAAAGTTCTCAATACCAGGGATAGAGTGTATATAAACAGAAAAGTGGACATTGAGGTCAACAACCACCCATCGACGTCTGACTTTTTTAGGCTTAAATGCAATCGTCAGGCCATATATATATATATATATATATATATATATATATATATATATAATTATTTATTTTTAAAGAAAAAAAATTTATAACATAAATATGTTATAAAATCACTACAAAAATAACCATTTTGTTTCAACACCCTCGGTGTCTTATCAAGTGATGACGTTGAATGTATTGAGCACTCTTTTAAGAATAGTAATTGTTGTTATTGGAATTCATTCTATATACACCAATCATATACTTGGATATATATATATATATATATATATATATATATATATATATATATATATATATATATATATATATATATGTTCAATAATATTGATATCTTGAGATTGGGGAGGCCACTCCAGGTGTTCTAGCTCACTTTCATGCTCTTCATACCAATTCTTAACCACTCGAGCGGCATGTATTGGAGCATTATCGTCTTGGAAATGCAGTCACCATCAGGGAATAAAGTCTCGGCCATTGGATGAACATGATCTCCCAAAATGTTCAGGTAATCTTTACTGTTGATTCTACCATGCAGGGCAACTATTGGACTGAGACATTTCCATGATATGGCGGCCCAAACTATCACTCATCCACCTCGCCCTGAATTTGGGAAAAGAGAAAAACTGAACTTGTTTGAGAATACAACTTGCTTCCATTGGTCTGCAGACCAGGCATTGTGATCTCTGCACCTCTTCAACCTCTTTTGAATGTTCTGAGTGGAGAGAAGAGGTTTCCTCACAGCGGCTCTTCCATGATATGCAGCTTTATGGAGCCCACGGTGAACAGTTTTATTAGAAACTGAACTATTCAGATGGTTATTCAACTCAGCAGTCACTTTGGCCGCAGTTGTCCAATGATTTTTTGCCACATTCCGTTTCAATGCACGTCAGTTCCTGTCAGTAAGTTTCTCGAATTGCACCAGTGTTCTTGATATGGTAGCTCTTGAAAAACCAAACAGTTCAGCAACCTTAGTGATCGAGGCTCCTGCCATGCGAGCTCCAACAATTTGCTCTTTTTCAAACTCGGAGAGGTCACGCATTTAGCTTAAATTTTACTAAATTCTAAAAATGAATAAAACAAAGACAGTAAATTAGATAAATAAACGTATTTAGAATAGATATAACCTGCAATTACAAAGTTTTAGTCAAAGTTCTTAATATAATAGGTCTTTGAAATATATGCGTGGATTTTGCAACTGTTCCAATTATTTTGTCCAACCCCTGTATATATACATATCCACACACTCATTTTCTCTTCCACATAAGATCTCTGTCAACACATATACTCTCACTCTAGCACAGACACCCACGCAAAAACTGTTAAAGAAAAAGTGTGTTTCGTACAACGTTTTTTTTTTAATCATTTTGTTGTGCCATTTTATCATGTCAATCTTTTGTACCTTAAATTGTAATCTGAAACTTTTATTAAAAAAACTCTCCATAATAAACTCTTTGTAAATGTAAATTCTGTTTACACCTATCGCTATGACTATGACTGGGACTGAGAAGGCTAAGATTAAAAAAAATGTTGCTGGGTAGCATAAATTATATTTTTGTGTCAGGTTTAGCGGATATTTTGTCAAAAAATAAAAAACCTAAATAAATATAGATATATTTATATATATAGATTGATATATATAGATATTTCTGTTCAAAATTGAAAAATATTAAAATATTAAATAATCGAAAACAGTTGCTAGTATTTTGATGATTTCACTAACATTAAATCATATTTATAAACAAAAAAGATGATAGATAGATAGATAGATAGATAGATAGATAGATAGATATGAACAGACTGAGATAGACAGATATGAACAGATGAGATAGATAGATAGATAGATAGATAGATAGATATCAAGAACAATATTGGGGAAAAATGTATGATAAAGTGGAAAAAGTTTTCATGTAGGTATTTATGTAGGTATTTACCTCATTTCCCTACAGAGACGTGATGTGACACGAGATTGGGTTTATTGTGAGCAACCCGAGCACATACACCCGGGACAGGGACAAAAATTCTCAAAGTCCCCGCAACCGTCGATTGCAATTTTTTTTTTCTTTTTTTTTTTTTTTTGGCGGAGAAGTTTTCGTTCTAATGAGATGAACGTCTAGATGTTCACAAAATAAAAATTATAAACGAAATGGATAATTAAAGCCTTTGTCTTCTTATTATCATTATTATCATCTCCCTGGATTTATATCCTCTTCGGAATTATCCCTTCCAGTCACAAAATGATAAAACGTATAATTATGTATGTATATATATATATATATATATATATATATATATATATATATATATATATATATAACAAGGGGCACTACGACGTGATGTTATCGAATTTGTCTCGCTAGTTAAATTAAGATTGGATAATAAATTAGATCCTCATTTTGTGCTCTCTACTTACGGCCTTGTGCCACATTTAAGCTATGCTATGCTTAGTAAATCACTATATATATATATATATATATATATATATATATATATATATATATATAATTTTAATGTGTGGTCATCAGTAAAAGGATAGCCTGAAATGCGATATGCAGATCGGGAATACCAGAATCAAGCAGATGCGGAAGTTTAAATATGTGGGAAGCGTTTTGACAGAGGACGGTGCGACACCGAGATACGTGGACATATTGGGATGGCCAAGGACGCATTCCAAAAGTTGGGCAGAGTATTGCGAGAGAGGATTTCTTTGATAACAAAGAAAAGAATACTGAACTGTTACGTGACATCTGCCCTTCTTTACAGCAGCGAATGATGAACGATTTCCTCAAAGATGAAAAAGAGACTCGAGGCAACAGTAATGTGGTTCTACAGAGGGATGCTGAGGATATCATCGTATGAGCAATGATGAAGTCTTTATAATCATTTTCGATGATGCGTTAAGTTTTTCCTTGATGTCTATCATATTGTTCTGTATACTATACATTGAACTCTCTTTATGGATATATCTTTATAATATTTTATATCAAAAAGACCTACTTGGATTATCCTTTCCACTTGCGCATTTGATATTATATATATATATATATATATATATATATATATATATATATATGACGAGGTGTAAAAAGTTTTTGTGTAAACTTCTTGGGGCTTCGCCGATGCATTCATTATGGTAATCTCTACAAGCAGCAGAACAAATTCTTCCCTCAATCTCCAACTCATTGTTTTGTTTTGGTATGATTGTCACCGTGTCGGGTATTTGATAGGTGTCCCTTTTGAGTTTATTTAGTCTTTTGTTTGAGTTTCTTGTGGTTTCTCTGATGCGTTCTTTGTGGCAATCATTACAGATACTAGAGTGGGTTTCTCCTTCATGACTGATAAACCGATACAACAAAAAATTCTCAAATTGCCATATTAGTAAAAAAAAAACTCTCTTAAATTTTCAAAAACATTCAACCTTAGCGTTGCGACTGCATGCTCCAGAAATTTGTATCCGTTATCAATAACACATTTCAGAAAAACATATTTCGATTCGCATTATTTTTTTCGTCTCGGATGCTACCGGAATTTTAACAAAAACAAAATAATTTCCATGCCTGAAGATGACTGAATGTACAGTCGAAAGTACCTGCGTATTTAAGAAAGACCTTATACGGCTTATAATTTTAAAAAACAAGGATCATAACAATAATCGAATGATTGGAAGCTTAATGCACCTTTAAAATTTTGTTAGCAAAGGGATTTCGCCATTTTATATCATTAACTTTACTAATTTACTTTTTGTATGAATGATTCTACGTAATATAAATTGAACTGCACGACATATTTGATATATATATATATATATATATATATATATATATATATATATATATATATATATATAAGATCTTTGACCTAAATGAGAGTTGTTGAGTGTGTACATGATCAAACCATTTTACAGCCGGACTAAGATTAAAAGTAAAATGTTGTTACAGCTTTTCTCAACCTCGTTAGGGAAAATTTCACATACCAGGCGCTTTGTTTTGTATTAAAATGATGCCACTCAATCCGAACAGACTTAACAAATATGCTATGGAAGATTAGTGCAAAAACTTGTTTGTTTACAATCAAATCCTAACTATTTAATATCGTCTGGTTGAAACCACAATACGTATGTTACATGACTATGTCACATATTTTGATAAAATAGTAAAGCCATTCAAAATACTTTTTTTTAAATTTGGACATTCTTTTCATTCATGATACAATGACATGGTAAGTGCAAAGCATGCGTGTTCATTGTCTGGGCAAGTAACTAAAATCTAAGCAGACATCAAGTCAGTCTTTTGTAACGGCGAAAAAAATATAACAGTAGATTAGGTGTCAATGAGTTCAACGATCAAATTCATGTGTCAACCGCCAAGACAGTCAGATTATTCGGAATCTCCTGCAACCCTTCTGGACGGTCTCCTTGTTTAAGTTGGATAATGCTGCCATAATCCTTACCTTCATTTCATCTTTGGTGTTACAAGAGGTTTTGTTGGTGTCTCGCTCATAATAATCAATGGGGCTGCAGTCTGGGGAGTTAGGTGGCCAGATGTAAGGGGTGATGTAGTTGTAGAAATTGTCTGGCTTCTTCTGCTTATGTGACATGGTGCAGAGTAATATTGCCAGACATATGGTCTGATGTAGGCCACCGTGTTGAGTTTGAGGCCCTGTGAAAACATGAATGGAGGCATAACATCGCCATCACTAGTGATTACTCCAAACATCTTCGTAAGAAGATGTTTGGAGTGATCACTAAACTTTAGACTCATCCAACTCTTTCCAAGTTCTCTGCGTGGTCCTTAGATTGACACCCAAACACTCTGAAATGTTTGTATTGGAGCTTCCGGCGCGAATGCCAAGCAGTTCAGGATGCCGTTTCCAAATTTCTAGCGGAGTAAATTTCGTAATGGTGCTGTTTTTCTCACAGACGGTGACCAACTGACCCTTCTATACTGTGCAGTCGACAAAATAAAAAACAAACAACGCGCATGCGCGAAATTAGAAATATAAAATGGCGAAAATTAACTTCTCACGCCTTGTATATCACGTATAGCAACTTTGTAAACGACCTTGCATTAATCTCAAACTACTAGGTCTCAATCCTTGTACATATGTTGATTCTTATCTTCATCAACGACTTTCCAGATGTCAACAATTTCCTATTAGGTATTTATGTACAACTATTTACTCATGTCTTAGTAGCAAGTCAGATAGATCCGACAAAAGAAACCTGGCAACTGCTCTTTCAAAGGACCTCCAATCAATGGTTAACTGGAGTAAGGAACGGGTTGTAAATTTTAACAAAACAAAACAGCTTTCATTTAATCACCATTTAGAACCTTTTCTGCTTGCCATCAGTGTAGATGATGCTAACCTCCAAAAGAACGACTCATTGCGCCTTCTTTGGCTCTTGTTTTCCACTGACATGAAGTGAAGTGATTATATTGAATCAACTTCTATGTCTGCTGCTAGGAAGGTTGGTTCACTGTGTTGTTCCAGACAATTTTTCTCGTCTGAATTCATCGTGCCCATTTGCAAACCTGCGAGATTCGTTCGTGCATTGAATAATGATTTACCAACACTACTTCGAGAAAAAAGTTAGGAGGGAAACCTCCATCATAAAAAGAGTAATAACAGTTACTGAAATTGAGAAAGCTATTTTTCTGAAAACTTGTTTTAAGAGAAAGATTTTATAAATTTCAACCGACAGATGTACTGGCTACTCGGTCAATGGATGCCAGATTTTAAAAAAATAAAAAAAAAATAAAAAGAATGTTAAGCACTGCTTCATAAAAATGCTTCAAAAAAATCTAAAAAGGAATCACATCGTTGTAAATATTGTGTATGTTATATGATGGAAATAAAAAATTATATTTAAAAAATGCATCAAACATATTTCAAGTCTGTCGATATTTCTGAGATGAGATATTGTAATTATTTACATTATTTACATTGTACGGACTTTGCTCTCATCATTATTGTCATCTTCACGACCTCTCGCCCGTTGTACGCTCCGGCCTTCTTCAGGTGATTGGAATTTCGAACTGAACTCTTATCAAGGACACATAGCCGTGTGGATAAAACCGTTGGTCGGATCCAGTAACTTGACCCAAAGATTTGTGAGTTCAATACCTGGCTACAGCAGTGGTGAACAAAAACTGAAGAGTTCAGTTAAAGAGAGATAACTGAGACATCCGGAAGAGGCATGGCACGTGGAACTAGAACAGTCTACCCCGGTGGACGAAATAAACCATTCAGTTCGAAATTTCAATCATCTGAAGAAGGCTGCTAGAGAGGTACAACGACCGAAACGTGAACATGACAATAAAGATGAAGACCACAATCTGAACAATGTAAATATTTCAAGTCTGTTGACTCAGAATTTTTATGGTATTTGAGACGTGCGTGTTATACAGCCAAATAAATGCAACGTTATCATTCTGAGCAAAAACGATACTACGGTTTAACCCAAGTTGTGAGTGAAATTGCGGAGATGAAACTGTTTGGAAGTTGTCGATATTTGTACTGCACGAACGAAGTCATAAATTCTCATCTCAGAGGAAGACTGAGGCATTTGAGTTTTGGTTGGCAATGTATCTAGAGATGGTGTCTCGAAAAAAAAAAAAAAAAAAAAAAACATCCTCCAGCAGCCTGTTCACTATTGTGAATGTATCAGCCTGAAAAAAAAACATGTCTAAAATTATTTTTTAAAAAAAATAAAAATCTCACGATTTTGTTTTAAAATCTACTGCAACCGGTAATAAGACGACATGATGATGAAATTTCAGTTTTATCATTTACATATTGTTTTATTACCTTTAACTTGTCTTCCACATTGGTGACAAATGTTTTCTTCCTTGATTCTATCATTGGTTTTCCATGTGTTTGTGGGGGCAGGATTCACTCTATTTTCTAACCACACGTAAAACAGATGGCGCACGAGTTCATGCTGGATTCTATTCTCGTGTCATATCAAGATTAGAAATTATTAAACAAAACAATGTGATTTTTACGTAGTAAACGCACAAACATTTCACACACACACACACTTCACACGCACACACGTATATAAAAATATGTGTGTGTGTGCGTGTATGCGTGAGAGAGAGAAATTGTACGAGAAAGTAAAAAAGTTTTACGTTTCGTTCTTTAGGTGTTCCTCGGACTAAGTTCGTTGTGTTGGTAGAATTACACATGCGCATGACTGAAGGGTCTTGAAAATTTTAGAATATTTTTTTTTATCTAACCGAATTCATTTAGAGTCTTTTTCTTTTTCTTTCCATCACTTTTCTAAGTAGGTATTCCACAGTGTGATATTAGAAGATCTGCTAGGAATAGTGAAATGTAACAGCCAGGGCGCAAACTTTTGACGTATTATTTTGTAAAATGTCCCTTTTGTGTTCGTATAATTTTTTATTTAGATTCCTTAAAGGTTTCTCTTATGTATTTTTTGCGATAATTATTACAGACGATGGAGTATGCATATATATATATATATATATATATATATATATGTGCGTGTGTGCGTGTGTGCGCGCTCTGGGTATATAGATAAGTAAATAAAAAACTTCCATGAGTTGTAAAAGAACAAATGTAGTCATATTGTCAAGGTATTGAGTGATAGGAACACAATGTTGGAATTGGAAATAAATTGAACAGAAATGACAAATCAGTAGAAATAAAAACATTGGCAAAGTAAGAACTCGAAGAACAGTTTTAAGAATGTTGCAAGAAAATTTGAGGAATTATGAAAGGGTAATAATAATAATAATAATAATAATAATAATAATAATAATAATAATAATAATAATAATAAAAAGCTCAGAAATACCTGTTAAGAAAGACATGTTTTTCTTATTGGGACTTTTATGAGTCTAAATTTGCTAGCTTTAGTTTCACACCTGAAACGTAATCAATTGTAATGTTTTGAAAGAATTCTTATCTGGCATTATATCTTATTACGATAAACGTTATTTTTATTGGTTACATATGTTTTAATTGTTAAGCACGTCTTGTTTTTATTTTCTTAAACAGTGAAAGACTTAAGTACAACATCTCGATCTAGTCCAGTTGTTATTAATTTTACTGTTTAATAAAATAAAAAAACAGAGATGGTTACTCAAACACTTGTCCTTACAAAAATAACGTTTATAATAATAAGAAATACAACATGTGGGGTGAGGGTGTATAGTATAGACTTGTATCAGCAGAACTGAAGTCACTTTTTGATCTCACTGTAGCTCAGTCAAAAATTAAAAAGATGGCATTCTTCTGCCAAGAAAGACATATCGCTGTGTGTGTGTGTGTGTATATATATATATATATATATATATATATATATATATATATATATATATATATATATATATATATATATTACTTCAAAGGTTATTTTAGAGGATACCCATGTTTGAGTTGTTCGTCCTGATTTTTTAAACAATGTGAATTACATCTACCTACGCATTCGTTACCCTTAATAAAGACAATATGCTATCCGAGAGGATTCGAAACTGTGTCTCTCTTTCTTGGAGGAACTACACACACACACATACACATACACATATATAAATATATATATTTCAGCAGCATATTTTCATTCAAACAGGTTTGGATAAATAATTTAGGCGTATTATGTCTATTTATTTTAGTTTTAATCCTTTCAAGTCCACGAATTAATTTCTTGGTGGCTATAGAAAATTGATCAAGAAAGATAACAAAATTTTCTTTTTCGAGTAATTTTTATTTTCCCAAGTACTTTCGATCTCACCTGAGATCATTTTCAGGGGGGTAAAATATCTGTGATTGTATATACAGTACCTCCGTAAAGTCAAAATATTTTTCACTGTTCGTTTACTGCGTTTCTAATTCAAAATTTTTTCTAGTTACTCAAGGGAGGTAATATATGAAGAAATATAGTTTTAAGGTGTGGTATATTTATGGGATAAAGTGCTCAATATCAGAGATGGAGCGTATGTAGATATGAATATAAAAGTGAACATTGAAGTCAACACTCATAGGCGACACGCTGTTTCATGCTGGACGCAATCGTCAGACAGCCTGATGATTGCGTCCAGCATGAAACAGCCTGTCACCTATGAGTGTTGACTTCAATGTTCACTTTTATATATATATATATATATATATATATATATATATACAGTAGCGTCCAAAACTAAGGGACAAAATTTTAAAACCTAATATTTTTTAGAAATAACAACTTTGAAAAGCTGTAATTTTGACAACTGCTAGTCGTTATCATCCATAATAACATACTAAAATTTGAATCATTTGCAAAGGATAGAAAAAGAATTATAACAAATATTTATTTATTTTCAAAATAGGATCGTCCAAAAGTAAGGGACAAAATTGAGAAAAACAATGTAAACAGCATGCTATATTCAAATTTTTTGATTTCCTCTAAAGAATAAGTCTTACTTAGTCATTTGTAAACGTTGCATCAGCCGGCACTATGGCGAAACGCCAAAAACTTGATTACTCTGTGAGACAAGCTATTGTGAAGCTACACAAGGAAAAGCACACCATTAGAGAGATTTCAGAGAAAGTGAAACGTTCCAAGAGTGTTGTAAGCAGGGTTGTTAAATCCTACAATGATACTGGCAAAATAGTTAGTGCTTTTAAAACCGGCAGACCCCGCAAAACTTCGGCAAGAGAAGATCGAATAATGCAGCGTATGTCATTAAAGGACCGTTTTAAGTTTTGCACAGAAATTAAAAGGGTTATGAATAGTACCTCATCTGTTAATGTGTCAAGACAGACTGTTTGTAGACGACTGCAAGAAATAGGGCTGTTTAATCGAACCCCAGGGAAGAAACCACTTGTTAGTTCGAAGAATAAGAAGAAGAGATTAGAGTTTGCAAACAGGTATGTAATTTGGACATATGAAAATTGGGCAAAAGTATTTTTCAGTGATGAAAGCAAGTTTAATTTATTTGGAAATGATGGAAAAAACAATGTAAAGAGACGTATTGGTGAAAGATTAAGTGCAAAGTGTACTAAAAAAACTGTCAAGTTTGGGGGCGGAAGCGTCATGGTATTTGGAATGTTTTTCTAGCCAAGGTACAACGCCTCTTGTCCGGTTACAAACTCGTGTAAACGCGCAGATCTATAAAAACATTGTTCAAGATCATGTTGTGCCAATCATAAAGAATTCAGGTTTCGATAGGGCTACCTTTATGCAAGATAATGCCCCATGTCACAAGGCAAAGGGGGTAATGAGTTACCTTAGCGAGCAAGATTTGGAAATTATGTATTGGCCACCGCAAAGTCCTGACTTAAATCCAATAGAAAATCTTTGGAAGACCTTAGGAGTGAAAGTTATGGAAAGAAATCCCACTAACACGGAGGATTTGTGGGTGAAGCTTCAAGAAGAATGGTCTAAAATTGGTATCGAGGATTGTCAAGAACTGATTCGTTCTTGTAGTCGAAGATGTGCCGCTGTCATTGAGAGCAAGGGCTCATTTACTAAATATTGATTGTACAAGTATTTTTATTGTTTTTTTGCTGTTTACATTGTTTTTCTCAATTTTGTCCCTTACTTTTGGACGTTCCAAATTTGAAAATAAATAAATAATTGTTATAATTCTTTTTCTATCCTTTGCAAATGATTCAAATTTTAGTATGTTATTATGGATGATAACAACTACCAGTTGTCAAAATTTCAGCTTTTCACAGTTGTTATTTCTAACAAATATTAGGTTTTAAAATTTTGTCCCTTAGTTTTGGACGCTACTGTATATATTATGACATGACCCTCGTTATTTATATTAAAAATGATTAGGTTGAATTAAATCAATCATTTGAAGTAGTAATATAAATTCCCATCCTAAAATTTAATAATTTATCTTTTATTCTTTATTCTATTTCTTTAAAATTCTATTTCTTAAAAATACGGCCTTGACCGCTTTTAAAATGGATCAACGGTCGAATTGCCAATTTCATATGGAGCATTTGATGATTTTAATACTATATGTGACGTTCAAGGGGCGTCACTATACTAACTGATCAGAAAAAATGCGGCTGTTGTATCGTGAAGACGGAAAAAAAAACGTTTATCCTTTCTCCGTGTGCTACTTCGTAAAATTGACTATTGACATTCCAGAGACGAAAAATATAAAGAAAAAAAAACTTCCGGGATTATCAGGAATACAAAATCCAGGATTATATATCTTCTGTGAATGAAATGCAAAGCGCTTTCAAGTTGATAAACCCAACAAATCACAGTGATTGACCAAAGTAATTCTACATATGAAGGGAAATATCTCAAAATCCTTTTACCATGAATTATCTACTTGATCTATAAAAAAATGGAGAAATAATAATCAACAAAATTGTTGATAACATTCTATGACATATAAATGGCCGTTGATCATCAAAATCATTGATAAAATAAGTAGCAGTTGAAAATTTCTCTTATAATAATTCTTACATTTTCTTTTCTTTCTTTTATTCTTTATTTGTTGATTCCTTCTTTCATTCCATGTTTATATCGATTAAAATAATTATGACTTTACATCTCATATTTTTTCGATAAATTTTCTGTGTTGGTATTGGTCCCTAACTGAGTAGAAAATCCCTTTTTTTTCTTTTAAGTGAACCGCATTCGTTGGCATATCTTCATAAACATTCATAACATTTTATATATTTATATTTATATATATATAATATATATTTATATATATTTTATATATATATATATATATATATATATATATATATAAATGGAAGACATTATAGTAGTTTCAAAGAGAGAAAAGTGTGTATATTAAAAAGAAGAGAGAAACCGCCAACGTTTTTGGTTGTAATGTGGATTTTTAAAAAAATATTATGCTTTATTTTCCATAATTTTGCTACACGAGTTTCCGGTCTCGCGACTTTCATCAGGCAAAGCGTAGAGATTTCCACATACTATTAAAAATAATGAACTTTTCACTGCCAGTTCAAGAAAGACATTTGGGTCACTAACACACTAAAAAGAAAATGTATCATATCGACAATATTTAAAATCGAAAAACATAAGAAAAAAATTAATTATTTTTAATAATATGGGAAAATCTCCACGCTTTAACTGATGAAGGTCACGAGACCGGAAATTCCTGTAACAAAATTATGGAAAATAAAGCATAATATTTTTTTTTTTAATACAAATAACAACCAAAGACGTTTGCGGTCTCTCTCTTCTTTTTAATATATATATATATATTGTGTGTATTTAGGTATCATCACTGTCTTGTCCGTATATTGCTTAATATGTTGTAATTGGCATCTTTGATAATGGCTTATGTAAGCCGAAAGCTTAGATTGTATTTAAAAAAATATGGATCAATATTGTGAATTTCTTTCTTCGTTCAACGATAATGTTATTAAACTTATCAGATGTTACGAAAAAAAATTACATAAAATAAATAGACAACACTTGTCTATATTATTTAATGAAACGTGTATGTATATATATATATATATATATATATATATATATATATAGATGGATAGATAGATAGATAGATAGATAGATAGATAGATAGGGTTCTCTCGTCGTATTCGACGGATGATGGGTCAAGCAGCTCAGTTCCTAGTAACCGACAGCCAGAGACCAGCACATGTAATCCGGTCCTCTCATTAATTATTTTTATTTTTAAAAAACAGTGCTCAATACAATTTTTCTTGAGCATAAACATTATAAATTAACCAATTTAAAAATATGGTCTCATCGCTACACAGGAATTTCCATGTTTGAAAAACAGAAACTTAAACCTTAAATTTAATCGCTTGAAAATGAAAAAGAACTAGAGATTTTAATTTAATTCTATAATTAAATGTAAAGTTTTAGTTTCTGTTTTTGAAACATGGAAATTCCTGTGTAGCGATAGGACCATATTTTTAAATTAGTAAATTTATAATATATATATATATATATATATATATATATATATATATATATATATATATATATATTACACTTCTTCAAGCTTATTTATATGTAACAGAAAATGCAACTTTTCGTAAGAATATTTTTACAAAGTTTGGAGATTTCATTCTGTAAAGCTAATATTATATATTTGTTATTTTTAAGAACCTTTCTTTTAGCAATGCTTTTTTTACATAGGCAACCTCATAGAAGAAGTGTCAACTAGATACAACATGGTGCCTATTCTCCGAAGTGGGTGTTGTCTAATTCGACATTTCTCTCATCCGGTCCTCTCTTCTTAAGTAGAAAACACTCGGTTGCACGCTCATCTAAAACAAACAAAATACCGACCTTAATTTATCGTGTATCCAGTTGTATAAGTCAAGTGTTATGAGCACACATTTTACATTAAAACTCGTCGACCTATAAATGATTAACTTTGGATTACTCGAGTGACAACAATTAACACTTTGTTTCAGACATGTTCACTTATGAAAACGACTCTAGTATTATAACAATATTTTAGTCTTCTTAAGTGATTTGAACACGTACTTAAATGGGAGTAAAAACGAATAAATATTTCGGAATATTTAAAGATGAGGTGGGAGTTAGTATAAAGATTAGTTTCAACCACTTTACGCCAAGCAATGGTGGAATAAAATTTGAAGAGGCTTCCCATATAAAACACGAAAATGTGTGATGTTCTGTCGGTAAAAATGGCTTGGGCAATATAAACTTTCGATGAAATTTTAACATTTGACGATAAAGTGCCATTTCTAAACGAATCATGTCCTTTTTCGAATTTGAAAAATTTGTCTTTCAATCAAACATTTTAAATCTGTCCATAAAGTTTCCTGTCATTTCATAACTTCGACTGCTCATTCTTCACGTTTCTTGCAGAGTTTTCTTTTGTTTTTGCTAAACAACTTACCCCTTGCGATGTCAGGTTTTCCCTAAATCTAGAACCTCTGCTAAAACGCTGTGAATGAAATTAAGTCGAATGTAACGAGGCAGCTGCAGGTGATCCCGAAAAAAGACTTTGCAATTTTCAAAAATTTAAAGGGTGCTGGGGAAAGTGACAGATATCCCAAGGGGAAGTAATTTGAATGGATCAAAGTTTCCATTGTTGTAAGTAGTTTTTTTTTTCTCTTTCTTAATATTGGTTTAATAATTTTCCACCTGGTATTGTGCAAATCAGCAATGAATTAACAATTTGCAATTCAAAACTTCTTCAAGAAAAATTAGCGCAATAAAGAACAATTAGAACGAGTGACATTGTTTTAAATGCCAAAAATGTGTATCTCGTATTTGTATTAATGAATTTAATATTTTATAAAACTAGAACTTACAAAACGCGAATAAACCTTGAAAAAAAATCAGATTTTTTTATACTTCGCTTTCTGTATTATCTATGAATTGATTTGTATTCTTGGGAAAATGGTTTCCCGTTGCCTTCTTCATGGTTTGGAATCCGATTTTCTTCTCTTAGACTAGATGCTACACAAGCTTACAGTTTACCTTGATATTTAAACTATAGCTGGGGGAGAATAAACGGATTCTTATTTTTCCTAAGCGCACTAATTCGAAACCAAATACAACAGACTAGCCTGGAATTTGAAATTTGAAATCTGCACATCGATTCCACCTTTCGCGCCAATATTCATTGCACCAACTGCAAGTTCTTAAGGATTCATCGAAGATTTTACTTAAATTGTGGAGTAAATTGTAACAGTAACTCTAAGTAGTTGTTTATTTTCGACTTTAGAGAAAAAAAGGAATGTAACGGAAAGTAGTGAAAGGTGAGTGTATAGATATCAGCAAGTGGCTATTATGTTGCGGGGCTGATATTTACTTAGTTTATCTTAGTGTTGTACTAAAACACTTGTATCGAAAAATGTGTTCCTCCAATGTTTTACGTAGAAAACAGCTTGCCTGCCTTGAAATCTTAATTTTTGTTAAGTGTTGTATACTGATCACAGACATCAGAGGGAGATGATAAAATATCTCAACCACAGAAATAAGCTTTTACGAGATCTGCCCGGAAAGCATGCAGTCATTTAAACATCTCAACTCAAACAGTGGGGACCTAATCCTCTTCAAAATATTCCTGTCAGGATCTCATTCAAGCATCATTTTCACTTTTCAAACAGTCTTTTCGGCATCGTCATCAACTGCTATCTCGCGTTCATCTTAATCACGTCTACGGTCTTAAATTTCCGTTTTATAGTTGTTTCAGTTTTTTTTTTTTCAATGCGAGAAGTCGCAGAGAGCCATATCTGGAGTGGGTGGGTTGATATATCTGAGGGATGCAATGCTAAAAAAAAAAACTGCATGTGACGTTATGAATGTAGTTGTTGTACAGTGCACAAACTCAAACGCACTCGGGACGTAACCGTGAGAATGTCGGTTCACGCATGCGCAGTAATTCCTCCACCCCCAACAGAATGTGAAGTTACTGCATCGTTTACAACCGGTTCTCGAGATAGGATACTTTTTTTTTAAAAAGCTTGTATTTTATTTTATGCGAGAAAGATTTTTAAAATAGATCACAACAGCACTGATTGAAGCCAAGTTTCAGTAACAAATATATCATCTGGAAAAGAATAGTTATCTTATATAAGCTCAGTTTTAATATGTCTACTGAGTACAAGGGTTCCATTCAAGAGTTGAACTCATTGTGTCGTTGCAATAAAAACGACACATAGACCTTATATTTACACTGCTCCAGTTTAGACTTATTAAAAGTAATATTAAAATTTTTAGTCTGAATTTCTGAGGCAGAGCGTTAGTAACATCATACATTGATTCAGTCAACTTTGACACAATATGATGTCGGTCATCATCAGTAAAATTCTTGGAATGTCTTTCATTGCATTCCCCAATCATGCTGTCTTATTCCTACAATATCCGGTGTTATTCCTTGTGATAACCATTTGTTTATGTGTCATATTCCTATATTGAACTAGCGACTTACAGATGAGCATTGCCTGCGGTTTTCCACAAGGTTTTCCTGTATGATGTTGGTTGCCTGTTTGCTTGATTTTACGACATGTCATTTGATTTTGTATGGGTTACCAATTGAACTAGCCTTGCTAATCATTACCCTACATCGAGGCGCCTATGTCCTGTTGGATATTAAAATAATGATTTTTGAGGGCTTAGTCTAATATCTTTCTTTCTCGAATAGAGGCTGCCATATAGTGCCCATACTTACACTCTTATTTACATTTTTTCGTGTATTATTTTGATTTGTTCTACACCAGTCGATGTACTACTTATACATGATCAGCCATGCCTAATTTTCCAGTTTCTCTGCAGATTATAGATTAACTACTTTTACTGTACTGGCGTATAATAACACATCGTTTCAAAAATTAATGTCATATAAGACAGAACTTTTTTATTAGTTTGCTTTTTTTCCGAATTAGTGACTCCTATGTGGTGCTAATATATGTGCTTGGTCTACTGATTGAATTGTTGTGTACTTGGAATTTTAAAGATACTTTAATACTTCAAAATTTATCGAAAAGTGTGAAATGTACTCCGAAGCACATGTAAGGTTTTTTCTTTTATGTGCCATAACATGAGTGATCACGGCTCGCCACAACCTCTTTAAGATTTAAGTAACTCTTGACCCTATCTTTGTGTCCACTCTAACATCTTTTCACATGAACTCATTGGTTAGATTACTTGGTGTTTCCTACTGCCTCTCCCTGCTTCAATATGCCCTGTGAGTGTTATATTCTCCAGGTTTTTTCTCTTCTGGTCATGTAGAAAAGTGCAGCATCTGGCGTGTGTAGTGGTGGGTGTATATTTATATGTGTAGGCGCGGAGTTATATAACATGCACATTAAATGCCTTCTGAGCCTTTTGGTGAGTATCCCCCAGAATCAAATAAATTATACAACCTTTGAAAGTTGATGATACTTTGCCTTCAAGGTAAATGTAGAGAATAAGTTTAAGTTCTTTGTCAAGACATATTTTGAATGCTACAAGGCGAAACTGAGAAGCTTTAATTCATACAATACTCCTTAGATTCTGCAAAACTGCAAAATATTCCAAAGAGATCAAATAAATGTCATGGTTACCAATCTCTCCCGATATCAATCCTGTATAAAAATTGCTTTCCATCATTAAAACTGGGAAACAATCTTAAAGCAAAGATCTGTGCTTCTGCTAATGTTAAATTTAAACGTAAAAAATCAATGAATGAAAGAATGATGAAGGTTATAGAATGGTTATTTTTTTCAGCGGGCACAAGGCCGAAAATATGAAGCACCTAGTGAGGATCGAATTCACTTTTCAGTTGTAACTGATCTGACGAGACAGGCTTGCTAACCATTACACCACACCGAGCTGCTCCAAAAATGATTTTCTAAGCATAGCTTAGATGTGGCACAAAGCCGAAAGTGTGGAGCCCCCAGTGAGAATCGAACTCACTACTAAGCTGTAATGGCTCTAGCAAAACATGCTTGCTAACCATTACACCACCTCGATGTCCCCTAGTGATTTTCCAAGCGTGGTTTAGATGTGGCACAAGGCCGAAAGTAGGGGGCACCTAGTGAGGATCGAACTCACTATTCAGTCGTAATTGTTCCAGCCTGACGAGCTTGCTAACCATTACACGGCCTCATGATGCCCCTGATGGTTAAAGAATGTCTAGAAAACCCATATTTAGACACGAAGTAATAAGGTGATAATTTATTAAGAAATATCGAATATTATGTTAATGAAATATGTTTCTGTGGCTGATATCTTTTGGATTCGTTTACAAATGAAAGTTTACGCTGCACTTATGACTGCATAATAAAATCTGACATTTCCAAAACAAGTTGTTATCAATATCACTTCAATAAGGATAGATATTACAAGCTAAAATTATGATACTATATTGCTCATATTAATGAAAATTGATTCCTACAAATACGATCAACATCGATTATTTAATACATATTTTAATGCGAAAAAAATTGACTTGCATTATAAAATATGACAATGTTATTATCTGTATGATGAAAATACATTCCAAATAATATTAATGTAGAATTGCATTGGTTTTACTAAAGTAATGTGCTGAAAATCAAGAATGAAAATATTGTCAATAGTCAGAAAATAAGGTACGTGTTACTGACAGGAAATGTTTAATGCATAACTAATATTTTTTATTAAAGCAGACTTTGGAAGTAATTTTAGTACAGAATTAATTTTAAATTCTGTAGAATGTAATTTATTATAGAAATGTACTGGAAATAACGTAAAAGGCGTTGTCATTAGTCAGGAATTATAACTACAAATAGAATGAGGGTGTGGAGGTTGTGTTAATGGATTAAATAATATTGATCAAAAATTGTTGAGTAAATTAGGCTGCGTGATTAAATTAACAATTGCCTCTCACATTTAGTATTCAACAAACATAGAATAAGGACAACATGAGAAACAACAGTTTTGCACAACAATGAATAAAATATTTATATAAACAAGAGATACAAAACCAACTGGACTGGAGTAAAGAGGTGGTTTTAAAAAGTTCAAACGTCCTTTTGTGTTTAGATGAAAAGTTATCAAAGTTCTGGTTTGACAGATTATAATTTGTTGAATGGTCTGTACAATAATGAGAAAGTGTGTTTTGGTATTATAGTAATTTAAGAAAAAAATAAACAGTTCAAGTTTGTATTTGAAATAGAGAAATATTGTTTACGACTTACTTTAAGGTTTCAGGAATTGTCGCTCTTTGATTTGTTTTCAGTTGTTCAAAGAGAATATTCTAGTTGGGGTAAGTGGTTCTTAACAAGCTGTGTTTATGTTAATTGCAATAATTAACGTTGAGCTTGAAAGCGTATGAAAAAGATTTGTGTATTAAGTTGAATTTGGAAAACTTGAGTTGATTGTTCGTTATAAAATATTGCTGTGTGAATGAGTGTTCTCTCAGGCTGGAATCATGTTAAGGAACTTAAACTGGAACTGTATGACGAGTTCAAAGGATTCCGATCAGCGCACTGTCGAAGATGAAAGACGTTTCATATTTTATTGCCAACTTTGGTCACTTGATAGGCTCACAGGAGCTTGATAGATTTTGGCGGAATTATCTTTTTGGTCAGGTCAAGAACTAGGTCGATATTATTAAATATTAAGTAACCAATTAGAAATTGAGATTTTCTGAAAATATAAGCTGAATAAGCTCTGTGATTCACTTTTTGTACAAAAATTGATGTTGATAAAAAAGGTGATAGCGGGATGCTAAAAGGGCTTTTCTATGGCTCAAATGATTACTGCTGTCTGAAATATTTGCCTTTTGTTTCGCCGTTAAGAATATATCGATTGTACATTTGTTAAAATAAACTATAATTATGATTTTTCCATATTTTTCTTTTCTCTTAGTATAAACAACAAATATCTGGATTGGAACTCCATTCCAAAAGGCTTCAACACGCCTTAAAAATGATTAATCATGAAAAAAAAATGCGAATTTTCTAAAGATAGTTCCGAACTCTAGGATCTTATTGCAGGCCAATGCCGGAGTTAGACTTAGGGTGTCTCTAACTTATATAAAGATTATCAGTCTCATGTTGAAAAAAAATTAAATTAAACCAGATTTTACAAAACTTTAAAATATACGAGATCCTGTCTAGAAAATATCCAACCATGGAGAACTGGTTGAGCAGTCTTGATATAAATCCAAGCGGGAATTACTAGACAAGGGTAAACACTCTCCCGCGGCGGTGTGACGCTATTATGAGAGTTTGTGTACTGAGTAAATGTTACATTGTCAATGGCTAAACAAGTAGATTCGTCACGTCTCAGACAGTTTTTTTTTTTTTTAACCCACATCTGTCATCCCATCTACCTCGTCATTTTTGGGATTTTACTCCCTGCGCCTTCTGCTTATCGTCATTGAAAGTGAAGAAATTTCAAATAAAATTTCTGAAATTTTTCGAGGTCCCTTAGATTGTAGGAGATTTACGATGTAGCTTGTTTAAACTAGATCTAAATCCGGCACTATCACAGACAGTTTCAGTCAGAAACGTTTATAGAAGTTTAAACATTTAGTTAAAAAGACATGATGGATCACAAAGAATTTAATGTAAATATTGACCACCTCCTTCCCCCGACCAACCCTTCGGGTTTCGGGTCTTCAATCGGTCAATTTTTTCATACACACGCGCGTCAATTTAATGTATTAACTATCATCGGACAAAGATAGTATCTTATTATAATTCTGCATGTCCCTTTTTTAGTTAGATCGACCGTCACGTCCTGCCAATACTTCATTAATAATCGACTGTTCCATTTTGATCACAAGGAAAGACGGAAAAGAGATATGACAGTCTCTACATGGTTTCAATGGGAAAATGAAAGAGAGTAAGAATGGAAGAAAGAAAAAAAGGACGATAGAAGTGTTTAACGTCTCCTGCCAATGCCTCATAAATAATGGACTATTTCGTTTTGATTGAATGGAAAGACGAAAAAGACATATCGCAGAAGCTACTTGGTTTAGGTGAGAAAATGATAGATAGATAGATATGTTTAACGTCTGTTTCGGTGAAATGGAAAAAGTTGTCAATTTTAGATATTTTCATTTGTACTGTCTTATTTCTTAAAATAATATTTATGATTGTTACTGCAATATAAGTCGTTAAGTTCAAATATTTAACAATGCGATAGAGGAATTTCTATGGATATTCTATTATCATACAATTCGCCATGAGCTTATTCAATCATTAATTTAAGAATTAAAATTCATCAGGAAATTCGGGTAGGAAAACCGTGAAATTTTTACACGTATTTCTAGTTTCAGATAATGGAGTAACTATTCCAACTACAATGTACTCGTTTTTCCGATAAAATTGAACCATTTTCTCAAAATATACATCGGATAATCGACATTAAAGATTAAATTCAATCAAAATTGAAATTGTCTGAATTTAAATGTTCCCACAGCTGAGCAATCTTCTGTCATTCGTCTAATTTTGATTTGTTTAACAATTTTTATTAATTTTGTTTTACAATTTCCAGCTTATTTATTCGTTGGCTTGCGCTTTGCGTATTATTAGGAAAATAATGAGGCTCGCATTTTCTGCATACCAAGAAGAATTAAATATTTTCAGATAATAAGATCTTGCTTGCTTACAAAAATGATGTGAATTAATTTTAATGTGCGAATTCTTTCTAGATCTTCATCGACTTAAAGTCCTACCACCAAGTGATGACGGGCCTGAACATAGATTATTAAAATAGTCGTTTGTGTAGGTATTAAAGTGACTTTTGTCCAAGACTGATTGTCAAGAGTGGTGCATAAGATCGAAACTGTATAGCAAACTAAGTAACTATCGCTCTACGACAAGCGCCCCATCTGTTTTTTGTTTTGTACA
The DNA here is from genome assembly GCA_963932145.1 of Acanthosepion lycidas. NCBI lineage: Eukaryota > Metazoa > Mollusca > Cephalopoda > Sepiida > Sepiidae > Acanthosepion > Acanthosepion lycidas. The sequence continues at coordinate 9,510,494 of OZ010581.1, forward strand.
AAATTAGATTAAATACCTATGAATATATATTGCATATTTGTACTTTAAATTGCATATTTGTACTTTAAATGGCATATTTGTGCTTTAAATTTGATGTGAGCAGATTACTTTTGATATATTTGCTACTCATTCGGAAAACTTATTTTCGTGTCAATATTTATTTAGCACACATTATACTCCCAAATTGTTGTCATCTGAGTCAGAAAGAGAATGCCCAGTGTAATACGAAATGTAGGAGAAAAAGAAAGCGGGTTAGTGATTCGATCTATATGACATTTATGGCAACGAAAACAGAAAAACGATATATGAATTTATTGAAAATGAAGTGCTTGCTGGGAAAAATACGAACATGATCAAATCAGTTAATTATAATGTTGAATTTAGAACGTGTTTTTTTTTTGTGTGTGTGTGTTGTTTATCAATTATAAAAAAAATAAGCCATTCTAATAAAAGTAATTAAATGCCGCAATTGTGTAAATTGCCAGCAAAACAAAGTTCTTACGCGGTTCTTCGTTTATTCATAAAATCACAATAGACTCTTCAAACATACTGAACATCAGTTGTACATTCAACACGTTGATTGTCAGAGAACGAAGGTAAATCTTAAAAAGAACAAAAAAATATACAAGTTGATTTAATAAAATAAAAGCAATATAAAAATATATACAGTATAACATAATATATGCTTACAAGTAAGTATAATAAATATCGACATAAAGCAGTTTCGAAAATTCATACCAGGACGATATGTTTATGTAAGAAATAACCGCCCACGAAAGGCAATATAATGTGAAAAGAAAGCAATGCAGTAAGTAACGCAACATTTATATACGAATCTTACCGACATTGCTCGAAACGTATAGACTACTGAAATCATGTGCTTTAAATGTGGATGAGTTACATGTTGTTTCGTTGTCCTTTTTTGGCGGTTGGGGGGGGGGTAAATACCATGTCCCTTCAAGGCTTAGGTGACCATTGCTCACAGATTCCTTTTCTTTATTTTCTATGAATTGCCATGACTTTTGGGGGGAAAATAGTGGGGAGTGGTTTCTCGATGCTTTCTCCACAGTTTTAAATTCAGACTAAACCTTGTCTTAGATTATTTGCTACCCAAGGCTAGAATCCCAGTGTACCCTGATATTTAACCCATAGATTCAGCTGAATTTAAAATATCGGAGTTCAGCAAAAGTATTTCATTTGTTTGTTTTTTTACACGCCGTTACTCCAAAGTTCTTTTCATATACATATCTAAAGATGACATATATATATATATATATATATATATATATATATATATATATATATCCGAATACAGGGTTGGTATAGATGGAATAAAATTCCGATAACCAAAACCAAAAAAAAAGTGCTCAATACAAAGTTGCGCAAATAAAACTATCACTTGAGAAAATGCCAGAAGAACATGTTTATGTTATAATTTTTTAATATATATATATATATATATATATATATATATATATATATATATATATATATATATATATATTACAATAATATTCACCTTGTACAAGGCCCAAGAGCCACTTGAGGTAGAGGGTTACAGAATAAAAGATGAGATGCTCATGGATAAGATAACGCTTAATCCTAAGTTAAGATTGTAGTCATCGAGGAAACATCCTCGCTTCCAAAAGTAGCGGTTTCGTGGGAAGAAGTTATTCGAGTGGAACATACAACTCACCAGTGGAATACGAAAGGAGTGGAAGCGGTTCACTGCAATGTGTGTAATATGGCGGGGCCTTACCATGAAGGTTAGTACTGGTGAAACTAAGGAACGTGGTCCATCTGAAGAGGCTTACAACATTTCATCTGATTGTAAAGTGTTTAGAACAATTCTACTTAAGCGATTTGGGACTCTATCGAGATTGAAAGGTGACGTGAAAGGCAAGCCCTACCCATATATAGCAGCAGTGTTCAGGTAGAGGATAACAGGAGCTAGGTACTTACCGTATTCGGAAATTAAAAACATCCCTACTACACACTAACATATACACATAATGCACACACTTTTTGTCCAGAAAAGAAATCTCTTGTTCGAACACAAGAAAAATTAAATAAAAAGCTTAACCGTGGTACCTTGTCTGTCGTTTTTAATGAAACATGCATAAACGAAGGATTGCTGCCTAAATATACAACTATCAATATATATATATATATATATATATATATATATATATATATATATATATATATATATATATTAGGTTGGTGCAAAAATAATGACGGTTTCTCACATAATAACATATGTGATAAACCGTCATTATTTTTGCACCAACCTAATATATACATGCCTGTATGTATGTATGTATAATATATATATATATATATATATGTAATTTAAAATAACTTAAAGTAAGTTACATTAACCTATTTATATTATCATTTTTTTTTTTCATTATTTTGTCTGTCCTGACCACGCTAGCATACAAGAACGCTATGTATCCGATTGTCGCTTCACAAACAGAAAAACTGAATTTCGTATTTAAAGTAACCATGCCCATCCCATTGGTAATTAGTATTATGTAATTTCTCTTGATTTTGTACGCTGCAAATCTTTTGACGCTGAATATCAACTCAGTTAAGCAATGCTAATCTTTATCAGAATTTAAATGGGTAACTAAATAAATATGCTTCGACTATATACTTGAGATACATCGCACAATGAATGATTCGACTGATTATCTTCATCTTTGTTGAACAGTCCATCCTTCCACGATGCATCCTTCAACCTTCCTAAGATCTATGCTGCATCCGATAAACATTCAGTGTAATCCAGTATTTATTTTTTACCACTTCCCCATCTGGGACAATTCCCAGACCCAAGTGCCAAAGTTTCGTGGTGACACTAAAAATAATTGTGTCAGCATGGATTCCAGATTATTTCTGGGTGTGCGCTTGTAGGAAGTTCGACTCCCTCTCTTCTATTTCTCTCTCTCTCTTTCCCCCTCTCTCTCTCTAAATATATATTTTTTTCTTTCCTTCTATGTTATTCTGTACACATACACACACACACACATATATATATATATGTATGTGTGTGTGTGTGTGTGTGTATAATCTCGTTCCTTTATCTGCTTTCTTGTCAACCTTAATTACCCTCAAACTGGCCAGATAAAAAACCCTCCAGTCTTATCTTGACAAATCTTCCCGTCCCACACGCACAAAGAGACGGTTACAATGCTTTATCTTGTAATACATATTTCAAGAATTAAAGAGAAAATATTCAATTAGTTGTACATATGGTTAATGTGATTCCAAGAAAATTTCGTAAACATTTAAGATCTCTTAGGTTGACTCTTACACAAGAATGGAATTTTTAACCACAAACCAATGACTGATCTATACGCAACACTGACTAATACACAAGTATACACCGTAAGAGAAATATATTAGAGTTACATATTACACGAAAAAAACATTACATCGAAAAAATCATTTTCACGAAAAGAATCAGCGCAATTTATGAATAAATTCATCAATAGAAGTAACTCTAGAAAAGATTAAATATTCCTAATGAAATATTAACTAAAGTACAATCCCTCATATCCGGAATCCCTCATATCCGGAGTGCCTCATATCCGGAATCCCGCATATCCGGACATGATTTTGATGCGTATATTTGAACTATTTCGGTGATATGTAACTAATTTGAAATTTCTGTTTTTCAGGAAATTTACTTTGGATAATTGCTTCTGTTTATTTCACCCTAATGGCTTGTATTGTCGCAAAAGATGATAGGAATAAGAGGAAAGGATGACAACGAGACACATCTGCAACAAGATAGTGACAAGATGCATGATTGTGATGAAACCTGAACTGAAATTGAAAAGCTATTTAAAAGGTTGTCAGTTTATGGAAAGAAAGATAGCATTCAGCTATGACAATTGCAATCATGCACACAGAGTTAAAAAGTGTTTTCGTTTAAAAAATTTCAAGAACAAAAGCAAAATGAAATGCGGAAAAAGTTGAGAATGACATTAGAAGAGAAAGAATCATCATGCAACAGCCATTAAAAAATCCTTGTTACATTATTTGTTTTGCATATGTGGCAGATTTAATTTAATGAATTTTCATTAACATTACATAATTTATTTCTTTTTCCTTAAAATCAATTCCTTTATATTTCACTCACCATTAGCTTATTTTGTTTACGATAAAACACTGAAAATAAATGTTAAACCTGATTTCAGTTCTTTTATTTTAATCTAAATATAACCCCTCATATCCGGACTTTGTAACCGATTCCTCAAATCAGGAAGGCCTTCTTAGTCCGGTTGTCAGGGGTTCTACTGTACCTCCAAATACGTTTTTGGAAGTAAATTCATCTTTCTTTACCGAATTTCTTCAATTCATGACAGTTTCTTCACTGATGCAGAAGAGACTTGATACGACAGATGCTACTTAATTAATACCGATAATATCATGGACCGAACATGTGCGTAACGAAGAAGATTTAAGCCACTAAAATGACACTTCTACTTAGAATCATAAAGATACAGTTGAAAGGTCTAAGGAAATCAATGAGGAAAGTTGGCCTAGAAAAATTAACACTCATGTGACATCAAGAGAAACCGAAGAAAATATCAATAAACCTACGAGTTTGTATGAATGGATGGCGGGACTGGGACAAAGATGGATGGATGGACAGACGTTACTTAGACCAAAAGAAGAGAAGTTATGATCGTCCATATCCTGAAGAGACACTGAACATAACAGAAGAGACTGATACATGTTATCACGGCCTTTTCGATCCAAAAAGCGGATGAACTAAGAATAAAGATGTAGCTCCATAGAGTCTTGAGTTATCAATCCCAGGACCTCGTCTTACACAAATGATGTTTTAATCAGTTTGGCTACGAAATCAATTGAAGTGGTAAAAATAAAAGAAATAGGCCGGGAAGGTTTGAAGTAAAGAATTGACAGTATGACTGTAGATTCGTGACCCACAGATAATAAGCTTCAGTAGGTGAATTAGTTAGGGCGTCATCGATGATAGACGAGCTAAAGTCACGCGAGAAGCTATTTTTTTTATTTAGATTTCTCGTTACTTTAACTGCCTGGGCGGAGTTTCCACGTGGAGAGTTCGGATAAAAACAACAATGACATGAAAGAGACAAAAATGACTCATAAGTTAACAAAGAAAATGAATACTAGCTTTAAAGTTTTCGACCATGCCATGTAAGACCTTTTTTTAATAGGAAACAAATGAAAGCACATAAAAAGGAAAGTGTAAGATGTAGAAGGGCGGCTTGTAAGTCGAGAGATGTAACAGGAACCTCACCCTGAAGCCGATAATAAAATATGTCAATAAAATTCCCATTAGTAAAGGATTCATTTTATCAGATGGCAGAATTTGATCTCACTATAAAATGTGGTGTGCATGTTAAAATTCTACGGCTATCACAGAAGGTGAAAAAGAATTGTGATGGTACGATTTAGAAGGATTTCTTATCTTCGAATACGAGGTCTGTCCAGAAATGATAAAGACATTTAATATTCACAAAAAAATAACCTACCTAGGGCAATGGCGCTTTACTCCCTTTCAAAGTAATTTTGCATCTTACACGCTTATCACATTGCAGCTTTCACTTTTCAAAAACAGTCCTCTTTCGGGATCGCTAACGTTGCGTTCTCTTTAATCTCGTCCATAGCGTTTCAACGGCAAATTTAACTTTGGGAAAAACCGAAATCACTTCGAGAGACAAATCTAGACAGATGGTTCATGTGGTTGACCCATTTCGCCCGAGAGAATAAGGCTCAAATGCCACATATTTCCGTGTATGGACAGCAAAGCTTACTTTACTGCGTCTGGCAAAGCCACAGAGGCAGGTAAGATTATCATTGAGAGGAGCAGCATGCTACCAACTTTTTCAAACCTTTGTATAGGTGAGAAGCAGGACGGGCGCACAGCTCTTCGATCGGACGCTTTGTTTACGCAGGAAGAAAAGGGGGATGCTGCATCGCTTCATATTGTCTTTGAGTTTGTCTTTGTAATGCAAGAATGGCCTTTCAAATGACATTTCTTAATAGAAGCTGGCCAAAGAGAAATTATTTTGAAAGTCTTCTATCGCTTATACAAGAACGATGTCCTGCCAACCTGAGTTGGATTTTCATTAGGATTGCTTCAATACCCGCCATGTTGCATTTAGTCAGAACTTCATTGTTTCTAGTGCGATCACCCAGTTTTCTTTTGAACATCGTTTGTAGGCAACGCACGTGGAAGGGTTCAAGTTGGTTAATGTGTCTTCGGTACAGAGTCTAATATTCTGCACCATAGAGTAGTGATGTCAATACAACTGACTTGCACACATCAATTTTCACCTTTAACGAAACGTCATGAGTATTCCAAAGTCTGTGATAAAGATTACCAAAGGCAGAATTAGCCTTTCCAATCCTGCATTCAATTTCTTTGCCCATTTTAGCATGTTAGGATACAATTGAGCTAAAATGGGTGCAATACGTTCTATCTCTGATATTGAACACTTTTATCCATAAATATAACTATATTTTTATCATATATATATATATATATATATATATATATATATATACAAAATATATATATAATATATATAAAACAAATATATATATATATATATTTGTTTTATATATATATATTATATATATATATATGATGATCGACTCTCCCGTCGAGATTCGACGTATGAGGGTCAAGCAGATCAGTTTCCAGGAAACCGACAACGGCACATGAGAATTGATTATAGTGGTGAAGGCCTCGTGAAGAACCATCCACACTTTTTGGAGGGACGAATACAGAGATCTGGTGCACCAAATGCCACAAGGTTCCCAAACGACCCTCCGCAGGTTTTGAATTCAGCGTTGTCCTTCTCCTAGACCAGTTGCCATCCAAGGCTATAGAACCCAGTCTGTCCTGCTATTTTACCCATATCTGGAGGGAGAAGAAGAGGATTCATACCTTTCCCAAGGGTATTAGCACGTAAGTGAATGTAATGGATTCGACTGCATTATATATATATATATATATATATATATATATATTTGTTTTGTTTTTTTCTAACAAGATTTCTCGAATATTCTGGCCTGCAAATGTAAATAAATAAATATACTGCTTAATAACAAAAACAGATCATCTACTCAAATATGAGTATCCATTAAAATAGCGTTTAAACAAATAAATTATATATATATATATATATATATATATATATATATACACGAGGGGCGCTTGAAAGGTCATCATCATCATGGCTTGGCTTCGCAAAATGAAGATCAAGGAGGAATCTGTTCATGTCGCTTGCAGGCACGTTTGTAACTGATAAGTCTAATGCGAGACAGGCATACACGGTCTTAACAGTTGCAACTGAAGGCCCGACCTGCACTCAATGGCATAGCATTGCAGTACTTCTTCATAATCAGTGTGCTGCCGAACGATGTTGTCGTCCCCAAGTCAATATCAGTCGACCAATATCCTAACCCACCTGTATGCGGGATTGGGACTGTAACTTCCAGTGTCATCTTCCACCTGCCCTTTTCGCCCCTTTCCCATCACTACAGGACTTGGCAATGGTTGATGAACGCGAACGTCTCCATGAGGCCTGCGCAGGGCAGTTTTCAGATGAAGTGCAGTGTGCACTGAATTAGCCCCACTCTTTACACTTGGAATTCGATCTGTCATGGCCTAGCAAGCTGGGACAATGACAGAGTCGTAGGATTTACAGATGGTCCTTCTATTAGCCAATGGCTAAAAAAGAAAATGGTGGGGTCCAAGACTGCCAGGGATATTGTGCTAGATGACAGGTCTTGTATTTAATACTGCATGGTGACTAACCACCCTCCTCACAGACAAATTCGCCGATAATCCGACTATGAAAGTACTGGGTTACATAGTATCAGTAGCGCTAGGAGAAACCTGACGCTTGAAATGTAATGTCCCCCCCCGCCTCATATTGAATATTGGTATTTTATGTTGACTTACAATGTCTGAGGTGAGTGTTAATGGTATAACTGTAGTGGGTGACCCTTTCCGCAAATATCACATTCTTTTTTGTTTTTTACTGAACAGTAATCTGGTAAAATGGCGTCAGACATAAAGTCCGGGTGAAACAGATGATGTATATTGACATATCATTGAACTCCCCATGATGAAAAATTACCCCCATTGATATTCGTTAATGCTTGCTGAACGTTTACGGAGTGCAAATAGGGAATGTGGTTAGAGTTAGTCAGTCGGTAATACACTTTAGCAGTGGTGACAGCGATGTATCGCTCCTCCACTAGTGGAGATTTTTATGACATTCGTTGTTGATGTAAATAAATGACCAATTGTAGTGATTATATGTCAAAATAAATTTGCACTATCTATATTGAGTTTCTTGTATCAGCTGTAGTATTCGCTGAAATAAATAGGAACCATTACTTTCCAAACATCTTTCATATATATATATATGTGTGTGTGTGTGTGTGAATGTGGGCGCGCGTGTATATAAACCAATTAACGTGAACTGATGTAATTTAATAGGTGTCATTTTGGAAATGTGTGAGTTAAATGCAATAGGAAATGCAAGTTAAAAAGTAATTATCCGTAAGTATCCAGCCATAAAACATATAGACTTAAATATGAGTCACACCACGAATTATTTTATATCGCAGTAGTTTAGTAAAACTACCGTACCCCGGGTGGCTAACTTCAGAGTCTGAAAAGGCCATGAATATATCTTCTTAAAAAATAGAAAGGGAAAATGTTCTAACCCCAAAGGGTGCTAGAAAATATTCAGCCTTATCCATCCATTTCCCCAAATCTGACCAAATAATACGACTCCATTTTTATTTTCTCAGGCCGAGAACTTTTCAATAGACATTTGGATATCATCAATATATTCTCACGAATGGATAATATCATTAATTAATGCAGTAAATAAACTGTAAAACATTTTTTATTCGTAATATTATATAAGGGCCGATAACGCATCGGTTATCTGCGTGATAAATGGAATTGGTTGGCAGAATTGAAGTTCACTTCACACTAATGTTCTTGAAAAAGGCATGAATCAGTTTTTCTCCCAGATATGGGTTAAATAAGAGGCTAACTTAGCCTCTCTGGCCCTGGTTGTCAGTCAGTTTAAGAGAATAATTCTAAATTCAAAACCATTGGAAATTCAACGTGAAACCATTTCACTATCTTTCCACAGATATCACGACAGTTCACAAGTAATAAAGAAAGGGGATTTGTGGAGAGTCATGACCGCCTACGTCTTGATGCTACATAGAATAAAATATATAAAGATATTGCTATTATGTTTACTGTGTTTTGATTTCACAGTAACTTTATCGCAAAGAAATCATCTAATTCTTAATGGCACTTTTTACTAAATTAAAGTACACTCTTCTTTATTTATGGGCAAGATGTGAGCAGAATGCATTTTCTTGAAGTAAAGACTCGCAGATGCCGAACCATTAAAAAAATCTGATCCACTTCCCAAAATCTGACTACATAAACAAGTAACAGAATTTATTTTAATCGCTCCTTGGTCCGGCCGAAAATGTTTCGTCACCTTTTTGTACTTTGCACTAGAAAGTAGGGGTTAATTACGTCAATCTTTTTGACGGGGACGATTTGTCTACCTTGAAAAAATCCTTGTATTCAGCTGATAACTCATTGTAAATTCGACCATTACTAGATACTTTATTTTAATGGCCTTGTGCCAGACAAAACTGAGTTTACTAAATATTAAGGGTGTTTTTGGTAGTAGACTGATGATTACTGAAATAGCCTAGCGAATCATTACAAGTTTAGTCTGTTTATTTTCATGACGTGGCTCACTCTTGTAGCCATGTGCCAGATTAAACTAAGTTTCTTCATTACATGAAAAGAAACCAAAAGCAGAGAGATAAATCTGTTAAATCGGTTTGCACTCCTCTCGGTCTTTTGAACAGGAGTAGGGGTTTATCCTTCACTATTTACATTATTCAGACTATTGTCCTCATCTTTGTTGCCATATTTATCACTACGTTTCGGCCATTGTACGCTCCGGCCTTCTTTAGGTGGTTGGAATGTCGAACTGAACCCTTTATTTCAGTCACTGGGGTAGTAAGGACACATGACACAGTGGAGAAAGGCGTTGGTTAGATCTAGTGACAGGACCCAAAGAGTGTAAGTTCAATGCCCGGTTAAGTCAGTAGAGAACTTGCATAGGAGAATTAACAGGAGATAACTGATAACTGAAGAAGGCCGGAGCGTACAACGGCCGAAACGTTGTAATAAATATGGCAACAAAGATGAGGACAATAGTCCGAATAATGTAAATAGTGTACGTAAAGTCTTTTCGTTCTCTTTCACTCCCAGTAGTCCATTGTGTCTTAGTCACATTATCGCCTTGCTTGGGATGAGTTGGTTAAAAAATAAAATATATTCTTTTTTATAAACCAGTCAACAGAATGTATGATAACCTTGTACACTCCCAATGGGTCACAACCTCACCACTAGGCGTTTTATTGCTATAGTTTCCTTAGCAAGTAGCTTTTTTATACGGTGGAGTTTCTAAACGGTTTTATATTCAGGGTTGTCCTTCGAGACTAGCTGCCAGCCATTGACTCATAGCTGGTTGGGGAAGAGGCAGATTCATACTATCCGGAGATTATTTGCGAAAATGAAGGCAATGTCTCCGGTTGGAAGTTGAACCCGGCACGCCAATCCCACGTCGATAACCACTAAGCTACGCACACATCCAGACTAGAGTGGCAGTTCTAAAAATAAAAGACGAACAAGTTCTCCAACCTCTCGTTGTCATTTTTCTATCGGCTGACATGTTATGAGGGGAAATCTAAAGTTTATTTTAAATGCGGACAAAAATGTCACACCCACCAACTAAAGAAATATAATCCAATAGGCTCTTCACTCTCGAGTAAGTTGCCTAACCAGAATCTCTACCCTTCTATTCTCGCGAGACTATTATGCTGGAATAAGCAAAGTCACTTTTGACAAACATCCTTCCTGCTCAAATAGACGTTCATGATTTTCAATTCTAAAATAGATTCAGGCTCACATTTGCTACTCCCTTACCTTCTGCCGAGGTCGACCAGTATTGCAAAAAGAAAGAAAGAAAGAAAGAAAGAAAGAAAGAAAGAAAGAAAGAAAGAAAAAAAGAAAGAAGTGAATGAGATGTTTGTTTTTGTTTTTTTAGATAAAGTCCAGCTCACTGTGGTTGTTGTTGCATTACAATGTTACAGAGTTAATGAGCTCAAACCGGGTTGAATTGAATTCTCTTGTTGATTCCCGTTGCATCAAACAGTATCAGGTCTTCTATATGTGGGTGGTCATGGCTCTCCAAAACTTCCTGTCCTTTATAGTTCTTAGTAAATTTTGTCTTTTTGCTATATCACCTAATCCCTATCCTACCAACCATTTACACAAGCTTGTTAGGTAAGTCATACGCTGTTTTCTTCTGTCCCTCTTGCCTTCAACATGTCTTGTGAGTGTCAAATTTTCTAAGCCGTCTTTCCTCATTATGTACCCTAGAAATTTCAACTGCCACTTTTTGATGCTACGTATGTATCCTTTTTGTTCCCATTTTCTATAAAATGTCATCGTTCAGTTCATGGTATTCTCAGTATCCTTCTGTAGAATCACATTTCTATTGCCTCGGGTCTCTTCTTCATCTGTGATGAGATTGTCTAGTATTCACTGCCATATAGAAGGAATGATATTTCATAATAGTTCAGAACTCTTTTCTTCGTTTCTAATCAAATTTTCCTGTTTCATAATACTTTGCTTAGCCTTTCAAAGGTACCTTTCGCTATCGCAATGAATCTTCGAATTTCTAAGATGCATTGTTCATCCTCTTTTAAAACACTTCCTAGATACTTAATTTTTTGCAATTGTTTAATTTTGGTATCTTCAATTTTTAATTCGCATGTTGGGCTGTTTCTTTTGCTGACTACCAGCATTCTGTCTACTTATAGTTGATGTTTAGTCCTTTCTTCTGGCTTTCCTTTACCACCTTCTGTAGGAGTTCATGTAGCTTCTTTTCTGCATTTGCTAGCAACAGTGTTCCATCTGCAGATCTTATGTTGTTAAGATTGTGACTGCCAATAACGAATCCTGGTAGGACTTTTAATTTTCTCATTAGAGTTATGGTGTGTTTGTTTTTTGGGGGGTGAAGGTGTTGGACTATTAGGAATTCTTTCGTTGCAGTGAGTTAAGAGTATTTCATTATGAGAATGCCGATATCTGATTAATATCGATCGGGTCGCTGTGGAAAAGGGGCGTGATGTTATAAGACCAAGCAACATAATGAACCACGGACAAAATCATCACGAACTCTGTTTGCCACGAAAATGTAAAGAATACGAGAATGTGCTAAAAAAGTATAGGCCTGGCTCACTTTCCAAAATCTGATTGAAGATCAGAATTTCTTGTGAAAGTATTCTTGGACAGACTTCTACTAATCCGGCTAGAACATATAATGAGGACGAGGCAGATTGAAGGCAAGAGAGATAGAGATAGGTAAGGCCAGATCTGAAGAGGATTAGCCGTTAGTGGGGTTTAATCTACACATTTCTCATGGTTGAAATCGACATTTGTTAAGTGTTTGAGAGGCTGGTGATGTCGTGTGATGTCAAGATGTTGAAGCCGAACTGCCTAGTAAGGTGGATTGGCGGGTTGATCGATCGATGTGGTGGGTTGATTCGTGGTAAGGAACTTTGGTTGCCGAGGTTACGGCGGTTTCCGACGAGGGATTAGATGTAGATAGTGAACAATGATCGAGCAGTTCTCTTTTGGATTCTGGTCGAACCAAAGATCAACGAGCAGTCTCAAGGTGGTGAAGCCAATGGAGGTCTGGAAGGGTTAGCGAAGACGTTGAGGTGTTAGAAATCGCTGTGGTAATGTCGGGAGCCCGGCGGTGTCTGAGCTGGTTCGTCTGCCGCATTCTGCGTGTGAAGAATCGGGTACGATTAGTGAAGCTTGGGTGAGGTCACGGTTGTGACGAGAGAAGCGAGCATGGCGTTGACAGCAACAGTGCGCTTGCATGTCGGCAGGCGGCCTTTCGGCACGCAACTGTGTTGGTCGTTACGAGAGGTTTTCTTTTAAGCGAATCTAGTAGTCCTCGGGGATATCTTTTTTTTTTTTTTTTTTTTTTGGCATGAACATTAGTAATTTGCTAATGCAATTTATTGCAGGGATTTGTTTTATGGACCATTGTGATGCTCGGACCCCCTTCGCATAAAACGGCTTTTTTTATTTTATGTTTTGCTTTCTTAGCGCTTACAACCGGCAGACGTGTAATATGAATCAGAAAGAGATCTAATTACAGCAGAGTATAACATATGTTAAAAATCATTTAATAATAGATGCAGGCAAATTGAGGATTCGAAGGAAGACACGTAAAGATAACATTATATTTTAAATGTAGTTGAAGTTTGGTTAATTACATTATATTATATATATGAGAGATAAATTTTACTTTAATGCTTAGTTTCTACCGTTTTCTTTGAAATAGTTGCCTCGGGCGCACTTACAAACAGTATGGATAACAAAACGCAGTTGGATATATCTGTACTTCATTCAATTCACACGAGCTGTTCAAATTCCTCTTTTTGGTAGCAGGAGGGGAATTATGCTTAACGAAAATACAAAGCAATAATTTTCGCGTATGCAGTAAGAACTGAATTCAATATTAACGATTAGTAAAATCGGCTCGCTAACCACTGCACCAACACCAATGTAATGTAGGTATGTGTGTATATATGTTAAAAAATATATGTTGTCAGTCATTTTTTCACTTTTTTTTTTTTTTTTCAGCCAATGAAGTGACAGATGACCTCAAATTGAAAAATGTTCGTGTGTCTCATCCAATGAAAACGTTGCTCGACCAACAGTGGGAAAAATCAAATCGAGGCGGACAAGCAAGTTTTAGTTTTAAAAGCCGTCACGGTGATGAGGTTGAAGATTAAAAAAAAAAAGAAATTTCGTGACTAAGGAGAGGTTTTAAGTTTTTTGTTTACTCCCAATTTTTACACGGTTATTGAAGCTTGACTGGAACTAGTGGCCTAAAATCATTTTATTTTTCTCTTAAACCAGTAACAATAGATACAAGAGAATTCTGAAAGGTTCTCAGTCCGACCAAGAAGGGATCCAAAAATAAGATTTGATAATTAATCATTTGATAAGATTTTTGGAAATGGTTCAGGCCGAGAAGTGACATGTAGTTTTTTATTTTGATATCTGCATACGAAATTCTCCAAAATCTAAATAATCACATGAATGTAAGTATATTATGCAAATATATGTGCGTGTATACATATATTTACTAAGCTTAGTTTAGTCTGGCATAAGGTCAGAATTATGGAGTACCAAATGAGGAACAAACTTGCTATACTAACAATGTCTGCGTAATTAGCATAATTTTACAGAAGGTACCAAAGATATATGCGCAAGTATATATATTTAAATATATGGTCAAATACTGCTGTAACTTTCACATTCGATGTCAAAGTATGTTCCGAAAATATTTCCTTATGCCAGACATGAGAAAAAAAACACGTTAATGTTAACTTGATTACTTCCATGCTGCCAGTTAGGAAGAGACACAAATGAATAATCATACGATTCAAAATTGTCATAAAGTCTTCATTTTCTTAAATCTTACTACAAGTTTCAATGATTTTCTTCAGATTAGCTGGAAATCATTCCAAAAAGCACCTGCGTCCTGGGTAAGACGTTAAACTATATCCGCGTCCTGGGTAAGACGTTAAACTACGTCCACCAGCAAGGTCTCTGATCAGGAGGTTTTGATTGCTGGTGTTCCCAGGTTCACCCTGACCCGGGTGGTAGCTCCTGTTAGGGTCCCAGCTATGGGCAAATAGTTAACTATTACCAGCAATACTTTTTGGAAAAAAATTATTAGCAACAATACAATTTTGAAGGAAATATATTACCAGAAACAGATTTTTGACACAACAAAATATTGACAGCAAAAAATTTTTTGTTAGCATTAAATAACCCATTGACGTTGATATGCCGTAAAACAAAATACACCAAACCAATCTAAACCAAAGTACACACACTCTATTCATACGAATAAATCCTAAAAATGTTGTCGGCAGTAAATAACCCATTGAGGTTGATATGCCGTAAAACAAAATAAACCAAAACAAACCAAAAAGCATCTAGCCACTTAATATTAACGAAAAAGAGTCTACATAGGGCAATGACGCCTTAGTCCTCTTCAAATGATTCCCCCTTGGATATGATGCATTCCAGTATTCTTTTCATTTTCCAAAAGTCTGCAAAGTCATTTTTGGGAATCCCCATCTGTTGCTTCGAACATTGTCAGTGCGACGGTCACTCAGTATATCACTTAATGGCGTCTCACTACCGACTGAATAACCCCCACAGGAGAGTATCTGCTGACACATTTACAGGTTAGTTGCCAAGTTCCATGAAAGCCACACACCAGTACTAGTGATATATAAAATGTTTACATACATTCCGAATAGATTTTGTATATAAACCTTTGTAATCCTTACTAAACCGTTTGTAAAAATGCACTTTTCCTAGGGGCTTTAATATAAAGGGACCCACTAAATAGATTCACCTTTTTAGTTGAATCCTTTCTCAATATTTTTTGCTGCAATGATAAAAACTGATTAAGAAAATTATGGTATTTATACATTAAGTACGCCATCTCTCCGACAGGAATTATACATTTATTTTTTGGTTATTCAGCCGTTTTACGGCCACATCACGTTGAAACATTGGTTCCCGTACGATCACAGAGATAAGCAACATCGAGCTTGGTCAGTACCTAAATGGGTGACCGCTTGAGAATACCAGGTTAGATAGGCGGGTGATAATGTCCCGGAATTGTTAATCGGAGAACCGTGTTCCAATTCCAGTTGGGTTCGTTATATTCCTATAGATGCATTAATGCATGGATCCACCTCTTCTCCCCCAGCTATGAGTTAATTACTAATACTTGTATCTAAAAAAAAAAAACTTATATCTCAAAAAAAATGTTACACTCTAAAAATATTTTCTGGCTTTAAATACCCTGAAAAGGGTTGATAATCCGTAAAAAACGAATCAATCATTCAACAAATAAGTCTCTCAGTTTTTGCTTCCTTGTTTTAATGACCTATAGTAATTGTAGTTTTAGTACTTTAAGTTGTCCACAGTTCTTAGATGCGGCATAATTCGATACATTTTCACAATTTTCCGCATAGCAATTTAAGATCGATTTTTTTCTTTTTCTTCTATGTGCCGTGTCTCTTCAGGACGTTGGCGATCATGGCTCTCCCCAACTTCTTGCCCTTGGTAGCTCTTAATAAATTTTATCCTTTTGTTATCTCTCCTAAATCTTGTTCCGCCATCCATTTACTCAAGCTCGCTAGGTAGGTTATGTGCTGTTTTCCTCCGTTTCTCTTGCCTTCAATCTGTCTTTTGAGTATCAAATTTTCCAAGCCCTCTTTCCTCATTATGTGCCCTAGAAATTTCAACTGTCACTTTCTGGTGTTAAGTATATGTATTTGTTTCCATTTTCTCTGAAACGCCATGTTTCTCACATGTTCTGTCCATGCACTTCTGTTGCTTCAAGTTTCTTCATCTAAGAGGAGATTTTACAGCATTTACTGTAATATAGAAAGACTGATATTACATAACAGTTCAGTACACTTTTCTTTGTTTCTAACATTTTTTTTCTGTTTCTTAATGCTTTGCTTAGCTTTTGTAAGGCATCTTTCGCTATACCAATGCGACTTCAGATTCACATTTTCCCTCCTATGTTAAAACACTTTATAGATATTTAAATTGCTTAACTTGTTTGATCTTGTATCTCCAATTTCAAGAATATAATGGTAGAAAGCGTTGTGATAAAAACAAAACAATGGAATAGATCAAGTTTGTAATAATATTGTTTTTAAGATGCATTAATTTAATGTTAGTTGTTATATCATAATGTTACAACAATTACGGTTAATTGGCGAGTATCAATGAACTAAAATTTGGTGGCCTTACATAGCAACAGATATGGTTTCTACGCTTCCTTTCAAATATAAAAAGGAACCAATATGGCACGAGACGCTGAGGGTTATGTAACTTAGTGTAAGAGAAAGGACAATATTTAAACTCAAAACTTTGTTCATCGAAAGAGCAACAAATACTCAAAATGCACACTCCATGAATTAAAATTTTCTGACTCCAACGAACAGAGTAAATATTTAAAGAAGATAATACGAGAAAATCTTTAATTCAACATAACATTTATTAATGGAATTGAGGCTCAGTAAAAAGCAATATCTTAAGCAAGAATAATGTGCAAGAGAAAATTAGTGAGAAAATATACAATCAGGCAAAATATCTTTTTGTGGTAATGCAAATTATTGGAAAATGAAAATATTGAAATAGTGGATACATTTCAATAAATTTATTCGGTGGGAAAAGGGAAGTTTTGTTTCTTTTTTCTCGAAATAAAGGTCATATATAAAATGTGCAAAGTTACTAGTTAATAAATATGACAAAATAGTTATATCCTTGTTGTATAATATTTGTTTACACAGCATTTACTCCTTTTTACTTTTACCTTTTTAAAAATGCTCAACTTCAAATTAAAAATGTTCAAATTCAAATTTTTAAAAAAAGCTGGATTTCAAATTGACAAAAACTGAATTTCAGATTTAAATTTTATTACTTCGCAAGCATCTCACTGCTCTATGGCTGTTTCCATGAAAAGTCCTCAAACGAACTACATTGCTTAGTTCCACCAGTTCTAACCTTCACGGCTAAGACGCACCATACCATATGCACATTATAGCGAACCACTCGCATTCCCTTGGTATTCCATTGGTGAGAGTTCCACTCGAGCAGCTTCTTCTCATGAACCACTGCTTTATGGAACCGACTCCCAGGAGGTTGCTTCCCGAATCACAACAATCTTGACCTGTTCAAGTTAATCGTTATCTTCCCTACACATCCGCCTAAACTGTGCTTCTTACTCAGTAACCCTCTACTTTGAGTCGCCCTTGTGTGTATATTAAAAAGTTTTTGGTTGCAATGTGGATTTTAAAAACTTTGTTTTATTTTCCATTAGTTATTAATTTGTATATATATATATATATATATATATATATATATATATATATATATATATATATATATATATGTATATATAAATATGAACCTAAAGATCCATGTTTGCCTGGCTCTTTAGGTTCATATTTAGGTTTGCTCTACTTAGCGTATTGAGCACTTTACTTTTCGGAGGTTTTTTTCTTTGGACTCTGAGCTTCAATTCGGGACCATTGTTTTCGCTTCATTTTCATGGTCTTCTTTCTTTCTTTTTATCCCTCATTTTCCCTTGGGCATTGGTTTGTTCAATTACAAGCCAAAATACCTAAGCTTTTTCCAAACGAATATAACTATATATATATATATATATATATATATATATATATATATATATATATATATATATATATATGAGAACATTGTATGACAAAGTGGGAAAAGTTTACTTGTAACGCGTTTCGTCCTTCAAGACTTCATCGGACTAATTTAGTCCAATGAAGTCCTGTAGGACGAAATTATCTCACATTTATATATCCTTTCGTACTAGGGTCGGCATTTCCCAATCCTCCTTCTTTAATGCCAAGAGGAGGGGGTGCTACTGAAGGGTTTGAATACCAGGAACCAGTGATGTTCGTAGTTTAAAGTGGAGAACAGATACTACGCTTTGATCTCGGACTAAATTACTAAGATGTGGATATTAAACGAGAGGAGATTTGGCACACGATATAGTCTAAATACTGGCTGACGTTATTGTTTCTATTATAGTAGCAACGACAGTTGTTAAAAAGCGGAGTTAATTTATATATAATTATTTTTGATACTTACCGTCTAGTTGTATGGTGAACAACAAAATATAAAAGATTGTGTATAACAATGACAATAAGGGCATTGAATTTAAATATAAATTTAGAAAATAATATATTTTTCAATGTCACTCTAGTAATTAATATTCAATACAATAAGATTTCGTTATCTGCAAATGTCATTTCGAGCTGAGTACTATTTTACAATAGACTATAAGCCCCTTTGTTGGCAGAGAGGGTGCAATTCCTCGACTAAGAACTAAATAAATAATTCATTTCATTTTTAAAATTAGTTTTGCCACGTAGGCAAACTAATTGTAAAAATGAAATTAATTAGGCAAAATATTCAAGTAGCCAATAAACGTTTTTTTTAATTTATTTGAACTTTCCCCTCAGAATTTGATAACTCAGATTTTGCTGGGCTTGTGGACATTTAAATCACTTAATCCTTTTTCTGTTTTCAAAGTATTGTTGTTATTAAAGCCTTGTGTTCATCTAGAGGGTGCGAGTGCTATTTGAGGACATTTTTAGTATGCTAAATAAACAGCAATATCTTAGCAAACAATGTTTATATTTAATTCAAGTTGACATAAATATCCTTCATGATACTTCTTTATCTAATTATTCTATGAAACCACCTTTGGTTTCAATGACTGCTTCTATTCAGGCGCGAAACCGTCCACAAGCTGCAATTAAGTGGTCCCTATTCATTTTGGACATCACCTGGACAATGGCGGCCTTCAGTGCACCTATGGTACTATGAGGATGTCGATTAGTCTCCCTTTCAAGGACACTCCACACGTAATAGTCCAGAGGATTTAAATCTGGAGAGTTAGGGGCTCACATGTTGGGGGGGTCATATGATCGTAAAAATTCTCTGATAACCAACCCTGGGTTACAATGGCTTTGTGAGAAGGTGCAGAGACTTGTTTAAAGACATATAGCTTTCCATTGCATACTTTATTTATCCAGAGCTGAACAACCGTTTTAAGAACAATAATATATCCATCAGCATTGACCCTAAGACCTTGTGGGAAAATGTAAGGTGGCATGACATGACCTTCATTGCTCCCAACTCCTAAAACCATCACATTAGCCGGATATTTGGTTTGCATCACCCTGGGTACTTCAGAAGGAGATGCACATAGCCACCTGTCATTCCGCCTGTTTGTTTTCTGATCTTGGTTAAAGTTTTTCGTCAGAGAAAAACTAAAGCATGCCATGTTCGTGGGCATTTTTCACTTTGTTCAGCAACCGTTTTGAACGCATGGGACGGTTTTCCTGTGTCTTCGCCGATATGAATTGGCCTTTCCTTATTACATATGACTTATATCGAATGTCTTGATGTACCACGGTTCTGATAGTCCACTCTGATACCTGGAGTTCTTTGGCGATAGACCTCATTGATCTTCCGGGGTTCACATCGATGATGTTTTGAACATTCCGTATAAATTCTGGTGTTCTCGCGGTATCATAGCGCTGTGAATGCTTTTTTTCTTTTGCAACAGGGGAAACATTGCCATCACATCCGTCTAGCTCCAACCGAACCTTGTGAACAAATGATCTGGCAACATGTAAAAAGTTACTGCATTTTTAAATCACTATGTTTTGCAGCTAAAGCAACAATAAGTGCATGTCTTTTCATTTCTTGGGTTAACATCTTCCTCTGACTGGATTATCTGAAATAAAAAATAATAATAATATCATGAATGATTTGAGTGTGTCACGTAAAACAATATGTTCTCAAATAGCACACGCACCTTGTATTTTTTCATTCATCGCCATTCAAATCATGCAATGTAGTTTTAGTTTATTTTCAACGCCTAAGTTTTGCTAATTGGACTGATAAGAAAAACCGAGGCTGGCAATTCCCCGAGTGATGAGACCTCTGTGTATTAACTATTTTATTTATGTCTGCTGACCTGATTCATTGGACAGAAACATTTTTTATTTCTTACAATTCGTTTTTTTTTTTTTTTTTTTTTTTTTTTTTTTGTATTGGTAGTTCTGCCCAACAATAATACAAAGAAATCTACATTATATTGTAAAAGAGTCGAAGGAAAACAAACAGAAAAGTAGGCAAAAAATAAGCACAATTTTGTTCATTAAAAAACAATTATACAACAATGTTGACGTTTGCTGATACTTCCCTAGTCAAAATCTTTCCTTTCTCAGTCGGCGTCTCTTAATTACGTTATACAGATTCAGACGAACGGCAACCACACACTTACGACTCACATAATGATTCAATGCTTAGTCATTTTCGAGATCCCATGAGGCCAACAAACCCAATCTAATTTATTCTGTTCCCATAATATTTTTTTACCGCGGAATAAACATTTTTCATGTATCAAAGCAATACTATCTTTCTCTCTCTCTTCTCTCTCTCTCTCTCTCTCTCTCTCTCTCTCTCTCTCTCTCTCTCTCTCTCTCTCTCGTGTGCGCGTTCTCAAATTAGTTTTATTTTTTATTTTATATTACCTTTCTGTTTTGATAATGAAAAGTATTAATCAGCTTCAGATCGCTTAATTCTGTTTTTTATGTCGCGTTTTCTTTTTTTTTTTTACTCATTTGACTTAATGTCGTGGATTTATATTTTACTCATTTTTAGAGATGTATTATGGGAATTTGAAATGGGCGTTTACCTTACGAATTTGTACATCGGTAACACTCATGGTCAGAAAGAAACACCACACAGAGAAAAGGAGAGAGAGAAAGAGGGAGAGAGAAATACAGAGAGAAAGACAGAGATAGTATTAGATTCTTCATTTAAGATGCTCCAACGACCCTTTAGCTGCATTTTTGTCAAAATAACATAAATTATAGTGAAGCTTCTGATGGCATAAGGTTAATATATATTCTTAGAAATGCTAAATTTATTGAGGTTTCCTGGTAGTAACCGGTGAAAGTCAGGGGTTAGCAATACTTAAGCACTTTCCTCAGTATTTTCGCTCATTTTAGAAATGCTGTCATCTGGATGGTCTCAAATCTTTTCATCCTCATTAGTTCTTTCAGCCTTTATTCTAAGCTCTTCTCGAATGTTCCCAACATCCCGACAATAACAATTAAAAAATTTTCAGTTTTCAAAATTTCCTGTCTTGAAGGTTGAAATATTTATTTGTTTGCATTCACTCTGTGGTCTGATGGAAGAGTGAAATCTTCTTTTTTCTTTGCGATGCTTTGAACGAGTCTCAACCATGAGGCACTAAGATTTTGAACCCCATATGCTAAAAATGTGAGTCGCTATCTATTTTATGGGTGGGGGGATTTTTCAAAATTTGTGCAGAACTTTACAAATTGACTAGCAACGAGCTCTCACCAATATACAGTTGAGTTAGCAGATCTAACCGTAAGTTCTATACTGACAGTTTCTTTTCTCGCACTTCTCGGTTGTGGAACTGCTTTTCTGCTCTATGCTTTCCTGCCAACTTTAATCTTCAAAGATTTAAATACAGTGTCAATCGCTATCTACTGTCCCCGATTACTTTTCTTCTGTACTCCCTTATTAGTAGTGTTTTTGTTTTCCAGTTCTTCCACACCCAGTAACCCCTTGTGACTCAGTGGCTTTATTGCCTTACTTGAAGTGAACTTGATTAAAAAAGTATTACATAATTTTTTTGCACAATGTGAAAGTTTACAGTTCCAACAAACCATTGAAAGATAATTCATAAAATATTTCTATGTTGTAAAACTTCTTTTATCTACAGGGAGAGAAATTTGCTTCAGATGTGTAAGGCATCCATGGTCGTATGTTGTGTGTGATCATAATTTAGGATTGTCAAGAATTTGGATCACCTATTTGTTTGCAACTTTCAACATCATTCCCAATGCTCCAGAGATTGTGCCATTGTTTTGAGGAGCCACATTTTACCAATTTCTAACTCAAGATCTTTGTATTCGATTAGTTTTTTCAAATGCTTTTAGAGAGGTATTTTTGTTAACAGGGTCTGTGACTAGTGACATCGCTAGAATGTGTGCTGCCCGAGGTAGCCTTTGAGTTTGCTACCCTCCGCCCCTAAATATAT
Source organism: Acanthosepion lycidas (assembly GCA_963932145.1). Lineage (NCBI taxonomy): Eukaryota > Metazoa > Mollusca > Cephalopoda > Sepiida > Sepiidae > Acanthosepion > Acanthosepion lycidas. The sequence continues at coordinate 9,533,380 of OZ010581.1, forward strand.
AGATATATTGCACAGTGACTCACACTTAAAGTTATAATAAAACTAGTTTGGGTACCATTATAATATTACTTTCACATCCAAATACAGTATTCTTTAAAGTTTAAGTACACATCAAACATACTTAAATTTTATCAGTAACAGTTAAAAAGCAGAAACGATATATAGGGAAAAAAGTGTAAAAAATTAGGACCATCTTTATTTTGAAATGAAAATTACAACTTTCTACAAAGTAACTTCTTTTGCTTTTTTGTTAGCAAATTCTTCAGTGACATCGCCAAAAACTATTTCATCTGTCAATTCTCGTTCTATAGGCAGTAGATAAGCCAATAAATATGCCATAGTTTAAATTATTTGAAATCGAAAAGATCCTTTAACTGTGAGTACTATCCCGACTTTAAACCCACCTTTCTTTCAATACAGGCTTGTAGCCTACAGTAGACACAAAAGTACCACCTACATAAAAGTGCCACCCCTCCACACCCCTGTAGCTACACCATTCTACATGAATTTTTATGATAATATCAGATCGATTAACCTGTATTTCTTGTCTGTTTGCACACTGAAGTTTCAAAGGGCCTTTGGTATTGGTTTGATTAATTTCTTATAATATATATATATATATATATATATATATATATTACGTTGGTGCAAAAATAATAACGTAATAATGTCGTTTTTTGACGTATTTTTAACGTCAAAAAACGACATTATTACGTCATTATTTTTGCACCAACCTAATATATATATATATATATAACGATGTTGAAAAGTTGTTGGTCCAACTAAGAAAGAATTCACCCCACACACCGACAAAAAAATCTGATGGTTTTTCAGTTTTAGAATATGCACTATATATATATATATATATATATATATATATATATATATATATATATATATATATATATACACTCTATCCCTGTATGCTCTATTTAGAGATCTTATGACGCCAACTTTAAAACTATATTTTATCATATATATATATATATATATATATATATATATATATATATATATATATATATATATAAAGAAATATAGTCTTAAGGTTTGCTATATTTATGGAATAAAGTGCTCAATATCAGAGATAGAGCGTGTGTAAATATAAAAGTGAACATAGAAGTCAACACTTAGAGGTGACTGTCTGTTTCATGCTATATGCAATCGTCAGGCCACATATGCTGTTATTTTTCTCGGCTATTTATATATATCTATCTATATATATATTTATATATATATAAATAGCCGAGAAAATTAACAGCATATGTGGCCTGACGATTGCATATAGCATGAAACAGACTGTCGCCTCTAAGTGTTGACTTCTATGTTCACTTTATATATATATATATATATATATATATATATATATATATATATATATATATATATATATATACGTTTCGATGTATATCATAGACAACCAAAATTTGATGATTTTTTATTTAGTTTTTTTTTAATATTCTTACAAGTACGTCTTGATGTAGGTCAATGAAAGAAAACGGATAAAATAATTTTATGTTGACTCAAGGAAGTCATAAATTGTTTTTAGATTCTGAGATAAAGTAATTTTCATTATCAATTTTATCCCTAAATTTCTTCAATCTGTTTTTTTTTTTTTTTTTCCTTTTTAACTTAACGCTCAAGACTGCCCCTTTCTTTGTCCATTTAAACATGGAAATGATATCAAGAGATTGCTTCCAACGTAACTTGAACTCGCTTACATATCTCTGGAGCTGGTCTTAATTCGGCTAAGAATCACTAACAATGAAGAGAACTCAAAACTATCATACTTCTGCCACGCCTATATATATATGAAGAAATATACTCTTAAGGTGTGCTATATTTATGGGATAAAATGCACAATATCAGAGATAGAACGTGTGTAAATATAAAAGTGGACATTGAAGTCAACACTTAGAGGCGACAGGCTGTTTCATGCTAGACGGATTCATCAGGCCACGTGCCTGACGATTGCGTCTAGCATGAAACAGCCTGTCGCCTCTAAGTGTTGACTTCAATGTTCACTTTTATATAAATATATACAAAATATAAACTATAATTTTTCAAAAATATTTTACTGAAATATGCTGGAAGTTTTCCAAGTTTTCATCTAAAATCCAAAAATATGAACTTTAAGCAAAATGGAAACTTTAAACAAAATTGTGAATAAAATACGTCAGTTTAAATTGATGTCAGGGTGTGTCAGGAGGGTATAGCTTAATCACAAAGGTAATAGTAAGCCACCATCTTTGTGTTTATCAAACGTTTGCACATGACCGAGAAACAAGAGTTGAATTTAGCAAAATAACTTTATCTTCACTTGTTTAATGATGATTAACAAACCTTTACTATGTGCAGTTTCTTCGACAAATAAAGAAGTAAAAAAACACGTTACCCTAGCAACGTCATCATTAGTTATGTCGCACATGTTCTCCAAACAGAAAGGGCGTGGTCCTCATCTGTGAATGATTTATGCCCAGATAATTCAGCAATAAGAAACAGCATTTATGGTTGTAGCCAGAGCAAATTAGACCAGCTTTCGCCTTGGTTCAGAAAAAGATTTGAAATCAATTCTCATCATTCTGAAACCGATGTTTACGTTTTCAGTCAACGAGAAAGGCAAACAATGAATGCTTAAGTGGTTAGATAGACATATAATTTTTTTAATCTTTACTTTGTTTTCAACTCACTCTCTATGACGTAAATATATTTTTACATTGTATCTGTGTCCCTGTCTCTCCCGGTATGGTATTTTCATGGTGACTGATAGCATTTCCCTACTGTACGAGTTTCCATGAGAACTCCTGTTTGAGAAACTAGTAACTTAAATTATATATATGTGTGTGTGGGTGTGTATATTCAAGTTTTATTGGGTGTGAATGGTGTAGTGATGTAGTGCAGCTTGGAATGAAACATCGGGGAGCCGTGTTCAAATTCCAGTCTAGCTAATATTGGGACACTCAGTGAGGATCGAACCCACTGTATTACAATTTTTCTAACGATTGATCTGCAGCAAGCAGTCATATCTATATTTAGACATATATATCATACATTATATGGTATGGGAATGACTGTATTCTGCGAATGTCACAATCTGTGATGGAATTTAGCACTGAAATGGTCGGATCTTTAGTAGACTTTGAATAACTACCTCTGACATTTAGATAAAATAAACAACTACCTCAAATTATATATATATATATATATTCTAACGTCCAACCGCTGTGTCGTTCTACCTATGTAATCGCATCCACAACTACATTTAAAATGGTAAATAACAGAATTAATATGTTGGGGGTTAGAACATCTTTACACGTAGATGAAAGTACGGACTTAGTTTGAAAGACAACACGAACGTTGGCTGCAAAATAACACTCACGTGAACTACATGAAATACGCTTGGCGAAAGATTCACTAATCCTACCTATATATATATATATATATATATATATATATATATATATATATATATATAAGCACCACGCATACACACACATATATACAGAGTGTATGAAAAATACTTTTTAAAAATTGGAGGCGGGCTCCTCACACCAAAACAAGGACAAAAGTCCACATAAACATATGTCCGCAAATCTTCCGTTTTTAGGTTATTGAGCTTAAAGAGGTAGATGGCGATTTGTTGTCATATAGACCAGGTTACATTTGTCATTCGCATGCATTTGTGGCTAGCCTGTCTTCAACGTTTAACGTGTGAAGTAGTGAGTTAACTGAGAAGTGTTCCGTTTAACAATGGTAGGATGTTCATATCGTAAGCAGGCAGATATGAATTTTATATATGGTCACTCGAATGGGAATGGACCCGAGGCTGCACAGGTGTATCAGATTGAGTTTCCAGAACCGAAGGCAGTCGAGTCATTTGCTGGTATTTATCAGATAGATAGATAGATAGATAGATAGATAGATAGATAGATAGATAGATCTCGCTCAAAGAACAGATGCTAAATTATAATCTGCAATAGGCCGATTAAAATAATTTTACATTGAATGATGGCTAAGTTTGATTTAAAATACAAGATACAAAATGCATAATTTCACATTCAACTTGAAGCCTGTCACCCTAATCAAATGCAGAGCTTTTCAGGTATAAAAGACTGCATTTTCATTTACTATTTTGCCGTTGCTTAACCATCAAAGAAACGCGAGCCAACATTAATCAATAAATCTGCCAGTGGATGCGGTTTTCGTGATCGCAGTCAGATGCCTTCTTGTAGGCCTACTTAAAGAGAAATATTTTATTAGGGGTCATTCATGTTATCTAATAGGTCAGTTAGGATTTTCTCTCACTTACGCTAACTCTCCCTCTCTCTCTCTCTCTCTCTCTCTCTCTATCTATCTATCTATCTATATATATATATATATATATATATATATATATATATATACATACATATATATATATATATATATATATATATATATATATATAAAGCGAGAGAGCTTTTTCGGGAGATTTTATTTTTCTCAGCTCTTACACAGAGAAGTAGTGATTGATTAGAATGTTTTTATACGGATGTATAATTTTTCAATACTTTAGTCTAATTGATTACCCGACAATTCTTTTTTTTCAGTCAATTAATATATGTTGAATTATAGATTTGACTTGGTTAATAAAACTTAAGCAATGTATTGAAATGTGTGTGTGTGTATATATATATATATATATATATATATATATATATATATATACATACACACACACACGCATATAATGACAATGAAAAATCTTGATTGCAACTGCGCATGACTCTTCTTGCGTGTTTATTTTTAGTGGTTTCACTGATATATATATATATATATATATATATATATATATATATATATATATATATATATATATACTTTACAAAATCCAACTTTTGACAAAATCTAATATTTGCCAAAAGAACGACTTAAATTGATAAAAATGTGGTCAATACAATTTTCAACCAACGTTTCTGCTACCGTGGTTTCTACCAATCAGGTGTCATCAAATAGTAAAACCTTTCAACTTGCAAAGAAGACCGTTATTACGAACTCTGTCAACCGCTTTTTCTATCTAAAGTTTCATAGACAATTTCAGCAATAATAGCTAATGTATCAACAGTTGACCTAGAGAAGCGAAAGTCACATTGTTTGTCTGAAAGAAGGCCCTACGATGCTTAACAAATTTCATTAGAGACTTTAGTTCTTTGCTAAAAGGAAGTGAAAATCATGCTAATAGGCCGATAGTTAGAAGTACCAGACACCCCACCTAAGTCCTTAAAGAGTGGGACAACAGAGGTGGATTTCCAACAGAAAAGCAAAAAGCAGCGAGACATTTGTAATAGCGTTTAGAGAGAACAGAAGCCAGTTCAGGAGCACATTTCTTAAGCACTATTACAGGGATACCATTAGGCCCACATGCTTGATGGAGATCCAGATTAGAGATTATAGCAGAAAAAACGGAAGTAGTTATATGCATATCATTCAACAGAAACTCAGTTCTATGTTGAAAGTCAAGCAAGGATACTCCATATTTGTTAAAAGTAGAGTTTGAAGTGAATGTACGGACAAAATATTCAGCTTTATCAGCAAATATTAACACCTCAAATTAATTGAAGAAAGGTGAAATAGAGAACTTACACATATTTAATACACTATTGCATAGCCGCCGATAATCACAAGAACTATAATTGTTAGAGGCTATACGCTGCCGCATTCTATCAGCAAACAAATATTATCGCCTTCAAGGACACGTTTACATTTATTACATGCAGCCACGAACAAGGGTCTGTTGTGATTAGAACTGTCACACTGGTATAGCCGGAGAAAGTGGTTCTTGTGGGCTATAGCGGCTGAACAGACTGGTGCGAATATCGATATCGGCTTTGACACAAGATGAAACCTCAAGGGTACAATTCTTTTATGGGAAGGGTGTTTATTATCGGAGATAGGGTGTTTAAATATATAGACAGTGTGAACACAACAATAAACACTGTATGATGACTTCATTTTCACACGGCTTCTTTAACCAGCTCTGTATATATGCCACCGGATGAGTAAGGGAAGATATATATTGATTTATATTAACATAAAATATAAAATAAGTAAATATATATAACAATTTATAAATTGATTTATCTTGCACATGAAGGTCGAATTATTTCTGTGAAACTTGTAGTCGAGAGATACGTCTTTGAACTTTTTATTTACTTATTCACTAATAATGCACTTTTTATTCATATTGAGAAATTTATTTACAAAAACTGCTCGACTGAAAAGGTGTTATCCACCAGTAATACTAGTCGATAGTTTTTTTAGGCGTAAAATATCTTTGTTTTACATATATATATGTGTGTGTGTGTATGAAGATAGAGAGAGATAAAGACCAAGAGAAATATGAACATACCAGGAGAGATATGAAAAGGTAGAATTACATTCAGTAACAAAATATGATCACATAAACTGCATAAAATCTTAAGGTCGATAACAAAAGAACAGAAAATTCTAATCTTGTTGAATCAGAGCAGAAAAATATTTTCTCCCAAAAAGAAATGAAAAAAAACTAAGTAAAGCTAATGAAAAAAAAAGGAAAAATGAATGAAGTGAACAAAGAAAATAATGTTTCGTGACAGAGAAATAAGTATGTGATTTCACAATGAAAAGTATTAACCCTTAAATGACAAGTAAATGTTGCACGAGCGAAACGAGAAAACTCATTTTTCACGGTAGTTTTATCCTTATTTTCACTTTCATTATATGCAGCAACTCTAAAAATGATATTTTGACTCTTTTGAATTATAAAAGTTAAGAAAAAAGGAAAATAAATCCCATGCCCAATGGTGTATGATACTGCTTCAAGTATTCCATGCCCAATGGAGTATGTTGCTGCTCCAAGTATTACATGCAAAATGGAGTATGATACTCCTTGATGTATTTCATACACAATGGAGTATGATACTGATTCAAGTGATCCATGCCCAACGGAGTATGATGCTCCTTTAAGCATGCCATGACCTAAAGAGTATGATACACCTTCATGTATTCAATGTCCAATAGAGTATAAATACTCCTACAAGCATAGCATGCCCAATGGAGTATGATACTCCTTCAAGTATTCCATGCCCAATGGAATATTATACTCCTTCAAGTAGTCCATGCAGAATGGAGTATGATACTGCTTCAATCATCCCATGCACAATGGAGTATGATACTCCTTCAAGTATTCCATGCCCAATGGAGTGTGATGCTCCTTGAAGTAGTCCATGCCGAGTGGAGTATTATGCTGCTTCAATCATCCCATGCCCAGTGGTGTATGATACTCATTCATGTATTCAATGCCCAATAGAGTATGATACTGCTTCAATCATCCCATGCACAATGGAGTATGATACTCCTTCATGTACTCCATGCCGAATGGAGTATGATACTGCTTCAGTCATCCCATACCGAATGGAGTATGATCCTCTTTCAAGTATTCCATACCCAATGGAGTATGATACTGCCTTCAAGTATTCTACGCACAATACAGTACTTCAAACATGCCATGTCCAATGGCGTATGACACTCCTTCAAGCATCCCTTTCCCAATGAAGTATGATACTCCTTCAAGCATCCCTTTCCCAATGAAGTATGATACTCCTTCAAGCATCCCTTTCCCAATGAAGTATGATACTCCTTCAAGCATCCCTTTCCCAATGAAGTATGATACTCCTTCAAGCATCCCTTTCCCAATGAAGTATGATACTCCTTCAAGCATCCCTTTCCCAATGAAGTATGATACTCCTTCAAGCATCCCATCAGAAATGAAGTTGTGCATTCTATGTGCCATGTTGTCAGCATTTTTCACCTATCTTCTCTTTCTTTAGCTGCAGACATACAACTGTCTGTGGCTTGTTTTTCTAGCTTTATTTGCAGACAAATACTCCAGGCAATGACGTAAACTTCTGAATCCTAATAAATTCTACAGTCGCCAATTAGACATTTAGACGCAAATGACACAAATATCGTTGGGAAAAGTTTCAATCATCAGTTGATGATCCTCGTTGTTTCATGGTTAATAGACTCACAAAAGAACAGAAAATGAGAAATATGACACTTAAACAAAACAAGTCAATAGACACTTAAATAAAACAAGTCAGTAAAATGTATCTACCTGTGCGACATCAATATTTACTTATTATCTGAAAATAAAAAAATTCACCATTATTTAAACATAAATTTGTCAACTAATTTGATGCAGAACTGGTGTAAGTGACATTTTGATTTTTTTGACAAGTCTACATGGCTTCCATCAAACTCTGTGATTAATTCTATGGCTTTTCTGTTAGGGTCTTTATTGGAGAGCGATGTTTCGTGTATCTCATACACAAGTGTGTCAGACCCTATACGAAGCTCTTTTGATGTTGTGGTACAATTTGAGCGAAGAGGTGATGATGAAGTCATGCAGTTGAGAAGATATTAAGGACTAAGGTGTGTAGGCCTCGTGTAATTTTTATACTAATATTCAGCCAAGGTAGAGGATTATTGTGGCATCAGCTTAAGAAAAAAGAAATAAATAAAGTTCGTGGGGTTATGCAGGAAAGATAACAGCTAACACTAGACTTAAAAAGTTCAAGATTGTCGCGAGTGGAAAAACATCCCGTCGAGAGTCTGTTCCACAAGGCAGCAACTTGTGGGAAGAAGTTGTCCGAATGGAACTTGCTTCTTATTAATGGAATACGAAGGAAATGGGGATGTGTCACTCTTGTGTACGCGGCAGAGCAGGTCCCGGTTGTAAACGTCGGGGCTGGTGGGACTAAGAAACGTGGCATGGAATTTGCGATAGAGCAGCGAAAAGTTTCGTTTGTTGGAAAGGGAATGTAGGGTAGAAGATAATTCATTACACACAAGTCGGCGTAGATGTTTTTGATCTGTCAAGATAGACAAGTTTACTGCAGCGAAATGAAATTAATTAAAAATTGAAGCTTTAGAAATAAAATAATAGAAGAATCTGAAGATTCGAATATAGAATTAACCCAAGACTCACCAGTACAGGTAAAAATCAACCAAACAAATAAAAATCAATTGTTTCCATCATTTTCCTATCCTTCCGAATCTTGGCTAGATGGATAAATGGGTTTGCATCTATGGCACGGGCCAATGGGTTTCGTTGTCTACACAAAACTAATAAAGTTCTGAAGAAATTAATCAGTATTCCGGACAACAGATACCAAATGGTGTGCAGGTTGCCACCCGTGTCTATCAATGTTGTAAAGCGATTTCGCAAAGAGTCTCCATTGTACTTTGCTAATGTAAAATCCGAAACTCCTTCAGAAACGAAGAACAGTTGCCATTGCGCAAGAAACCTTTAGAATATAAATTATTTGTAGAAACAAAACTACATTCGTGTACAAATTATTGGTATTTTCCATTCATACAACATTCTTACATCTGAATGAGAAATGTTTGTAATTCTTTCCACTATCTTTTATGAGAAGAGGCAGATTTGTCCAATAAATACATCATTGCAGCCAACACTTTCCAATCTTGACAGAGTTCATAATCATTTAGGTAGTCTTGTGGGGGGAGGCTAATTTTCCACTCTGAAGCCTTTTTCGCCGCAGCCTATCTTTACGTTATCGCTATTTCCATGGCAAAGTTTCAAAACAGCTCTACTTTTTGGTTCCGCCAGCTGAAACTTATACAGTTAGGTCATGCCAGGTTACTTCTACGCAGTCGAAAAATCATCATTGTTCCATATTCTGTATTCCAAAAAGATCCACTCAGACACCTTTTTCCCAAGATATGTCACTTTGCCGAACCGACTCCCGCGTAAGTACTTCCCTGAAGTCTTCAATCTTAACCTCCCCAAGTCAATGGTCAATCGCAATCTATCTTCTGTATCTTCAATATCTTCACTTTTTATCGGTTTAATTCATGGCACAAACATTTCACAATTACCATTTTATTAGTAACCGCCTACCTGGAATGGCTCTTAAGTCTCGTATTGAGTAAATTCTATTATAAAAACTCTTGTTAGCAGATGATCGGCCTAATAATTCAAAAATGAGAGAAAACATAATTATAGCAAATGATCCTTTTGCAAAGGGCTAGAGGGAATTTGAAAACATCATGAACTCTGTTAAACGACACACCAATCCCCACTCCTCTACACGCTGGAATTCAAAAATATTAGCAGTACACGGTTTTTTACAAATGTTGCCTTCGCCCTCAACAAACATCAGTGGAAGGCCAACAAGCAGAAGGGCTGGCTGGAGGTGTCGGTGACTGAAAGAGTTGAAGAAGAGGAAAGAAAGAGGAAAAAAAGAAAAAAGAAAGAAAAGAAAGAGTGGTAAAGACGAGTAAAAGAGAGAGACAGGATATGCATACATTGGGGTGAATCATTTGGTTTTATGTTTCTATAAACAGAGTCTTTTAAATGTTATTGCATATGTTTCTCTTCCTCCCATATCCAAGGTTTTAACGACCTGATTTTACGACGCACATTGTTTGCGCTCTCTATGTTAAAGTGAAGACCAGTCGTACACGCAAAAATAAACGAAACGTCAATAATCATCTTCTATCGACGTAAATACTGTTCTTTTATTGTCATCTCTCCTTGATAACGTTTCGGGCATACAGCTACATCATGTTGAAACACCGGTTCCTGTACGATCGCTGAAGTTAAGCTATGTCGAGCGTGGTCATTACCTGGATGGGTGATCGCTTGGTTATATCAGGTGCGGTAAGCTTGGATATGCTGGTGCTAACAGCTTTTTCTTTCGCACTTCTCGCCTGTGGAACTATCTTCCAGCTTTTTGCTTTCCAGTCAAGTTTGATCTTCAAAAGTTTAAATGCAATGTCAATTGTTATCTTCTGTCTTCTTAATTCCTCTTCTTTTATTGTTCTCTCTCCTTAATATTTTTTTTTCTCATATTCTCTCACACATAGTAACCTCTTGCGTTTTATTGGCTTTATATTTTGCATGGGGTAAAAGAATTTAAAAAAAAATATCTGCGTCTAATCAAGTTAACTTAGGGCATTGTATACTGTGTGCTATTCTGTGTTGTGTACAATACGACATGAGGTTCGCAGTGGACTGAAAGATACCCCAGAAAGAACCGAGATAAGTTTTATCTTTATGGCATTTTATCTATCAAAAGAATGACTTTCGCGTCCCTTATATACTGCTTTGGGTCGCTAGCAGAGGTTTATTGGCAGACAAGTAGAATAATGACTTCTTGTCAAAAACAATATTGGATTAAGCTAATCAAAATTAACATGAGATTAAGCGAGATGGCATCAGTTTTCTTTAAGCTTTCTGAATGTGTTTGGCATTGTAGCGACCAGACATTTACAATAAAACCAATGTAAAACTGTCGCAAAAAGTTTATGATCAATATTTTCTCCATTTGTTTTGTTAACTATTTTTAGATGTCTTAAACCAAAAAAAAAGTGCTTCATTTTAGTGCTTTAAAGCCCAGGTTGTATAAAATAGCTTTATTTTAAAACTTTTCCATATCGTTCCTAAATATCCAACTTCGTTTAATTTCATCACATTGCCCTCGAGTTATTGCAGTGTAAACAAAATGTATCTAACATCTGGTGTGGTGTGGGCTGTGTCAAGTAACACAATCCTGAATTTCTCATGAATTAAATTACTTTCAATTTACAACATAAAATATAGATGGTTTAAGTAAATGAATATATCGTTACCAATTTAAAACAGCAACTTTCGGTCTGAAGTGGATTAGATTAGTTAGATTAGCTCAATCCATCATATTGGTAACACCCAGTTCTTGATAATGACGGAGATAGTCTAAAGTATTTGAACAAAAACAGAACAAAATATGAATTTAAACAGTTTATCCACAATTCTGATCCCGATGTGCATCTTATTCAACAACTGGGGAAAAAAATTAAAATTAATCAGACAGATCTTGTCGGTTGCATTTAACAAAATTTCGTTGAATCACTTTTTGCTAACTCTTACCTTATTTTTTAAAATCGGAATCACCCCAAGCAAGGCAATAAAGCCACTAAAACATCAGGGCTTGCAGGCTGTGAAAGAATTAGGAACAGAAACATTAATGATGAGCAGAAAGAGAAGAGAGTATTCAGGTGGACTGTAGATAGTGATTGACATTGCATTTAAATTTTTGCAGTTTAAAGTTGATTGGAAAGTATGGAGCCGGAAGGGAGTTCCACAAGCGAGAATTGCAAGAGAAGAAACTATTAGCATAGAATTTACGGCTACATTGTCAGCTCAACTGTAAATTGATGAAATCTCTCTAGTGCTTTGCTTAAATTAAAAAAAAAACTCTAGGTACCATAGTGAAGAGCACATCCAAACAATTACCATGAAAGTATTTATAGAAAAGACATAGAGAGTCAACTTAACGGCGGTGGGAAAGTGACTGGAGCTGAGCTGCCAGATCAGGACTAATAATATTACAGATTCTTCTTTAGATCTTATCAAGGAGCTCAAGTTAAATAGCAGGGGCATCGGAGCATATGTGGCAGCAATATTCTAAGCATAGACCGAATGGTAGACCTTAATGGTTGATGAATTATTCTGTAGACTGACACAGTTTATTAACTGGATTTTTGTTTAAATGTTCATTGTATAATATTCGATTTATTTGATCGATAGAGAAATTCTAGGTTAAGTATATTGACAATGATAGTGATCATGCTTAAAGATAAATATGTGTTTATGAAAAATGTGTTTTATTATCACGAGGCTGCGACCTTATAGACGAATCTATGTTTATGATGCTCTTAAATAAACGACGACACTCAATGATAATTGTTGTTCAACTGGGTGGGTCTTTCCCATAGCATAGCAAATAACTGGTATTCTGCAAAGCCACGCCTTATCCCTGCGTAAATTATTTGCAGCTTTTTTTTTCCTTGCCATGTGTCGTCCATATTTCTGCATGATCATATCGCATGGAAAATTCCATTTACTTCGTTTCTCTCTCTCTCTCTCTCTCTCTCTCTCTCTCTCTCTCTCTCTAGCGCGCACTTGATTATTTTACCCGTATTTTTTTCCTGATTCTGTATTTATAAAAACGCTTCTTTTTATCTTCTCTTTTTCACCACCTCTTTTTCCCTTCCTTCTCTTTTTCCCTTCCTTCTCTTTTTCCCTTCCTTTTTTTTATCTTCTCTTTTTCCCTTCCGTCTCTTTTTACCTTCTCTTTTTCTATTCTTTCTTTTGCCTTCTCTTTTTCCCTTCCTTCTCTTTTTACCTTCTCTTTTTCCCTTCCTTTTTTTTATCTTCTCTTTTCTACACTTTTTATTTCTGCAATTTTCCTTGAGTTGAATCTTCAGTAGTTTACTTTCTCCATTAATTTTGTTAAAAAAATAATTTCCTTTTCTTATTCCCGTTTTTTTCCATCCGTGTCCAAAAATGTTAACAGTATTTTCTTATTTTTAAAGTTTTATATATTTGAAAGACTGACATGGCTACAACCTCTTGGAAAATTGACCATTCCACTTCCTATTCTAATGTGCCTTTCGTGAAAAAAAAATAAAAGATTAACCGTCGAAGTTCTAATTCATGATGTGACTTTCTTTGGAAAGACATATATTCAGTTCTCTTTGGAAAGACATATGTTGAATTCTCTTTGGAAAGGCATATGCCCAATTCTATTTTTATATTCCATCATCAGTTATCGGATTTTGTAATGTCAACGAATACTCGTTGTCACTTTCGTAATGCTCGTTGTAGTAGAGACTTTGTAATCGCAGATACAACTATAGTGACGCTGTTGAACAATACTGGTGTCAGACGCCTTCGAATAACACTCGCACGAATAGTACTTGCTCGATAATATTCGCTCGAAAAATAACCACCGAATAGTGATCAGTATAGAGAAATAGTATAGTGAATAGTATAGAGAATAGCGATTCGTGTAGTAATAGAGGATAGTGATCAATTAGACGCCACGCTAATTCCCATATATACATTTCCTTTGGCATCACGTGATCTACTTATTCAAAATGGGATCGACTGTGTTTGTTCTCTAGTGATCTATGTTCAAACTCCAGTGTTGGCAATGACACTTTATTCTTAAATAACATCGGAACTCTAGCACTGTCACAAGAACGTCACGATTGTATATAATAATAATAATAATAATAATAATAATAATAATAATAATAATAATGAGGAGGAGGAGGAGGAGGGGAGGAGTGGGTGATGAGAGGAGGAAGGGGCGATTCTTTATTTAATAGCCCATAGTTGCCACATCCGTTATCAATTCTCATGTACAGAAATCCATGAATCTAGTATTATTAATATTATTATTTATCTTCACAGCTGGACTAAAGGGACAACCAATATGATGACGAAGATAAATTGAAAGAGCAGCAGAATGACTATAGATAAAAGCCTTATTTAAGTATGCAGCTGGAATGTGCAGGTGGTGTAATTGATAGTGCCTAGGTATGAGAAATCCGATAACAGAGTTCAAATTCCATTAGGGCTCGTTACATTCGCTTACACCTAACTTACACTTGGGAAAGGTATAAATCTATTTCTTTCCGCCGACGACGGGTTAAATAGTAAGACTTGTATCAGGGGAAATCATTGTTGATGCAATATTCACTCGCAAAAAAAAAAAGAATTATTCTTACAATCCAAAATATGTTTCAGCTTTAACACACAAAGGGTTGATAATCCGTAAAAAAACAATTAATCGATCATAACCATGCAGGTTCCGTGACGGAATTATTTCAGGCGTCATCCATGTAGGACGCGTTTAATTCTTGCTAAAGTTATTTATTCTGATTTCATAGTGTTTAATATAACGGTCAAAGAACGAGTCGACCGACAACGCTGAGAAAAAAGATGAAAAAAAAAATAGTGAAAATTCCTAATGAAAATTACTTTATCTGAGAGACTCGACTAAACATGATATTGTTCTCACAATTTTTTTTTCCTTACAACATTTCTTGTGGAATGCAAGAAATCTTTTTAAGCTCGTGCATATGTTTAGTTTATTTCTAAAAAGAAGAGAGCTTGACAAGAAGTCTCAACGCTGTCAAACGTTTAGCGCTTCGCCGTAGAATAATAGAAAGCTACGACCTCAGTTTGCATGTGTAGTGAAATCAATCCTCATTGGGTGCCCCAGATTTGTAGCTTTGCACCAAACCAAACTTTTTTTACCTCTATCCCTGACTCATGTCGTACCATACAGTTCTGCCCTCTTGGCAACTCTGATCATACTATAGTGTCTGTAAACACCTCTTTCTGCTCCCCCACGGATTGGGACTCATTCCGTGATTTCCTTCGTGACGTCTCTTAAAATGAAGTTTTTAATCTTGCTGTTCAAAAACGTGCGTCAGAGGTCTCCTCCTGGGTGAAAACCGGTATCAATGCTTTCATTCCAGCAAGGAAATACCAAGTTAAATTACATTCATCTTGATTCTCACCCACACGCTCGGTCGTTATAGCCCACAGGAATCATTCTTCTGGCTGTACCATCGTGATATATCTGATTCTAATAGACGTCTCTTTGTCTCTGCTCGTAATGAGCACAAGCGTGTCCTCATAGAAAGGAAGCTGCTGTTTATTGATATAACGAAACAATTTATAGCATCTCGCAAGTTCGTTTCTAGAGATTATCGGCGGTTCTGCAAGAGTGTTCTGAACAACAGTAAAACTTCAACCCCTCCTCTATTCAATCAATTCGAAGTTCTGATATCTATAGTAGATAATGTTGAATGCTTTGCTCGGAACTTTTCTTCCAAATCAACGCTCGACTCTTTTCGAGTACCCACACCTGATTTACCCCCAGAACTGAGGCTCTACTGAATGATATGCACATAACCCCGTCACTTATAACAGACATCATTTCTAAATTAGACTCCCATGAGGCAAGCGGGGATGACGGGATTTCAGCCCTCGTCTTAAAGAAATGTGCTCCTCAAGCGGGCTCCAGTTCTCTCCAAACTCTATTGCCTCACTGCTTCCTGCTTTGTTGGAGGTCCTCATCTGTAGTTCCTGTTTTTAAGAATCTTTTGACACCTCTAACTATCGCCCTATTAGTCACCTACTGCTTTTCGGCAAGATATTAGTAGCTTTAATCAATGTTGAAGTGGTTAAGCAGCTTATCTCTCACGATCTACACTCTAACAAACAATATTGCTTCCGTTTTGCCAGATCTACTGTTGATGTGCTAACGGCCATCACTGAATATGTATATCAAGCTCTTGGTAATAACGGCGAAGCTCGATCTATGGCTCTAGATATCTCAAAGGCTTTTGACAGTGTTTGGCATACTAGTCTTTTATGTAAACACCAGGGCTGCTGTATTACTGGACGATGGTTTAATTTAATCCAATTGTCTCTATCAAATCGTGAAATAAAGGTTGTTTTGAACGGTCTCGCTTCCAGATCCTTTCACAAGAACGCGGCTGTCTCCAAGGCTCTACCCTGGTTCCTATCCTATTTCTCATCTTCATCAATGATCTTCCTGATATCATTAGTTGCCAAGTAGGGATTCACGTTGATGACACTACCATTTACACCTATCTAAATAGCAAATGCGTCAGAGCTGACAAAGTCAATCTGGTCACTGTTCTCGAAAAGGACATTCAGTCAGTGGTTAATTGAGTGTCATTATTGAACGACGAGAGAAAATTGCCATGTTGATACATATTTCTTTTAATTCCGAGTACTTTCGACATAGTAATTTCATCATCAGGGTATTGTTTATTACAAGATAAATATTGTAATGTTCATTATTGTCAAAGACAAAATTCTTGTGTTCATCTGAACGTTAAATTTCGTACAAGTGGAATGCGTAACCGCTGAAACTGTTTAAGGGGAGGTAACTAAGTATGGTGTGGAGAGATTTTTTTAAGAAATGAGTAGTAAAAAGAGAAACTATTATTGCAGACTTTGACATTTCAAACTATCTATTGCACAAGTCTTAAAACAGTTGTGGATTATTCATAATTATTTTTTATTAAGATTTGATTTCAATTTTTAATATAGAAAGCATCGAGAATTTTTAGTTTATGTTTATTCTTTTCGTGAAAAAGTATACAGGTATTTTCAACAAGGATTTTTCTGAATTGTGAATGTGGACAGGTATGTTGTTGTAAATGCTTAGAAATATTGGACATATTATTTAAATGAAAAATTAGCCGCTGAGACAACGTTTTCGTAGTGTGTCTAACATAAATATTATTTTTACCGCGTGAGATACAATTAGAGAAACACAACAATAATGAACTCTACAATATTTACCTTGTAATAAACAATACCCTGATGATGACATTGATATGTCGAAAGTACTCGAAAATAAAAATAAAAAATGTATCAACACGGCGATTTTCACTCGTCCTTCAATAATCACACTAAAAAGCTTATCCGCGAATATGAAATGATCCTATTGATAATAAGTAGATAGAATATGTCTAAATTATTCAACAAAACATGTATCAATATATATATATATATATATATATATATATATCGTATACAGTGTATATATATATATATATATATATATATATATATATATATATATATCGTATACAGTATATATATATATATATATATATATATATATATATATCGTATGCAGTGGCGTGTTGAGTTTATTTGTTTTACATCTCTTTTTCAGAAGAAAATAGCCATTTACTAAGTTCAAGCAAAGTTCTTTCGCTTGATATAAAAAAATTGTAACTTTCTTTAAATTGAAGAGGTTTGGGTCTTGTACATCATCAAAAATTTAAAAAAAAAAGATCAGGCTGCAAAACTGTTTATTGTTATCAGCGAAATATACTACAATGAAACTTCTATATGATAAAGACGTCGATAGAAACTTAACGACGTCTCTCCTCCAAGGCTTACATGAAATTGTTGTACGTAACCATAACTGTCTGAATAAAAACATTAACTTTGGTTCTCATTCCTCGCTGATCCACAGAGTCGTGTGTCCAGTTCTTCAACGGTATGTGAACTGTAAGGGATCACGAAGTAACGGGGCATCTCTTGAGGAAAATAGCTTATTTTTATGGGATTTATGGTTACGTCTAGTGCATTGGGGCTATTCACATATAAATGTGTGTTCACATAAAAACAATTAAGATAGAAGCAACAAAACTCGGGTTTCTACTACGGACTATTCTTTTTTTTATAGTGGAAAATCTAAAGAATCAAAGTTCTCAATATCTGTTAGGTATGTTCGTTTTCTTTTTCTGGTCCAGAACTAAGTTTGGGTAAGTAAGGATATGAATTGTTATAATAGGCGCTTAAGTCAGCCTTGTGTTGAGTTGGAAGGACCAAACGATCTTGCCTTACTTCAACGGTGGAGGTTCGGCAAATCACGCCCAAACGCTGTGTGTTTGAAAGTGGAAAGAGAGTTCAGTCGTATGTCGACCATGGAAAAGAAACGTTTCCCTGCAGGGACGTCTTTATTCACGTTTGATATATCTTGGAGCGAGTAACAGAAAGAGAGAGATGAAAGAAATTATCTAGGACTTAAACAACGCCACTTAATGGGCATTTGGCGAAAGCTAAGTAGAGTAATAAAGTTTTCGGTTCTTTTATTACTAGCATCAAGTATTTTTTTATTCATTATTATTTTATTTATTGATTTTATTTTATTGACCCCGATTTTCATCGTAACTTCAAGTACACGAAAGAACGATAACTGTGAAAAAAATGTCTGCCCTTCTAAGCAGAATAAATATTTCCAGTGAAACTTCCCGGCCACATATTTTTTTTATTGCGCAAAAATATTATTTATCAAGATTTTCTTGGCTTGGTACTCAGACACAAGAATGGAGCACTCAGTTAGAACTGAATTCGCTGTAGCTACAAGAACTTGTTAACGATCACTAAATTTCCAATTCCATTATGAGAAAGTGTTTGGGAAGCTTTAGAAAAAATGGTTTTACATAGATCCAGAACAACATGTTTTTTAATCGTTCAGAGTTTAATTTTTTCTTAAATATGTTTCATGTATCTAACCTATTTTTTTACAAGCAAAATCTTAAAACTATTACACATGAACAAAAATCATTATGTTTATATTTTATTCTTTTTTTTTTTTTTTTTTTTTTTTCATCATCAAATCATTATTGCTTCATTCAGAAGCTCGGGGTAGAGATTTTCTAAATATGTCCTCTCGCCATTTTTGTTTCAGAAAAGAGCAGAAGACTTGTCTATCTCCAATAGCAAAGAATTCACAGCCAAGGAAGAGATTTCTGTTGCCATATCCAGTCAAGGTAGAAAGACACATTTGTATAGACGTCTGGGTAGTCATTGTTGCGACAATTTGAAACGCCCCAGGATGCTAGTCCGGTAAGAATATAAGTATTATCCCCTCTGCATGACATCGGTCCACCTGAATCACCCTGGGGGTTAAAGACAAAGATGAACTCTGAAAACCATTGAAAGTATTAAAATTTGATCGAAGAAAAATAAAAAGGAAAATCGGTAACTAGAAATATTTCGACGATGTTACTTGACTAAAATTTTTCACTCTTGCAATTTTTGGTTAATTTTGCATGGTAAAGACAGACATGAAGAAACCGAAAGAGAAAAATCTGGAATGGCTTTATAGCAGTTTACTAAGGCTGGTTTAGGCACAACACCGAAAGTATGGAGTATGAAGTGATGAATGAACTTACTACTCGATCGTTATTGATTTAGCGAGACAAACTTGATAAACATTAAAACCACGTCGAAGTGCTCCTGAAATGAGTTTATGTGAACAAATATAAAGACGTTATGCATATACGCTCGTAACCATATAATTTGGAAGTGAGTTAAATTGAGAATACACGCACACACACACACACACACACACACACACACACACATATATATATATATATATATATATATATATATATATATATATATATATATATATATATATATATATATATATATATATATATGTTTAGTGGTACAAAATTTTATCACTACCATAAACAGACAAAAATTAGTTTTATTATTACCAATCATGAGCTAGCTAACTGGTTTCGAACCTCGCTCAACAGAACTAAATCGAGGTTAATAAAATAAATTATTTAAAAAAAGAAGAACAATGGACAAAGTGTATTGAGGGGAGAGAAAAAATATTTAAATGGTAATTAGTTGGAGGCGTAATATAAAGTCTTTATGTTTACATAGAGAAGGCTTTAATGATAGAATATAGATGGCCTCCAACACCTTTAGGCCTTAAAGCCTTCTCTATGTAAACAAATGGACTTTATATTAGGCCTCCAACTATATATATATATATATATATATATATATATATATATATATATATATATATATATATATATATATATATATATATATATATATATATATATATATTGTGTATTTGGGCAGCTTTCCGTCTTTTATAGGTTTCATTATAGATGACTGTCAAGACACTGTCATTAAGCGTTTTTTTAAATTTTTCTTGTTCGTATAAGTGATTGGGGGGGAAACTTTCCAAATGTTCTGCATATCCAAGTGCTTTCGGCTATTCTATTAGCCATTTTCAAGGATTTTTATAGATACATTCATAATGCATTTTTTGTATACAGGGTGTGATGGGCAAATTGTCGACATTTTATATTTTTAATTTCCCGCATGCGCGCAGATTGTTTTTGATTTTGTCGACTGCACAATTTAGTAGGGTCATTTGGGTACCGTTTGTGAGAAAAAGAACACAATGTCACAGTTCGCTCAGCCAAATATTTGGAAACGACATTCTGTACTGCTTGGCATTCGTGTTGGAAAATTCAATACGAACATTTCAGAGTTTTGGGGTGTCAATCTGGGGACAGTGCAGCGGATTCGAAAAGAGTTGGATGGGTCTAATGGTGATTTTGAAGGTACGGCAACTCAGAAAACTCACTTTAGTCGTTCTGACAACAAAAGAACTGCCGAATTTGTTGGTGACATCCTCAGACACAATACGGGGGCCTACATCAAGTTTCTTGAGGAGTTAGTGCTGCCCTGAGTCAAGAGGGTGGCTGTTGGAAGATATTATGTCTAGCAACAGGACTCTGCACCATGACACACAAGCAGGAGAAGCCAGTCATGACTGTCAAACAATTTCTGCGACAACATCACTCCTTAACAGACTGGGACCCCCTTGATTATTATGTGTAGGGTGCAGTTGAGCAAGAGAACAACAAAACTCCTTGTAACACGAAATATGAAGGCAAGGATTATGGCAGCATTCATCAACTTAAACAAGGAGACCGTTCAGAAGACTTACGGGAGATTCCGAAATCGTCTGGAAGCCGTGGTTGGAGCCAATGGCAATTTTATTGAATAAATTTACTCTTTAGTATTTCAAGGTATTTTGGTGTAATTTTGGCAAATATATCTGTTAAAACGAGATGTCAGTTATTTTTATCTTGGGGTAATTTAAACGATAATTTATCCATTGCACTCTGTATATACAAGTTTCGTTAAAGATGGCTGATAAGGCCCTGCGATTAAGCTTTTCATTCAATTTTTCTTGTGTCCGTATAAGTGATTTCTGTACATAGAATGTGTAAAAAAAACTGTCCAAATGTTCTCTATACCCGGGCGCTTATCATTTATGGATTCACATTCCCTTTAAGTAACTGCGTTCCTGATCAAAGAAAATTCATGAATAATTATATCGAGATAGATGTAAACTGCTTGATGAAGAGAAAGTTGTATAAATAGAAATAGGCTAAAACATCATACGAACGGACTGACACGGATAGAAACAACATAGACACATAGATATATTGATTTTCTAAGCGTAGCTTAGATGTGGCACAAAGCTGAAAGTATGGAGCACACGGTGAGGTTCCAACTCACTATACAGTCGTAACTGATCTAGCAAGAAAGCTTAATAATCACTACACCATACGGAAGTACATTAAGATAGATAGAGAGATAGATATGAACAGAATGAATAAATAATAATAAATGAATTATTTTATAATCATTACTTAATCTTTCAGTCATTTGCTTAAACAAAAAAAATCATTATGAATATATATACGAATAACTGATAATAATTGTGTTTGCATGTGTATACATATATGTGTGTCGGTGGGATAAGTAACATTTCGACATTAATATATATATTTGCACATGATTATCAGTTTTTTATACGAAAGCAATTGTATAATTCATAGACTTAGGAGGCAAAATCTAAAACCCTTTATCTCTGACCGAAATGCTTTCAAATCTAAATATCATATAGCCATTAATATTTTATTGATTACATATTCATCTTCAAAAAGCCAAGTACTGACATGAAAAAATCCAAATCAATTCTATTATACTGAAAGTTGGCACTCATAATAATTTAATCAAGGAGTGCCACTTTTTAATGCTCATTTGAAGTAACCAAAGGACATAATAATAATAATAATAATAATAATATGAACTGAAGACTTGTTTTTAGCTCTTTCACGAATAAACACTCTCGGTTTCCCATACTCTGATCCAATGACTAAAATTGTTTTTGCTTTTTATTTTTTTTAAATGGCTTCTTGGTCGGACATTTTCATTGTTCCTAGTATTTTACTACTGATCATGTTATGGAAAAAAGGTTATTAATAACTTTGTACTGGAAAGCAAACAGAAGCATACACCTGGTCTATTTTCTTAAATATATAAAATGAAATTCTAATTTGAACCATCGTCATGTTTCTACGTATAAATCATAATCGCGTGCTCATCATTGTTATTCTTATTACATCGTTTCGGCTAATGTTTTCGTCGGGTTTTTTCTTTGTGCTATTTTACTTAAACTTGTAGGGATATTATTATTATTATTATTATTATTATTATTATTATTATTATTATTATTATTATTATACATACATATATTATACATACATACATACATACATAAATAAATAAAAATGAAATATAAATTAATAATAATGAAAATTATAAATAAAATAAAACAATAACATAACATTGTATAGAATAAATTAAATAAAAATTAAAAATAATAAAAAAATCTCCCTCGGCATGCAACAAAAACTGTTTCCTACTGGAAATACGGACATCCCGCCAAAAGACCTTAAATTCAATCTCTTCACCACGAACCTTGCTACGGGCAACACGTGTCCAACTTCTCTCCGTGATATGGTTTGTAATACTACGGAGTAAATTTCTCCCTTTTATCACATGTACCAAAAAAGAATTGTAACATAAAAATACACACGGCAATACACACAAAGATATAAATAAATTGTATGAAATTAACATACAATTTACCATGTTTTTCCTGTTATTTGTGTACGTTTTATTTCCTGTCAAGTATGCTTTTTATCTCCGTGAACACAAGGCTAATTTATTCTGCTATGATGTGAATGAATCTCCAACATCATTCATTTCGGTGACCACCGACGTGTACAAAAACATAATAATATCTACATCATTTGTTGTTTCCTAATGTGTATAAAAACAACTACATCATTCATTTAGGTGACCGACTTTCAAAAAAAAGCATGCTATTCTGCACAAACTTTATATACATTAGGGACATATTATTAAAAAATATGTGAGATCCCATGTGAGGATATTTTTAGGTCCCTATGGACATTGAGTGTCTGTGATGTAGATTATTTCCTTTATGCTTAAATCCAGCACTGATGGAACCTATTTTACGGACATAACCACATCACCACTGAGATGAGGGGGGTGAAGCCGAAATTAAATCATTTTTTCTATTATTTCCAAATCTCAACCAAATGTTTCAAAGCACGTAACTCCATCTTTTGAAATATTCCGAATGCCGGCCATCTTCATAGAGTGTCAAGTGATAAAATAACAGGAAAAACATGGTAAATTCAGTATCTGTGAGATTATTACGCTAACCACTGCAATAAATGATGTGATTTCTTTTAATATTCAGCATCTCAATAATAGATGAAGGAGAGAAATTTTGAGACAGTGAGAGTGGCTTGTCATGAAGGATTGTTTAGGAATATTGTTCCGTAAATTATGATAACTGAATTGAGGTTGATCCTCACTAGGTGCCCCACTACAACGTTTTTATGCTAGGCTAAAATAAGATTAATAACTACCAAGGATTCCTTACCATTGTTAGCAATCTTGTCATAGTAAACTATTTGTCTGTAGAGTGAATTCCATCCTCACGGAATTCTTCGCCTTTGGTGGTCCTGATCCAAAATGAACTGACTTGATGGGGCAGATAACTATCTATTTTCCAACCATGCTCGTGGTTTGTGTTCGAGCCCGGGTAAATGTTGAGATTTCGAATTTTCATTTTCAAAGTAAAATTGGCGCAAGACGCCCATATTAAAGGCTTTACGTTAGATTTGCGTTCTATGCTAGGTTTGGCAATTAAGTACACACGGCAGCAAGGCCACTGAGAAAGGGGCTGAGTTTATTACCAGTCCCTGATGCGTCCCTAGAAGGGGAAATACTCAGGGGACTTAAGAATTTTTCTGCAGTATTACCCTTAAGTCCACTTTAAACAGACCTTGTGTAACATTTGCTAGTGACGTGGGCGCAATGAAAAATAAAGCTCTCATTATGCGAGATAAACGACTGACGGTGGACTACGAAGGAAATCACACTTCATGACATTAACTGTGTAATATTCACCGCTGAATGGCTTTACATTAGACTTACGTTCTGTGCTGGATATGACGATAAACTACATCTGGCAGCGAGGCTCCTGACCGGGAGTTTTCGAGGAGTATGGAACCACTTTTTAATTACTGTTGTTACCAGATCTAGCCTGACCCGGGTTAGTAGTATCTGTTAAGGTCCCAACTATAGTTTAAGCTTCTTTTTTTTAATTTCAAGTATAAAAATATATAAATCAACAAAAAATTATAAATCTGTACAAGCGATGTTTGTCTTGTAATGAAAGAACGGCTGTACTGGTAATCAATGCGTCAAAATGAATGAAACGCTCCAAACTCGAAGACAGACATACTGTGGAAATATTGTTGAGCATTGTCAAACACTGTGTTTTTCTTTTCTTAAATCCCGTTCTCCTCTTAACTGGTGTAATAATAATAACAATAATAATAATAATAATAATAATAATAATAATAATGAAACTGTCGATCATATTATCTCAAGATGCCCGGAACTGGAAAAAATGAATATGCCTAGAGACATAACAAGGTAGCGACATATGTGCACTGGGAGATATACAAGAAGCAAAAAGTCGAAACCACTGATAGATGGTATGGCCACCAACCAGACGCAGTTATCCAAAATAACGATGTAACTATCCTCTGGGACATGCCAATTCAAACTGGCAGAGAAATAAAAGCCTGGTATTATCATAAAAAGACAAGAAATTCAGGAAGTGCATGCTTATTGACATAGCAGTTCCATGTGAGAGAAACACTTCCATAAAATTATCGAGAAATTGTCCAGGAGCTGGAGATCGAGATAAACAGGATATGGGAAATGAAGACTGTATCAATAGTAATCGGAACTCTGGGCCTCGTAAGAAAAGGAATGGACAATTTTATTAACAGTGTCCAGGATAACGTCAACATACAAGTTGCCCAGTGTTGAGGGGTTCTCCCCTTTTTACACAAATCGACTCACCCAGTATACTACGGCTACGTGAAGACCAGAGAAAGCAAGACCGAAGAGTCGAGTCGAGAGTGACAGAGTAAAAGGTTGTAGGTAACAGGAAGTGTGAGGGGTGAGGTAACAGCGTTGTAGAAGTCACAGTGAGCGAGCACGTAAACTCAGTAAGAAGTCATACAGCGATACTTGAATACCAAAGACTGTATATATATTTTGCTACTAACCCGTATTCCTGGAACTACTAACCTGCTTTACCAGTTTGTATTATTACGTTAATACATTATTTCATTCCTGGCGTTTGTTATTTATTGGTACCGGATTTCAACCCGGAATCCACAACACCCAGAAGATCGCCCTACTAGGAACATCCCATATACTAAGAAAAGTGTTATCAATTAAATGACAATTCTCCTATAGGTCCTAAAGACCATAGTTTGGACCCCGCTCTACAGGATACAAAGCAGGAAACATAACAAACAAGCAATAATAATAAGAGATAGAAATACAGACCCAAAACTGTTAATAACAGGAAGAAATGCGTGTCAAAAATAGAAAGAAGTATGAATTAAAAACTAATAATAAAACATCATCTTAGAAAAAATAAAATCATGTTTATATTACTACTAGCATAAAGTGTAGAAGAATGGGGTTCAGAGTCTTGTCCCAATTGTAAACGTTCTGGTAGCTCGCCCACTTACGCAAACTTCCTGTGATTTAAAGAAAAAAGATGTCAGTTCGAATCTCACTTGGATCATATTCTTTCATTTCGATCTGCGCTGTTTACCCACTGTCATTGAGTAACAATAATCTGCGATGGAAAGCAACTTGTCAAAAACTAATAAATATTTATTGTGCAAATTAAATGCGTTTTCCATCACTAGCCTGAAATCGTATTGATTTACCCAATGTACATAAATAATACATCACGTTCAACAATTAATAGGTGATATAGATATTTAAGGTTGACCTTGTGCCACATCAAAGCTACGCTTGGAAAATCGCTATACATATTTAAGATATATCTCAGTAGAGCATTGGTTAGTGAATTAGTCTCGCAAACCATAATAATAATAAGTATTATAAGTTGGTGCAAAAATAATGACGTAATAATGACGTTTTTTGACGTATTTTTAACGTCAAAAAACGACATTATTACGTCATTATTTTTGCACCAACCTAATAATACTGTAATAAGAGAAATCATTACCGTGTGCCCCTTTCTTGTAATCTTATTCTAATCTTATGTAAGCTTAAGAAATCGTAAGATAAAACAATGTCGTTATGCTAGCGTTCATTTCGTAGGAAGAAAAAGGAAATGCTTCGAAGTAAAATAATGAAAGATGTGTATAAAACGGATGGAACGGCAAATATTTCAAATTATTAAAGAAATCCTTTCCAGACAAAACAAAGAAATCTTACCAGGCATGCCACAGAATTTCCAGAACTGACGCAAAAGTGACCAGGACCAATCAGACCTCTCCATTTCTTGTGGCATCTTCCACGTGGCCATATATTCACTTTTAATATTTGAAGAACGCTCGGGTCGCCCGTTCCTTCAAAAGAAAAATAGTAAACATAAATTTATACAGTGACTGCTGCAACAAACAACAGCCGTGCTTCTAACAAAGTCCACATCCGATAATGGTCAGGGGCTTAGGCATACTTTTGCGGCTACAGTAACCAAATATCAACCGGAGATCAGTGAGACATTTCAAGTTCAAAAATCATCCGGGCATCTTACAACAGGAAAAGAAGTAATTCTAAAACCAATATCTCTACTCTCTATACGCCGAAATAGGAAAACAATTTCCATTCACTATTAAGCATGTATCCCAAAAAACTAATGACCAGACAAACAAGGAAATGGAACTGAAATGTGTGTGTGTGTGTGTGTGTGTGTGTGTGTGTGTGTGTGTGTGTGTGTGTGCTGGGAGGTCCTTGTCAAATTGGACAAGAGCTGTAAAAGCTTTATACTTTTTACTATTATCAAGGCGCTAAGGTAGTTATTTATGAAAGAATGAATTGTCTTAATTCTTCTCAGCCAGCTATTGTGACATGGCAGTAACTAAACATTAACGATAAAATGTCGCTCTCTCTCAATAGGGCTTTCGCTCTTTTCAAAGTGTTTCCTTTGGAATACCACATGCGCTATCCCAACATCCTTTCCACTTTCCCGAAACATCGAAAATCCCTCTTTCTAGATCGCCATATGCCGTTCACCACGTCCTCCTAAAACAGCCCACGGTCTAAAATCTCTCTCAGTGGCGATTTTAGCATTTGAAAAAGCCAGAAGTTGCAAGAGACCAAATCTGGAGTGAAGACGGGAGGTGGGGGTTGCTGAGGATTGCGATGAGGATCGTAAAAAGCTATACGAAAATACGACAGTCACAGGCTATAGAAGTCCAAGTAACGACATTTGATAGCTGACTGAGTAACGCCGCAGGTGGGCATCTGCTCTCGCATTCGCAGTAAGCTCCTCTGATTGGTTGCCAACTTATATGAATGCAAAACAAACGATTCTCGAGAAATGGGTGGATATTTATCTGGACAGATTTAGGAAATTGATGGCACTTGTCGGCATCATTTTGCGTATTTTTAAATGTTCCCAGCGTTTGTAACATTTAAAAGAAGTGTTTCATAATTAATTCGAAAATACCCGCCCGGGATATTTATATTTATTATATTTTCTATATAATTTTAGGAACAATTAAAAATTGAACTATTATTATTATTATTTATGTGCCGTGTCCCCTCAGGACGTTGGTGATTATGATTCTCCATAATATCCTGTCCTTTGCAGCTCTAAATTATGTCTTTCATTTATTTTTAAACCTCGTTCTGTCATTCATTTACTTAAGCTCACTAAGTATGTTATGCGTTGTTTTCTTCTGTCCCTCTTCCCTTCACTCTGTCTTGTGAGTTTCAGATTTTCCAAGCCCTCCTTCCTCATTAAGTGCAGCATAAATCTCAACTGTCTCTTCCTTAGGTTAAGTATAATTTTTTTTTCGTTTCCATTTTCTCTAAAATCTCGTCGTTGCTCACATGTTCGGTCCATGGTATCCTCAGCATCTTTCTGTAGAAGCACATTTCCGTTACTTCAAGTCTCTTCGTCATTTTTGAGTAAACTATCCAGCATTCACTGCCATATCATAGGACAGATATCATGTAACAGTTCAGAACTCTTTTCTCGCCTGCTTTAAGGCTAGCATATTTAAATCAATCCGTCTTATTGGCAATAAAAACGTTTTTTTTTTCACAAAAAGGAGCATTTCTCTTAATTAGACAAAACTTGTAAAAAAACAAAACAAAAAAACATTTTTTATAAATATCTACTCACCATTTGTGTTTCCCCGGCCAGACAGCCAACATTCATCTTTATGGTAATGTTGATGTTGTCCAGCGATACAGATGGGAAGAATCGAACCTGGCTTCAAATTCACTTTACCCCGAGGCCTTGGGAAATGTACTAAAATGAAAACTAAGTTCGAGGTGAAGGACGGTGCACAACTGGTATTCAAAAAGAAACGGAATGTCCCTTTCGCTGCTCTAGAGCAAATCAATAAAGAGTTAGATAGACTCGAACAAGCAGGTATTCTGTCAAAAACAGATTTCAGCGAGTGGGCAGCACCTACGGTCTACGTAAAAAAGAAGTCCAATCAAATACGAGTATGCGCAGATTTTTCCACAGGGTTAAACGATGCCTTGCAAGATCACCACTATCCTCTCCCAAGCCCTGAAGAAATTTTCAATAAACTCAATGGAGGAAAAATTTTTTCTAAAATCGACTTCTCGGACGCATACCTTCAGATAGAGGTGGAAGAAGAAAGTTCCAAATTGCTCTGCATAAATACCCATAGAGGGTTGTACAAATACAACAGGCTGGCTTTTGGAGTAAAGGTTGCGCCTGCAATTTTCCAGCAGGTCATGGCGATCTTGACTACGCAACAGCCTATTTGGATGATATACTGGTTACTAGTAAAACTACGGCAGAGCACTTGAACCATATAATAAACGTATTCGAAAAGATACAAGAATACGGATTTAAGGTTAAGGAGGAAAAGTGTGACTTTTTCTTACCAGAGATTAAATACTTAGGTCACATTATAAATAAAGATGGTCGTCGGCCGGATCCAGAAAGAGCCAACGCGATCAGAAACATGCCGGCCCCAGATAACGTTCAAGCGTTACAAAGCTTCCTCGGCCTAGCTAATTTTTACCAAGGGTTCATTAAGAACATGCAAAATTTGAGAAGGCCTCTAAACCAACTTTTAAAAAAGGATAAACCATGGTCATGGACCCCGGAATGCCAAGACGCATTCAAGAAGATCAAGAAAACTCTTACTACAGATCTTTCCCTCACACATTTCGACCCTAGTCTCGACATCATAGTCGCAAGTGATGCAAGCTCGTACGGCATAGGCGCTTGCATATTACATAAACTGCCAGACTGTTCGCGAAAAGCTGTGGCTCACGCATCAAGATCTCTACTTCCAGCTGAGAAACAATAAATCCCAAGAGGAAAAAGTATTAACAGTTTTATTTTTTTCTCTCCTTTTCAAAAAAGAAAACTCTTTGGAAGGGGGGTATTGTGAGACCGGAAACTAACTACACAATAGACTCTTCCAGGCCTATATTAAGTACTCTAGAGAGGGTGATGGAGAGTGATAGAGAGTGACAGAGAGTGACAGAGAGACAGTGAGACAGTGAGAGTCTCGTACGACTACCAATGTTGGACACTAACTTATAGTAAGCTCTGCTTACACTATCTCTGTAACCTGTTGTTAATAAATCTTTCTTACATCTAATCCGTGTTCCGTCTTTTACTTTTGTGGGCCCAACTTTGGTACCCACATCACGTTCTCAACTACCATGAACTGGAAAGACTATATTGAATTCATTGCTAGATCAGCTGCTAAGAAAGTCGGTTCACTCTGTCATGCGAGATAATGTTTATCTCTGGAATCTAGCTTACATATCTATAAGACTACCACTCATCCTTGCTTAGAATATTGCTATCGTATAGGGTCCGGTGCCCCTGCTATTTACCTTGATAAGATCCAAAGGAGAATCAGCAATACTATTGGTCCTGGTCTGGCGGCTCGGCTTCAGTCACTTACCTACCACCGTAAGGTTGCCTCTCTGTGACTTTTCTATAAATGCTTTCATGGTAATTGTTCCGATGAGCTTCTTGCTATGGTACCTAGATTTTAGAAATTTAAGCGGAGTACTAGACTGGCGTCGAGATCTCATCACTTTACAGATGAGCTGGTTAGACGTAACCTAAGTTCTATGCTAACAGTTTCTTTTCTTGCACTTCTCGCTTGTGGAACTTCTACCCGGTTCCATGCTCTCCAACCAACTTTAATCCACAAAAATTTAAATACAATGTCAATCGCTATCTACTGTCCTCCTGATTACTCTTTTCACTTTCTGCTCATTATTAATGTTTCTGTTTCTAATTCTTCTACACCCTGTAATCCCTTGTGTCTTAGTGGCTGTACTGATTTGTTTGGGGTGATATCGATTAAAAAGGTTAAGGGTTAATCTATGTATGATACTAGCCTACGCGGTCTGCTTTTGATTTATATAGACTCGACTTTGCAAAGCGTACACATTTAGTCCCATACAGTCGAAGGGTGACATACTGAGTGTGTCACAGTATCTCCATTTGGGTGATCCCCTGGTCTAGATCTTTGGGGTGAGTCTCTCATGCCTTTAAATAAGATAAAGCTGTATGACAATTAATCTTAATACGCTTAATTGAAACCTTCTTACATCTTCAAGTCCCTTCCTATTCATAGAAGGACCCAAGCCGCAGGGACCTTCTTCCAAGCAAAACCTCTCCTTCACGAGGGGACTGGATTTATTGCACGGCGCCTGATGTGTCCCCAAAGTCTAGTGTTAGCTGTTATCTTTCCTGCATAACCCCACGAACTTTATTTATTGCCTTTTCTTACGCTGATGCCACAATAATCCTCTACCTTGGCTGAAAATTAGTTGGTTGGTTGTTTGTTTGTTTGGGTTTTATGGCATATCAACCACTGTGGGTTATTTAATGCCAAATCCAGTTTATATGAATTTTAAATGCCTATTTTGTATGGAATAAAAAATGTATAGCTGGCAACATTATTATTTCAAAAACTTAGAGCTGGCAACATTATTGTTTCAAAAACTTAGAGCTGGCAACATTATTTTTCTGAAAACATTATCTGAGACCTTGCTGTTGGATGCAGTTTATCGCCATACCCAGGACGCGGATGCAGTTTACCATCATACCGAGGACGCGGATGTAGTTTACCGTCATACCCAGGACGTCTGAAAATTAGTATAAAAATTACACGAAGCCTACACACTGGCTTTAAATAATATCTAAACACTTAATGCATTCTTACCTGATACCTGCCGGGGAAGTTTAAAAAATACCAAGAAGACTACCCTCCAGGCAGTACCTCTCCTTCGTGAGGGGACTGGATTTATTGCCCGACGCCTGAAGTGTCCCCAAAGAAGGAAGTGCCGGGAGGCTTGGGCAATTTTGCACAGTATTACCGTTAAACCCACTTTAAATCTCGAACTTGCGTAACATTCGGTAGCGACGTGGGCGCGCTGAGAAATACATCCTTCCTTTTCATAGAATTTATATTAAAATTATTTGCAAACGTTATCACTAAGCTTCTTTATTATCAATTACGAAGGCAACACGCACAAAAAGGGTCACTGGAGTGCAAATATACGAAGCCCAATACACCAATCGTGATTCACTGTCTTATAAGAATGTACAAAACATACGTATCACAGTTAAATGTGCGATATATTCGGTAAGGTACAAAGTCCTGACTCACTAGAAAGCAAAATGATAACATCAAATATTGATCTCTGTCTGGTGGAATGTCCAATTTGTCGCGCAATCAACGCTAACCTGTATTGCCAGCAGCTAGATCGCGTGTACGACAAGGAGGTATCGGAGTATCCTGCATTGGTCAATCGAGATCAGGCTTTGTTTCAGCAAGACAATGTGAGGCTATACACCATCAGGTTTACTAAGATGTTCAGACAGTTGGACGGAAACTTGCTTACAGTTGTTTTTTTTATTATTCAAAGCCAGCGGGCTGGTATCTGGGACAGATTCGGATGCAGGCTGATTGCTGGCAGAAGATCGTCCAGAATGATGGACTTTATTTTGAAGAATAACTGTTGGTGTTGCACCATAAATTTTTATTTACATTATTCGGATTACTGTCCTCATCTTTGTCGCCATGTTTATTACAACGTTTCGGTCGTTGTACGCTCCGGCCTTCTCCAGGTTAATTAACAGGAGATAACTGATAACTGGCATCCATTTAACATGGCACGTGGACAGTTCGACAGAAGGCCGGAGTATACAACGGCCGAAACGTTGTAATAAATATGGCGACAAAGATGAGGACAATAGTCCGAATAATGTAAATAGTGTACATAATACCTCATCTCAGAAATATAGATAGATACCATAAAATTTTGTTGTTTTCTTTCTGCTTCCTAAGTAAGTCAGAAATTTATGGCCAAATCAATATATATATATATATATATATATATATATATATATAGGTTTTGATAAAAGCAGCACATTACATTGCAGGTGAGACCCAATTAGAAACACCTTCAGGTCAGGTAACACAGTCTACTCAAATGGTCACCGTTTGAGTTTGTTCTCAAGTCTCTAATTATGATTACCGAGTTGTCTTAACTGCCTGATCATTCAAACTTAAAAAAAAAAAAAAAAAAAAAAAACAATCCTCCTGACAGCCGACCATGATGCTTCGTCAACTACTTCTATTCATAAACAGAAATGCAAAGTGTGTGAGCCCCTAGGTGACATGCCCAATTGGTAAAAGTCATGCAACTGACAAGCAAAATCTGTCGTACTGAACGGGATATTTAGTGTAGCTCATCTTAAGGCAAACCATGTACACGCTAACACCAATGAATTCATATCAGAAACCATGAGGAGCATAGCTGGAGAAGTAACACTGAATTCAAGGTCGTCCTAAAGAAGAATGGGATCCGTAAAGCTATCTTGCCCTCAACACAATCACTGCTGCTATGGCAGGCAGTACATGTGGTCCACTAATAGTTCTACAAAACTCGTGATCGAATGTAGGAATTAAAAATCAGTGCCCCGACTGAACTGGAAATTACTTTATTGTTCAAGTTAAAGCATTTTTATGATATTGCGTTCATCAAAATTGCGCTACGATGTGCCTGTTTTCTGTGTTACGAGAACAGATACACAAACATATAGAGACTGAATAATTATTATATTGATTATTGTTGCTATTGTAAAAAAAAAAGATTTCTTAAATATTAATATAATCGCAATAACAATATTTTATGAAACCAGTGACCTATTTTATCAAAACATTATATGGACGACTGAACATAAAAAATAAACACATCTGATGATTAAGTATGCTACAATTATCAATGCGCCCATAATTTTCTGTGGCTACAGAAGCAGTGACACATGTTTATCTATTTCATACAGCCTGTCCCTGGGTGCGTGTTAAAGTTATCGGTTTGACCCATTTCCCAGTTTTTTTAACAAACGTCAAATTTTAATAATATAGTAAGCGTTGAGTTTACAAATGATCCTGAGTGTGAGGTCCCTGGAGAAGATCACATTTTCCGTGTCTAGCTTTGTTAACCATTGCACTACGACGAGACGCCCAATAAAAGTTTAGTGTGAATTAAAAAGAGTACGACAAATCTACCTATTATTTTAAACTCATACCTGACCTTTAGGACAACCTCTTTAAGTTTCTACCAGGGCCAGTGCAATTGTCTCGTGCTCCCACCCCAAATCAATGATACAGACCCCTACTATATTACATCTCAATTTTCATAAGGTACTATTCATATAAAATAAACATTTTATTTTAACCTAATGATGTACAACAATGCAATATATATGCAATATAGGTGAACAATTCAACAAGAAAAATTGAAAATAAATGCAAATTAGTACCATTTCATAATAGATCATTTTGTCTTTGCAATTTTTTTACAGCGATGTTCAACCTTTACAGGCTGGGCGTAAAGGGTTACGTATGGAGGCCAATTTGTATAGCAGAAGAAGATAACTGTTGACTCTAGCCTTGAACAGGTTAAGACTGTAGTGATTAGGGAAACATCCTCCTGGAAGTCGGTTCCTCCGGGCAGTAGTTTGCGGGAAGAAACTGTTCAAGTGGAACTTACTTCTCAACGATGGGGCACGGAGGCTATGTCTGTGGTATGTATGTTGCATAGCGTGTTCTTGCTTTCCGTGGAAGTAGCGGTAGAACAGTGAGAGTATTGTTACATCCCGCCCGTGGGAGAGTGTTTGAAGGATGGAGAATAGTTCGTCACTCACAACGGCTTGGTGACGCTTTTGAAGTTTATCAAAACTGGCAGTACTCCATTTTTGGCCTGATGTATCTCTTGTAAACGTAGATGATGACAGGAGGGGTCAGGTACTTACTGGAGCGATACAGGGAGCCAACTATTTTACCTGCATTCTTAGCAATGGATCGTATATACGAGTTGCACTTGAGGTCGGTTCGGTTCGGATCGGTTTGGTTCATTTTGTTTTACGGCATATCACCTCCAATAGGTTATTTAATGCCGACAACATTTTTTTTGCTGGTAATATTTTGTTTTGTCGAAAATCTGTTTCTGGTAATATATTTTCTTCAAAATTGTATTGCTGGTAATAATTTTTTTCAAAAAAAGTATTCTTGGTAATAGTTAACTATTTGCCCATAGCTGGGACTCTAACAGGTGCTACCATCCTGGGTCAGGATGGACCTTGGTACACCAGCAATTAAAAGGTGGTTCCATGCTCCTCAAAACCTCCTGATCAGAGGCCTTGCTGCTGGATGTAGTTTATCATCTTACCCACGACGCGGATGTAGTTTAGTGACTTGAGGTCGGGTGTGAGCTTGAGGCCCAACGTTCTTTCAATGTACGGTGTTTCTTAGACAGGACCTCCTTTCATTTAGATTGGTGATAGTTCGGGGTCAGATCGGTAATGATGGAATGTAACTAGCTTGGTCTTCGATGCATTGAATGTAACCAGCCTGTTTTTACTCCATTGTGTAGTTTGTGCAAGATCGGAAGAGGGATCAGACGCCAATCGCAGACCATCGAGAGTTTTAGAGGTGCGTCCGTATATAGTCGCATCATCGGCATAGATGTTTACAAATGATCTCAGTATATTCTTAGGTAGATCATTTATGTACATCAAAAAAAAGTTCTAGTTCCACTTAAACATGGCACGTAGAACTAGAACAGCCTACCTTAGTGAGCGAAATAAAGGGTTCAGTTCGACATTCCAACCATCTGAAGCCCAGAGCGTACAACGGCCGAAACGTTGTAATAAATATGGCGATAAAGATGAGGACAATAGTCCGAATAATGTAAATAATGTTAATAGTATTTATTTTGCCTATTGACAACACTTACAAGTACTTACTGAAATTATACGGATTGGCTTTATCTTTTTCTCAAATCCAGACGAAATTTTCGTCGAGTATTCACCGAGGGTCGCCGTCCACGCTTCTGAGTTACGTAAAGCTGACCTATTAAAGTAGTTTTTTAAAAAAAAGGATAAAAATATAAAGAATAGGATATTTCATAATAATTTGGAAACTACAAAAGATTTTAATTCAACCACATGTATAAAAAGCAACGTAACTTCATATGCGTGTACATGTGAAATTAAATTTCTACTTTTTACTAAAAGATGGACTCTTTTAGTAAAAAGTAGAAATTTAAAAGGAGTAATTAACTATTTTTCTATTTAATGACATCTTATTGGGACGTCAGAGAAATTTCACAATGTGGGAATTTGAGAACATCTTGCTACTGTAAGTGCTGCCAATAGAAATGCACCCTGTACGGGATAGTAGGGGATGATTGGGAGGGTCATCAGGGAAGAGCGCGCTTTATTCCTACATTAGAAATATTGCACTAAAAGAACTTTTAAATTGCGATTGGTTCTGTTGATAAATAAACTTTTAAACTACGATATGTATGACTAAAGACAAAAGTAGGCACCCCCAGTAAAAAGCGATACTTAAGGTTTAAAATGCATTTTACAATAGAAAAACAAAACCTTTCTTGAAGCTTTTATTTTAGTTTTAATTTCAAATTAATTGATTATTTCCAACAAGTAAAATACTTTGCTGTATTTCAAACCGAATTTAAATTGATTGAAATTATTATTTTAAATCACTAAAATCGGAATTAGTATATGTAAGTTAATAGTATTTATATGTAAGTTAGTAGTATGTTAAGTATTATATGTGTGTTTTTATCTAATTTATTGTATTTGTTATTTTTGTTATTATTAATATCATTATTTTTTTGCATTTGTATACTTTGTATGCTTTTCTCTTAGCATTGTGAATGAAATAATGAGGATACTGGAGAGCTTCAAAGGTGTATACGATATGTATATATAAAAATTAATTTCCTCTATTTTAATTGTTTTGGATCAGTTTTTTATCTTTACTCAATTATACTTTTAGTTTAGTTCGATATTCGTGGAGTATAAAAACTAAACAAGAAAATGCAGATTTACAGAGAGGTTTCTTTAATATTTTTAAATACAATATTTCATAAATATACTAATATAACACTGACTTTTACGTCATGGCTAAATCCTGTATATTTTAAAATATGATTTTTTTTTTTTTTTTTTTGTAAAAGTGAACAGATCGAATACTAATTTGCCAGTCAACCTTCTCCTCTTGAAAGACTAACGCGATAAACATTCGACTCCATTTATGCCACCCATCAAACATTTGGTCTTCTCTACTCCGCTGAGTAAATAATGAAATGCGATTTCTAGCCATCTAATAAGAGCACTTATTTATTTTATAAGATTGTTATTTAGAAGAGTAATATTATATTTTCAAGTTTCACATTATGAAATGGACAAAGTCCGACAATTATGTCTTAAAATAATTGTCGGACTTTGTCCATTTCATAATGTGTGACGTCATTTGTTTACATTTGGATACGCATCGAGCAGATATGAATGTACGAGAGAAAATCATGGATAATTGTAGTTTATAAACAGTAAAATCGATCTTGTCAACCGAAACACTCCTCTGTGGCTCAATCGGTAAAAGCAAGTCAGGCTATATGACGGTTCCGTATAGGATACAGGTTCAATTCCTGTCGGAGGACGCATATTTTCTATGAAAATTTCTCGGACATTCAGGACAGTAAATGTCGTTAATACTGTTTATTATAAGCAGAGCATTTACTTAAATATTTGTATCTATAAGAAGAACGTATAAACATACAAAATGTCTTAAAATAATTTTCAAGTTTATAAAAATATGTAAGCCAACTGCAATACAATATTTATCATTTATCATTATATAAAGAAATAACAAATAAGACAATATTTTCTTCATAAAATTATAAAAATGTCTGCAAACAAGAGAGTTGTGGATCACGTCGGGGACACCAAATGTAGTGGTGCTGTAAGTATTGTTGGCTAGGGTCACCGTGAATATAATCAACAAGGAAAGCTGTTTTCTTGTAAAACAACACCCCACATGAATCATGTACAACATACACGAGAGAAAAATAATCAAGCTCAGTGAACATTAATAAAATATTGTATTAACAAAGTTATACAGAAATCAACAATAGTATAAAGAAAGTTGCTCCCCTTTTTTCGTAATAAAAAGGGTAAGTTTTTTTACCTAATTAATGTTGAGTACAATATTGAAGGTTATTTAACTACAAAGTTCAATTGAGACCTTAGCTAAATAAAGAATAGTTCCACAGTGTTTTATCAGTGTAGAAAGATGTAATGTTCATGAGTGATATCAATAAGAATTAGTATGATTACTCGAATGAGTAATAATTAAGAATTAAAATGTCAATATAGCGCCGTGGCTCATTTTCCAAGAATGGAACTGCTACTGGCTGTTGGCTAACAACGAGAGAGTTTATATAACGATGCGCAGGCTCCGGCGAGCTTGACGCCAAAAATATAGAAAGATACTAAAATACGCAATTGGTCAGGAAATGGACCAATCCGTGATTTTAGAGAAAAATTCAAATTACGTGCGATGGCAAAATTGTCATATAAGTATCATATATTTATGAACCAATGACATTAAAAAAAGCGGAGGTGTGGCACATGTAAGTGATCACCACAGAGTAAAATAATTTAAATAAATATAACGATGAGTAACTGTAATTATTAATTTTGGAGAAATGCATTTTATTTATTTATTAAACTGCTTAATTATAAGAATAGTGTTTAATTTTAATACTTTTGCGTCAATTCTCAAGAAAAAAAGTAAATGTATAAATCCAGTTTCATATGTTTTTATTAAAATTCTAATAATAACTTTTGTGAAAGAACAACAATTAGTGAGAGAGTATACACTAATACAGTATACAGTAATAGCGGTGTCAATAGAAAAACCGTCCTTTTGACACTTTTTTTTTTTCTTTTTCTTTTTTTTTTTTTTTTGGTATCAATGTTAAACTTTGCCAAAAAAATAAATTAACTTCCAAGGATTCAGAATATCTGGCGAGTTTCAAAACAAAAAATAAAACAAGAGCAAATGTAAGGGAGATAAATCGGGGTTTGGTATTCAGAAATAACTTAAACGTTAAATTTAAATACCCGATATATTTACAAATAGGATTTATAAGTTGACACGGTGGAGTAATGTATAGCGGCTCGGATTGAGGAATCGGAAAGCTGAGTTCGAATTCCAGTCGAACTTACATGCTAATAACCTTGGTAAAAGTATGAATCCTCCCCACCTCACAGCTATGGGTAAATAGCAGGACAGATCTTGGATGGCAACTGGTCTACCGCAGAAAGAAATGGCAACCTACTGCATGAAAAAATCTTCCTCGTAAGCCATGTATCGAAAGAAACATGATCGCCTAAGGGTGTATCACTGATTGACCCAGAAAGGTGTGGGGAATATTTTAATTGTAAATTTTGTATTACAAATGACCTTAATACTCAACAATTATCGATAGTTTAGAGACTCAACTGTTTAATTCTTGTAGAATCTAAGTTTTTGCCTTCCATATTTGCATACGCCGAGAAAAAATGTGAAAAAAATCACAAACAAGTGTACCTTATTATCTTCCATACCTAAAAACACAGTGAGCAGCCGTGAGGACCCACCGTACACTTATAAGAACTCCTCCACACTGAGTCACATGAGTTACATTGAGTTTTCCTTTCAGTATAACTTACCCTGGCCACTGTCCAGCCTTTGCTGCTAAACCACCAACAATGAAAGGTGCAGCTTGTCTTTCACACAAGAAAATTCCATTTGCTGGTGAAGAAGAAATTGTATTTAATTTATATCAGAGAACTCGAGGGCACACAAATTGAATAAGACAGACGATAAATAAATACCAGTAAACATGGCAGTTTTAAAACGCGGAAAACAAGAATACAAACGTTTTTCTCCAAAACCAAGAATCAACCTACAAACAATGCTGTTTCATTTGTTTAAGATTTTTTTTATCATTTCATCCCAAGCAAGACAATAAAGCCACTAACGGGGTTTACTGAATATGCAAGAATATAATAAGAACACTATCAAGAAACGAGGACAATAAAATAAAAAGAAATTTAAAAAAATAACGAGTGACATTACATTTAACTTTTTGAAGGTCGAAGTTGACTGGAATGAAAGAAGCCGGAAGAGAGTTCTACAAACGAAAAATGCGAGAGAAAAAACTGTTAGCATAGAACTTATGATTACATCTAGCAATTTCAACTGTAAAATTTATGAGACCTACCTGCCAATCTAGTACTGCGCTTAAATTCGTAAAGTCGAGGTACCAAAGAGGAAAGTTTATCAGAACAATTTATAGAAAAAGCACACTATCTTACGTTAGTTATATAAATATAAATACAGTTTATATATATATATATATATATATATATATATATATATATATATATATATATATATATATATATATATATATATATTAGGTTGGTGCAAAAATAATGTCATTTTCTCACATATGTTACTATGTGAAAAAATGACATTATTTTTGCACCAACCTTATATATATATATATATATATATATATATATATATATATATATATATATTAGTAGTAGTAATAATCTTATAAGTATAAGAAATTACACTCGTCCGGAAAACCTTCGGTGTCTTGATTTGCAAATAATCAAACCAATACCAAAGGGAAAAAAAGGTATTAAAAAAAAGAAAGAACATGTATGTTAGCCGAAAATAATCGTCGGGCATGCAAGTCCAAAGCCCAAACAAAAAAGCCTGGTATATATATATATATATATATATATATATATATATATATATATACCAGACGGTTTTTCTCGTCTGAAACCTTCAAATCTACAAATCTAACATTCGTCCTTGCATTGAATACTGTTGCCATATATGATCTGGTGCTCCCGCTGTTCATCTCAAGGAACAAGTAATTTCTTTGTTGTGAAAAGAGATTTTGTCTCTATAGATAAACGATCTGCTTTGTTCTTTTCGCTAATAGCATATGGAACCAAAACACCCAGCTTGCTGACTTTCCCTATCTTTTTTAAGTGTTGGCAAAATGGTAGATTGTGATGTGCTTAAAATCTTTATTAATTCCCGAGTACTTTGCTTTGGATTGCTTTTCATTAGTGATTTTAGAGATTCATCGTCAAAATCCGATGAACAAGTCGGTCTGCGTTCAGCTTCTAACGGCATTTCTCTAGAAACTACTTTCAAGTCAATCATGATTCTTGTTTCTTTTTGTGTTATGTCCTTTCGGGACACAGGCGAGCATGGCTGTCTACCTCTCTCTGTCCCTTGCAGCACTCAACAAGTTCCTTCCCTTTGCTATCTCCCCCCCCCCCCCGAGACCACGTTCTGTCATCCACCTGCTCAAGCCCGCCAGGAATGTCACGCGCTGCTTTCCATTGTCTCTCTTTCCCTCTATTCCACCCGTGAGTATCAGATTCTCAAGGCCCTCCTTCATCATTATGTGTCCCAGAAACTTCAGCTGCCTCTTCTTGATGGTAAGCATGAGCCTCCTCCTTGTCTGCATTCTCTCCAAGACCTCATCGTTGTTCACACGCTCGGTCAACGAAATCCTTAACATCCTTTCGTAGAACACGTCTCCGTCGCCTCGAGACTCTTTTTCATTTTCGAGGTAATCGTCCAGCATTCGCTACCGTAAAGAAGGACGGATGTCACGTAACAGCTCATTAGAATACTGAGCTGCTACGTGACATCCGTCCTTCTTTTGTTAACAAAAAATCCTCCTGTCTCGCAATATTCTGCCGAGCTTTTGGAATATGTCCTTGGCCATCCTAATACGTCTACGGATCTCAGTGTCGCATTTACCTTCCTCTGTCAAAACGCTTCACAGACATTTAAACTTCCACGTTTGCTTGATTCTAGTGTTCTCGGCCTGCAAATCGCATTTCAGGCTCATTCTTTTATTGATGACCATGCATTCCGTCTTCTTGTAGTCCATGCTTAGTCCCTTGTTCTCGCTCACCTTCGCTACCTTCTGTAGGAGATTTTATAATTTATTTTCCGTGTCTGCTATCAGTACTGTGTCATCTGCGTATCTTATGTTGTTGAGATTGTGA
Organism: Acanthosepion lycidas; assembly: GCA_963932145.1. NCBI lineage: Eukaryota > Metazoa > Mollusca > Cephalopoda > Sepiida > Sepiidae > Acanthosepion > Acanthosepion lycidas. The sequence goes on from OZ010581.1 coordinate 9,575,538, forward strand.
CCGCCGACGCTAAACCCCGATAGTGTTTTCAACACTTCCAGAATTGCCTCGCTGTACAGGTTGAATAGATCGGGTGAGAAGACTCATCCTTGCCTTACGCCCTTTTCTATTTTCGTATATTCACTGAACTCGTTCTCTATGCGTATGCATGCTGTTTGCTGCCAGTATAGGTTCTTGATTCTTCTGATATCTTTCCCGAATATATCAAGGTTGCTGAGCAGTTCCAGCAGATCCTTGTGGCATACTTTATCGAAGGCCTTAGCGTAGTCCATGAAACACGTCCTTCTGCATTCGTATTGTTTCTGGTCACATTCTGAACATGAATATTGCATTCCTTGTTCCAGTGTCATTAACGAACCCGCACTCTTCTCATCCTTATCTCTGGCCTGATACTGATGCGCGCTCTATTCATCAGTATATGGATGATGAGTTTCGTCACGTGGCTCATTACGCTGGTTGTTCTGTGGAGTTCGCTTTCGTTTGAGCCTCTTTTCTTAGGCATAACTATGAAGATAGATCTGCTGAGGTCTTCCGGTATGTTTCCGCCGTTTTAGATTTCATTTGTTATATCGGTGATTTTGTCGATGCCAAAGTCATCTAAGGCTGTCAGCATTTCCGTTACAATTCCGTCTGGCCCAGCCGTCTTATTTCTGTTCAGTTTGGCCAGTGCGGCTTTTACTTCAGTTTTCAAAATTCCAGGTCCGTCGGTAGTTCTGTGTATTGCTGGCTGTTCCCTTTCGTCGTGGAAGAGATCTTCAATATACTCGCTCCAGCGTTGGAGAATTTTTCTTTCTCTGATATGAGCGTTCCATCCTTTGATTTTAGACAGCCTGTTGACGAGCATGTCCTCTGTCCTGTTAATTGCTTTAATTTTTTGCGCATGTCTCTTTTGCTGGTAGTACTCAATATTTCTATTTCAGCATCCACAATGCTGTATGGCTTTTGTTTCGATATTTTTGTAGTTACTAATTAAATAATTCTATAACCTACTTTTTAATTTTCAGACTAGCTAATTTATTTGTAAATTACCAAAAAAAAATGGCCATAGCATGTGTGAACCAAGCTTATTCTGTGTTTTTTGTCAACTAGTGAGTCTATATTTTCTTTGCTAGATAAAATGTAGAGAAGCTAAGAAATATTCAGCTCTATTTCTTTCCCTTTGTTATATTTTATTTTATTGGAAAGCAAAGTCGCCATTCTCAACTGTTGGGGAAGGAACCCTCCCACCACCACCACTGCAGCTCGGTGGTCTCTGAAATGGAGAGGCATGGCGATAAAGTCAGCCACAACAGTTCACTAAATGACCATTTGATCCGAAGACAGCAAGATGTGCCATTTATAAGTAGAAAGAAACGCTTCATCCACAATGCCGGATAATAACGCATATTGTTTTAGCAATGGGCAATGGGACTTATACTAAGTTAAAACGTTTAAAAATATAACGAATGTTTTTTCTCTATTCACTCACCTTATCAGTAAGTATTCCAGCGGCTAAACCGACTACCTACTACAAGATCAGAGTGAGGTGGTTCGTTAGCAAACCAGTTATAATTACTTGACCATAAAAACTACACGTTTTTTCTAATAAATCCAAAGAGTCCATTTCAATACTACATACTCGCATACTACGGCTCAAATACCACGTATACCAAACTCAAAATATCCACCTAATTCAGACCCCATAAGGCAAAAATCTCAAAGATCACTACCAACTCTCAAAATAACCAACAAAAAGCCACCTTGTCACCCACAAAAAAATAAATTTGGCGTCTTAGCGAGAATGGATAATACGTCATCAAAAAACTGCAAATAAAAATCAAAACACTAAAAAAGTGAAAAAATATATTTATATATATAAATATCAGCAATACATTTTTATAAAAAAATTACCAACAATACATTTTTGTAGTGAAATTACCAGCAAATACATTTTTGTAGTGAAATTACCTGCAAATACATTTTTGTAGTGAAATTACCAGAAAATACATTTTTATAGCAAATACATTTTTATGCATACACTGTCAAAAAATGAAAAATAAAATAAAAAATAGTTTGCTCTGATTAATCTCATTTCTTGTAAAGAGAAACAAGTTTTTACACCTCGTTTGATTTTGTAAGATTATTTGTAAAAAAAAAAATCAGCAAAGTAATTATAATTTAATAATGAAATAATGTCATTCTTTTGAATTAATTATTTAGTTTGAATTGAATTTTTCATATTTAGATTCCGGCATTAAATAACCCGGATGGATACGCTGTTGAACAAAACCAATGAAGGAAAACAATCATTCATTGATACTTGCTAAAGAATGAAAATGAACCACATGTAAAATATGCCAAGCTGCACTCACGGTGAAAGACATTTTAACTCACTTAAGATTATAAGATATAAATACAAGTAAAAGACCATGAAAAATGTATTTGAAAATACGAAAACCGTCAAAATAATGTCATGCCTTAAAAAAAACGTCAAAATAATGTCCTGCCTTAAAAACTGGGCCATATGTCCTCAAAGTCACATGGCCCAGTGGATAAAGACATTGGTTAGTTCCAGTGACTAGACCGAAAGAGTTGTGAGTTCAATACCAGGCCAGTGGTGAACTTGGAGAGTTGAGTTAAAAAGGAATAACTGAGGCATCCAGAAGAGGCATGACACGTGGAACCAGAACAAACTACCCCGGTGGACGAAATAAAGAGTTCGGTTCAAAATTCCAATCACCTGAAAAAGGCCGGAGCGTACAATGGCTGAAACGTGAAGATGAGGATAACAGTCCGAATAATGTAAATAATGCAAGTAATCATAATACCTCATCTCCGACAAATTATATCTAAAAAACATACCTTTTGCCCAGAAAGTATAAAATTATGTACAAAATATCTGTAGTAGATTTCATACAAAATATTTATATTTCTGTATTAAATAACCCATGGAGGTGTTTATATGCCGGTAAATAAAAATAACCACGCCAAATTAATCAGTATGTCTGCATTTCAGACCAATAAAATTGTCTGTGGTTATTTTATTGAAGTGAATGTTCAATATTTTATTATAAATCGTGTTAAATCAGTTTCCGAAAGGTGAATCTGGTAATCAGTACACAGGATGTAAAGGGTGTTCCAATAACTTGGACTGATTTTAAATGTGAATGAAGTTTAAGCGTCTAATGATTTTTTTTCTTTTTCTTTCAAATTTAACAACAAGTCTTTGGCAATTTCAACCATGGAAAGATTAACAATCAAACAACGTGTTAAAGTTATCGAATCCTATTACGAAAATGGACGTTCAAACTGAAATGCATTTCTCGCATTTCGCGATTTTTTTGGTCAACATAATCGACCAACCGATAGTGCAATTCGAAACGTTGTTGTGGAGAGGTTCAATTCCTGCGCGCGATGACGAATAGAGGTGTCTGGATTTTTGGTCATATTCTTGTGCACTGCAGCAAAGTTTTCAGCTGAACGGTGTAAACGAGAACGCAATGGGGTTTTCACATCTGCCACCGACCCAGTTTGTTTGAATTTACGAAGAATTTTTCCAATTGCACTCTTGGAACTCTTTCACATTTAAAATCGGTCCAAGTTATTGGACCATCCTTATTAATCAGGCTGTTGTTTACTGCTATTGTTTAGTATTAAACTAAAGGCTGATCCAGCAAGTTTTACATTTGCACATTCATAAATATTTAGACTATTTTTCTTTGATTTCTTTTCTTTTTTTTTTTCAACTACGACATACAATTCGCCAATTCTTCGGTCATTGAATTAAGAATGTGTCAGAAAAAAATGAAACTGACTAAAATATCTGTAACAAAAAGAAAATGTGTTTCTTTTTCAACAGCAATATGGCGTTTTTTCTGAACCTTGCAGTCCTCAAGAAAAGAATATCTCTGATTAATCATTTTTGTTTCAATCATAGTTTCTAAACCTTCTGTTTTCAACTTCAAACGATATACATTCATCGATGGTTTCCATAACCAAATATTCTATATCCAATTTGAGTATTTCTTTGCTTCCTTTTTTATAGGAAAATCTTTTGGTACACTCAAGGAGCGAATTTTTTTAATGAAAATATTTAGATCCACTGAGAATAGTAGTGAAATGAACCAAATATACGTAGGAATGGTGTACAGTTATTTATTTAGTGCTGGTATTTCGTAAGTCGATCAGATTCAGGCTGCCTACCATCATTTTCTACTTCATAACGCAGAATCTTGACCATTTTCTACTTCATAACGCAGAATCTTTCTTGTGGAAAAAAGAATAATTTCCTTTTTTGCATGCGATATTCATTCTATTGGCAGTTTCAAGAAAACTTTAAATTTCTATCACATTCATTTTCTGTCAATTTTCACTGCAGTGACGTGGCCTCCCTCTGTCTTTTCTACAAATATTTTCCTGGCAATTGTTTGATCAACTTTCCTTCTTGGTGCCGCGACTGCATAGATTAAGCGTGTTACTAGATTGGCAATTAGGTCTCACCATTCTGTTGTTGGGCTAGCTAGATATAACCGTTTGTTCTATTATAATAATTTGTTTTCTTGCAATTCTCACCTGTGGAACTCTCTTTCGTTTTCGTCTTTCCTTGCCACTTACAATCTTCAAAAGTTTAAATACAACGCCAATCGCCATCTTCTGCCTTCCTGAATCCTATTCTTTTATTGTCCTTTCTCCGCACTAAAATATTTTAATTCTCTTTCACTCCTTTGCGTCTTAGTGGCATTATAGCCTTACTTGGAGTGAAATTATTAAAAGAAATTCCACATATAGTGATATAATCTAGACAAGCAAATATGCCTTCTGATGTAATGGAATAACCTGTCACCCCCATGAGTGACTACATTATAGGTAGTAACTACATATAAGTATCCGTAAGGCAACGGACTACAGGAGATGGCTGCTGTCGAACTCTCTGCCTTTGGGCAGCGAGTAACCGGAACGAGGCTATGGCGAAGGGTGGAGTCTTGTCCGGGGAGGTAGACAGACCCGAACCCGTTTATTCGGGGTTACGGAGAATTTTTGGCCGAGCCTACAGACTCGGATTCACCCACATTAAACTCGACCTTGTGCCACATCCTTCCTTGTGGGAAGGCAGGTAAATACCGACTTGCTGGGATTTGTTGAGTACGACTCAGACTTACGCGAGAACTACCAACCTTCCAATAGTAGCACTCACTACTGACTTGCGACGACCTTGTGCATAACTGTTACCTTTATTCTTATTGCACTGGTTTTTACAATAAACCTTTACTTATATTATCCACCTTGTTTTTCAAGTATATATTCCTATTAGCACGGAATATAACACCTTCCAATTCTTCCTACATGAATAAAACAAGTCACACCATTGGTTGCTCCAAACTGTATTCTCATAAACTGGTAAAGGTTACCATATTTCAAATTTAGCATAAGATTTCTCTTGCTTTATCATTGAAGATTGGTGAAATGCACTGCGAAGGTCTTTCATGCTAAAAGTACAGTAGTGTGCAATTTTATTAATAATATCGTCAATATGAGAAAGTTGATAACTAAAAGTGTATACTTGTTGGTAGTTTCAAAATAATCGATTGCGAGTCTTGTCTTTTGTGACTCGTCTTTAAAACAAACTATTTGTACTCGAATTTGTGAATTAATGGGTGTATAATACCCCGTCCTTTAAGAGTCTCTTCCTTTTGGTTTCTTGCTCGACATATCTATGCTCATTGAGTGAATATAGCCACCATTTTGCAGCACTTGAAAGAAATACCGACTTTAAATTTGCAAACAATGCTGGTTGATCAACACTCTCCATGGATCACTAACGATGACAGTTCTCCGTATGTTAAGGTTACTCTGTTGTGAATTTTTTGAAATCCTGACCCAACACCCAGCAAGTTTATCCAAGCGAATCCAGTATTCACGATCATTCACGTGAAACCCCCACCTTGCAATACACCATGCCATACTATTAATGGACAGTCAATGACACTGAAAAGTGTTTTACTACATTAGGATGAATATAGCTACCTGAGAGACAACCATTAACAAGTCCATCCACTTCTACTTTATTTATAGAAACTTTTAGAACATTTAACAATGAACTTGGCTCAACGGCAGAAAATATCGTGTAGGCGTTGTCGATGCACTCGTTGAATCGTCAGAAAGACACGCCCAAGCATAATGACACATTACATTTTAAACACACAGTTTCCTGTGTAGGGCAAACATGTTGTAAGTGTTTTTCACCCCCGCAAAAGTAATAATTCATTATTTTAAAAGTGGCTGATACATTTACAAATCTTACTGTAGTCTCTTCTTCGACCTCCGGATTAAATGTAGCAGCACTCAAAGGCTGTAGTTTTGTATTAGGACTGTACAAGTCTAACAAGTTATCTGTGCTGCTTCTAGTGATCTCGCTTGGCCAAACATGGTGGTCAATTCAAGCGTTCTATTTTCCAATAATCGTTGACGAATAAAAGGTAACTGCAATCCACTTATAAAGGTGTCTTTGATATATTTCTCCTGATACCGAGTTGCAGTTACTACTTTAAAATTACAATCCTTGCATAAAGTATTCAAAGCTTAGAAATATTTACAGTATTTACATTATGCGGACTATTGTTCTCATCTTTCTCGCCGTTGTACGCTCCGGCCTTCTTCGGGTAGTTGGAATTTCGAACTGAACCCTTTATTTCGATCCCTGGGGTAGACTGTTCTAGTTCCACGTGCCATGTTTGATGGATGTCAGTTACCAGTTATCTCCTGCTAATTTTCCCTCTGAAAGTTCTCCACTGCCTTAACCGGGTATTGAACTCACACTCTTTGGGTCTGTCACTGGATCTAACCAACGCCTTTATCCACTGCCATGTGTCCTTGAGGACCCCATCTGGGTATGAATTTCTGGGTATTATAAACCTAATGTTTTCAGCAACCATTTTTACCAGTGCTCATATTGCAATTTTGCTGTTATCATTTCATGTTTTTACCAGAGCTCATATTGCAACTTTGTTATCATTGCTTTTCTCTAGCAGGAGATAACTGATAACTGACATCCATCAAACATGGCACGTGGAACTAGAACAGTCTACCCCAGGGATCGAAATAAAGGGTTCAGTTCGAAATTCCAACCACCTGAAGAAGGCCGGAGCGTACAACGGACGAAACGTTGTGACAAATATGGCGACAAAGAGGAGGACAATAGTCCGCATAATGTAAATACTGTACATAATACCTCATCTCAGAAATATAGACAGACTTAGAAATATTTGTCTGTAGACTCTTCTGACTGTTGCAGGCCGTCGACAAAGCAATGTCGTGCAAAGACTTCATTTGTAAGTTGGGCATACTGTGACTGACATTTTCATCAGTAGTACGCTAATATATGACGTTATACATTTTAGATATGGCGAAGTTTGGAAGCACGCATCATCTGTCGATGTTATTGTTTGGTAAGGAACCGAAAACATTTTGAAAAGTTAAGAACCAGTGTTTCCATTCATGTACAGCGATTGGTAAGTTACAATCAAATCTCTCCGGCTTCTGGAAATGCTCCAAGTCTAGTGCAAGGGTCTCGTGGGCCACACATAATCTTATGCTACGGCCCGCCCTCCAATTATATGAATACTACATTATGAAAATTGAGATGTAGTACATCTCAATTTTCATAAGGTAGTATTCGTTTAAAATACAAATTTGATTGTAACCTAATTATGTACAATAATGGATCATATGCAATATAGGTGAACAATTCAAGTAGAAATATTGAAAATAAATACAATGTATCTAAATACTAATTAGAAACATGTCATGATAGATCATTCCATCTTAAATAAATCAACAATGTTTTACGGCAATTTTTAACATCAATTTGAGATTTTTCTTGTTAAGAAGTTGAATAATTTAACAAACGCATTCAATATTATATTATATATATATATATATATATATATATATATATATATATATATATATATATATATCAGTCTGAATATATATGATAATATCTCTGAAGAAGTCCTTTCATAGAATGAAACACGTAACAGGATTTTTCCATTTTATTATTCAATTACTCTCTATTAGTATGATACATAGAGTTTCTATATCATACTTTCTCTAACACACGCATACACACGTATATGTGTAAATATATATACGTGTGTGTTTGTGTGTTGTGTGTGCGTTTGTGTTTGGGTGTGTCTGTTGATGTGTGAGAGAAAGAAATTATTAATTTACCATTCAGTTAAAGTTTTCTTTTTTCATCCAAGTGGGTTTGTGGCAATGAAAATGGAAATCAACGCCTCTCGTTTTATTGTATTTGACTCTAACCATGGAGATAAACACTGAAATGCAATTAGGTTTGTAATAAGTCAAGAGAATATGTTCTTCCATATTCCATATATATATATATATGTGTGTGTGTGTGTGTGTGTGTGTGTGTGTGTGTGTGTGTGTATACATATACACTATTCGCAACCGGACCAACTCATTAATATATATATATATATATGTGTGTGTGTGTGTGTGTGTGTGTGTGTGTGTGTGTATATGTATGTATGTATGTATGTATGTATGTATGTATGTATACATACATACATATACACTATTCGTAACCGGACCAACCCATTAATTAGTCGGCATTTTCTTTTTCTATATTTGGTATCAAGGTACAGAGCTATCGCGATAATTTTTTTGCCTCGAGTAAACTTTCACCTTCAAATATTAAAAGCGCTTCTTGCTTTGTTGGAATGCGAGAGATCGTTGTCTCCTCACATACACAGGTGACACAGGTGTGACCAGCCCAGTAATTATTACACATATACATGTATGATTTACAGTCTCCTTACCCCAGTTATTGTCACATCAACTTCTGTATCTAACACAGGTGGAGATATTCGACATTTTACTGATAGAGAAAGAATTTAGGTCTTCGTTAAGACATGAGTGTACTATACCTTTCAGTAGCTGTTTTCCATAGCAAATATCAAGACGATCAAATAGTGGCCGTAAAAGGCTCCAAAAATACACCACAGTGGCGCAGTGGATATAAGCACTGATTTCAATTGATGTAGCCTTCTAGATGGATGTACAGCTAGTGTAACACATATCGGTGCAGAAAGGTAATTAAGCGGGCCGAGTTCAAGTTCAAGGATAGTCTGTTGCGTTCACTTTCGCAGAAGTGTCTTTAGAAAAGCTATAAATTCGCCTCCTCTGCTCCACTAGCTCTGGGTTAAATAGCAGAGTAGACTGGGAGCCCTTAACTTTGGGTGGTAACTATCTAAGAGAATGAAAACTTTGCATCCCAAGCCATGGAGAAAGCAACGCAAAAGCATTCCAATATCTTTCACAAGAAGAATTAAGCAACGTCTTGCTCGGTCAGTACTTAGATGGGGGTCGTTTGAGAACACGGGGTACTGTAAGCAAACTCTTACAATAATTCATACAAAATATGCTTCGGCTTTAAATAACCCACAAAAGTATTTGAGAAGATGCCAAAAAACAAATCAAATCCAATTCCGAAGACATGTCAATCTACAGATAATAAAGAAAAGGAATCTGTGGAGAGTCATGAACACCTACATCTTTAAAGGAGATGACGTTAAAAAATATCACCTAATGATCGTGACTTTAAATTCAAATGCAATGTCAATTGTTATCTTCTGTCTTCTTAATTCCTGTGCTTCTATTTTTCTCTATCTTTAACAACGTTTTCCTTTTATTAGTGAAACTTATATATACTCTGTTTCAGTAGGAACGGACTAAAAATAACACAATAATCAGCTAACACAATATAGACCCAAAATGGACACCTGAAGATGGACGGAGAGTATTCGGCTAAAAAAAAAACTGTGCCCGTAATAACATCTGTAACAACCAAAGCTAAAAAGAATATTTCGAAAAAATAAATGTGTCGTGGATTCCGAGATGAATTCGGTCTCCAAGGAATGACAAACGCAATAATTAAATATAAGAAATAAAATGTATTTACACAATCATACAAAGAGTAATACCGTTAGTAAGTCCAGGAACGTGGTTAGTAGCAAATACAGATAGATATATACAGTCTCGAAGTAGGACTTCCTTAGAGTCTACGTGCTTGTAACTGACTTCTACAAGAGGTTATCTCGTCACTATCCGAGTACCGACTGCCGACTACTACTGCTCTCACTGACTGTAACTCTGGGTATTTAACGGCAGCAGTCCAGGTACACTTGGTAGAGTCCACTTATATGAAAAAGGGTGGGGGGTCCCCATAATAAAATGTATATTCACTATACAAGAATTGGTCAGCTATTTTTAACAGGTTTACTGTCGCTTTCCTGTAGGAACTCTTGCATTTAAGATTAAAACAGCTACATTTGATAAGATTTAAATTCTGCTTTTTTTCTTGATGGATCTGTGTTGAATTTTTTTAAAGCAATAATAATTGCGAAGTTTATGAGATACAATACAAACCAATAATAATAATCAGAAAAGAATACATGTTGTATGAAAAAAACATTTATGTGGATTCACATTGAGCAAAATCAAATTAATGCGGATTGAAGATATGAAACTACGTCTAACCAGCCAGTCTCGCAGATCGTTTATATTGTTGCGAGTTCGATCCTTACAAGCTGCCTCACACTTGCTTCCTCATATGTGTCTAAATTTTCATATCGGTAAAGCCAACACAATATAACAATATGCGATGGATAAATTTTATGTTATTTTCAATGTAAATATTACTTTTTTTGCTGTAAAATAAAAGCATTTAATTATACCACGATTACCTGGTATATCCAATTTATATGTGCATTAACAAGTAGAATTTTAAGTAAAATTAATTAATTGGTTTATTAAATATTTCAGCTAAATCAAAGTATTACCCACTATATGTATCACGAAAGATATTTTTTATGATTTCAAAAAAAATTTAACGGGATTCTAACATCGGTCCCATCTTTATGAGCATCGAAAATCATACGTTCTCAAACGAATGATCATAGTAAGTCAAAAAGAATCGCACTTATTCCAATATGCGATATTATTATTATTATTATTATTATTATTATCATCATCATCACCATCACTATTATTACTATCATCATCATCATCATTATCGTTATTATTATTACCAGTTTTATCCCATGAAAATTTCACGGTTTTCCTATTTTGAATTTCTGATGAATCTTAATTCTTCTGTTAATGACTGAATAAGGTCATGGCGAATTCTACGACAATAAAATATATGTAAAATTTCCCCTCTCGCATAGTTAAATATTGAAGTTAACAACTTTAAGAAAATATTGCAATAACAATCGTAAATATGAATGCTGGTCGTTATTTTAAGTAAAGGGGTACAGACGAAAAGTTTTGAAATGACAACTTTTTCTATGTCATTGTAACAGCTGTTAAACACTTCTATCTTCCCTTCTTTCATTTTCTGATTTAAACCAAGTAGCGTCTTTAATATGTCTTTTGCCTTCTCACACGATCAAAACAGAATAGTCCATTATTTATGTGAGATTAGAAGGAAATATTAAACACATATCTTTCTGTCATTCTTTCTTTCACTAAAACCAAGTAGCGACACTGATAAAGTCTTTTTTCTTTCCACGCGATCAAAACAGAATAGAATTATTTATTAGGTATTATTAGCAGGACTAACGATGGGAGGGACAAGTAGTAGTACTACTACTATTGTTGTTGTTGTTGTTGTTGTTGTTGTGGTGGTGGTGGTGGTGTGTGAGGTGAACTTCCATTCCTCAAATACATGTTTAAATGATTTAATCTTCTTCTCAACAACAATTTGGCCATATCCTAAAGTCTATCACTTAATGGGGCCAAGAAGCATGTACGTCATAAATTTCAGCCTAATGAAGCCAATGATTTTGCTTTTAATAGGATCTGAATACCGATAATCATCTCTATAGAAAAGAAGATAAAAGAAAATTGTCACTACGTATTCCTTTACTATTTATTGAAGCGTAACAATTTTCAGCCACATTATCCTTTCTATTCAAATATTTAAATCAATTAAGATCGATTATCATTACTATACAACATAATAAAGTAAAGTATAATTACAATATGTCATTTTTAAATAAAAACCAACCAAAATGCGATTATGCTCAACTTAATAAAAATCTTTTATTAGTTGTATCTTATCAAGACCTGGGTGATCCTAGCTCTACTTCCTATCCTTTGTAGCCCTAAGTAATACTTGTCCCCTTGTTATCCTTTCCAGTCGCTGTTATGTCATCCATTTATACAAGCACGTTAGGTAAATTACTCGCTGTATCCCTCTGCTTTGCTTGGTTTCAGTATGTCCTTTGAGTGTCAAATTCTCCAAGCCTTCTTTCCTCGTTTCCTTTTATGCGTTGCCTACTTTTATACGAGTACAAATGGTAGTTGGTCTCATTAATTAAGCTTACCCACCTACACACTTTTCAAATCTGAACCACTCCGCAATATTCCTTAACCTGCTTGAGTTCAAATATTTTTTTGTTTGCCTTTCATCGGTTGATAGGAAACATGCGATTAAAATTATACTACAACTAAATCCTCGCCTGGGCGTTTCACGTTGAAAGTAGCGAAACGTTGCTTTACATTTGCATTCACTTTGCTCCAATCTTATCTGGCAAATGACAATAAATTTGAAGTATTATTCCTAATTTTGGTCGGATACACCCAACCTGACGTTTAGCACAATAAAACTGATAAAAAATGTCTTTTTTATGTGAATTGGTTTAGCCACAAAAGGGATAGGGAGAAACTAACAAACGAAGAATGTTTAAATAAAGCGTGTTTCTACATATGACAAGGGTGGATCAATAAATCTGTAGCGTTATGAATAATTATTTAGCTGTTTGTTTTTTTTCTTAATTTTTCACTGTATTTTTTTTTTTTTTTTTTAAGCATTTCACACCAAGCAAAGCGGGAGGGCCACTAGCACGCAAGGGGTTACAGAGAGTGAGAGTAAGAGTAAATAGGTGTTTGAGGAAAGGATAAAGAGAAGGACGGGGATCAAGATCAAGGCATCAGAAGATGTCGATTGACATTACATTTGAATATTTGAAGATTATAGCTATCAGGGAAGCAAGTAAGAGGGAGTTCCACTGTTGAGAAGTGTGGGATTTTTCTGGAAAAATTATCATATATATATAGACTGACAAAGTTTTGGGTTGAAAAGAAAACAAGTATGTGACGAATTAAGAAGCTGTTGGAGTAGAAGAGACGGCTACATTTAACCGTTTCGACAGTGAAAGGGTGGGGCCGAGATGCCAACCTAGTAGCATGCTTAAATTCATGCAGTTTGGGAACCAGCGAAAATAGCTTGTCGGTGCAATTGTCATGAAAATACTTGTAGAAAAGACAAAGGGAAGCCACAGCACGTCTGTGAGAAAGTGACTGTAGACGAGATGCCAGATCAGGACCCATAACATTGAATATCCGTCTCTGGACTTTGTCAAGGACCTCGAGACGTACGGTGGGGGCACCAGACCATATTATTCAAACTGTGTAATTGATATTCACCACTGAATCAAGTGCATTATCAAGGAATATTATACTAAAAATAAATATTTGCTATTCTTTAGCATACAGGAATAATAATGTACTTATTAAATATATATATATATATTGTCGGAATAATAATTTTAAAATATCCTAACGGAAGTTTTCACACTTACGTCTTGTAATAACACAGAAAATTAAAACCCAACAAAGGATCGTCAGAGAACTTATCTCCAGCACAAAATACGATATTAACAGTCAGTTGAATATTAAATCAAAATAATAAACCTTTTTTTTCAGCCAATGAAGAGCTTTAAAAATAAATTAAATAAACACATTTGTACGACTTTTATGGAAGCCGATCTGACCAGGAAATTTAACGGTATAGCTAAGCACAGAGATAGCCAGATTGTTCACTCGAGATGCCGTTTTTCCTGTACCCATGCGTACCCCTTACCACATGGCAATGGGAAACCTAACATCAAAGTAAACAGTTTTAAATCATAGCTGATAATAGTGAGAAAGAAATAGTCGATTCGACTTTTATTGTACTCTTCTTTTTATTACTTTCAAATCAACTCAACCGACTCTGAAATGAAACATTTCAAGAACTTTAAGCTTACGAATTAATACAAAAAATGATGTTCTTCCTTAAACTCAGGGAAGAAACAAACATTCATGGATTTACCTTTATTCCAACTGTTTAAAAATCTAAAGCAAAATATATGTAAACAAATTTGTTATTTGTTATATGTCTGTAGTGCCTTAACACTTTCAGCACTGACCGCCGCTTTATCGGTGGTGAGAGAAAAATGACTTAATGCCTAGCCACCGGTTGAACGGTGGTGAGAGAAAAATGACTTAATGTCCAGCCACCGGTTGAACGGTGGTGAGAGAAAAATGACTTAATGCCTAGCCACCGGTTGAACGGTGGTGAGAGAAAAATGACTTAATGGCCAGCCACCGGTTGAACGGTGGTGAGAGAAAAATGACTTAATGCCCAGCCACCGGTTGAACGGTGGTGAGAGAAAAATGACTTAATGGCCAGCCACCGGTTGAACGGTGGTGAGAGAAAAATGACTTAATGCCCAGCCACCGGTTGAACGGTGGTGAGTAAAAACTTGTAACTGTTATTATATCTACCGTGAAACATTACATACAAATTATTTGAGAATTTTGACTCATGTGCTCAGGCAGAAGGATCAGAATTGTTCAGAAACGCAGGGTTCAAAGGGTTAATAGGCGTATTATCAGCAGCAACCGGAAGTTTAAAAACACGCGAGCCCTTAAGTAACTCTCTCTTTTCCTGCTTTTCCTCCTTTCGATGTGTGTGCCATCGACTTTTCATTCAGAAGCAAAATAAAGGGCTGTTGACGCTTCACACATAAATATACTTACACAGGCAAGTCACACTCAAATAGATTAACAATTTCCGTTATATATTCCATTTCTTTCTAGATAAAGAACTCTTAAACTTTCCTTTAGCTATTTTTTTGTTAAATAAATGTTATCTTGCATTTGCAGATCAATCGGTCTCTGTTATTTTGTACTAAGTCCTTATACATTCATTGTAGATTGTAGCCAACGCACTAAATGTCGATGTAACATTTTTTTTGTGTTTTGCCATCCAACGACAAATATTCGAAAGTTTCAACTCAATTAAAACTATTTCTTAAAATTAGTGAAGCGCTCAAAAGCTAAGCTAGCGGCTTTTTCCACTAAAATCTTCAACTCAATAAAACTAGCTAAACGCATCGAAAATTTTTACCATGTTAATAAAAACACCGACTAATAAAAATAAATAAATATATAAGATAAGAAATAAAAATAAAAAATAAAAATAAGCAAAATAATTTAACCCAAATAGATAAATAAACAAATAAATGACTTCCGGTAAAATAACCGCCAAAATGCACAATGCACCATTGACCCGTATATAAATAGCCGAGAAAAATAACAGCACTCATGGCCTGACGTTTGCATCTAGCATGAAACAGGCTTTTTGACTTCTATGTTCACTTTTATATATATATATATATATATATATATATATATATATATATATATATATATATATGAGATAACGATATATATTTTATATATCAAGAAGAATATATTTTTGGAAAAATGTATGACAAAGTGGAAAAAGTTTGTTTTTTTTGTCAAGATATCTTGCGCGATATGTCACGAGAGCACAGGGGAAAATAGATTTATGCGTTTTTCAGTTTGAATTTAAATTTTAAGGTTAAAAAAGTAATTCTCTATCACTACATTTGTACATAAACGCAGAACTTTAACCTTAAAATTTAAATTCAAACTCAGCGTTGCGACTGCACGTTTCAAAACTATAACACACATTTCTCATAGCATTTTTCGGATTACTATAGGAACAGACGAAAGCTTGTAAAATAAAAAGATCTAATGCGACGGAAATTTATAAAACAGGATCTTTTCATTCATAAACAGATTCGGGGTTTTTGTATATTATTGAATTGTTCGCGAAGATGGATTTCTCGCCATTTAATCATTAACCGTTGTATTTATTTTATGTATGAATAATTCATGAATTTGTAAATTGATTGCACATTTATTGAAATTAAAATAACTGATCTAAGTGCAACTTTTGGATAATAAGTGCGACATTACTGCAATTATTGAACAATATAGTTCATGCCACTTTGACGGAAAATTTACCACTAAAAAAGAATTCTCTATCACTACATTTGTACATAAACGCAGAACTTTAACCTTAAAATTTAAATTCAAACTCAGCGTTGCGACTGCACGTTCCAAAACTATAACACACATTTCTCATAGCATTTTTCGGATTACAACCTTGTTTTCGTTTGTCCACTTATTACTGAAAGTATAAACAAGAACACAATATTTCATACCTGAGGATGTCTGTAGGAACAGACGAAAGCTTGTAAAATAAAAAGATCTAATGCGACGGAAATTTATAAAACATGATCTTTTCATTCATAAACAGATTCGGGGTTTTTGTATATTATTGAATTGTTCGCGAAGATGGATTTCTCGCCATTTAATCATTAACCTTTGTATTTGTTTTATGTATGAATAATTCATGAATTTGTAAATTGATTGCACCTTTATTGAAATATATATATATATATATATATATATATATATATATATATATATATATATATATATAGTGGTACTCGCTTTGAAAAATCTTAGGTATTTCGGCTGGTAGTTGAACAAACCAATACTGAAGGAAAAATGAGGAATAAAAAAAGAAAGAACTAAGAACATGTAATTGAGGCGAAAACAATCGTCCAGAATCCAAGCTCAGAGTCCAAGGAAAAAACCTCCAAAACGAGTAAAAGTAACTACGTAAAGTGCTCAATACACTAAGTAGAACAAACCTAAAGAGCCAGGTAAACCTACCTAGGTTTCACCTAAACGGATCATCTGGGTAATATATATATATATAATTGATTTCTTATTGCTATATATTGATTCTTATTATTTCTTATTACTATAAACTTTATATTTTGTGGGTAAACGTGCTTAAGTAGACCTCCGTGTTTTTCAAATAGTAAAATTAATCTCTAACCGGCCTAGAGATCGAAAGTCTTACAGAAGAAAACGTGCTTCCTCTATGCCAAAGATATGTGCTCAAACGCATGTACCCACAAAATATGACGTTTATAGAAATACACACGCACAAGTCAGTGTTTGTTGATTTGTAATACATAAACCATGTCATAACATGATTTTAGTTTTCTTACCCATAAGTAGAGGTGCGTTTGGTGCACTGATTATCGTTATGAAAATTAAGATTTGCCAGCTGGTTTCAAATTCGAACCGAGGTTGTTTGCGTTCACCTTGCACTAGGAAAAGCATAAATCAATATTCTCTTCTCCCAGTTATGTTAAAATAGTAAGTCATACTGGGTTTTGATAGAGCTTCAATCTAGGAGAAGGAGATAAGTTCAAAACCAGCCTGAAAAAAGATGGTCTCCGCCAGGTTATCTTGCAAAAGTACATGTGGTTCCCCATCGATCCTAATCGATTATGTAAATGCAACCAACCTAGGAAAAGGACAACTCTGAATTCTTCAGGCTATCGCCAGGCTATCTTGCCCTCGACACACTCACTGTGTGGTGGCCCATCGGCCCTAATGAGTTACGGGATGCAAGCAGACATCCCCCCCACTACACGATGAAAACCTACCGAAATTTACGAGCGTCTCATGGAATAGCTAAAATATGGATAACCAAAAATTGCGAAAGCTGATATTTCCCACCTTAGTCAAAGTATATTCCCAAAATTAAAATATCGACATATCACATTAACTTTTATTACAGTGTAATGGCGATAAATATTCTATTTTATTAGTAGTTATTGTTGTTAATCGCTTATTCTGCTTAATTTATAATTTAAACTTCAACGTAGGAATGTATTGGAAAAATGTAAAGATGGTATCGACAATTTCAGGCATCGACAGTGAATCTTGGAACCTCTCCGCTGCAGATAAGAGAATTTGTTCTTTTTTTTTCTCCTTTTTTTTTTAACGGTCATGAATTTTAAAAACGGTTAGACTTTCGACATTTTCGTTCTTGGCTTCATGGTTATTGCGAATTTTAGACGAATCCAGAAACAGATTCATTATGCTAAATAAATTTACGAGAGAATTGTTTGAAAGTAAACTCATGTTCCTTCGAAGTTTTACAATATTTTATAAGTATATAAATGCACTGGAAAATGTATGAAAGACAATGCACCTACCGTAGTGTGATGTCTAGCATGTTTACAGATTATTTCGCTATTGTTGTGAGTTCAAATGTTCATGAGATCAGTAAAAAAATAGCATACCATGAATAAAAAAGGCCTTAAACTTGATTAAAATAATTTTTTATCGTCTAAATGTTAATGTTATTATCAAGAGGAATGATCAAAGTATTTTTTGAATATTTTTTTAGATTTTTTAATAATTTCTAGCACGTCCTAAATTTTCGTTAAAAATCTTCATTTTTTTTTAATTGGAAAAATTGACAGAAAATCGATAATCTCCCGTTTTTTTAACTTTTGTTTACATTAGTGAATGATGCTGTTTAAAATTTATTTTAAAAATCAATTATGATTTTTTTTTAAATAATTTTAAAAAAATTAGAAATTATAAAGTTTATTTAATATATTTTGAAACAAAGATTGCTTATTTTCTGTGATGAAAACATGTTTTTTCAAATGGGAGAAGGCCGGTCTGAACTGCGGTGTTGATTGACAAATGACAAGTGCCTGTTTTTCATCACGCACTGACAAATTACGTGCGGAAATTTATAGTACGGAAGGTCATAAGTGACTATTTATCTTTACGTTAACAACTTATTTACCTCGTTAGCTTTAAGTAGGCATAGCATGAAAAAAAGGCCTTAAACTTGACGAAAGCAGAATTTTATTACTAAAATGTTTGTTACTATTAAGGGGAAAGAACAAAGTAATTTTTCATTATTTTTTAAACTTTTTCTGTCTTTATTAGAACGTTTTAACTTTTGATTGAAAAATCTTGTTTCTCGTCATCACCGGAACTCTAGTAAATAACATGGCAAATGTTTTATTCATTTTTTTCTTATCACACACATTAATTTGAAAATCTTGCAAAAATAGAAATAATTGCCAGATTTTAATGAAGCTTTCAGGAATGATGGGAATTATCATAATTTTTTTAAAGTAATTTTATATAAATGTAAAGGCCGTTAACAGTGCCGTACAAATCAAGTCACGTGATGTTTTTATTGTATCATGTTTCTTTCGGGCCTCCGTACATTTGATTTAACCTTTTTTTTTTCCCCCACATAGGGTAAAGAACAGTAAGATTATTCTCACTGCTGGTTCGCTGACTGTAAAAACCTTGTGCTATTTATAATCTGGACAGATACAGGTCCCTAAAAAAAACATTATATACAGGATTCGTCAGTACCGCTAATTTTAGAATATTTAACAACTTTTAGTAAATTTATGTAAAAATAATAAAATAATTTATTAAATAACAATTAATTCATTTAAAAATTCATTTTTCATCGAAAAAGTTTTTTGCCTTCAGACAATATTATGCATATTGATAAAAACAAATAAAAGCAACTAAAAGCATTTAAAATTAAATAGTATCTTTGTTTTATTGGGTTTTGTATGTTACAATTCAGAGCTGATTTTAGGTTTACGAGGTCGGATTTTTAAAAAAATAAAATATGATTTACTTTCCTCAAAGCCTTGTGTTTTTAACTAATATAATGACCTGCGTGCTTCACCCATAAAATTTTAGAGTTTTTTATTAATTTATTTATGGGGGTGTAATATATATATAAAAAAAAATATTTTTATAATGACTTTAAAAAAAAAACATATTTATAATAATTTCCATCATTCCTGAATAGTTTCTGAAAGTTTCATTAAAATCTGACAATTATTTCTATTTTTGCAAGATTTTCAAAATTAATGTGTCTCATAAGAAAAAAAATGGACAAAAAATTCGCTATGGTATTTTTACGGGATTTCCGGTGATTACGAGAAACAAGTTTTTCAATCGAAAGTTAGAATGTTGTAATAAAGACAGAAAATTTTTTTAAAATAATTAAAAATTACTTTGTTCTTTACTCTTAATAATAGTAACATAAACATTTTGGCGATAAAATTTTGTTTTCGTCAAGTTTGACGTCTTTTTCATCTGACTATGCGCTTTTTTTCGCGATTTCGTGGAGGTACCTTTCAATCATAACTGAGGGTCACATGACGGTATCTTTCCACCAGATAAAAGTTGATTTTAGTAAATGGCTAAAAAATGCATGAATACATGAACGATAAAAATAATGGAAACAAAAAGACTTGCTTAAGACGCTCCTTACAAATTTGACATGTTAAAAAAAAGGTAAAAACGTATACATACTTAACTTACGCGAAAGTTTCCGAAGCTCGATTTCAAGCAAAAGTTACGATTTCCATGCAAAGTAAAAATTGCAAATTTCAAATGAAAGTAAAGTTGTGACTTTCAAGCAAAGGGAAAGTTGCAAACTTCAAATGAATGTATATCCATATTCGGTGAGCACTTTTGCTTCATTTTTTTTTTTTTTTTTTTTTTTTCCACAACTTTTAGCCTTCAAAACTTTAACACTAGGAGTGTAATAATTTCTCAGTGATTAATATGAATTATACACAAGTTCTCAAATGTGGAGTGTTTTCTTGGGGGTGCTACAAATCGTTTGACTTAATGATTCATGCCTTTAAGATAAAAGAAAAAAAAAGCAACGATGGTGTCATTAATAAACATTGATGAGCCAAATGATGCTAAAATTTCTTTTGATAACTGATTCCAAGTTGAAAAACAGTAACAAACATCTGAATGGATATTTAAACAATTTGATTTTGAATATTCAAATTTTAGATTCTTTTCGATAGATTCAAATTCACTATTTTTTCGGATTTATTCATTAAATTATCTCGACAGAAGTGGCTGTCAATTTAGAAAAGACAAAAGATCATAGGCAGTTTGTTTCGGAAATTCTCTCTCAGCGTTCAATAGTTACTCTTATTCCTTGCATATCGCCTGTTTACATATCAACCGACCGTGAAAATCTGAATATAAAGTTATTTTTTAGCCTTTGTCTCTCCTGATTCATTTTATATTTTTGTACATGATCCTATTTCACAGAGAATATCATTTAGGATATTCTTTCGATAAAATTACCAATCGTCCAACAACCAACAAAACTAAAATCACATTTTTTTTCTTTTGCTTTCTTCCTTCATACAAATCTTCAGTGAAAAGCCAATTTCTATAAACTTATTACATCAGCCTTCTCATCATATCGCCTAAGAACGTCATCCACTTCACTAAGGATAGAGCAACAGGAAACCACTTCACCACCTTTCCCAAAGTTTCATGGTAAATCAGAGATAATAAAGAAAATTTTATGAAGTGTCATGATCGCTTAAAAAGATTACTTTTCATATTTAAAATTCCTTGCGCAGTTTGTACTGTTAAGCTCCACCAAGCAAGACAAGATCCGATCTTTAGACAGTCAAACACCAATGGAAGATTTTGTCGTTTTTCTTCAACTAAAAGTAATCTTCATATGTATTCAACAGATACTTTTATTTAAGAACGATATTTACATACTTAACTCACTCCTAAAACAGTGGACAATTTTTCATTCCTTACAGTTTCATTTAAATATCCACATACGGTACCAGTTTGGCTGACAAGAGAGATAAATCTATATTTACCTAAAATATGTCTGTACCAACCTCAGCAACAAGACCGATTTTTTTTCTTACTCTGATGTTCAAGGATACTTAATATACTGAATTATGGGTTGGGTTGATATTGTGTCGAGTCGTGCTATGCGGAGAGTGGCTGCTTGTTAATTCTAGGAATGGAATTGCGACAAACGACAAAGATGATTTAATTAACTACACAACAAAATTTTATCTTCAAAGTGGTCGCATATAAGTGTTGCTGGTATGATAATTGGTTCAAAGTCTCGTGTCAATATGGTTTCTAAAATTGGCTAAAAACGGTTTCGAAACATCAAAGAAAATAACGTCGTTTTTGTGTTCTATGAGTTATTCACGAGGTGCTTCTTGAAAATTAATAAAAAGGAAATCAGTTATTAGTGCGAGTCATTTGAATAACATTCGATTTGCGGTCAAAACATTAACTTGTCTCAATTTTTTCTGCTATTTCGAGAGAGGGGTGTGTCTCCGAGTCCGATAGAATTATAATCATCCACCTACCCGGGAGTTTGTCACGTGTGCGCATGAACACGTCCCAATAATAATTGCTGGTTATATCGTCCAGATACCAGAACGAGACCAGAAATGAAGGGTCGGGTTTCTTTTTAAATTAACAAGAACAAACTTTACTCCATAAGTAAATGATACATAAGTCTGGTGAGTAAAACAGGATTTGGAAAATCCTCCCATTCCAACGATCTTGTTTTTTCTTGTATTTGTTTTGAAGAGTGTGCCCTTGCATTTTGTCATGTTGAAAAATAACATCTTTTCTGTTTATCTACGTAGGACACTTTCGATATAATGTTTCGTTTACCAGATAAAGTTGTTGACAAAGTTATGTTCCTTTCATGTGGCAATAGCTCGTAATTAACAACATTATTCATATTCCACCATACACAAAGCAAGAACTTCTGTGGATGGAGTTCTGGTTTTGCTGTTAGTACTGGTTTTGTGATAACCGTTGTCTTTTTCTTTTGGTTGCAAAACCCATTTTTCATCACCTGTAATAATACGATACAAAAATGAAAGATTGGCATTGCTGCTTAAAATGCAGATGGTGGAACGTTGCGTTCACTTCTCTAGCGGAACCTCATGAGAAACAAACATTTCCTCTTTGCAAAGTTTTCCAATTAAACTCTGAAACGCACTATAAACTACACACGGTTGGACAGAAGTGTTTATAATGAGTCCCGATAAAAATATAAACAAAAATAAAAAGAATTAAAATAAAAATAAAGCATTTACAATTTCCTTTAAAAAACTGACCTCTCCCTCTCTCTCTCTCTCTCTCTATATATATATATATATATATATATATATATATATATATACTTCTATCTCAGCTAACGAGAAGGCAACCCTCAAATAAAAAGAGAAAGAACAAAAAACTGAACCCGACCGAAAAACGCCCGAAGATTGCAGGATCAGAATTTGTCCCCTTCTGAGGGCCGAGAAAAACACAGTAGATTGGCACTGACTAGCGCGGTCTGACTTCAAAACTGCCACTACCGAGTCGAAACTGACATTTCTCCAGACTGCTACCAATATCCGCATTATAAGCGAACATTTTGCTGCACCGAATACCAAAGGACTCATTCTAAAGCAAATAAATACAAATATATTTTTTATTTTATACCCTTGAGTCGTTTTTCATTTATTTCCAAAGTTTCCAATAAATACCCAGAACATCCTCTAAACTATACTAAACCACAAATTGATAAACTTATCCTAAACGCAGTTTCTTATCATTCAACACAGGTTCTAACTTACTTGGTTGTGTCATCATATATAACAGTGAAATACGTAATTACTTTCCAAACATCTCAATACATATTCTGTTTAACACTTTTCTAAGTCACCAGAAGTGTCCACTATATTGAGATAGACAAAATACCCGCTTAAACTTTGATAAAAGAAAGTACTGTTTTGGTTTTCTATTAATGAAACCTCAAGTAAATTCACTACTCTTTTGATGGACTATCGGTAAAGTTTCGCAAGGATAACTGAACAATGATTTCTCTGGACCAACTTCAATTTGCAGATTTTCATTTCTTTCAATGGCAGAACATCCAGAAACAATGAAGATTCGAAAACTCTTGAAAAATATATTTTTGTGGAGAAAAAACTCAAATTTACCATCCCATGGGCAGCCGTTATCGAAAATGAAGGAGATTATAATTTTTGATTAAGAAGAGTTAATAAATTACATTTATTCCTACAGCCTTCTGGTAAAACGTAATTACTTTCCAAACTAGAATTTTCTAATATATATACAGTACCGTGCAAAAGTCTTAGACCATTTTAAACTATTGTAAATTTCTAATAATTAGCATATTATAAGTGGATTTTTTATTGTGCTGTCTACAGATGAAACTTGGCCATCTTGGAGTCATTTTCACACGTAATTATCATATTTTTAGCAAGTTTTCTGAAGGATCGTGGAAGATGCAAGACTACCCTTCAAAATAACCGTGTAAACCTCACATAAGCCAAGTCAGATCCTGTGTTTTAAAACAGAAAAACTACCCGTGATGAAAATGTATAATATAACTAGCAGCATGGCCCGGCGTTGCCTGTGCTTGATTAAAAAATCGTACGACTCATACAGCAATCGCTATCACTTGACTTAAAATATTTTTGCCCTTCCTTGCCTTTAAAGGAGTCCCTTTTGCCATGCTGATGTTGCTACATGCCTTACTTCTTGCCTATCTCACACTGTGAATTTTTCTAAGCTCTATACTAAACATTAAATCTGTTACGAAAAAAGAACTAAAAATGAACACAAAACGATCAGCTTTAAAAAAGGATTCGTAACTAGAAAACCGAATGAAAAAAGAATGTTAACAACAAATACTTTTTCACACCCAACCCAATTCTGCGGAATCAAAATCAACGTTGAGTTTAAGCAACCGAATGAGCCAATTGGAGTAGAGTGCCATGCAGATTTAAGTTTTTCCCACTTGTGACGAATGCAGCTATCGATTTTTTTTTTGCATGCTAACATGCTAGTTAACATTCGTGTCAGTCAGCTGTTGGCTCTCACGCTGGCCAATAGAATCTTCCTGCCTATTCGTGGCAGCCAGCTATAGGCTCTCACTCTGGCCAGTAGAAAATGGCCGCAAACTACATGAAAACTGCCGTAGAAGCATGAAAAAATCGATTATTTCCACTATCGATTGGAGTTGGGAAATGCAAAGTCGGTCTTGGCCTTCCCTCTAACTTGGAGCATGTGCATGTAAATTTTGGTGCAAATCCGTCGAAAATTGCGGCCGTACATTCGTTATACACGCACACATCATGCCTTTTATAGATAGAGATGTTATTTTCAAGAGGTTTATTTACACTGTTAATATTTTGTGTAGCTTCCTGTAGCTTGAATAATTGCTTCAATGCGCCTGTGATGGGACCTATACAATTCCTTCACCATCGTCACAGGTACTTGATATTGTTCCCTGTTGTTGGGCGCCCACAACTCAAGATCATGTGGATTCAGCTGATAAATTTTATTCATTAGTTCTGTCAACATTTGATCCATGATTTAAATCAAGGCTCTCTTATAATCTGTTGCAATTAGATCTCTTTATGATTCATTCTGCACGCTGGCTGGATGTGAACAGCATGAAGGCAGGAAACAAAATAAAAAAAGTCATTTTCTGCACATAGGCTCCGAGCATCACGTCCAGTTACTGAAGTCCAAAAAGAGGGAACTGCCAGATCTGCTTAAGAGCAGTTCTCCCATAACAACCACAAGCACTTATGGGCCAACAGGCCATCAACTGATATGCAGAGCATTGCTGCTGCCACCGTCAACATGACCGCTAATCTCAACTCAACCATTATCACTCCCAGGCTTGACTAACACCTGACTCTTCACACACAGAATTCAAAATATCATCTCAACATCGTCTCCATCCAGCTACAAGCCTTCCTTGTCACCAATGTCGTCACCTTGGCAAACCTGACTTACTACAGGAACCGACTATCCAGACTCAACACTGCCAGGCCCAAGACGCCAACTGTTGTGATTGATAACACTGCAAACAAACACCTCTGACTCTGCAAACAAGTGACTTTCCAAGCAGTGACTCTGACTATGCAAGCATGCAACCCACTCGGGTTTTGGAGAACACCAGCTACACTAACCTCGTCAACTCGGCAACCCACTGCTGTCACCTCAACAGACCCAACTCACTAGACATTCCCTTTGCAGTCATCACGGCTGCCCCATTTCATAGATGCCAATCCCTCATCATCTTAACAACCAATGCACCTTACCACAAATCAACCCACCACTGTGACCTTGCTCTACTAACACATGCAAATGACCATATCTTGTGATAGATCAACTCCCAGAGCTACCCTTACACCTGATCACCATCCTGACAACAACAAAAATTGACATTTCACCGATTTCCAACAACTCTGTAAGACAACCTACTTTGAATATACACTCTTTAGCGCTAGAGGGCGTCGTCAGTGATGTTCTGATTTGGATCATTGGGCAGTTTCGGGTCTTTCAAACATCATACTGACCTTACCAAGTCGATCCCATCAGAACTGATCGAACTCTGATACGCCTTCTAAAAAAATGCTTGTAGACACTGACTTCTATAAATATACCCCCATTATCACACATTTGATTGGAGGTTGACCAATAGCCAATCACAATGGTGCAAACTTTATTTAAGTTCTATACGGGGAATTTTTCCTTTTTTTTTTCATTTTTGAGTGGACACCCTTTCATCGGATACTTAGAAGGTAATTATGTTTTCTGTTTTTACCCACTTCCCATCAAGTTTCATATCACCAGCTAATAATTACTTTTTATAGAGATAAGAAAAATTCGGCCTTAAAAAAAAAGAAAAACTAAAAACACTTGTTTATACGATTAAAATGAATAAATAAATTACAGCAAATTAAACCGAGAGTGCTTATAAATAACATAATAAAACATTTAAAACATGTTGACGAGTAAAAATAAAAAACCAAAAAAAAACCTTTAATTTATCGATTATAAAGTTAAATTTATGTTTTAGATCATTAGAAATAATAAATAAAAAAAAAACGAAACAGGAAGAGGGGTAAAAAAAAATAATATTGGTGAGAAAGTCGTGATTAATCATACTTTGCATAAAGTCAAATAGTTAGGGAGAGAGAAAGAAAAACAGAAAATAAGGTCAAATGGAAGTCAAAGCTCAGGAGATTTCTATTCAGTAATAAAGAATGAAAATGGGGGAAAGACTATCGAAAATAGACCTCTTTTGAACGTCAAGATGTTATGCAATTATTCTAGATGCTAGGGTATTGGGATAATAGTGGTTATGCAAAATAATTCTTCAACATTTATGCAAAAAGAAAATAAATTATAAATAAATAACATGAAATAATAATAAGTAAAATAGCTTATGTTAATTGGGTAAATAAAGAGCTGAACTGTTATCGCGAGAATTGTAGAAAAAAAAAGGGGGTAATAATAAATAAAATAAGGAAAAAATTAAATAAGTAGAATAAAATATAGAATGAAACGAAAACGCTTTCCTTTGAAGGTTCGTATGTATTATTTACAATGGCTGACTAACGAAAAAAAAAAACAACTTTTCGATTATACGTATTTACAAACCGATTACGGCATTTATAATTAGTTAAAAGTTGTGGCATAGCTTTACACTATTTACATTTAATATACAATGAGATTTACAAAGTTACACTATGCATAAAATTTACATTAATTTAGGCTTTCCCCAGTTTGCATGCCAATGCGCTTGCTCGTCTTAGCTATAACCATTTAGCTGTTCTTTCTGCTGTCTCAGTAATGGTTTGGATAGCCTTTTGTTTTTTTGTTCCCACTATCCCAATATCTGTTAAGGCACTCACTAGTGATTTTGCCACAAAACTCCTTGTGCCTACTTCAATTGGCTTGCAGCTTGCCTTCCATCCATTGTTCCTACAATTTTCTAGTAATTCATTGTATTTTAGTTTTTTCTTTTCACTGGCTTCTTCTACATTATCCTCATAACAGACTGTTAGTTCCCAAATGATGATTTTCTTTAGTTTATTTGAAAAGAGGACTAGGTCTGGATGCAATCGGGTCTTGGAAATGTGATCGGGGAAATTCAGCCTTTGACCTAAATCCACTCTAAGTTCCCAGTCTGTTGCGCATGATAAACAATTGGGTGCAATCATTTGCTTTGAGTTCGGTTTCGCACCAGCTTTAATAAAATTTATAACGTTCATGTTTGGATTCAATATTTAACAAATACACGTTCAAAACGTAATCCTCGTTATTCCTTTCCTTTCTCAACCAAACACTTAATATAACAGCTCTATTCTGGCCAATCATTCAATGTGGTGACACATTCATCAATCAATCCTTGTTGTGTTGTATGCAATCTGTGATATGGAGCTCTATAATACTAAAGAAATCTCGCCTTCATTCAAGTCTGATATAAAATGTTCCTTTAGAGACAGGATGTATTTGACAATAGAATGATTACTTTGCTATTTATATAAATGTAAAAACAGCCTTTGTTGTCAATAATATAAGTGACAGATGACTATAAAAGGACACTGCTGATTATTTAAGGATAATGTATTTAAATAATGCACTGACTATTGTTTGTGTCAGGTGGCAATAATTGTAAGTAAAATGATGCACTAAAATTAGTAACCAAATAAGTTTTCTGAATATCACTGCAGTTTTTAATTCCCTGCCAAGTGTAATAAGGACATCATCCAAAGAAACCTTTTCTCTGAATTTTGTTAGTTGCAGATCAAATGAGGAATTTATCTTGTGTCTGCTTTCATAAATAAGAAAAAAGCTATTTTTATGACGGTAAACAAGATTATTTCATAACAACTTGATTGTTTCAATCATAAATCAAGCTTTTATGTGACATACATAGTGAACAATACAGTTAGTTTTTTGAATCAGAATTCATCACATTTGGGATTAAATAATTTGTGGAGAATTCAATTAAAGTGTACAATGCTTACTTTCTACCTATGCTTCTAATATGTAGGTTGATTGGTAGGTAAAGTCTCGTATCACATAACATCAATCACATCAGAGATAGAAACATTATATCACAAACCAGACACAAAGTGAAAAGTTATTATTTATACAATACAGAGAATGTATGAAAGTAAAACAATAATCTAGTGCAAAATGAATAAAAACATTTTTGTTAAAAATATATCTCAAAATAAATAGAAAAGACAATAATTTAGTAATTATGAAGAAACTTTAATACAATTTGTTGTGTCCCCAATCCAAAGGAGACATTCTCTTGTGTGAATAGGTGTTGTTGTTGTTATCATCATGATAACAAGCATGTATGTTGCCTTAAAACTGGTTGTTATTTTGAAGGATCTGTTGATCCAGTACAGAACACAGTTTCTTCCATCTGGCTGCCTGCAGCACTGATACTGGCCCCATGGATCTGAATCTCCTGTTGCAGCAACGAGATGGCCTTCAGTTTACAGCTCAAGATCTGACTTACCTTTTCTATAAAGTCTGTGAAACTCTGAGGAAGCAAAGGAGAGAAAAATAACAGATTTAAGATGAAACCAAACACTTGCATCATCAAACGAAAAACCAAGAGAAATGTGTGTCTTTTGACTCTTGTGAATAACAATAAAAGAGGAACCATTTTGATGCAAAAATTCCATTTGTTTGAATTAAAACTCCAAGCTTGTATGAGAAACTTTACAAGACTGATCACAACAAAGGAACTTTACTTTTGCTTGAGAATTTTAATTCCTTTAAGGTTATATATAATCATGACTATCACAAAATGAAGACATTACAGCTTTAGATTTCTGGACAATGTTATTCATGAGTAATTTTTATTCTCTTCAACTCTTTATTGACAATTTTCCTTTCTTTTTTGATACTGGGATGTGTTCTTTGTGGTCGAGAGATCAATGTATTAACTCCTAAGCTCACTCTTGGAATATTTAGTATCAATATTCACATAACAGGAAGAGTATCTATCAGTATCATTGATTGTTTATTACAGTCCCTGTTTATCTGATAATGGATTCATCCCTTCTTTAAACTAAACAATGATCTATTTATAAAAATTATTTAATGTTTACAACATGCAGTAATTACACAATGGCTGTCTTATGAATATACTCATATCAGCTAATTAAAATTAATTTTTTATAAAAGATTAAAATCTGATTTTAATAAAAAAAAAAAAACAATGAATCTGTCTATTAGAAATCCAATCTCTTTTATAATACTGAACTGACTTGTCTCCTTTTTGACTGATCAAAAGTTTAGACATTATGAAATGACTGATATATATTCATTCAAATTTTTCTCATCTACTTATGTTTTTACATCTGACTGACAATGTTTATTTCATCCTTTTATCATGACTGATAAAATTTATTTTTACAAGTTTTTGAATTTATATTTTATGCACGAAGGAAATACTTTTCACAGTGAAAAGCAAATATAATTTTTCTCTATGAATTTACTCTTTCTTGGTGGTGGCTTCTTTCTTAGAAGTTTACTGTAAAATAATAAAAGGTAATGAAGCAGATATGATTTTTAACTTTTAACAAAAACAATTTTCCTATGATGGAATACATCTCAATTCAAGTTCTCTATCCAATACTTGATCTACACTTGTTAAAAGTGAATACGCTTTTTTTATCAAAGCTTTTTTTTACTTTGAAAAGTAACATTTACTTTTTTTCTTATTGAAAGCCAACAAAGAACAATCATGGGTTCTGTAACAAAGATAAAAGGATAACAACCATCTGATTGTTTTTATAAGTAAAAATGAAGACAAATTATAAATAAGTAAGAAAAAACTAGGATTTTTTTATTAAACATTTACCAAAGCAATATCTTCATCTAATATATAAATGCAAAATATTGAAATGTTATAATATCAATTATTACTGTTATTTTGAATGTTTTGTGTATATTTCTACTTCTAGCAAAACTTTAAATCCAACTTACAACACTTATATGGTTCACATCAATTGTACAATTTCTTTTTTACCGTGAAAATCTTCTCAGTATCAGTCACTGGTTTTGTTTAAAAGGAGTCATTAATTAGTCTATTAAGTAGTAGACACATAACTAATAAGCCACTGTTTACTGTATTGAAAACCATTTGCAAAAATTTCATTTACTTTATAAATCTGAAATTTTAAAATATTTATAAAGCATACATGAAAGTTTTCTATTTCAATTCAATCAACAGATGAAAAAGAAAATGATCTTGAAAGGTTCAATGATTTATAAAAGCCTTCAAATGCCTTTTACCTTTTGTCCTGATTTGGCCAGTAACAATAATTTCATCTCTTGTTTACACAGCATAGTCATAGTGGCCAATTGTTTTTCATGCGCCTGAATCAAACGTTCACTGTGAAATAACATTGTGAGTCAAAGGTCAACAAATAACAGAGATTGGTGAGTGCAATAAAGTCATTAAGTAATTCTAAACCTAGATCAAGGGTAGGTTAAACCAATACAAATTAAAGGCATTCAACTCTACAAATTAATTCACTTGCCAGAAATACACTTTAGTATTTGGTCAAAATGTTCAAATCAAGTTCGTCTTCCATATTTACATAGGAAATAAGTTATTAGAAGTCAAATTAAGTTAGAAATGTAATTTATCCATACTTCACTGCCTAAATCATTTCATTGTGATATAACCATTAGCAAGGTTTCAATCTTCACTTGGTGCTCCATAATTGTGGCCTTGTGCCAAAATTCAATGTCAGAATGAACAAATAAGACTAAGTGAACTCTTCACAACATTTGGAAACAACTTGTTCATTAGAAATGTCAATATGTCCAAGGAAATAGGTTTTGTACATTCCCAGCTTCCAGTATTAAATGGAAGTAAATGACTACATAATTACAGGTATAGGTCACAAAGTTGATACTAACTGGCTTATAATAATCTTGCATATTTGTTAATACTGTACATTCATAGTAATAAAAAGAGGAAGGAAACTTAGACTAAAATCTAAGAGAATAGAACCTATTCTGCAGTTACAATTCACAATATGCAGTAGTTATATCGATGCACTAAAATGCACTATTTTGAACATACACTGCACCACAGTCAATACAAACATCAAGACGTCAAGTGAGCACAAGTTTATAAATTATAAGCAATTTGATTATTTCAATGTGTGCATACATATATATATATATATATATATATATATATATATATATATGCATGGAATATGTGAACATATGTCAGTAGTGAACTACTTTTTAATTACAACAAATTATGCAGCAATTATTTCTATTAACTGCATTACTTAGAATGATTACTTTGCTATTTATATAAATGTAAAAACAGCCTTTGTTGTCAATAATATAAGTGACAGATGACTATAAAAGGACACTGCTGATTATTTAAGGATAATGTATTTAAATAATGCACTGACTATTGTTTGTGTCAGGTGGCAATAATTGTAAGTAAAATGATGCACTAAAATTAGTAACCAAATAAGTTTTCTGAATATCACTGCAGTTTTTAATTCCCTGCCAAGTGTAATAAGGACATCATCCAAAGAAACCTTTTCTCTGAATTTTGTTAGTTGCAGATCAAATGAGGAATTTATCTTGTGTCTGCTTTCATAAATAAGAAAAAAGCTATTTTTATGACGGTAAACAAGATTATTTCATAACAACTTGATTGTTTCAATCATAAATCAAGCTTTTATGTGACATACATAGTGAACAATACAGTTAGTTTTTTGAATCAGAATTCATCACATTTGGGATTAAATAATTTGTGAAGAATTCAATTAAAGTGTACAATGCTTACTTTCTACCTATGCTTCTAATATGTAGGTTGATTGGTAAGCAAAGTCTTGTATCACATAACATCAATAACATCAATGATAGAAACATGTTTGACTATGTACTCAGTAGTATATAAAGTTTGGTTCAAACCTGATTAATATTAGTTTTTACTGTGTAAAAGCATCAGTCATGATTACTACATGTGAATCATTGTATAAAGCAGCAATCATTCATATAGATTTGTTGCCAAGAGGAATGATGATGAATTCAGCAAGGTATCTTGTAAAACCTTGAGAGCAATCAAATAACCCTTCCAGAAAATCAAATCTGAAAGAGATTTTTCTTTATTTTTTTCCAGCAAAGCAACAAATGGCAGAAATGGTAAGAAGCCTGAATTATTGAGTTACTGCACACCCTCCATGCATAGCATTTTGGTGCCATCAAACTTTTCACTGTTCCCAAAATTGAAAGCAGTATTGAAAGTTTAACATTTTTCATCTGATGCCAAGGTTGAGATTGCTGTATATAATTCGAGAAAAGTAGAAACTTTCTTCATGGATGGAATAAAAATATGGATGGAATACTTGAGATGAAATATGTAGATTGACTAGGTTGAAAAATAAATCTTTTTGAAGAAAAATAAATATATTTCATTTTGGTAACCAGTTCTATTATTCTATCTAGTCTAAAACTTGTTTGATAGGATTGAAATATTATATTTGCTGTGTCACACTAAATGCAATTATGATGGCAAATGAAAGTTTTGATATGTTTAATAAATCCTACCTATGTTAGGGGTCACATAAACCTCTTGTTCATAATAATGATAATAATAAACAACTTAAAGGAACAACTAGATTGATGGGACCTGCTAATGAACTATTACTACTACTACTACTAGTGAGAAACAAACAGCAATAACTTACCAAACTTCCTTACTATTCAATAGTTCTTGTCGATTTTCTGTTGCTGACATAGCACTTGGCAAGAATGGCACTGGATAGATAACATGTCTGGGGACTGGGGATTTTGCCAAAGTTGGGGATGGTATGTTATGTACAGGTTGGGGGTCAATAGGGAAGAAACCAGTTTTGGGACTGCTTGGAGACCAAGCATTTATGGGAGTCTGATTGATGGTTTCAGATGTTTTAGCGGCCTGAGAAGAGACTTCCCTGAGGGAAACCAATGGTGGGCTGTGAGTAGAAACTACTTCTGTGTTGGTAGTCCTGTTTGTACTGGAATATTTTGTGCTATAAACGAGAGGCTCAACTTCAAAACTGTCATTTGGCGGGTAGACTGCTCCTTCCAGGGAGCTTCCTTGACTAGATGGTTCACTGTTGTCTGTCACTTTTGTTGAGATGGATGACATCTTCTGAAGGAATTGGAAAAGACTTTGTTTCATGGCTGCTATATCACTAGCACATAAATCAGGGAGAGGTTCAGGGGAGCGAGGGTAGGCCTCAGCCTGAGGAATACTAGTTTCTTTAATTCCTTTTTTTTCTCTCACACTGTCTACAACAATTAGTGGTGGATGAACTGATTCAGAATGAGGATGATGCCTGCTGTCAGGTGGAGAAATATGTTCCATCTCAAGAAAACTGGCTTCTCTTGATGAAGATTTCTCTGGGTCATTTGGAACAGCCTGAGCTGATCCTCTAAAGCTTGAGAGTAATTCTTCAGCTACAGTTAACTTATTAGTATATACACCACCTACGAATTGACTCTGGCTAAAATTGCTGGTACTTGTGACCACTGTTGGATCAGTATTATCAACAACAGTCGTTAGTGTTGGTGTTGCTGATGATGAAGCTATGGTGTTGGGGTTATTTACCACACTTAATGTTTCATCTTTTATGCTATAATCTCTAGAAACTTTTCTAAAATACTTTTTTTCCTCTGGAAAGGTATGCCGATGAGGTTTATTTGGCAGTGTTGTGGAAAGATGTTTAAGTGGGGCAGGATTTGGACTTTTCAATTCTGTATGAGAAACATTAATATGAGGTTCAGTAACTCTGGTGAAACCTTTCTCCCAAATGTCTCTCACATGCATTTGCTCTCTTTTGGTTGCAGTAGGTGTGGATTTTATGCGTGGAGGAGAAGGGGGTAAAGGGAAGACTGTCTTCAGTTCTGTCTCAATCGCTCGCTGGTTTGGTAAATGACCAGTGGTCTGATTATGACTAGACGGGAACCTCAAAATATCCTCAGGAGTTCCAATTGGATAATCAGAATCAGTGCTGTTGCTAGAATGTTCCTCTGGTTGATCATAATGGCCTGGCACTACATCTGACGACAATTGCCGTTTCATTTTACCATCATCTTTTGGGTTAGCCAATGCACTGGGCATAACACCTGGATCGGAATGGTTACGGACACGATTTAGAGGTGGACGACTCTTATGTCCACCCAAATGCTCAACTGAAGGCATGGAACTACCATACAGCATCCTCACTTCAGACGGAGAAAGTCTGGATGGGCTAATATAAGCACCTCCTTCACACTGAATTAATCGAGCATCACTAGTAAATTCATCATCATCTTTTTTGGTCTTGTTCAGATCATTCAAGTCATAATTAAAGTCTGAGGTAATAGGTTCGTCTTCCCGAGGTGACTGAATATTGTCCATCTTCATTTCAGTATAAGCCTCTGCTTGGTAATTATCAAATTCTGTTTCCGGCGGCAAACCTCCTTCCATTTGACGAGTAGTAGGAAGGTTTTCAGATGTGGGAATACATTTAGAGACAGTGATTTTATCAGGTAAAATATTGAACTTGCTGCTGACTTTTCGAGGCATACGATGGCCTTGTATTGGGCTTTCATTAGGGTCTAGCAATGTAGTTGCAGTTGTGTCAGCTGGCAAGTTGTAGTCAGAACACTGTCGACGTATTGGTGTTGATGTACAAAGAATGTTTGAGTGATGGAAAAAAGAAGGAGAAATTCCTGCTCCTGAAATATTCTTGTTGGCAGATATATTTTCTGTGCATTTCCTTCTCATTACGCGGGGACTTCCTGTATCAGGGCGAATTTCTTTAACTCTGTAAAACAAATACAAAAGACACAGTAAATATAATTATTTCATTTTTAAATAATATATATATATATATATATATATATGACAAAAACAGGGCACACCATAAGAGAATCTAATTCACTACACTAATTAATGGTCTAGTATGATGACCATGTTAACCATCTTTATATCAAATGTTCAGATACTTAATAGCTTAATAGAGAATAAAATGACATTGAAATCAGTGTTGTGCCAATCTTCCAAGTGATGAGAAACTGGCCTTGAAAATCAGCATTTGGAAATCTGTCTTTTACTTGGGCTTGAACAAATGTACAACTATCTTGGCCATGAGACAAATACTAATGTTCCCATATTTTTCAAATAATTAATGTAGGGACATATTCACTAACTTGCAGAGTCAAGATCCCATTAGATTTAGGAAACTTTAATAATAAAAGTCAATAAAAATAATTGTTATAATATTAAGAATTGTTCCACCAGGAATAACCATCTATATTCATGGATTGGTTAAGAGTTGTAACAAGTGAAGTGGTGAAAGGGAAGGCTATGTTAATCATGCTATTTTCAGAATGGTATTGATTAGTTAGCTGTGACCAGTATAACATTAGAAAATGTCTTCTGGAAAACAAATTAGGTTTTAACTTTGGTCAAGTTTTATTACCGCAGTAAAAGCTCAGTTTGGCCTTTGACATTGTAGCAGGCTGCACCCTTTTTGACGAGCAATAAAGCTGTTCTTGTTTGTACAATACTCAACTTATTGTTCCTTCTGCTTTCTTGTGTTCCCAAACTAACAAATTATTACTGATACAATATACCTGGAATAGTATCATATAGCCTACTACATTCTCCTTCATAACCTATGAGCATTGATATTGCAATACTGGCACTATAGGCTACTTTTTAGAATCTAATTGTAATAATAATGATAATCTCTTAACTCTCAATTATTTTATCCCTTTTTTACTGTTACACAGAAAATATTTAGAAATCTTGTGATGTAATATTTGTATACTGCAACTTACCTGTCAGCATATCGAAGCGTATTTAAGGTACATTCAGTTGCATTCTGATTCGGAGAGATATTGGCAATCATGCAGGTCTTGGATTTACCAGTGAAAGAATCCTTCAAGATGTGAGTCAACTTGCTCTGGCGGAATGGTGTAAAGCTGCTCTCTTGATCTAAACTACGGATACATTCTTTTAGCTGTAAAACATGATTAGAACAGGCACTAAAAATCATCAAATTCAGACAGAACAGTTCTTTCTCAAATTTCATTCTTTTGTGTCTCAATATTTGTTAAGATAACTGAAATATTCCATGTCTTTTTTCATATACATATCTCATTTATAAAGTGAATTGTGTATTTTAATTATGAGACAGGTGATACTGTAGTTTAGCATACAAATAGGGTATCAGTGAAGAGATCACAGTTCTTCTAGAATTTGGTTCAGTTACCTAGAAGAATATGATTTTAGTAAAGTTATAGAAAAAAATCAAGAAATGATAGTATAAATTTCTTGAGAAATGATATATATTCAAATATTTCTAAACAGGTATTCATTTTTCATCCAAATTATTACTTGGAGAATTTATTAAATAGTGAAACAGCCACTTGTGTTATTGCTAAATGACCATGAAATAAATAATGAATTGAGTCAATTAATCAATTCATTTGCCAATCAGAAAAGCAGTCAGTCATGATGGGTAAATTTTAATGTTGAATAATTTGTCAACATATTAGCCAATCACTTTAACAAGTGCAATGGGCAAGTAAAAATGCAACTTTTTATAAAAAACAAGCAGTTAAAGAAAAATTCCAGTCAGTAATGGTTATCAGAAAGTTGATCAATAATAGTGATCAATTAATTAACCAGGCATGTGAAAGTGATTAATATAATAGTAATAGAATTGTTAAAATGTCATTAATAAAATCACTAAATAAAGAAGTTAACTATTGGGTTGTCCAAAAAGTTTATTCCATTTTTATCATTAGATGGCATGAGAAGCATTTACTTTTATTTTCCGACAATGACAATGTAACCCAATTTTGATTTACACGATTTAAAAAAAAAGGACAGACATAAAAATAAGTAAAATAAAGAAAAAAAATAACCTTCAACCTGTAAGACAGGGTAATTTTTTTAGATTTATTTTTAGGGAAAAACAATCTTTGACATCACAGAATATATCAGTTTTAACAGATTCTTTTGGTTGTATTATTGTATCAGTGTGCATTTTTTAAATAATTTTCAAAATTGGCATATTTTTGTTTGTTGATTTTAATATTTTTAGATAGAAGATAAACAACATTTTACATATTATGCTTTTTTATTTTAAGAAAAGATTAAAATGCAATACAATCACACAGAAAATAATTCACTCATTTTATAGAGAGTTTATTATGAATAAACAACTATATCAAATGTGGTTTGAAAAATTTCATGCTAGAGATTATTTACTGAATGAAAATCCAGTTTGGCTCATTAGTTGAGGATGATAGCAACTGATTAGACATTATTTATAAATAAACAAAAATGCAAGAGATTGTGAGGCAAGCAAAATGAACTAGTAAAAAGGACCAAAGGCTGGTATTCATCCAAAAAAAGGTAATGCTATATATAAAATGGGATTAGAATACAGTCTTCTACAATAAGCTCCTTCTGGAGAACTAAATAAAGTAATTCTTTCAATTAGACAACCTGAAAACAGCAATCATTGAAAATGTTAAGCAAAAGAAAATATTCCTTTTATGAGTCCCCTCATTCATCATCAGGTCAAGAATTCTTTTTGGATTCTCCTGACTCGATTCCTCCAACCATCTCTGTCAGACATCGCTGTCGGCAGGTCTTCCAGATGGCATCCAGAGTCATCTA
The DNA here is from genome assembly GCA_963932145.1 of Acanthosepion lycidas. Lineage (NCBI taxonomy): Eukaryota > Metazoa > Mollusca > Cephalopoda > Sepiida > Sepiidae > Acanthosepion > Acanthosepion lycidas. The sequence continues at coordinate 9,613,957 of OZ010581.1, forward strand.
CAAGTTGGTCAATGTAGATGTGATGAGGTCTTCCAGCTGATCTTTTGCCTTACTTCTCCAGGAGTGACCAGCTAGCCAAAGACTTGTCTCTCTTAGCAAAACTGAGATAGGAGGAAGGTGTCCATACAGGCATTTCTTTATTTGGCGTTTCTTCAAGCTAATGTCCAATGCAACTTATAACATCCTTGTGTATTTTCCGTCAAGTGATGCTTCTTGTTGTTTCATCAGTGTTCATGTTGATGGGTAGTAGAGCAAGACAGATTCTATTGTGACTTTAAAGAAGTCCTTCTTAAGATTGTCAAAGAGGGAGAACTTCCAGATGGTGCTCAGACCATCAAGGACACCCTAGGCCTTGCCTTTGCAGATTTTGATGTCTCTCTATGTTGACTGGATGTTGCTGTAGAGGTAAACAAGTTCCTGAACGGACTTGATGTTGTTGCTGTTTTTCAACTTAATTTCTCCTTCTTGGGTGTAGCTGACAAATTCTGTTTTGCCAGCATTAAAATGTAGAGACCAATCTCGCTGGATGCTTTTTTGATGAGATGGAGAAGTTTGGTAGCCTTGTCAATCGTGTCTGACAACAATGCAAAGTCATCTGCATAATCTACGTCTGTTATTGTTTTTGCAGGGTGACATGAACTTCCTGTTTTTTCAAGGATGAACCCCAGATCTGTGTACCCTCACTAGACCACATATTCTCTTGGTAACTGTTGAATCCAATCTTCATTGGGAATGAATATTTATTGTATTAAAATACAAATGTGGAACAAGGATGAAAAGGAGTGGTGGGGAAGGCTGGTCATCACTGGTCTAACTTTAACTTAACTAGTCGCATTCACTGGCCCGAGCATACTTACAATAAACCTTTCACCACAATACCATATTTATATAGAAAAAGCACATCCATACCATGATCATCAAAACATATGGAGAAATGGATAAAAATATAGTGATTTTATTTACATAATAAAAAATAACCCCATGACATTATGAAAAAAATATACAGTGAAATGTTAATATGGGACACACAAAAGAAAGTTAACTGGTCGAAAAGTATGGTGGGAAAATGTAGAATAAAATAAAAATAAAAACATGAAATGATCCTACTGCTCTATAGAACTATGCCTTCTGTCACCTAAACAGTGGGTGGGAGGTGAAATGAAAAAGGAAAATGTTGGGGACTAACAAATTAAAAGAGGAACAATGACTACTCATTCCTTAGCTAAGTTAATCAATTTTCAGGAAAAAAAAAAAATGCAAAACAACAAAAAACTTCTACATTAGCCTAACTGGATAGGGTGGGCATATTTTTCCCAGAAGTACAAGTCCTTCAATCAGAAAGCTCAAGGTTAGCACCATTTATGCACACCAGTTGTGCTGCTACCTTTCAGCAAAGAAAGAGAGTCTCTTCCTCTCAACCCTGATTTTGACCTTCACCTGATGCTTGATGAATGCAACCATATGATGGGAAGAGAGAGACATAAACGGCTTTCATCTTCATTGTCCATAATACCATTCTCATCATGGCTAGCAAATACAAAAACACAAAGTGCTTCCTCCTGTTTGCCAAGAAACTCATACTCTTACAAATAGTACTGGCATCGAGGGCAAAGAATTGTCCATGTAGCATGCAAACTATGAAGCCTTCAATAAGCTCACATAGTGGACATACAAACAGGCAGTGAAAGAAAGCATACTCAATAGATTCTTTCATTCCATGTTGTGTGAGACTTTTTGCCAAATCAGAGTGCATTCCAAATCATCAGCTTCATAGTTAGTGAAACATTTCAACCCGAGCGTCCAAGGCCATATGGAATGAAATTCCCTAATCATCAGAACAAACACCTCAATTAGATCATTGTGAATCCCACCCCCTAACACTTTATATAATGCCTCTCTTGACATCTTGATCTTAGAGAGGCCAGCCTGTATCTGAGAAAGAACTTTCAATGAACTCACCTTGGGGCAAAAGGTGGACTTCCCCCTCAGCAAAGTGCACACTCCTCAAAGATGAAAAAGCTGTTTGGACATCCTCCTTCCAGAAGGTGCCATTCCCATCATCCTGTATACGCATCCAGTACAGGAAATGTAGTCATAAAGTATCTTGAAATGTCTATGTCTGGCATTCCAAACCACTATTGGATGGATGAAGGCAGCAGACTTCATGACACACCATGGGAGCTTTGCTGCCCCAGAGGAGACGATCATTTTGAGTGGTGCATGAAAGTGGCAGCACTAAGAAACGATAAAGAATGAGGTGATAGATGTATGTAACATGTACCTCAACTCTCCCCTTCAAGGAAAGATTACTTTGCAGCCACAAATTAACCACAGGTATGACCTTCTCCAGTACTTCCAATCAATTCTTATCTACCTGGTGGTTGGGGCCAAACCAGACACTGAGTATCTTGCACAGCCTGTCCATCTAACTGATGGAGTCCAGAAGAGGTAACCTTTCCACAAACCCAAACACAAGCCAACAGACCTATCAGTTAATCTTGGCCCCTGTCACCATTTTATACATCTGGTTTTCTCATCTGACTTCATTGATCTCGGAACTGCTCATTACATTGTTGGCGTAGGTGCTGTACCTGGCTGAAGCAGTGGCAAATCCAGTCCTTGGTGGGATCATGTTACCTGGTGGACCCCTTTTTTTTTACAAAGAAGGCTTTAACAGACCTGCTTATGTCCTCTTCATCCATTAGGACAGGGTAGGAAAAAATGTCACTTCAATGCAAGATGATATTAAAATCGAATCAGTCTTACAAAAAGTACTTAAAAAAAATCCTGTTATATTCAGATCCGTGTCTGCAAAAGAAATGTACTCGCACTTGGAATTGAAACTACAATCACCATTGCAAAAACAAAAAGACAATCTTTATTGGGAATGACCACAAAATACTTACACCTCCCCAATTTATAAGCAGCACCACATAAATGCATGCTGGGATTTCTTCCTAACTAATAAGGTATGTCACTTCTTGGTCTCATCAGAGTCCTGAATCAATTCTGGTCTCTCTTGTCTGAATCTCCATTTTTTTTGGAGGGGTGGGGGGTTCAACACAAATTCTTAGTTTGTGAACTTTTTGCCTTTTTATTGTTGCTTTGTCATGCATATATTGTTTCCTTGCTCAATATTATTAGTTTTTGCCCTCTTTTCTTTTCTATTCTAGTTCTTGTTTATTACAAACTTTCTCAATTATGACTGTTGAGCAATTCTGCCATTTATATTTAATCATGGCCACTTAGTCTACAGTAACAAGGCAAAAACTGTTACAGTTTAATTGGAAAGTATTCACTCATCTGCATGAATTACTGATATTTCATTTTCAGATTACAATTTATTCTGGTCTTTATGGAATTCTCTTAATGAAAAATACTTCTATTCCATTGAAGACTGGAGAAGGCACCTAAAGTAGTTCTTTGTTGAGAAAGATAAAAATTTATGAGAGGATGGAATTATGAAGTTGCCTCAAAAATGGCAGATAATAGTGGAATAAATAATAAAGATTTTGTTTTTGTTGTCATACAGTGGAGTAATTAATAGCGGCTCGGATTGAGGAATCAGAGAGCCTAGTTCGAATCCATTACATTCATTTACATGCTAATACCCTTGGGAAAGGTATGAATCCTCATCTTCTCTCCCCAGGTACAGATAAATAGCAGGACAGATCGGCTTCTATAAACTTAGATGGCAACTGGTCTACAGCAAAAAGAAATGGCAACCTATTACGGGGAAAAAAAATCTGCCTCGTCAGTCAGGCATCAAAAAGATACATGATCGCCTAAGCATGTATCACAACATGGCACATAACTGAGTGTCATAATAAACTATATTGCCTTTTAATTTTTCACTTAATAATAATAATAAATATTTAATTTACTTAAACTGGAAAAGTTTTTGGCCAATCTAATATTTGTTTAGGCATGAAGTCAGTCACCCAAGTCTACAATGAAAATGATATTGTAAGTAACGTAATAGATATTTTTTTAATTATTTATTAAATAATTTTGATTCTAGAAAAGCAAATAAACTTAAGGGAAATAACTCTAAACAGAAATAGCAGTGATAGTTATCTCCCCTACATTTAAAATTGCTTAAGATTTCAGAATATTTTTAATGTAAAAATATGCGTCTTTCAAAAAGATCGAAAAAACAGATTTGAATGACGATACAAAATTATTTAGGCTAAAAGCATTTCAATTTTTTTTTTTTAATTTAATCTTTTATGCTAATTTTTAATAGTTTTGTCTTTAAAAAAATATAATGTTTACAATATATACCATATATACTCACGGATAGGTCGCCCCACCGGATAGGTCGCACCCCTACTTTATGACTTAATAATTGATGATTTATTGTTAACTCGCAGATAGATTGCACTATAATCTGGGGAGTTACACAGACCTTTTTAATTGTAAGAATTATCAAATATCTACCTTTATTTCAAAACTTACAATTATTATTTACACTTTTGCAGTTAAAAACATTTTTCGTCAATCATCATATAAAAAAAACGAAGTAACTGTTATACCAGTATTTTTATATTTACTGCATATTATTTTTATATAAAGTCAACTCGACTAAAACAAAGGAAATAACTACAGAAGAAAATGTTAGGGGACATTTAGGAAAAACGTTTTAAAATTCATTTAGAACTGAATCCCAAGAATTCTTCTTCAGATCTTCACTATCATCACTGCCAAACATCATTCTCATTTCTGCTGATCGACTTCCATGTTCTTCTGCATAATTTAGTACTTTTAATTTAAAACCTGCTTCATAACTCTTTCTTTTACTTATGATTAGGGTTTGCAACAATTAAAATTATAAACTATAAATTTGGCTACCAACTATATCACTGCACAATGCAAAATAGTGCAGTGATATTTTTGGGGTACTAGATTAATGCACTTTGTTATTTGTAAATAACACTTAAGAACATCTTTTAATGCTATATGAAACAACCATTAAAGAAAATCTCAAAGAATATATTTCATTTCTTTAAATTATATTTTCCAATGTATTTTTGACAAAATATATATATTTTGCAGAATGAATCATGGGACTATTTTCTCTTTACACATGGTTTCTTAACTTATGTATGCATGTTCAGGGTTTCTATATCGAGTGCAAGGGCCCTGACTGAATGGTGACTGATGGATCAATGAATATTTTCAAATTTTATTTTTTTGTGGTGTTTATGTGAATCTAAGTTTAAAGCAGTGAGTCAGTATATATGACAGATAAATTGTTTCTATATGGAGAAAAACCACAGCTTTAGTGTTTACTTTATGGGTATCATTTCTGATTTCTCAGAAATCATGATGACAAAGTAGTGATGTTTTACATTTACGTTGAGTGGATAGGTCACACTCCTAGTATTTTGCGAAATTTTTGGTAAAAAAAGTGCAACCTATCTGGAAGTATATACAGTAAGAAAGATAATTTAAAAATTTTTCTTTAGAAACTCTAAATAATAAACTAATATCTGTAAAAAGCAGCATTATGGAATTAATAATTTTTTCTGTTACTATGGATTTTAAATAAATCAAGGATCAATAATTTCTCTCTCCTTTAAAATATTCAAGCCTTTTTGGAAATTCAGTTTCAGTGTATTGTTAATTTAAATGCTTCTAAAGCTGCAAAGTAAAATAAATAAATGTGAAAATATACAATTGAAAAACAGATTTAATTACAAGTAATTTCAACAAATAAGTACTACTTACAGCAAGAAGGCTTTGATTGATTTCAGCTCCTTCTTTCCGTGATTGTCTATCTGAATCTTTTACATCAGCAGCTCGTTCATTGCCAGCCAAATCAATAAAAGAGATCCTTTAAAAATTCAAGCATAAAGAAACAATTTACCTTTTAAATTACAATTGCATTTTATAAAATATTTGTAAGTTGAATTACAATCTGACAAATGCAAATGTTGTTGAGCATAAATGATAAATCTAAAGTCATCCAACACCACGTTTCTTAATAGTCCTTTAAACTTTTTAAAATCAATAATTTTAATTCTTTTAATAATTATTTGGTTAAATTTATATTTACTTATTAACAAATAAAAAAATTGATTTTGTTAGATATTTCTATGTGAACTTTCTACTTGCAGGAAACGATCTAACCTGAGAGTTACTAATTAGTCATTTAGACACAAATCATGGATGACTGATGCCCATATCATTGAAAAAGGTTTAAATCCATAAATTTCTGAAAGAAGTTAGCTGAGAAAAATAATCTAAAACCCCCACCTCTACTTTTCATACCCAATCAATTCCAGATATAAACAAAGAGAACATTTCATCAAGCATTAGAAACAAATACAGAATTACTAGCTGAGGTGCAAAGCTTCTGATTAGGAGATTGGTTGTTTCGAGTAGCATGAAACCACCTCTTAATTGCTGTTGCTTCCAAGTCTATCCTGACTCGGGAGTAGTAGCACCTGTTAGGGTCCCAGCTATGGGCAAATAGTGAACTCCCAAACAAAATCAAAACGCTATGAAAGTATAAAAATACATTTTTATAGTAAAAATAACATAATACATTTTTATGTAAAAAAATTACAATATAGTAAAATTACCAAAAATATCTATTTATAGCAAAATGACCAACAATACTATCTCCCTGTACTTGTAGGCATACAATTCAACCAACCAGCATGAAAGAACTCTTTCATGACATTAATTCATATAATATCCTTCAATTTCTTAAAGAAATCAAACTATTCCAAAACATAACTTCAACAAAACTACAATATAAAACACACACTGCCACTAGTAATTATGTCCATATAAACATGTATATGCACAAAAGCTCAGAATCAATCATCTGAAAGCAGAATAACATATAGCATATTTTTATTACTTCAAAGCTCACAAATGTTATGGGGTCCACCCCTTTTTCATATAAGTGGACTCTACCAAGTGTACCTGGACTGCTGCCGTTAAATACCCAGAGTTACAGTCAGTTGGTAGTCGGCAGTCGGAAGTCGGAAGTCAGTAGTCGGGTAGAGTGAGGTAACCTCTTGTAGAAGTCAGTTACAAGCACGTAGACTCTAAGGAAGTCCTACTTCGAGACTGTATATATATATCTGTATTTGCTACTAACCACGTTCCTGGACTTACTAACAGTATTACTCTTTGCATGATTGTGTAAATACATTTTATTTCTTATATTTAATTATTGCGTTTGTCATTCCTTGGAGACCGAATTCATCTCGGAATCCACAACAACTTGGCAAACGAGGATTCGAAACTCACGCGGGGAAAGAAAAACTTTTCGTACACCTAACCACAACAACTTGGCGACAAAGATTCGAACACACGTGGAAAAGAAAAGAAAAATCTTCCCTCGTCGTCCAACAAACAACTTGGCTTCGGGCGATTCGAACTCACATGAAAAAAAAAAAAAAGAAATAGAAAAATCCTTCCCTCGTTGTCCAACAACAAATTAGCTACAAACAATTTTGAGGAGTAAAAATACATAAAATTGAGTTATCATGGAAGATTTTAAAAACATGTTGGTAGAACTGATAAAACACCAAAATGAGCAACAATTACAAATGCAGAAATACCAAAATGATCAACAGTTACAGCTACAAGAAAAATGGCAAAAGCAAATATTACAAACGCAAAAGGAAAATCAAGATAGACAAACAGAGCTCCAGGAACTAATATTGAAAGTAGTGGGCAACAAGCAATTAGATATTGAAAAAGAAGCAACATTTTCGCAAGACGCAGTGTGGAATACCATAGAGATTTTCAAATATTCTCTAGATGAGGACAAAAATTTTGGAGATTACTTCAGAAGACATGAAGACATCTTTAACATAGACTGTCAAAATTGGACAGAAGCAAAAAAGCTACGTCTATTGCTTAGAAAATTAGGAACTGAAGAATATACAAAGTTCGTGGATTATATCTTGCCAAAAAAGACGAACGAATTAAAATTTGACGAAGCAGTGATATGTCTTAAAGAACTCTTCAGCCCCAAAACATCACTCTTCCACAGGAGGTGGAAATGCCTTAACCTGGTAAAGGGCGATAATGAGGATTATTCCACGTTTGCCGCAATCGTAGATAAACATTGTGACGACTTCAAACTAGCGGAATTAACCCCGGACAATTTTAAATGTCTCATCTTTTTTCAAGGGCTAGTTTCTACAAAAGAAAGCAAAATGTGTAGAAGAATGCTTGCAAAATTACAAAATGAACCAGGTTTAACATTACAGCAATTATCGGAAGATTGCCAGAGATGTTTAAGCATAAAGAAAGACACAAAGGACATTGAAGATCAGCTGTTTCTCATATACGCAAGTTAAACAAAAGTCTACATTCTTCACCCTCCCCAGAAAGAAAACTAAAATTTTACGACAATGAAAAAAGATTCTCACCCTCCCCGGAAAGAAAAATAAAATTTTATGATAAGAGAAAAAGTACAACATACAGGACAAATTATGACGAATATCGAAACAAATATAAGCCCCCTCCATCAGCATGTTATCGATGTGGGGGATTACATTGGAACAAGGATTGTCGCTTCAGATATAAAAACTGTCTTGAATGTGGAAAAAAAGGCCACAAGGCATCCCAATGTAGAAATAGAAACGATACTAATAGAATAAGAGCTACAAGGATGCATAATGATGACAACACCAATGTAAGGAAATATGTGGAACTGGAAATTTTAAACAAAAAGATTAAATTACAACTGGATTCGGGTTCCGACCTTACGATAATCAACTTACAGAGATGGAAAAAACTCAACAGACCTACCATGTTACACACTCAAAAAATTGCCAAGTCGGTTACAGGCAAATGAATAAAATTTGAGGGAGAAATAATCGTGAATGTTAAATTTCATGGCAAAACAAAAAAACTTCAGATATACATCATGAAAGATACTGAAAATTTAGTAGGTATCGACTGGATGCAGAAATTCAACGTTTGGGACTTACCTATCAACTCGTTTTGCAAAAAGTTAGAGGTTGAGCCATCAGATACTATAAAATTGAAGGAGGAATTATATAATCAATTTCCTGAGGTATTTTCAAGTGGGTTGGGACGATGCAACAAATTTAAGGCCAAAATAGAATTAAAAGAAAACGTCCAACCAATTTTTAGAAAGAAGCGAAATGTACCGTTTGCTACTATAAAAAAAATAGACAAAGAATTTTGCGAGACATACCAAGTAAAACATATTAAGATAGCGCCATACCACACGAGGTCAAACGGACAAGCTGAGAGATTTGTCGACACATTGAAAAGAGCACTTATAAAAGCTGAGGATGTACCGACGACAAAAGCTATACAGCAATTTCTACAAGTGTACAGGATAACACCCAACGTAAACACGCCATCAGGTCTTTCTCCAGCAAAATTGATGTTTGCGCGGAAAATAAGGTCGGTGTTTGACAAATTATTGCCAAGCAAGAGCAAAAATCAATATACACCGATGGTGCCAAAGAGATCATTCAAACCTGGAGAACGGGTTTATTTCAAAAATTTTAGCAACAATATGGCTTACTGGGAGCCTGGCACAGTAATCAATAGAATAGGGAATCTAATGTACACCATAAAAGGCAAAAAGTTTGCACACAGAAGACATATCGACCAGCTACAGAAAAGACGAATGGAGGAGCCAAGCTTGTAACTGCATATAATGACGATGCTATGGATACAATCTTTGAAGCGTTTGAGATACAACGACTGCAGGAAAATACAGTAATGAGAAGGTCAAACAGGAAAAGAAAATTCGTCGAACCCCTGATCATCAACCACAAGAGACAAAAATATTAACTCCCCACAAAAAGGGATCTAAGGAGGGGGGTGTTATGGGGTCCACCCCTTTTTCATATGTGGACTCTACCAAGTGTACCTGGACTGCTGCCATTAAATACCCAGAGTTACAGTCAATCGGTAGTCGGCAATCGGAAGTCGGTAGTCGGATAGAGTGAGGTAACCTCTTGCAGAAGTCAGTTACAAGCACGTAGACTCTAAGGAAGTCCTACTTCGAGACTGTGTATATATATATATATATATATATATATATATATATCAGTATTTGCTACTAACCACGTTCCTGGACTTGCTAACAGTATTACTCTTTGTATGATTGTGTAAATACATTTTATTTCTTATATTTAATTATTGCGTTTGTCATTCCTTGGAGACCGAATTCTTCTCGGAATCCACAACAACAAGAAAATTAAATTTTGGTATTACATGACCCATAAATAGTTGATATGCCGTTAAACAAACAAATAAAAAAATAATCTAGTTGAGATATCTGTCTAAACTGGGTGAAAGTTCAAAAGTGTTTATAATGGGAGTAAAAGTCTTCTTTTCCTAGTACTGATGGTGAGCTAGTTTGCTTAATAAAACAAAGAAGAATTAAATTTACTAAAGAAAAAACATTTTATACCAAAATGAAACAAATGAAATCTCTTCTAAGAAATGTTTCTGATAATTCTCCAATAAGAAAAATACAATGAAAAGTAGAAAATATATTTTGTGGATAACTGCTCAATAGAATTGCTTTTCTAAAGTATATAAGTGTTTTTCTTTCCCAACATTAGTAATAAAAAGGATATAGCAGTTTGACAGTGACTGGTTAAAAATGGTGATTGTTAAAGATAAATCTAAATAACAAAAAAAAATGTAGGAACCTTTTTTCCTCAATGAAGAAAATTCTTTTTTTACAATAACACTTTCCCCTCGGTTTAATAAGTATACATATCTGTACATAAAATGGATGGCCATATATAGTGAACAGACAAACTCTTCACAATTATATATATATATATGTATATATATATATATATATACACACACACACAAACACACACACATATACATGCACATATATATATACACACATGCACGCGCACACACACATATATATATATTTATTTATTATAACTTATTACATTCGACCATTTAAATTACCACTACAATCTTCAAATGTAATAACTTATAATAAACAATTATTGTTATACTTTTGTATTGAGCTCTCTTTTAAATTAATGTTATGAACGTTTTAAATTTATGTTCATTTCATTCCCTTTACATTTGAATATATATATATATATATATATATATATATATATATATATATTATAAGTTAATAGACTTAAAATATGGTTTTTCGCTACACAGTTCCAACCATGTTTCAAAAATGGAAGCTAAAAGCCCCTAATTTAATTTTGTACTTAAATTAAAGACATCACTTTCATTTCATCCTCAAGCGAATTTTGGAGTAACTTTAAAAATTACATGGTTTTAAATACACAGCTAAAACAAAATTCATGTTTCCAAGGTTACAGATAAATCTATTTTGCTAGACTAGGGGGTGTCAGTATGTTCAATATGTTTATATTTTAATGTATCAGTTATTGTTACGTTTTGGTAGTGGGTAGGGATGTATTTTTCAATGAAATCTAACATCTAACATTTACTTCAATTAAATAAAAAAAAAAAAAAAAAAAATAATGAAAATATTTTAAAGTTGTAATTAAAATTATAGTTAATTAAAATGAATTCTAACCTAAAATTCCTTTTAATTCGTAATTAAATAAATAACTAAAGTTTACTTAATCAGAGAAATGGAAATTTTACTTGAATAATACTCAAGAATAAAATTTTTAAAAAACTTGATGTGATAATAATTCTACAAACTCTAAGGGATTCTAATTACATTTAATTGTTCTTGATAGAAATATAGTATATTAAAAATTAAAAGTAAAAATATTTCAAATCGTAGTTAAAAAAAAGTATTAATCTGACGTAGACACCTCCCAAAAATCTTTAAATATTGAACTAAAAAAAATGCCGTTAGAATTTTAGCCGTTTATAAAAAAAAAAAAAAAAAAAATCCAGACGACACGCTTTTAATGGATGTTAGATTTCATTGAAAAATACATCCCTACCCACTACCAAAATGTAACAATAACTGATACATTAAAATATAAACATATTGAACATACTGACACCCCCTAGTCTAGCAAAATAGATTTATCTGTAACCTTGGAAACATGAATTTTGTTTTAGCTGTGTATTTAAAACCATGTAATTTTTAAAGTTACTCCAAAATTCACTTGAGGATGAAATGAAAGTGATGTCTTTAATTTAAGTACAAAATTAAATTAGGGGCTTTTAGCTTCCATTTTTGAAACATGGTTGGAACTGTGTAGCGAAAAACCATATTTTAAGTCTATTAACTTATAATATTAATGCTCTGTAAATTTACATTGAGCACTATTTTGTAAAAATAAAAATATCTATAAGAACACCGGATTATATATCTTACTGTTCTTTCTTTTTATTAATATACATATATATATATATATATATATTTCATGACAGATATAAAAGTATAAAATATAAAAGCATAAAACTATATTATGAAAGAAAATATTTCATGGCTAAAATATATGGTGCCTAAGATGTAAAGTTTTTTCAAGGAACATATAAGAAATATAAAATTGAAATTACTCACCGACCAACATATTCATCCATGGAATCACGTACCTGCAGTTGTAAGATTGCATGAGAACGAGAAGAATCGGGATTGGCACCAGTGGAACCTTTACTGCGACAAGCATTGCCTATATCTAAAACCTAAGAAGTAAATAAAGATCGGTTCAAAGGATTTATGAGAAAAATAAAAGCATTTTGACAGGAAAACATATTTTTAAGTGTAGATGATATTTTTCATGTTTCTAATAAAATTTGTCAGTGACTGAGCAGTACTAAAAATAAGAACAAGATGAACTATCTGTAGACATGGGCAGTGGAAGGAGAATAGTCTCGCCCCATAGATTAAATAAAGGGTTAATTTCAGAATTCCCTGTAGGTTACCCAGATCAATGTACACCTGAGGAAAGCTGGAGGACACAATGGCTGAAACATTGTGATAACAACAACAAAGATGAGGACTATAGTCTGAATATAAATTGTGAAAAAAAAATATATAAATACCACATTTTCCTCAAAATGTAATTTTATTTTATGTTATAAAATTTATATTTGCATTTACTATTTGTATTTATCATAACTTTGGTAAATTCTAAATATAAGTTATCTTCAGAAAACCTTATATTGGAATGTTTATCTAATTTTATTATACAAATATAGTTTGCTGCTGGTTATGATGTAAATTGAAATTTATAAACAAACAAATTATATTAAGAAAAAACTTGTAACAAGTTTTCTTTTTATCACTTGAAGTTAGGTATTTTGTCTTTTTATGTAATCTATGGATTTTTAGAAAGAATATTGTTTGGTCTGCCATATAAAACAGAAAAATTCTAGAATGATATGATTACTTATTTTAAAATAACTGTCTTACGCAAAATTACTTAAGAGTCAATAAAAATTGCTTTTCACTGGTCAAAGTAATCTCATCATAAAGACTCAATACACTGGAGGGATTAATACTTTGTATATATAAAGAATATATATATAAGATTAGTACTTTGTATATATAAAGAATATATACACACACACAGAATACTTCCTTTGCACACTGGTGACCTTAGTTTGACAATGTTATAACTCTAAGCATAATTGCACCAATTATACTAAAAACACACTTTTTACCTGCATTAAGGAGCTGACATCTGGCACTTGTGTTTCTGTCAGTCCAGAAATACAGACTTTATGACTGCTATCTTCCCGAGCATGCAACCTAATGGTAATAAAAGGATAAGATCTTTAGTTTTAACAAGAATTTTAAAAAACTCATATGCATTAAATGCAATTTATATTTAGTCTGTAATAAAGTCAGTCCTGGAGGTTTTGTTTCTTGTAAGTGAATTGGGTGCTAACTTGAGAGAAGGTCTGTAGGAAAACTGAAAAATAGATTTTGTGTGAAGGATATCAATCAATCTTAATCCATTCAAGACTAAATTAAGACTCATTGACTTGGGGATAGGCAATAATACATCCTTATAATGAGTTCATGAGAAAAGAGGAGACATGCTTCTTTGTTGGATATATTTTGCTAATTTTCATATATTTACAGGTTAATTGGTCCACATTTGGAAGAATGCATCTTGTTTGCAGGAGGGCCATAAAAAGTAAGAAAAGAACAATCATTATTTGTTGTAAGTGTATGTGAATGACAAACAATGATGCAAGAATATTTACAAATGGAGCACAAAATTTGTATACAAGCAACAAAGTCAATACTGACATCTACAATAGAAATATTTAAAACTTACTCAGAATACAAACTTATGAAGAAATTCTACACAATCTAAGGTAGAATTTTTTGTTCTTCATTCAAATTAACTTTTGTTTTAGTTAAAAATTTCTAAGACTAAAGGATTCATGAAAGCAATCAAGGAAACACAAAAGTGAGATTGATTTTAATATTAAAATAGCAGTGTAAAATCCTCTTTCTCAACTTTGGTTCTAATTTTGACTCAGTATTGGTTCTTTGTTTTGTAAATGGTAGCATCAATATCCCTTTTAAGAATTTTCAGTTGAAAAATAAACATTAGCCATTTCTCAACAGAAAATAATCCAGTAATTTATCAAATATTATCAACTTACTCAAGCACACAAACATACATCACAAAAAAAAAATAGTTTTAATAGAAGTCTGTCTTACTGTATGTGTTTGTGTGTTGGCTGTAAACTTTGCTGTTTATATATTTATGAAGAAAAATTCAGTTTTTCTCATTTTATTTCCATGAATGATTATAAATAACTTTTTAATTCATCTGCCAGTTTAAAGAGGAGGTTTGCTTATTTCATCTGACATTTTAAGTCACTTACATCTCCATGGACAAATTTATTATAGTCTTGATTGTTTTAACAGCCATATTTTTATCATATACTTCTAATGCTTAATTTTCATTTTTGAATAAACTTTTTTTATCTGCGTTAATAAAGTATGTCTGTCTTGCAAAACACACATTGGACATTTAAGGTCAGTGTTTCTTGATGTACAAAAATATCCTTTATAGATTTTATTCATTTTTATCTCTAATGTGATATAGAATTATTATCATTTAATGTTTTCCTATTGTTTAATATTTTTCTTGTGTGTGTGTGGTCATAGTCAAATTATGTAGATATGGGAGGGCACAACAGTTACCAACACAAATAAATGGAATCAGGAAACTTAGTTCAAATTTTGATTAAGGCTGCTTCTGTCCTTTAAAAAGGCATAAATCCACTTCTCCCTGTATTCTATTCTGTTGCCAGATAACTTGACAAAGTGTCTTGACACTAGCATATCATGCTCATTGACAGAGAAGAGAGTAGGTGAGTGAACACCTCAGCAAACCATTCTCAGGTAGTAGCAGCATC
Organism: Acanthosepion lycidas; assembly: GCA_963932145.1. Taxonomy (NCBI): domain Eukaryota; kingdom Metazoa; phylum Mollusca; class Cephalopoda; order Sepiida; family Sepiidae; genus Acanthosepion; species Acanthosepion lycidas. The sequence goes on from OZ010581.1 coordinate 9,629,281, forward strand.
TTCCATGACAAGGGCCAATAATATAAAATATATTATAATAGATCACTGACATACTATACTTCATGTAAGTTGTATATTACAGTATATATTCCAATCATTTATGCTTTGAATTTAAGAGTTTAAAGAGATAAATTGTTATGTTGAAGCTTATGAATCATTCTTTCATTATATATCATTTTCCTTTTGAACAAACTTTCTTTCAGTTCTTATATTTCAAATGAAATTTGTATGTACAAGTCCTAACAAGAAAGCTGTTAATAACATTTACCACGTTCTCTGAGAAAAACACTAAGGTATCAGATTTATGTCACTAAAAATGTTAACAATATAATGGTGAGAAAAGGTGACAGGAGATAATAAATATTTATCTTAGATGACTTCTACCATTAAGCATTTTTCTTATCAAATCTGAGCTAAGTTCTGACAAAATAGATCATTTTTTTTTTTTTTTTTACATATTTTTAACATTTTTGCCAGAGTTTTACTAAATGAAGAACAAATGGATATAATACATTTTTATGTAACTTTCTAAATTAGGAACAAACAAAACATGCCCTGAATGTCATGTTTGGAGTACCTTATTTTATTCTAACTTTTTTCTGGCAAACAATTATACAATGTCTTTTTAAGTCATTATAATTCTTCTATTTTGTGATGCCTATAAATATATGAAATTTATAATTTATAAAAGTTAACATTTATTGTAAAGTTTGGCAATGTGATCCAAGATATTATTATGGCATTCATGTGGAGAATGTGCATATTGTACATTCAGCACAAATTTGTCCAAATAGGAAAGTAACATAGATAAATGCAACCCATGCATTTAAATTTACTCTTTACATCAGTAGCATGAAATGACCTAAGTACAGTTTCAAATTTGACATTTGTAAATAAAAACAAGTTAAAGATAATTCTTTAAAAAAAAATCAGGAATTAATTTAATACTGTATTTATTTTATAATAAAAATTCCTATTTTGTGAAATTTTTACTTTATTACTGTCTTAATGTTGCTTTGCTTTTGACTTGTATTATATATATATATATATATATATATATATATATATATATATATATGAGGGAGAGAGATATTTTTTTGCCCTATTCTTTTTTCTTTTCTTCCCCTTATTATTATTGTTAATTAAGAATTTTGTTACTTCCAATTATTGAGAATTATTGAGAACTTTGTCGATTACACTTAACTATGCCTGCTTATTCTACAGGTTACAAGCCCAGCTACAGGTTCTGTTTTAATGGCATGGAATCTAAATATGAATTATATGAAGTAAAATTTTTAAATTTATAATTTTAAAATTTCTAATATATCTAACAATTCCTTAATTCCAATTGAAGAAAAGACAACATTATTTCCCAAATATTTGAAGAATAATCCTTGTGGGGAGGAAAAACTATGAAGTGAAGTTACACAGACAACCTAACCAACAATATGGAAAAGAATCCCAGTGGAGAAACATCTAATGGAAGATATCCCCAGCAGGGTGTGAAAAATGCATGAATCCTTAAAAAATTATGTTGTTAAAAATTTGGATGGTATGATAAGTCCCACTATAGACTTTTCTGTTCTGTACAATATATATCCAATACTTATATTGAAGATATTACTTCAAATGATTGTATAAAATGACATGAGGTGGAATGTGAAATAAATGCTCTAAAAATGAATGATACATATGAATTAGCTACATTCCAGAAAGGTAACACTCATGTTGATGGATTTACACCATTAGAAATAATAAGAATAGCAACAAACAATACAAGGTTTGGTTTGTTGCAAAAGGTTACTCCCAAATCCCCAAAATAGATTATAAACTTTTTCTCCTACTATACATTTATCATCTGTAAGGACTTTAATGCAATTAGCAATTCAACACAATTTATCTATCCACCAAATGAATGTAAAACTGTCATATAGGAAGAAAATGAGAAACTACCAACACCAAGGTTCAAGCATGACCCTCTGGACTTATAAATACATGTTTTCCACCAGGTGTATAAATAGGGGTGTCAGGCTACTGACTAGAGTGATTATTGAGTGACTATTAAGTGGCACTATCCAGTTGAATTAGTGTGAATTATTGTGTGTTGATGATTTAGGTTTTGCTTTAGGATATACCTAACATTAAGCCGAGCCGCACTACTAACAAGGTATTCACTGAAATGGTTAATTATGTTTGGTTGATTTTTACTTCTTTGTTCTTGTTAAGTATTTATTTGCGGTTGTAATTAAATACTGTTTTATTTTAACATTGAAGTCTTGAGTTATACTTAATTATTAACGGCCACCATACATCACAAAAGTGGCAAAGAGAAATTCATGTAAAACTCACACAAGAAGAAAAAAAACATCTTAACAGGATATTCAGTGAATATTTACCACTTCAGAAAAGTGATGACTCATGGAACTATGAATTTCTCAGAACTACAAATAAATAACCTAGTGAGAATATTAAAAAATCAATTCAGCGGACTACAGAAAAATGGAAGAATTAAAGTCTGTTATGGTTCAAATGTTGGAACAACAATTGCAACAACAGCAACAACAAGAGAAATGACCAATGCCAATTGCCAAACAAATGTTTAACTAAATCTCTTCTTTATCTTTGTGCTATCTCTACAATAGAGAATCCGATGGTTGAAAAATTCTGTATTGGTAGTACTAAGAATTCTTTCAAGAATATTGGTATCAATATATCTTGTCCTTCACCAATAGTACTTACAGAAATAATACATCAATTTTTAAATATTGTTGGAGTTTAAAAGATAATAAGACTCCTAAGATGAAATGGAAAATTTTAAAAATGGTAAGGACATATAGATCTTTATATGAACACTGTTTTCTGTGCTTACATGAAAAATTGGAAATTATCCGATACAATAAAAATTCCTTACTAAATCAAATAGATGAATTAACGGTAAACTGTAAATATAGTTTACCTTTTACCTTACAATTTAGTTAAACTTTGGAATTTGATTATGCTTTTTCTTATATTTTAGTTGTACTGCATTGCATGCCTTATCTTTCTATTTGTAAGATTAATTTGGATTTAATATAATTTTGTATTAATCTTCTGGTAGTATTAGTAAAATCTTTTACAGGTGTATTGGCATTTGGTTGGCATTTTTGACATTTTACATTGATTGGTTAGTGTTATTAACATCTTATATGAAGAATCTTTATTCAACAGTTGAATATTAATCTACCAAATAATTCTATATATTTAAATTATTTACTAATTTCTTAAAGAAGCTATTTATCAACTATAAAAAATATTTATGTAGGAAATTCACAAAGAATAGAACTTGTTTTTGTTAAATTGTTTTGTTAAAGTACTTCTCCACCCCATTTTTATCTTTTAGGAAATAGCATTGTCTAGTTTGTATAATTTATGTAACCATTTGCATCCACTTACACTTAAGTTTATGTCTGGCTGCCAATCTACGAGTCTTGACCCATTCATAAAAAATAATTTTTTAATTTTTGTTTCTTGGATTAGTTAAATTTAACATAGGTCATATTTGAGTGGTTGATCAGAGTAAAGCCCACAAACCTTATAACCCCGCACTTTTTTCTTTTTTTTGTAAAAAGAGGTTGTATTTTGTTTTTAAATCTAAATAAATTGTTCACTTACCAGTAAGCATCAAAAAACAATTGCAATTGTGTAGTGATTTTGACATTTTCAGTGTAATATCCTAATATATATATATATAAAATATTATATATATTAAAAAGAAGAGAGAAACTGCAAACGTTTTTGGTTGTAATGTGGATTTTTTTTAAAATATTATGCTTTATTTTCTATAATTTTGCTACACATGTTTCTGGTCTCACGACCGTCATCAGACAAAGGATAGAGATTTCCACATATTATTAAAAATAATTAATTTTTTTCTTTATGTTTTTCAATGTTAAATATTCTCAATATAGGACATTCTCTTTTTTTGTGTTAGTGATCCAAACGTCTTTCTTGAACTATATATATATAATATTTTATTAGCAATGTAATATGTTTTTATTATATTCTATTGTAATAAAAATATTATAATATTTTGCCCTACTTACTATTGAGCACTTTTTTAAAAAAAGTAAATGCTGCAAACTGTGGACTTTTACTCCGTCTGTTCTCTCTTATTTGTGTGTGTGTGTATATATATAAGAATGGCAATTTATTAAGCACAGCTTAGATGTGGGACAAGGCTGAAAGTATGAAGCACCCAGCAAGGATTGAACTCACTACTCAGTTGTAGGAATATCTGATAAAAATCTCTCCTCTCAAAATTTATAGACAAATCCTACAAATGCATGCTGGGATTTCTTCTGAACCAATAAAAAATGGACAATTCTACAACAGAATCCACTTCTAAAATGGTAAAAAAAATTGATATTGCTCTATTTTTGCAAATCTCAAGTGTAGAGGAAAGACTAATGAATGCTGATCAACAAAAATTAGATGCCAAAATTTTTTCTGGATTTATATAAAAGACCATTTTCCCTCACTAGTACCCAATTAACAAGAGCATTGGTATCACCATGCAAATTCCCTGCCTATAAGCAAACAGCTCCACATCTGCAGTTTCTCTCACCTCTTTTTGCCATTGAGCAGATCAAACAGCTGGCCACAGTAAATTTCATAATAACTCAACCAAACATGGAAGCCACTGCCATAACTTTCACTCTCAATAATGGAGAAAATGTCTTCAGCTGCCAATAGATACAGTCCAGGAATGTCTCCAGATCCCATCATTGTAAATGTTTTACCTGCCCCTGTCTGGCCATAAGCAAAAATGGTTGCCTGACCCCTATAAGAAAAAGAAAAAGAAGTCAGCATCATTTTTCAGTTATGAAATAATTTAATCTGGATGCAATTCAAGACACAAAAAACTTTATGAATTTATATATATATATATATATATGTGTGTGTGTGTGGAAACTGATAAACACATTGCCAAAATAGCAGCAGTGATGCACAAATTGAGCAAGAGAGTATGAAACAACAGCCATCTGACCTTGTGCACCAAACTAAAGTTATTCCAGGTATGTGATCTTAGAACTCCACTTTATAGCAGCGAAACCTGGATAACATATATCTGGTAGGAAAAATGCCTCAAAAGCTTCCATCTCTGTTACCTAAAACATATCCTTGGCATCACATGGAGAAAAAAAAGTTACCAACACTGTTGTGCAAACAGACAACTGCATCTTCTCTTGTGTCAACATCATCTTTGATGGCTGGGCCATATACATCATATGAATGACAGTTGTATGCCAAAAGATATCATGTATGGTGAGCTGGTCATGGGACACCATCTGGTAGACACCCCACATTACATTTCAAGGACATTTGCAAGAGAGACCAGAAATGCACAGGCATCAACTCTAGTAGCTGAAAACCATTATCTCACAAGATAAATGGATGCCCACGTTTTCTCTCTTTCTCACACATATATATATATATATATATATATATATATATATATATATATATATATATATGTGTGTGTGTGTGTAAACATATTATAAAATTTTAAAATATACACAAGTTAAAATTTTGTATCTTAAAGTTAAGAAAATTAATGACAAACTATAAAAAACTTTGTGCAATGTGTTTTGTGCTTAGTACTTCAGATTAAAGTCATGTTTTTGCTGATGTATATTGGTTACAATTATGCCTAAATAGCAAACACTGAAAATATTGGAATGCTGAAATTTTGAACTTTAAAATTTTTTTCCTTAATGTGTCTGTATATATAGTCTAGCTAATTTTGTTTAGTTTCTTTTTGTTTTTATCACTTTTATTATAAAGTATCCCACATTGTGATAATGGAAGAGCTGCCAAGAAAGAAAAAAAATTCCATTTTGTCATTAATTTTTCTAACATTGTTGTGGTATATAAAAATTTATATATGATTTTCTCCTATATCTTAAAGTGTAATGCTGATCCAGCTATCTTACATCATATTTTTCTATCATTTTTCAAAAATGTTTTTTAAAGAAATGACAATAATATAATTTTTTCAAAGTGTATATTTAATCTTTCTGAGACAAATTCTTTAAATTTTAAGATAATAAAGAACCAATATCAATCAAGTTAATTATGAGTCATGATAAGAAACTAAACAAACAAAAGAAATTCAGATAAACAAAAGACAAGTCAAAAATTAATAATAATAATCAAAACTTATTTTACTCATATATGAGGTTGAATAATGAAATTAAAAATAAATGATAATATCAAAGAAATTATTTCATATTTTCTATTCTCTTTATAAAATGTTATCTCCTATATTCTCAAAAAAATGATGAATATGTTTAATGATTATAAATAATATATAATCTTAATATGATGAATGAAAAAGTTACTATAAATACTAATATTATATGATGTAAGCAATACTAAAAAAAATAAATATTATGTGCATGCATACATAAGGAGATGCTGAAAAGTTCTTAGCCTGACCAAGAAAGGATTCTCCATGAAAATTCTAGTATTTGGTCATATTTTATAAAGAGGGTCCAGCCAAGAATTTTTCAGCACCACCTTGTTGATTTCCTAGATAATATCAAAGATAAAATGATTGAAAGTGTCATTGTCATTAGAAATATAATTTTATTTAGAGAAATAAATAAAACAATTTATTCCTCAATAAAAGTGTGAACCAAATTTGAACCACACTGTAAGTTAGGCCTGCACAATTTTAAAAAATGTGAAGGGCCACATTGCAGAAAATTGGCTGTGGGTTGCAAGAGTGAATACTTGAGTGAGTAAATTACTGAGTAATATGATTGATACAAAGAGATACAGAGAGAGAAGGAGATGATGTGAAAATTCTTTGTTTTTGCTTTTCTATGAAGAGTTAAAAGAATTAATTAAATACAAAGACATTGAAATATTGGTTGAATAAAGTCAGACTTCCACAAAACTGAATTTTTTGCATGTGGTCAGTTGCCAAATTTATTCTTATGAACACAAAAAAAATAGTCTATTTTGAAACCTCTTGTGGGCCACATATGGCCTGAGGGCTGTATTTTCTGATGTAAACAATATGAGAGAACCAGGATCTGTTTTACAGTTCATATTCTGAAGCAATCAAATAATGCAAATCTCTTCACTCCCTCAAAAAAAGGAAAAGAATTTAAAATGATAGTTCGTTATATTTCATGCCATGTTAGATAACTTTCTCACTCAAAAACTCTTGATTTTCCTATCAACTTGCAGCAATGTTTTTCTCTTTGCCTTTTGAGTCATATTTCTACATATACACCTTCACAAACAAGTGTATGTGTGTGTGTTGTGATGATCTATAAAACTAACCATGTAAATTTCCATTTGAACCTTTAATCAGATTTGCATAAATACTTATGCAAAAACAATGAGCAATAAAATTTGCAATTATTTTTCTAAAAAACAAATTAAAATTTATATTTTGTTTGAAACAGAAAAGAACATGGCAATATTTTCAAAAGAAAACATTCCTGTAGACAAGAAGGAAGTGTAATTTTATAATTCTGACAATAGACTACTTATTATTAACAGGAAAGTGTGTGTGTACACAATGTGGTTAATAAAAACATTAACAAATATTGATAATTAATTAAATGAGTCTTTTTTTATATCTACAGAATTACATGACAGAAATATCCTGAGTGCAATCCTAAGTGCAATCCAGATGTCTTAGTTATTTTCCTCCATTTATAGTTTCAATTTGAATAGCAGTGAATGCTGGACAATCTCCTCACAGATGAAGAAGAAACTTGAAGTGACAGAGATGACAAATACTCAGAATACTATAAACTGAACATGTGAGTAATGAGAGAGTTTTTAAAGAGAAAAAAAACTACAAGGAACCTGATACTTACAATCAGAAAGAGAAAGTTGAAATTTCTGGGATGAATTATAAGGAAAGAGGGTCTACAGAATTTAACACTCACAGGATATAAAGAAGATAAGAGCAGTACAGGGAAACAATGAGTAATGTATTTAATGAGTTTTACTAAATGGATGGCAAAACAAAGATATAGAGGAATAGTAAAGGAGCAAAAAATTACTTAGAACAACAAAAGACAGGAAAGTTGTAGAGAATCAAGATCACTCATGTTCTGAAAAGAAGAATACATATGTCAACTCAGTTCCTGGTGTATCTGTTGTACTATTCAATACATCAATCATTTCTAAATTGAAGATAATATGGAAGCCTGAATGCTGAGGTTCTTAATATGAAAATACTCTTTATCCAAGAGAATTATTAAGACTACATTATTGTTCTAGATTATGTCAAATTTTATTATGCACATCAATGTTTCCACAATAAAATTGGTATTATCCAACTGATATTGGTAAGATTTTGGGAATTTGATTAATACAGTATCCGACAGACTTGAATGAATTATTTTATTATTTTACATAATAATATGGACTCCTTGACATTTCTATAACCTTTTTCAGTCTTTCATTCACTGTTTTAATAACTTTTCTACTGTTTCAACTTGAACATTACTTGCACCAAATGTCTTTGTTCCAATATTGTTTACCATTCTTATATACATCATTTCTCATGAAGGATCATAAATTTTCTATTGAATTAATATCTGGAAAGGCTGCAGACCATTCCATTAATTTGATATCTTTGAAACCTTTTTAGATATGGTGACAAATAGTACGCTTTACATAATGTAAAGGAACATTATTTTGTATATATATCCTCTTTAGCTTAAAGCTTTTTGGTTTTAATGTGTACTACTCAAAAAACATCTGGTCCAAGAACTTACAATAATTCTCTGCATTTTTCTTCATACCATTAAGGGGATCTATAATTTTAATGTCTAAATTACTAGCCCAAAATATTACTCAAACCTAAAACTCTGGTCTTCTAAATTTTGTTGGTTGACTATTTCCACTATAGACCCAATTTTTAACCCAGACATCAGGGCCATCCAATATAACTCTACATTAATCATTAAAAATGCTGTTAAGAAATCAGTTTTCACATACTTCTTCACCCAATTTAAATGTTTCTTTTTGTGATATTCACTTAAAAGTAGTAGTTTGGTTGCATTCATTTTTTTAAAGTTTTTTCGTTTTTTTCTCATCTTTACATTTACACCATCAGCTTCTTTAAATATTTTCTCAGCAATTCACTTTTTTTACGCCATTCCCCTTTTATTTTTTCTCAAATCCCTTTTTGTGACATTCTTAAAACTGATTGTTTTCTTATTTTTATCTTAACAATGTTTGTTTTTCTTTCTCTTTATTGTTCTATGATCGCAGTTCAACTTATTCACAATTCTAACCCTGCCTTCTTGTCAATCAGTAACTTTACAATACCTTGTTTCTCATTTCAGGTTATATCTTTCTTATGATGCATGACAATCTTTATATATTTGAAAATAAAAACATAATAACTATACTATTATATACATTTATTTACAATATGATAAACAACCTATGACTTGCATAAGAACTACAATGAAACTGATACTTACAATCAGAAAGAGAAAGTTGAAATTTCTGGGGTGAATTATAAGAAAAGAAGGTCACACCACTAAATAAAGTCACAAAATATTTTGAATAAAAAGAGATTTTTTAAAGTAAAATTGACATGGTAGATTTATCATATAATCATATCCTGAAAAGTGTAACAATATTGATTGGTTAATAAATTTTAATTAATTTTATTGTGAAAATATTGATCTGCATAATAAAATAAAATAAGAGTGTATGTATATTTAGAACAATCTTATAGGCAGATATAAAGCATAAGCCTTCTATGCAGGTAGCTATATGAGTTGGGAGTTCTAAGAAAGTAAATGATATCAATGATTACTTATTATCACAATGATGAAAACTGAAAGATCCTTGTCATGCCAGAGTAAGATCATTGCATAAAATATCATTAAAGAGAGTTGAAAAAAATGTTGGCAACTATAAATATTCATTCAGTAACACAATGTTTGCACTGCACATGACTCATTCATCTTAAAAACAAACCAAAGAAGAAGGCTATATTTTAATGATGCTAATGTGATGACAAAATAATTGGAGAACTACTTGCTTTTCAAATACCCATTCAACCAATGGCTTGGCTGCTTGTAAATACACTTCTTCATTGCTGTAGTGTTCTCCAAATGCATCATCAAAGTAAAACTTGTGCTGAAATAAAAGTAAAACTTTTTGCTCAACTTACCAAATAAAATTTCAAGATTCAAAACTGACAGAAATACTGAACTTAGGAAAATTATAAATCATTTTTTACTCATCATCCCTGAGAGCTGGCTCAACATCAGAAAATGGATGTTATTTTAAAAACAATTACCAACTTTGCTTATATTCATACCAATCAAGAAAAAAATTTGATCATAAGTTTTTATTTCTGTCCTTTTTAATGTCAATAACAAATTGGTGAAATTCTTCCTTTTGTTCCATACAAGGGACTTGTTCTCTTTCAAAAGGTTTTGTTTCCAGTCAAATCTAGAAATTAATCTCCAATGCTACATAATCAAAATATCTAAACAAGACAAAGGTATGTGTTACCATAACACAATGGTCAGCAAGCCAGTCATGCAGATCATTACTAATGAATTAAGTCTAATCAGGAGTACACATCTCACACTTATGGTCTTATTCAATACTAAGCTTTGTAAATATCAATATCTCATACAGTTTTTCCAGGTATAAACTAAATTTCTTGAAGATGTTAAGTTTTTTCAATCTTTAGC
>OZ010581.1:9645013-9822513 GCA_963932145.1 Acanthosepion lycidas
TCTCTTTCTCATAATAAAAATTCTAAAACTGGTAAGTTATTTTTTCATGAAATTTTATATATATAAAACTTTATTAGAAGCTGCCTGATATTTTTTTATTCAACATTTTAAGGCCTGAAAATCAGAAGTGAAACTTGAGAATAAAAGAATTTAATTTCCCATCAAATATTTTCAGCATAACAAACAGATCCTTACACATTTCTTTTTTCATTACAATTTTTGACTGCAGTTAAATTTTTTCAGGTACGAATGTACATGAGAGGATTAATTTTTTCAACAGTTAAAACTGATCTCACAAACAAGTTTATATTATAAAGATAGACAAGAGAAGTAGACAGGTTGTTGCTAATAAGCAAAAATAGTTTAGTTAGGAGAGTGTTAAACAGAAGATCTAAAGGTTCTTATGTTAAATTCCAGGCTTTGGAATCAGCATGATTTTTAGTCAGTCAAGTTTGAAATCCCTTTCTAAAATTAATTAACTTCTAAATAACTAGCATATACCAACTGAATCAGTCAGACAAACAGACAAATGAGTAATTATAAACTAGGTAGATAAATAGATATTCACACTATTTCACAAGGATATAAATGTACAGATTGTATAATGGCAACTTGAAAATTAAGATTTGATATATTGTTTTATAACTGTACATGAATATTTGCATTGACTGGGGCTGGTGATAAACTCACTACTATCTTAACTAACAAAGTACCACAAGAAAAATGTTCATGTGACCAACAAAATTACGCATTGATGTTAAAAATAATGAATTCCAAAGGTGTTGACCATCACAAACAAAAATATGAAATCAGAGAGCAGAGTTTGAATTCAAATTGTGTACATTATATTGACTTACGTGCAAATACCCTTAGGAAAGGTATGAATCCATATCTTCCTCTCCCAGTTATGGGGTGAATAGCAGAACAGACTGGGCCCTATAACCTTGATTGGCAACCAGTCTACTGCAGAAAGAAGTGGAAACCTAATGCAGGAAAATCTTCTGCCTAGTCAGTCATGAATCGAAAGAGACATGATCACCAAGCATGTATCACATATGGCACTTGACTTTTGACTGACTCTCTATATGTACCATGTCGTTTTAGCATATACATAATCATGGTTCTCCACAACTTCATCAGTATAATTTTATTACATCAGCATTCTATACTACATTAGTTTCAATCTATAAAAATGCCCTTATAATTTTTTTAAATTATAAGATACAAAAATTAACAAAATAGCATAGGAATTTATAAGCAAAATGTGCTATAATTCTTTGTGCTTCATCTAAAACACACCAAACAAAATTTAATTTGCATACTTTATCAAAACTATCAATTATTGTAATAATTTTTAAACTTGCTTTTGTCTTAAAAGATTCTTGCTTAGTTTTTATTTGAAACTGAGTTGTAATATTTTATCTTTATTTGTTGCAGAAAAAAATCATAGATGTTATTTTTATGAAGCTCTTTATATTTCCTTTTTGTTCTTTAGGGCTGAAAATTAATTTGGCACTTTTCATTTAATAACTTATTTTAGATGAACCCTAACCCTATATAGAAACTCTGAAGCAGATTGATCATGTTTGTATAGAATAATTTAAATTTTAAGATTAATATTTATTAAAAAAATCTACATAGCTGTTTAAAATTGCACAACTCCTCACTTGCATTATATATGTAGTCATATAACTGAAAAGTGCCATTAATTTTTCCTAATCTTCATATCCATTTTAATAATAGCAATAAAAGTATTTCCGAGATTTTGAAATAAACATCAAAAGCAAAAATTAAATCTCATGTTTTTCCTTAAATCAAGGAGACTGGTACAGTCAATGGAGAATAACAAGTATTTAGAAAGGATAAAATCACAGTAGGTAGAGTAAAGTTGTTCGTTATGTTAACTTTCAAATGATTGAGACCATTCACAATTCAGTTAGGAATGTTTAAAATAAAGAATATTGTCAAAATTTAAACAGTAGCCATAATCAGAAAATTCCTCATTCTGATTTCTTGTCAAAGGAATACAGAAGTATAATTGTATCATGACAATTATTTTTTACCGTCATATACAACACTACATTGCACTTATAAATGAATTCCTGAAAATAATGTTACTGATAGTTACGCACATAAGTTACTTGATTCATAGCTTCAAATACACAAGACATATACATAACCAACTGAATTTTAATAGAGTTGACTTAATAAAAAATAAGCCACTACACTACACTGTAAATAATTTTCACTTGTAAACCTTTTTAAATTTAAAGTAAAAAGTAAAAACAATTCATTTTCTACAAGAAAAGAAATCTGCTACAAACTCAAGTAGTCTACCAGTCACAACGACAAACACAGATTCCAGAATCTTATTTGTAGTCATCATATTGATTGTAACACAATAAATCCGAATATAGAATAAGTTAACCTTTGTTATTGCCTGTAAGAAACTAAAAAATCAAAAGACAATACAATCGAACAATCCATAAAGCAATAGACTATTTTTAAAACGTAGAGGATTTTTTTTTTTATGTTCATACATGACGACAGATAATCAAACAAAGCACACAGAACAAATAATATGATTATCAAGTTTTATTATTTAAATACAAGAAAATCACTATTTCAGATAAAAAAAAAAAAAAAAATCGACAGTTCCTTAAAAATCTTGATAGGTTACTTTTCTAGTGCGGCACTGAGATTCAAAGCAATGAACAATGCATATCGATTACCATTTTTTTATTTTAACTGTTTAATTGAATAGCTAGTATTTTAATTTTAGAAGCCATTCACGAAAAATAATAATTAAATAACAGCATTAAAAAAAAACTTGCTTAATAATAAAATCAATAATATTTGAAGAAATAAACAAAACATGAATTGCAGTCATTGCATTGCGTGTGTCAGATTTACATTTAGTGTTAAAAATCTAAATTAAATAATTTATGAATATTAAAAGAAATCATGAAATCTGAAAAAAAGATAGCAGCATAATTTTACAGTGTAATTGTTCATAGTGTAAACTTACACAGTGTAATTTATTTCATTTTTCATATTGTAAACTGCTTGATTTTTCAAAAAATTAAATACACTAAACTTACACTAATACATTATAAAAAATTACACTGTAAAACAGTGTAATTTTTCATAATGTAGTGTAAGTTTCTACACTCAACAGTGTATTTAATTTTTCGTAATGTAGTCTAAATTTACACTAAATTATGAAAAATTAAATATATTTTTGAAAAATCAAGCAGTTGGTTCAAACTTTTAAATACTGAATGAAAAAATACTGATCGATTATCCCTTCAAAACTCAACCCTTTTTTTTACTTACTCAACTTATTTAATAAAAAAAATATATTTAGAAAAAAGAAGGTATCTGAATCTGATTATCGTTTTTTTTTTTTTCCTTTTTTTTTAGTAAACTTTTTTTTTGAAAGATCGGAATCCTTTAACTAAAAAGTTAAGCCACAGTGAAAATAAAGAGTAAAAATAAATAAAAATTAATTTATTTTCAACGTAACTGATATTTGTTTTTAAAAACGAATGTTAAACATGAAAGGATAAAAAATTTGTTGTTTTTCTTTTTCTTTGTTAAATTTTAGAATTGTAGGCCATTGGCATAATTGTTAAAAAAAAAAAAAAAAGATCATACTGAATTTATTGAATTAGTTATTGATATTTTGTCTATACCTGAAAATAATACAATAAACAGAGAAATAATCTTAATGTTAAATGTTTTCTTACCTAACCCACTTGCTTGAAGCTGTTAACAAAGAAATGTTTTATGCGGAGAAAAACTTTTTAAAAACAAAATAAAACATTTTCGCTTTCATTTTTTTTAATTTTAGAATTTTATAAACTGGTATTTTCTACGATAAATGTGTGAAAAAGTTAATTTTACTCTTTTTTACATTAATATTCTCCCTTCACTTTTAAACCCTGTGAAAAAAAGCATTTGGAAAGGTAAAGTGTTAAATTAATATTAGCAATAACAATTGTTGAAACATACCAAAATAGAAACAGTAATCACGAAAAAGACTGCAAACTATTAAGTCAGGTCCTTTTGATTATGGCTGCATCAAATTCTGACCAATTGCTGAGAGATATACCACGAAAACTGGAGAAATCCGCAAAATAATATCTTCTTTAACTTAAAAGAAGAGACGTACGCCATCATGTTGTTAGGGTGAAGTTTCCCTAACAACGGCCGTTACTAAATTTATATATCACAAAAATAATGACTTAGCAAAACTACTATAGTTTCTGTGAGTGTATGTATTAACTATTTGATAATTCCTGTAAAACCATTAAGTCTTGTAAGTATTACAAACATGTCATCATCAATTTAGAAGAAAAGATCATAACAAATAATAAATATTGCCATACCAACGACAACAACGCAGCCGCCATGTTGTTTACTGGTAGCTTCGGATTTAAACGTAAACAGTAAGATAAATCACCGAATTCTGTAAAAGTTTAGGCTTATAAAATCTCTGTTTATTTTTAAATTATACATATTTATATTTTGCCTTATAAGAAAGCGTTTTTATTTTTACGTATCGGCGAAAACTAGAAAACAATCGCCTAACGCTCAAGATCTCGCGAGACTTGGCGAATTATATAGTTGCCATATTGAAAACAAGCATTGTGCAGTATTAATTTTGACTTAGTTGTGCCTACGAAAATGGCTGGATTAACGCAGTTTTTACCTCAGCCATCACAGCGAGTGTACGATCGCGAAGATGAAGAAGAAGAACGACAAAGGCATTATATGCAACAAATATCTGTGAAAAGCGTGCGTTCAGCTCCTCCGTACGGACACAGGAAAGGTTGGATACCACGTACACAAGAGGATTACGGAGATGGCGGGGCTTTCCCGGAAGTTCATGTGGCTCAGTATCCCCTAGGTATGGGCCTTAAAAAATCTAATTCGAACTCTTTAGCCGTACAGCTAGATTCCCAGGGGAAAATAAAATATGATGCAATCGCAAGACAAGGACACGGGAAAGACAAAGTTGTGCACTCCAAATTTCAAGATCTTGTACCAAAATTAATCGACGATGAAGACCCAGAGTTGGAACGACCAAATGAAGAAAAAACTAAGGAGACTACAGAAAAAACACGACAGGCCCTCGAAAAGATCGTGTCTAGTAAAATGTCTGCTGCAATGCCTGTGCGACATGCAGATAAACTGGCTCCTGCTCAATATATCCGCTACACACCATCTCAACAGGGTGTATCTTATAATTCTGGAGCAAAACAAAGGATTATTCGGATGGTCGACGTACAAAAAGACCCAATGGAACCAGCACGATTCAAAGTAAACAAGAAAATCCCCCGCGGTCCTCCTTCCCCACCCGCACCTGTCCTGCATTCACCAAATAGAAAAGTGACAGTCAAAGAACAACAAGAATGGAAAATTCCTCCCTGTATCTCGAACTGGAAGAACGCCAAAGGATATACAATTCCTCTGGACAAACGTCTGGCAGCTGACGGTCGTGGACTCCAAGGGGTACACATCAATGAAAATTTTGCAAAACTGGCAGAAGCTCTGTACATTGCTGACAGAAAAGCGCGTGAGGCTGTTGAAATGAGAGCTCAGATTGAGAAAAAGATGGCCCAGAAGGAGAAAGAAAAGAAAGAGGGTAACCTGAGATTGTTAGCTCAAAAAGCCCGTGAGGAACGGGTTGGCATTCGTCGTGAGGAGAAAGATGAAGAAGTGGCTGAAAGAGATGAACTTCGAAAAGATCGGTCTAAAGACCGACAACGTGAGAAAAACCTTGCTCGGGCAGCACCAAACAAAAGATCCCGACTTCAGCATGAACGAGAACGAGATGTTAGTGAAATAATTGCCCTAAATCTTCCAAATACAGGTGTAGCCAATTCACAAGAAGTACAGTTTGATCAGAGATTGTTCAACCGTTCGAAAGGTATGGACAGTGGTTTTGGTGATGACGAGGTCTACAATGTCTATGACAAACCCTGGCGCCAAGATCGCACTATTGCTGATTCTATCTACCGACCCTCCAAAAATGCCGATAAAGATATGTATGGTGATGATCTTGAGACAATCATGAAGACCAAGAGATTTGAAGCAGAGAAGGGCTTTGCAGGAACAGACAAGTCCCGCAAACGCGATGGACCTGTCCAGTTTGAGGAAGATCCTGATCCTTTCGGTTTGGATAAATTCTTGACAGAAGCCAAACATGGCGGACAGAAACGTTCAACTCATGTGGAGTCTCGATCCAGTAACAAAGAATATGAACCTAGTCGCAGCAAACAAAGAAGGCGGGAATAATAAACCCGTAGAGATTGGACCAAGGTTGAAATTGGCTTGCAAACAGACATTGATGGTCAGTTATATTTCTTGAGAAGTGAGCAACTCTTGTGTTATCCTGGCAATAGCTGACTGACACAATTTTGATATTTCCTTATGAACTTTATAATTGTTTTCTTTTGCAGCCAAATGTTGCCTCATCATATAGTCAAACTGTACAGTATAAACTTAAACTTCAGTAGACATTGTCTACTTTCAACTTTTTCATTTGTGTATATTATTTTAATGAAATTTTTTTCTCATTGTGTTTGCATTTGTTGACAGTCTTTTCTTTTTGTTTTACATGTGATTATTTTGATTGCTATTCTTCATGTCCTTGTATTTGCTTATATATTGGAATTGTTTTTCAATAAGATTTCATTCAGAGATGTTTATTTTTGTAAAGTTTTACTTTAGCACAGAGTTAACTATAAAAAATAAATTTATATTGAAATGTTTTCTATCAGATTTTTATAAGATTTTAACACTCTCCAATAACATACAATTCAAATAGCAAAACAAACCAAAATGAAGTCTTCAAGTTTTACAGAATTAACTTTATAAATTGTGTAGATCCATTGTTCATTTCACAACAGACATCAAAATAGTTGTATACAACTACTTTTACTGCTGTGTCCAGTATTTTTACTGTTAATATGAATTTTTCTACTGTGTAGAAAAATTCCCTTGTTGTTTTACACTGTGATATTACCTGAAAACTAGCAGTTCATACATATAAAAAACAAATTATTTTGCATTTATTTGATATATCTTTATTTTGTAGATATTTCTTTTTAGGTAATATCTTCTTTATAATATTTTTTTAATGTTGACTTTCATATAAGTCAACTTTTGAATGTTTTTCAGTTTTATATTCATGCTTTTGGAAGTAACTTTCAACTTATTTAAATGATAATTCAGAACCCAACTTTGACAAATATACAAAACAAAAGTGTGTTCAAAATAATAAGCAAGTTATGCAGTGTTTTTCTTTATTTCTTTGTACCAAAAACTTACTTTCCAATTTCTAATATCAATATTATTAATAGTCAGACAAAGGACATACTATGAATTGGTCCGATTCTCTCCTCTTCTGATTCTTCTTGATTTTGAGATGAATACAGTGTCAACGAGTACAATAGTCATTTGACTAAATTTTATTTTTTAGTCTTAGACTAAATCTCAGCATTTGTTAATTGTCATTGTTTGAAATGCAAAAAGGTTAAAGAAAAGATTCCACTTTCCCTCACTCACTCAATATTTTCTGCAGTTATGGAGTGGAAAATATATATGCTTACCAATTATTTCAGCAATAAACTCTCTTCTTTACTCTTACTACACTTAACAAAATCAAACATTTAGAGTAATAAGTATTGATTTGAATTAAGTGAAAATCCATGAGTCTACTGTATGATTAATGAGACTTTGATTTGGAGTAATGGTTTACAAGCTAGTCAAGCAGATCATTATTTTCATTTTTTTTTCTTTATTAGATGAAGCATTTTGAATAGTATTTATTTCGTCATGATTTTTTTAATTACATTTTGTCACAGTTTTACTCAGGCTGCCAAAATACAACAGATTGGAAATAACAATAAGTTATTGCTGAAGTCTGAACTCAAATCCCTTTTGCCTTTGAGTAGGTCTGGTAAATGGCTGATTACTTTAATCTCTCAACTATGAAAACTTGCTGACTTTTACAGAAAACCAAATCTAAACTCTAACTCGCCATTCCATGACCTTTATCAGGACCATACTTGTTTTTATTTTAATCTCAATTGCCTTTTTTATGAGATAAAGCATTGTCAACCAACCATTATTCTTAATGTCTTTTAAAAATTAATCATTTATTCCTCTTGTAGTTTCATAAAGCAGTTCCTGGTATATAATAACCTCTCTTTATATAGAATTATTTATTTTTCTAAGCCATATTTCCAATGTTGAATTAAGATATTGTTTTTATCCAAATATTGTAATATCTGGATCCTGTAACTAATTCATAATAACAACTAAGTTCATTAACAGACAAAATGTTTTCTATAGCAAGTTACGGTAAAATACTCTAATATAGTTTCTTTGATCTAGCTAATTGAACTTAAAAATTAATCTGAAAGAAACTAATATTGTAAACTATTGCTTATGCGCATAATTCTGAATACTCCATGGAAAAGTTTCTTCCCAAGTGCCACTACTTTGCGAAAGAAACTCCCAAGAGGATGCTTCCCAAAGTACCACAATCTTGACCACTTCATCCAGGGTTAGCCACATCTTACATGTCTTCATAATCTACAGTTTTTACCTCCACCTCTTACGTCCATAAAACAAGCTAATTTAGTAACCCTGTACTTTTAATGGCTCTTGGGTCTTTTTTGGGGTGAAGAGTAATAAAAAAAAAAAAGACACTGACAGAAATTATTGATTCTGTCTATATCTCTAAGATGAGGTATTATCATTACTAACATTATTTACATTATTTGGACTGTTATCCTCATCCTCATTCACAACGTTTCAGCCATTGTACTCTCCAGCCTTCTTCGGGACACATGGCACCAGTGTATAAAGACATTGGTTACATCCAGTGACTAGACCCAAAGAGTTGTTTTCAATACCAGGCCACAGCAGTGATGAGCCAAAAAATTTGGAGAGTTTAGTTAAAGGGAAATAACTGAGACATCTGGAAGAGATATGTCATGTGGAACTCTAACAATCTACCCCCAGTGGATGAAATAAAGTGTTCAGTTTGAAATTACAATCACCTGAAGAAGGTGGGAGCCTACAACAGCTGAAACATTGTGAATATGACAATGGAGATGAAGATAAGTCCAAATAACGTAAATGAAATTAGTGATGTTTACATCATATAGCAAATCCAGTTCTCCCTGTGATCTGTCTTGATAAAATAGCAAGGGATCCTAAAATCTTCTTGCGCATGAAATTAATATTTGGTCTTTAATCAGATTTTGGGAAGTGAATCAAGCTAGTAATTTTTCAGGGTCCTCTCATATTTTTTTTAATTGGTATGTTACAATGGTTGACAAAAAAGATTGAGCGAGCATATGGTCAAACCATTCTCTCCTCTATCTATCTATCTATAATTGCCATGTCAGAGTACAATTGATTATTTTTTTTTTTTTTTTTTTTTTTGTATGTTTGTACATTATGTAAACAAGTGGCAATGTGTTGTTCATGGCCCCCCTAAAACCATAGCCTTCTGCATATTGACAGACTTTACATCTCAACAACAATAAATTAAGAGTCAGTACACTTTATATTTATTGAGCACTTGTAAGATGACATTTCTGGTCTGGAGACCATTTGTTTATTTCCAAATACTTATGTATAAGCTTCATTGGAGGGAGAAAAAAAAATTGCATTGTAAAATAACTATTTACATAGTTATTTATATTCAAAGCTCATAAGTTTGTTTGCTTCATGTTTTTTTAATTTGTAACTTTTATTTTGTTAACATACCATCAAATCCTACTGTAACATGAGAGGAAGTTACTGACTTCCATGACGAAAACAGATTCTGACATGCCTTGCATGTAAAATATTCTAAAAAAAGAAAATGGCAGCTTTACATGTTGTATATTAAAAACAGATAGATATTCACGAGAATCTCTTTTTAAACATATGCAAATATGGACTGTCACTCAATCTATAAAATGTGCTTAAAGAGGTGACAGAAGTGCAATTGCATTAGCAAAGCGGAAAACTTAAGTTTTCTGATTTATGCTACTCTGTTGGTCGAAGGAAATGAATTAGGGAACTTTATCACAAACCAAAAGAAACTGACTACATCTACAAGAGAATTTCGCTTCCAAAAACAAATCTTGTTTACCAAAGGCGTTTAGAACTTAATTGCTCAGGTAGAAATTCCTATATTGTGTAATATGAGGAAAAATTAAATGTATTCCTCATCTCTTACACTTGAATAGACATATCCTTTCATTGTATATTCATTTTTTTTTAATTCAAATCTGTACAGTTTAAAAAATATATAAAAAACTTTCCAAGGTGTGTTATTTGTCATTATTCAAGGTGTGTTATTTGAAAGAGTATCTTATTTTTTTTTTTATTCCTCATCAAGTATATAGTTTATCCGAATTTGACAGATTTGCACAAGCAAGGTTAATATTGAATTTAACACACTAGAGCAAAGAACAATGGCTAGCATGTTCCATAGCTGAAAAATATCATTCTGTTGTGCTTGTTTGCATGAATTGGGAAAATTAGCATTTTTACCATCCTTTTCAGAACATGGTGCTGGATTTTTTTTGATTTTTTTTTTTTTTTTTTTTTTTTTTTGTTAGGGCTTACTACTGGACTGTTACTACTTGTAGAACAAAGACCATCTGTATAAAACTTTTGCAACAAAAAGTTTATTTCATCTTTGAAACCACACAACCATTCTATATTACTCTCCCTCACCCACCAAAACATAAACCCACCCACCCACTCACTCACTCAGCATATGTTATCAGGGGTCTCCACAGCTCTGTTTTGTCTTTTAATATTTTTAAACAGTGTATAATTGGTATTTTTCTTGAGAAAAATAGTGGTTTCCTGTTATCCTTCTAAATTTGTTGCCAACCAGGATGGAGCAGCTTAATCTGTCCTGTTAAATATTATTGAGTTAATTTCAATTTATAGATATTGTTTTGTCTTTCTAAATCCAACAGTTCGAAGAAAGTAAGGTTTAGCACCAATATGCAAATAATGTAACAGTGATTTGTACAGTAAGTGTAATTGTAAGCCATGTGCAAGTTACATCCAAGTCACTTTGCATTCCCTTTGACACTAATGCCCTATGAAAAAAGTATGAATACATTTATCTTTCACCTTTGGGTTAAATAACAAGTTAGACTTCAGTCTCTAGCCTTGAGTGGTGGTAGCCAGTCTAGGCGAAGGACTACTATGAATTCAAAAACATGGAGAAGACAAGAAACTACTTCATTATCTTTCCCAAAAAGTTACATCAATTTACACATAATAAAGAAAAGAAAAATTTATGGAGAGCCATAACTATTTCCATCCTTAAGGTTTGGATAAACTACTTTAACTATAAAACCGCATTTATTATTGAAAGTAAATCTAGAAACATGCTTTCAAATTATTAGTAAGAATGACAGATTTACATGATTATCTTGATCTTCATCTAATCAATGTCTCGGCTTGTGTGCTAATCCCCTTGTGCCATTTCTTTCTGATTCTAACCATATTTTGCCAGTTCCACTTCAAATAATGTTTCCTAATTATCCAATTTTTGACTCTTGGATAACAATCTGCTTTTTGTGATGTCCGTTTGTTGTTTTATTTATTGGTATTACATGACTGACCCATCTTAGTATTTGCACTTGACTTTCAAGAATAACATTTTTTGAATTTGGTAACATTTCTTATGCATTCATTTGGTATTTGCTCACAGAGTGATATATTGAGATTGCTTCATTCCATAACTCTTTGAATGACTGCTAAGACTTTTTTTTTTTTCTTTATTGACTGTTTCACAACTATATGGCATTATTAGTAAAACAATATTGTCAAAGATGTGGCTTCATGTTTTAGGTATTTAAAAAATTTTTTCTTTTTAAAGACAGGAAACAACAATTATACACTTGTAAAATAATAAATAGAATGAAAATTGATACAATGGATAAAATTAAAAAGTATGCGTAAAGATAAAAAGATGAGCAATGAAAATGTACAAAAGAGGAACTGCTACATTATTTGGACTCTTGTCCTCATCTTTGTTGCTATATTTATTACAATGTTTCAGCCATTGTACACTGGCATTCTGCAGGTGGTTGGAATGTCAAACTGAACCCTTTATTTCACTCACTGGGGCAGACTGTTCTTGTTCCACATGCCATGTTTAATGGATGTCAGTTATCACTTATCTCCTGTTAATTTCTCTCTGAAAGTTCTCCACTGCCTTAACCAGATATTGAACTCACACTCTTTGGGTCCTGTCACTGGATCTAACCAATACCTTTATCCACTGTGCTATGTGTCCTTGAGGGCTTTTGTGTATGAATTTCTGGGTATTATAAACCTAATGTCTTCAGCAACCATTTTTACCAGTGCTCATATTGCAATTTTTTGCTGTTATTATTTCATGTTTTTACCAAAGCTCATATTGCAACTTTTGTTGTTATTATCACTTTTCTCTGGCACTCCTTATTGCTGGTTCCCATATTGTATTCATTTCTATGCTTGGTCAGCACATGGAACTAGAACAGTCTACCCCAGTGAGCGAAATAAAGAGTTAAGTTTGACATTCCAACCACCTGAAGAAGGCCTGAGCGTACAATGGCTGAAACGTTGTAATAAATATGGCGACAAAGATGAGGACAAGAGTCCGAATAATGTAAATAATGTACATAATACCTCATCTCAGAAATATAGACAGAGGAACAGCTGCAGGTTTATAAATAGAATGCATTCTTTTATACAAAACACAAGCCGATACTTTTTGAGAATTCAGAATAGCAATATGTGTGTGTGCGTGTGTCTATAATGATGAAGCAAAAGTCACATGCCATAGGAGTCAATTAACCACGTTTTAAATGTCTAATGACATTCTTACTTGATTACATGTGTAATGTCCCATTAGCAAAAAGAATGAACGTGTTCTTTCAAAAGGATGGCACACCATCACATTTTGCTTTGATTTTGTGTGACTTTCTAAATGAACATTTCCCTAACAAATGGATAGGTCAAAGAGGTCCAGTTGAGTGGCCACCAAGGTCATCAGACCTAACACTTGGATTTTTTTTTCTGTGATGCCATTTGAAATCAGTTGTTTATCAGACATGCCCAAGAAATATTGAGAGTGTCTTGAGCATCCATGATAGCTCTGTCTGCCCCCAGACATGTTGGGAATGTTTGGCCTTCTGATCCATGTAGACGGAAACAAGAGAACAAAACTGATGATGTGTGTATGTCTCCCTCCTTAAAATTTAAGCAGAGGTCATGGCCATTATTGACTATGAAGGACAAACATGATGAGAACAATATATTGTAGTGAGCAGATTCATTACTTCTGTGTCACTCTTCATCAGATAGAACCTTTGACCATTGTGTTTTCAAGGACTAGTCTTCATAATATTACCATTCACCTCCTGGATCCTATTCTATTATTCTCCTTTCTTCTCGCTAAAGTCTTCTCATTCTCTTTCACTCTCAGTAACCCCTGGTATCTTAGTAGCATTATCACCTTGCTTGGGGTAAAAAGATTTTTTTAAATTATTGAGTCAATTTTTTAAAATGAAGATTATTATTTATAAGGAATGATGTTATTCTAAAACTCTATAAAAAAAAATAGTATATTTAGGTAGTGATCCTTCATTTAAATATATTTTATTTTTAATAAAGTAGACAGGGAATGTATACTAAGCCCTTTTTATGAGGTTTTTTTTTTGTGACAAATTTGACAAGTTTCCACTTGAACTCAAGCAACTTATTTGACACCAGAAGAAACTCCCAGTTCATTTAATTGAATAAAACGAGTTTTAAAAAAAAGAGATATAGAGATTAAACATGTTTAGCGGGTGAGACAGTTGGTGTTTGAGTGTTCTGTTAAAAGCTTAAGATTTCAAATACCAATATTCAAGGTATTCTTTTCTTACATGACAAATGAGTGTAATACACGTTGCCCAATAAAAAAGCAGTAAATTCAGAAAGACATGAGACAACCATTGAAAACTGATGTAACTGAAAAACTCAGGAAGAATTTCTGCACATTTCCTCAATCCTCACATCGGATGTTCTTCTTTGAGAAGTATGATAACTTGATGCTCAAGATAAGAGAGTTGTTTAGCTATACAAGGACAGAGCGAAAGACAAAAGTGTCTGTAAACAATCTGTAAATGAGTGATACAAACTTGAGCAGCAATTAATCAAAGGTTAAAAAAAACATTCAGAGTTAAATAATTATGCAAAACTTGAATTATTATTCAAGGTCATTAATATTCAAGAAATAAATTCAAGGTCAATTATTCCTGAAAGATAAAATAGTGATAATAAATTTGCCACTTTATGATTGTGCGCCATGTAGAATGACCTAATTATTACATAATTATTCTTATTTAATCGTGTTGCATGCAGGTTCCCTCCACTATCAAAAAGTAGAACATTCCTGTGAAATCTTTTTATAATTTGAGATGGTGTAAAACGAGGAAGAACTTACCATTAATTTACATGGGAAAGATTTTAAGCATTCACAGACCTGAATGTTGAAACTTTTACTATAATTGATAGTACTTCAATGATTGTAGAAAAGTATTGCTCTAAATTTGAAAAGGCTTGTAGGTTTAAGGCAAGGTTCAGGATGTTTTCTGTGTCTACAAAGATAGAAAAATATATGAGACTAAAAACAGTCTTATTTATACATTTGCAGATGATACAACAATATAACCTAGTATTATACTTTTCATTTCCAATATTTGTCATTAATTTTTTTGTATTTTTAATACAAGCTAGCATTGAAAAAATAAAACATACACACAGACACCATGATATATATATATATATATATATATGTGTGTGTGTGTGGGGGGGTGTCTAGTTTAAATGAGTCTCTATTACTTGGATATTGTTCATACAATTCAAGATACCCCTGGTTCCATCCACCGTTCTTGCCTTCTGCACACTTCAAAATATAAATCCGTTCTCCTCCTCTCACTGCTTCAGCCCTATTTTATCAGGCCAACACAGCGGTCAACCAACCAATCAGAATTCTTTGCTTTTATTCTCAGTTTCCCAGGCAACTAGCCTCCTCTAGTCCAACCAATCAGCACATGACTTGCTACTGGTCAAAGCATGCCACTGTACAAAAAACCCTTGTTACCACACATACTGCTGAAATAGCAGAGGATCACTGTTCACTCTTCTTTTGGTGTAACTGGACGCTAGTTGGAACTTTGATTTCGATTGTGTTGGCTCATCATAATATTAGGTTGGTGCAAAAATAATTTCGTTTTCTCACATAGTAACATATGTTGGAAAACGAAATTATTTTGCACCAACCTAATAGTAAGTGTTTCATTGATAATTGTTTTTGTGCCTTGTTTTTGACTGTTTTTCCATGACTTTATGAGGGGAATAGTCGAGGTACCCCTGGAAAAAGAACCGGTGGCCACAATACTGACAGCACCATCAGCATGGGTGGCGAAAAGGACCTAGTTACTACAAGGCCCGAGAGAGGAATACAGCTAGTTCATCTCAGGCCACACATTGGGGCCAAAGTGTTGATTTGCAGGTCAAATGCTATATGAGACACCCTGCTGGCAAAAGCATTAGCCAGCAACATGCTCACCACCAAGAATCTCAGGCTACAAACATAGTACATGGGTACCCAGAAGACATGGATTACTTTGCATGGGGTGCCCACGTACATCTTGGAGGACTATTTGGGGCCTTCTTCTCTGACTATTGCCCTGTTGAAGGGGTTTCCTCAATCAAAAGTAAGGTGGGAATTGCCACCAGTGACTATGAAGTGTAGTTGAGGGTCGACGTCCAAACTACTGGGCTTGTGGTGCTACCAGTCACCTGACAAAGTTGTGTCTGGGCAGAAATCGGGCATCACAGCCGCAACCATCAAAAGAGCAGCCCAGGACGGAAGAACCAAAGAGTCGTTCTGGTGAATGGACCGAGGAGGGGAACCAAGGCAGTGACTCCACCTCCCCAGCAGGATGTCCTGGAAATAGGAGTTGCTAAGTAACAAAAACAGCAGTGGTAGAAACAGCAGCAGCAACAACAATAACCTAAGCCACAGCAACAGCCTGAGTAGCAACCGCAAAAGTCACTGGAAAAGCTGCTGGAGCAACACAAACAGCGGCGGCTGACAGAGCAGCAACCAGCACAGAGCTCCAACAAAGACAGCAGCAGGAGACTATCAAGGCAAAGGGCAAGTTACTGCAGCTGGATCTCTACATGCAGGTAGAGGATGTGCCTTCACTATGATAATCCTCAATGAAAGGGTGAGGGGGAAACGAGGACCTGAAGTATACCAAAAGGAGAGTAGGACAGAGAAGGCACTGGTAACTATAGAGACCCATTCCGTTCCTGTTTCTCTAGAGAAGCATCACACTCAAGGTAAGGCAAGGAGCCCCCCTTCCTCCCTGTATAGGGCTCTGTCTTCTCCCTCTCCCTCTCCTAACCCTACTCAAGAAAAAAAAAGAAAGAAAAAACTGTTCCTAAGGGGGGGGAAACTGTGTGTTGCTGACAGGCAGGCCCTTGACAAGAACTTTTCTTCTCAGAGGAAAGTCCTCTTGAGGCCGCTGTTTAAATGTGTTTCTGTGAATGGAAAGTCCGCAAAAGATCCCTGAAATTTCCCTAAGGCTCCTGGAGTAATTACACTTATAAGGAATACAGGTGGTAAAGTGTGGGAGTACCTGGTAGAGGTGAAAAGTGCATTCCCGAACATCAGGATGATACTGCTGGAGTCACCTGAACTTAAAAAAAATGTCCAATTTTTGCTCTGGACAGAATGTTAGGGAGAAGGGTCAACCTAGATATGCTAGATTGTCCCACGTTCTACCGGTTAGACTATTCAAATCATAGACTCATCTGTGTCCGGATGGTGCTAGGTGCTAGATCTAGAATGGCTGGACACTGGAAGTTCAATCTGTCTTTACTGGACAGGTGGGACTTTCAGCAACAGCTGACTAGATTAGTGCAGCAGGAATTAGTGGGGGAGGTTATTGGGATAGGATTAGGTCCTTCACCAATGAATATAGCCAACAACTCACTCTAGATAAGGCTGAAAAGGTGAAGACTCTAAATAGTCTGTCCCAGGCGGTGGCTTGGGGGGGGGGGGTATTCCTTAGAAATAGCCGTAGCTAGGCAGGTCCTGAAGTGTGAGGCTAGCAAGTGCTGCCAGGATCAGGTAGTTAGACATAGGTTAAACAAGATGTCTAACAAATCTGTGAACATGGGAACTGAATTGCACAGAGAAGAGATCCAGCGAGGTTCAGATCGATACATTTGCGAACATATTACCCTGGAGGGGTGTACTCTGAGGTTAACCGAGGGCATGTGTGAGGCATTTCAGCAACATTTTGAGAGCCGTTTTACCAAGGAGCTTGGTCTCAGTGGCGACAAGTTTTGCAGCTATTTGGCTGACTTTCCTCAGCTCTTACTGACTGAAGCAGCTAGCTGCAAGGGGGAGATCACAAAGGGTGAAGTTTACTTGGCATTGAAAAAGGTTGGTAGAGGCAAGTCTCCGGGACTTGATGGTCTGCCCTATGAAATGTACTTCAGGCTGTTACACATCTTTGTCCCAGTTTTGACAGTGGTGCTGGCAGGGTTCCATCCCCAACCGGATTTCCAGGGTGTCATCACGCTGTTGAAAAAGGGCAAGGGTGTTGGGCTGGATTTAGATGGTTACAGGCCCATAACTCTGCTGAACACAGAGTTAAAGATTTTGGCCAAGATCCTGATGGAGAGGTTGCAGTCAGTTGTTACAAGCTTGTTGGGACTTGTGCTGTGAGTGGACGAACAGTTCAAAGCAATCCGCATCTGACCCGCATGATCATAGAGGGTCTGGAAGACAACAATCGAGCCATGCTGATCAATTTGGATCAGTCCAAGGCATTTGACAGAGTTGACCATCAGTACCTGGCTGCTGATCTGCAGGCCACCAGATTCAAGTCAAACTTCTGCAAGTGGATCAGTCTCAGGTGAACAGTAAGTGGTCGAGCGCTTTTGTGCTATCTCAGTCGGTTCAACAGGGTTGTCCGCTGTTGCCCTTATTTTATGCTTTGATGTTGGCTTAAGGACAGGGTGTGCAATCCAGCCCTATGCAGAATTGCTGTTTTCCCTGGTAGAGAGCTCAAGCTAGGGTTTCTGCATACGCCAATGATATGTCTGTTTTTGTGTCATGTCATCGCAACATTAAGGTGGTACAGAAGGTGTTTGAATGGTACGAGAAGG
The DNA here is from genome assembly GCA_963932145.1 of Acanthosepion lycidas. Taxonomy (NCBI): domain Eukaryota; kingdom Metazoa; phylum Mollusca; class Cephalopoda; order Sepiida; family Sepiidae; genus Acanthosepion; species Acanthosepion lycidas. The sequence goes on from OZ010581.1 coordinate 9,663,272, forward strand.
TGACAAGGGCCAAGATTAACCATAAAAAGTCTTCCAGCTTGTGGTTACGTGCCTGGAAGGAGGTTGCACTTCTGGGGCCCATTGGTTGGACTGATGAACCCATTCGCATTCTTGGAGTGTAGTTCAGGCTTGGATTCCAGCTGAAGAAGAATTGGTCAGAAGTACAGGCAAAGGTCAGAGCATTCACCCAAACTTGGCTTCGAAGGAGATTGTCCTTAAAGGGTAGGTCTGAGGCATGTCTTACACCTCATCCTTTACAACTTGGCTGTACTTCCTCCTTGCATGACCCATATGGAGGTGATCAAGCATTTGTTGATTGCTCTCTTGTGGGGTGGTTACAAACATTGGGTCCATAAAGAAGCATGTTACCAGCATCCGTGTCATTGGGGGCTGGGGTTGCTACACCTAACAAGTCATCATCATGTCTCAAGGTTGGCTTTCCTACACCACGTTTTGACAAAGGGCTCAATTTTGGCGCAAAGTGTGAGGGACGCCTTCCCTAGAATTACTATCACTCCACCCATTTCTTGGGGTAAGCACTGTCACAGTTGTGGAAGGTTGTTGAGTTTCCTCAGTGAGTTTTGGTCGGCCTGGAAAGTCGTTCCTCGGTCCAGCAACATTTCTCAGCATCAGAGACTATCATCAATTAATCGAGGGGGTGACTGTGTGACTGCCTCGACTTGTCAGCATCAGAGTTGCACTCCTTGTGGTCTTGGGTGCCAGTGGCAGATTATCTCAGCAACTCTGTGTTTTCACTTTGCTGACGATTGATTCAGACCATGCTACCCATCAACGACGTACTCTTCAGTTATGGCAAGTCAGATTTACCATACTGTAATCAGTGTAACCTTAGAGGAAACGGCTTCGCAGATCTTCTACCATTGTCCTCAGGTGCGCCCCTTCCTGGATTATTTTGGCGAGATGACGGCTTGTATCACTCCTGAGCAACTGGTATCCATTGAACTTGCATATACATGTGACAATGTGTCGCCCCCATCCTCCAGGGTAAAACGGATTCTGTTGCTAGCCGTGGCTAGAATGGTGGTGTGGATGTCGCAAAAGGAGGGAATCCTGCGAGATGAACGTTATTTGTATCAGGAACTGGATGTTTTCTTTAAACATCAGCTTAAGGTAAAAATCGCATCTGATCAAAAGCGTTTGATTTCAACAGATTTCAGCAAAAGGTGGGTGATTGAGGCAAGCCTGGTTCCTGTGGACGGGGGATAGCCCTGATTTTCTCTTTTAAGTCTTCTTGATGCAATGGGGCAATTTCCAGAACCCTGCTCTGGTTAAGTTAGGACTATTTTGTTTGCCTTGTTAATGTGAATAAGTGTTGTTCCCAGCCTGTTCCTGGCACTCTCTTTTGTTATAATTCATGTCAAGATTCCCAATCTCCCCAGTTTGTTTTTGTCCCCTGTTTTTATCTCGGCTGGGTCAACCTTTGTGTTTTCCCATTTTTAACCTCCCCATTCCATTAGTAAGTGTGCTCCTTGATTTTGTCTATTAGCAGAATACAGTGGCCACTCTGATTGTTTTGAGGAGTGGACGGTTCCTATTAATATTGTTTAGCTTTAGTTTTATCTTTGGTTTATATTTTGTGTTTGTTTTTTGGTTTCATCTCCCCTCCACCATCATTTCATGAATCATAAAATTTTTATATATATTGGACTTTATGGGGTGTTTTGTAGGTCCTCTGCGAATGTGTGGTATTTTGGTGTATGTAGGATTGAGGGGTGATGGATAAGTTCTTGTGGTGAATGAATAAAATGTATAGAATGGATGGGTCATGAGTCAGATTAATTAGGACTAGGATAGCTAAGAAAGACCAGCCCCCCCCCCATTTCTCCCCCTGGCCATGTGCCACAATTTCTGTATTTTCAGAAATAAATATATAGCTGGACAGGAAAGTAATGCCATTTTCAAGGAGCAAAACTGCTGATGCCACATATCGCATGTTGAGGTAAGATCCTTATTTTCCCTTATTTTCCTTTGCACCAGATGCAAGCCACTCTGGCACGCTTGCTTCTATGTGACTGTTCACCGCAATATGATATCCACACAACCAACAAAAACAAAATAATATAGATTTTAAAAATTGATATAGACATAAACACTAATGCCAGTATACATGTGACATCTACACAACCAATAAGAACAAATATAGCATAGAATTTAAAAGCTGAAATATAACCAAATCATTCCACTCTAAAAATATCTGATGAAGATAAATAAATAGTAAAACGTCAAATTTATAAAGTTTTTCCTACTTGCTCTTTATTAATTAATTGTAAGATTTAATCCATATTTTCAACATACTATCATATTTCAAGCATTCCAAATCAACCACAGATGACAAGACTTGACCTTGAAAATCAAGGCAGCACAACATATCTAGGAATATTCAAAAATTCTTTTCCTCACTGCAGCTTTGGCTCTTTTGATTGCTATCTGGCCCTCTGTTGGTGGAGATTTCTTTTTGCGAGGCATACTGCTGCCCTATGTGATAAATAGCAGTAAACTACAGAAGAACTCAAAATTGATTACTGCATTTAAGTATTGCATTAATATCTAAGCTTACTTTTTAAAAGTTCAATGATAATTCTTCTGCCACCACTTAATTTAAAGACAATTTGATGTGTGTAGATCCTTACTTTCTGTACAAACAATTATTTTTATTTCATGGGTAACTTTCGCTGGATTTCACAATTAATTTCAATTATTCCCAGATTTATTTCCAAGTTATAAAAATAGTTATCGTACAAACAAAATTACCACAAAAAAGTCACCAAAAACAATCGCAGTAATGAAAACTTGGGAATCCAAAATTTCTGTTATGGAATCCTCAACATTTACCTGTTACCCACAAACTTAAGCTATCAACCTTTACTCACTAAATTTCTGCATGGAAAATCTTTGTAAACTTATCTCACATTTAACAAGCAACTTATTATCATTTTGTGTATGTCAAATATATATATATAAATTCACATTATTGTTGAAATCTCTAATGACGTTTTCAGTAATTTCTTGAAGTTGAATTGTCTATTTATTTTTGTTTGATTTATTTGTTGTGGAAAAAAATGCATTACAATCACACACATTATTGGCCTTCACAAAAAATCACCTTCTGATGCATCTTACTCAGCATAGATTCTGCAACACTGTAACATGAGTTATTGAAAATTAGAGAGTTGTCTCTGTTTAATTGACATTGGCTTTTATTCACATTTATTATTAAAGAAAACAAATCTCTTTTATCCTTGGCATAAAAAATGATTTCAATTATTTTAAATTTGATTTCTACAAATGTATCCACATTCAGAATAACCTAAATTTCCATACTTTTTTGGCATGGTATTAACCGAAAATAACACTATCAGTCTTTAACCAAAAAATAAATTAAATTGAACAGGTTAGTTTGTGTATAAAAAAAATAAACTTTTCAAAGATTTCAAAAAAAAGAATTGAAAAACTGCACAAAAATATTTTTAAAATATCACATTGAAGATTTACGGCATTATTTAGAACTTGTATTATTTTAGTGACCCTTAAAAATCAATTTCTAAATTCTAATATCTTGTGTTCTTGATTTTAAAAACTTTTTTAAAACTATTGAATTTAAATCATATAAATTTTAACCAACGCACAAGGTGACATTAATTTGAATAACGTCCCTTTGTGAGAACTCTTCATCAAGCAAAGAAAAAAAAGCGTTAAAGGGAAACATGGCCTCCCTTCGCAGCATCGGTCGTGTGGTGTCTGCTCTAAGGATTATATCAGTTGGCCATCATGCAAGAAAAATTCATACAGGTCGACCATTGTCTGCATGTAAGTTAATTCTATCATGTATGCGATATTTATTTTCTTAATATCGTATTACGTTATGAATATAGATTGATATTTTTTAGGACTGATTACTTGACCTTGGATGAGGAATAACACGAGCGAAAAAGTTTAATAATGAAATTCGTTATTTTCATTTTAACTCAAAATCGTCATAAATGATTACTGATTTAAATTAATTATATAAAAAGTAAACTATTTGTGTTTAAATTCTTCTTTTGGCACTTATCTACTTTATCTGAATATTAAGTTCATGATATTCCTCATGTTTTGTATACAAATCGTTTTTTTTTTTATCGGGAAAATTCAGTACAGTAATTCTAAAAATTCATTAATAATTTATTTATCTACTTGTATTTATATTTTATAACAGTTTTGAATATATTTTTTTTTACATTTTTCTTTAACCACAGATTTGTTCTGATTTGTTTTTTATCGGGCTTCTTGACATACATGATTTACAAATACAAAACACACTTGTTTAATTCTAATTCGCTTCAGGGGGATAATGGAAAAAAATGTTTTTCTTGTATTGTAATTTTCTCTTTATTATGACCCCCCCCCGTTTTTGTTTTGTTTTTTTTTCAACATTTATCCTTTATTAACTATTTTTTTTAGGTACCTACACTTAATAAATATTGTTTTCTCTTATTCCATGATTTTTTTTTTTTTTTGCTAGTGAATCCTACAGTAAAATAGCCTTACTTTAAAAAAGAATATTAACGTTTTCTCCTCTCGTTTTAGAGTCTATGAATTTACATTTATATCCTCTTTTGCTTTTCACTCTTCAATCTTCATTATCATCAATAATTCCAGTTCCTTAGAGACTCTATCCCCAAATTTATTAAAATTCCTTTTCTCGTTTTACTTTATTACACAACCAACATCTCCTTACTGAGCAATATAAAAGGTAATTTTCTTTTTTTCCCAATTTCAGATTGGAATAAGGACTGGGCTCCTGGTCCATATCCAAAAACCCAAGAAGAAAGGGAAGCAGCTGCTAAAAAATATGGCCTTAGAATAGAAGATTATGAACCCTATCCAGATGATGGCACTGGATTGGGTGATTATCCTAAACTGCCTGATATCTCTATGGAAGGCAAAGATCCCTATGAAAACTGGGATATTCCTGCCTTGAAAAGAAATTTTGGTGAACCTGTAAGCATCCTTTCTCTACATTTTCCTGATTTGTTGATATCCATTTTTGATATAAAATTATTTTTATACTTTTATCTTTCATATATTGTTCTCGAATTATGATTCTGATATTTTCTCTCTTCTTTCTTTTTTTTTTTTTGCCAAATTTTAAAGAATTTAGAATTACAAAAAAACAATTTGCATAGGATTTCTGATAACCTGATATAAGACTTTCTGACATTGTACCAAACAAATGTGACGGTATGCAAAAAAGAAAATGTTCTTCACCAAAACCCACTTTTGGGTCTGACCAAAAAATTTTTTTGCCTTCCAAGGTCTGTTACCACCAGAAAAGAAGGAATATATTAAGAGGTTTCAAAATCAGGCAGCCTGTATCTGCAAGGTCTAACATTGTCACACAATTAGATGATGTTGCTTTGGACTCCCAGATCTTGATTGACATCAGGGTCATCATTTGAAAAGATTTGAAGACACTGCTGCTGTTTTTGCAATAGTAATATGAATTTATTATGCAAATGGAAAATGAATAAAATTTGAATGATTTTAGTTTAAAAAATATTATCATCTCTCTGAAAGCTGACCTTTACTAATGATGCACACCTGTAATCTGATTATTAGACTGCATGAATTCATCTTGCCTCACATATAAAAGGATTAGGTTGGTGCAAAAAGAATGACGTAATAATGTCGTTTTTTGACGTATTTTTAACGTCAAAAAAGCGACATTATTACGTCATTATTTTTGCACCAACCTAATAGGTTCTGAAAAGTTCTATTCAAGATCTGACCAAACATCAAAATGTAGGGAAGGGCTTCTTGGTCAGGTTAGAAAATTTCTAGCGCACATATACACTAAATATGTGTTAAAACATTAAAGATATTTGAATTTCCATGAAATGGTTGTTTTTCTTTTTTTATTCAATAAAAGAAAGTGAATGAAACTTAATTCACTGCGTAACACCAAGCATGCCTTGTGTTACCATAACTATAGAATTTCCCATTACTCAGTCAGAAGTGAGCTGGGGTTAGTCATAAATATCTAACAATGCATAAGTACACAGACAGATGGGAGAAAATAGTCATACAGGGCAGCAGTTGAGTATTAAAATGTCCATATCCCTTTTTTTAAGAATTTCATTGTTGGGCTGAGAATTCTTCATCACCTCATTGTATATATGATAATATATTGCTTCAATAAACCTGTTCAAACCTTTTTTTATTTTTATTTTTTTTTTTGTTGGCTTCAGTTTTGATAGTTATTAATCTCAAAATTTTGTGTATTATGGTATTCTTGAAGAGATATCTTTCCTTCCTTCCACTGAAAGATAGTTTTGTTCGTTTTTTATTCCTAGGTTCATGCTGACGCCAACTGGCTACGAGAAGATCGAATGAGTCCAGATGTAGTTGCAACAATGCGTATTCCTATGTAAGTTGATTTATTTTGTTGTTTCCTATCATCAAAATTGACTGTAAATGCTAATCACTTAAAAATGATCTATATGCAGATTTAGTATGCTTTCTAAATTTTAAAGTAGCACTCGCTGTTCAGTCAATGAATGTTGTTAGCTGTTTCCTCATAAAGAAATGGCTAACATTACCATTGTCTTTGAAAAAATTTTTTTTTCACATGTACCAAATGCTGAAATTGTTTTGAAAGAGAATATCCATCATTTGTATGTCTTTTAACTTTCCATTTGTAAATATTTTTCTATGATTGTTTTATATTATTTGATAGTCAAGGAAAAAACTATAATTAGTAACCATTTTCTTTTTGCTAAATTAACTTTATTTTAGAAAATTGTGTATATTACTGTATATACAATAATTTTCATGGACAATTTTTGATTGATTTGTTTTTTGTGGGTTATTTAAAACTAAAACATTTCACATTGTAAGATGTTCCTACGCTATCCCCGCTAAGTGCTGAGTAGGCTTGATGTTGCTTAACTTCCTTAATCAAAAAAGAATCCGTGTTTTCAGCCTGATTTCAATGTAGTCTTTCATGGGAGAAATTATATATAAACACTATATATCAGGCTAATGACATGTAGTTGTATGACAAAATGAAAAAATAGTTTCCTCCACAAAAAAAAAAAAAAATTAAGTTGTTCTTGGTGGAATTTTATATATATATATATATATATATATATATATATATATATATATAAGGGAAGATTTGAAAATATAAACAAAAAAATCAGTTACAATTATACATCAACAGGAAACACCAAAGATGTAGAGATGCTAAACTTTTAGATTTCTGGTATCCAATGTATCTTGACGTACAGCTTAGCCAACTTCATTCAGATTCACAATGCTTTTGTTTTTATCGCTGTTTTTAAATATCTGGCAGTAAATTTAAGACCCCATCCCCTACACATACATAATTTCATCAATAAGAACTTATTTTTGTCTAAAGTCCTTTTTGAAGGATGAAATGAATTCTTCCATTCGAATATCCAATAATTTTCATCCATATTCACACATATTTATATACAAAAGATTTTTATGCATAGTAATACTGAAAAGTTTTTTTATCTAAGAAAAAGTAAAAAAAAAAAAAAAAGTCTTTATCAAATTTCAGGAAGTGAATTTCAACACTGCATCATATTAAAGAAAAGAGTTTTACAAAAATTATGATTTAAGAATAATAGCTTATTTTATATGGTTGGTAGTTCAAATGACAGGCCAGCTTTGCTAACACCCTGATTTCAACAATGAAATCTAGTTATGCAAAGATTTCTTAAAATTAGTTTTATATGATTTAATTATAAGTGCAAAATACTAGAAAAGGAAGTTATTATTTGAATAGATGTGGAAAATATCTGTGAGAGTAATATAATGATTAACTAAGCTTAGCTCCATTTTCAATCAAGGCTCAAGTCTGAAGAATTTCGTGGAGGACTGAATTCAGTACTTAGTGATTATCTACTTAATCAGCTTGCGATTACACTGTCAATGGGACACCTCAATAAGAGACAATAAAAATGTTGAATGTGACATCTCATATACAAGGGAGATAATAATTCTGACTGCTTATTCAGTTAACTTTTTTTAACTGTTTTTGTTTCATAATTCTTAATATTTATTTTAGATGGCAACAATTCTTAATGTTTATGGGAATCATGGGAGGCACAGCCCTTTTAGCATATCTTGTATCACCAATTAAACTTCACATGGCAGTGGTAAGTAAATTTTTCACTCTCAAATTTTTCCTATTGACACAAGATGATTTTAAAACAATACATGAACCAATTCATGAGACATCTTCAGTTATTATTAATCAATTGTGTTTCTGTTTTTTTTTTTTTTTTTTTTTGTATCACCTGCATAAGAGAATTTATTGACTTTGCAATGGGGGCCTGTAATGCATACTAAGAATATATTTGTTGTCTGTCTTCTCCAACTGGAGCATAACAAAACAATTAATTTATAGAAAAAAAATTGTATGTTTCATGTTTTTTCTTTGCATGAAACTTCATATCTATATAGGTAACTCCATGAAATTGCTAAAAAAAATAGCACAGCATGATGAAAAAGATGCCAAACTTGATGAAAACAAAATTTTATCATCTAAATGTTAATGTTATTATAAAGAGGAAAGACCAAAGTTTTTTGGGTTTTTTTTTTAATTTTTTTTTTTTTTTTTGTAAATTTTTCTTTCTTTTTAGAACATTCTAAATTTTGATTAAAAAAACCTTGTTTCTCTTTGTATCACCAGAACTAGTAAAATAACATAGACAATTTTTAGCACGTTCTTTTTTTTATTACGCACATTAATTTGGAAAATCTTGCAAACATAAAAAATAATTGTCGGATGTTAATGAAACTTTCAGAAACTATTCACAGATGATCAATATTATTATAAATTAAATAAGTTTTTTTTTTTTTTTATTAAAGTCATGGCAGAAATTTTTTTTATATATATATATATATATATATATATATATATATATATATATATATATATATATATTACCCTCCCCCCACTCCAACTAATTTTATGAAAACGCTAGAAATTCGATCGAGTTTAGTTTAATGATTACAATAGTTAAAAGCACAAGGCTTTGAGGAAAGCAAAGTTGTTAAAATATTATAAAATTAGTGAAAAGCTGCATCACGTTTCTTCTTTTTTTTTTTTTTTTGGCACGTTCTAAATTGTATCATTTTGACTCATCAGAAGATCCACAGTAATTAAGAAATGTAATTTTGTGTTCATAAAAATCGTTAAAATGGCTGTAATTAAAAAGTACGGAAGGTCACAAGCAATAAAACGTCACGTGGCTTGAGCTTGTAAGCGTTCTCCGCTGAATGTCGATTACATTATTGCAAATTCTTCATGTGAAACACATGCTGAGCATTTTGAATTAGTGTTTTTTACTCATTAAAAAATTAGAAACTTCATCCTAAGCCATTTTCACCATCAACATTACTACATTTTTAAAAGTACCATTTATTTCATTTACATATTTCATTGCAATTTCAATTTTTTAAAGTTGTTTTACAGTTTTCAGTGAGTCATCTTTGTTTCAATTTTATGTGAATTTCTTATTTCAAACAAACTGTTTTTGGTTCTATCCTTAAGTGTTGTCATCATCCTGCTCAAAAGGTGTTAAAAAAACAAAAATACATCAAGCCATTGTTCAAACATAGATTTTAAAAAAAAAAAAAAAAAAAAAAAAATGGGATTTTTTACAAGGTGATGACAGCTTGGTGTTGTCGGCTGGCTGGCCTTTGACCCAGCAATGTCAGTCAATTTTGGCTTAATTTCAACACTGTTTTCCTTATTGCTGATTTTAAAAAAAAATTTAAAAAAAAAAAAAATCCTGGTTTCTAGTGTTCAGGAATAGCAATTTTAACTATTTTTTCATATTTTACCCCCAGAAAAATTTTTTATTATCATTTACACCAACCAATTTCACTTAGAAATGAAAGAGCATTCTTTGCTTTCAGGAAATACCTAGTTTCATGGGGTGCAGATCAAAAGTTTCCTTGATATTTTGTTTAGATGATGACAAGTCATTTTTCAATTTCCAAACTCGATATCAAAACAATTATTTTCAATTACGGCCTCAACATGACCTTCAGCTCATTAAGTCCTTGGACATCTTGGCCCAATTACTGCTTGATGGCAGCTTTGATGGTATTGGTGTTGAGGATAGGATATCTTGTTAGTGACCTGCTCCAAAATGCCCCACACAACTAGCAGGTTTGGGTCCAGGCTAGAGGAAGGCCTAAAATATGCTAGTTAGAAATTGGTACTTAAATTTGCAGAACTTCTGCATCTTCTTGGATGCAAGTGCCATCTTGGGTGAGACCCGGCAAAACATGGTACGTTAGATCCTTCTAGGCATCAACATCCTTTTTAAGTTTGTTGAATGTTGGTGACTTTTTATCCTACTAGAGTCCATGACACCCAAAACTATAATCCGAGTGGTATGCCTTGAAGATAGTGTACCAGTTGTTTCATTGGTTTAAAACCCTGTCCACTGTAAATTTTCTCATCATAGAAGATTTTAACAATGAACCTATTATTCTTGTGGTACCAGAATATTTTGTTGCACTTTCTCAGCTTCCTGTCTTTCTAGGAATTGATTAGGAAATATTTTCCTATTTTAGTCCATCACCATATACAGCCATTATTGCAGTTGTCTTTTAAATACACGTGAATGTTGTTGGCTCCTTTGCACTTTTCATCTTGATGGCATTAATGAAGACCCAATTCCACTTGTTGGTGCCCAACTTTCTCTGGATGCCATTGCCCATGTGGATGGTCCTCTTGATATTGTAGACCATGTGCAAGAACAAATGGACTCTGTTAGGAATGCTTTTTAGGATTGATTTTATATATGAACCAAGTCTGAAACTCTTTGTCCTTCTGTGAAGCCATTTTCCACATTAGTGTTTGTTAATAGCTGACGCTATATTCTTTTCAGTTTGAATTTCTGGGATGAAAAGTTATCATTAATTACGTTCAGACTAATATCCTCATCTTTATTGTTATCCCATTTTGATTTCTTGATTTTTTTTGATTTTTTTTTTTTTTTTTTTTTTTTTTTTTTTTATGTCGATCTGAATAACCTTCATGGAATTTCGATCTGAACCTTTTGATCTATTTGATCTACAGGCGGGTAGATTGTCCATTTCCATGGAGCTCCTGTTCTTTTTAATACTGAGTCTATACTACCTAATGCAGGGATTGAACTCACAATTTGGTGGCATAGTAATTGTAAGTTCAGTTACTATGCCACCAAATTCATATGAGAACAGTCCTGTCCTTGTGAATTAAATAAAGGACTCTGTTCAAAATTCCCTGAATGAGAACAGTGGACGCTATGACCAAAATGTGATTAAAAACAAAGATGTGGACACTAGTCGAAATGTAAATACTTTTTGTTCATCATTTGCTGTCAAAGTTGGTGGGGAAATCTTCAAGTTCCTCACTCTGTACAGAAAATTTTGTTTCTGATTTTCACTCCCTCCCCCCCATTACACACTCACCTATTATCATTTATCTACTCAAAATGGAAAGCAAAAAATATCATCTTATGGAGGATCTCACAAAAATGTTACCTTATTTACTAATAATTGCTTTCTTCTTTTCATGTCAACTGACCAAGTAATTGTATATGAAGATGATTTTTCCATTCAATTATGAACCATTTAGCCATGCCTATTTTCTACTGATAAAAAGGACCCTCTCTCACCAGATTGACTCACTTCTAATGATTGAGAAAAAAAAAAAAATGAAAAAATTGAAAGAAACTCTGGTTAAATTTTGTCACCAGAAATTCATTGGCTCTTAAACTAACTCTCTCTCCACCTACCCCTGACATTTTTAGCCAAGATTAAACAAATTTATTAATAAACAAAAATGTTTTTGGCCTCTAGAAATTAAGAGAATGTAAGTAATATTCAGTATATTTTTTTCTTTTTCATATTTGATTTTTGTATTTTTCTCAAATTTGCAGATTGTTTTTTCCCTCCACCCAATTAAACATTGATTTGATTAAGGCATTGCATAACTGAAATTTTTCAAGTCAAGATAATGTCTCTATAACCCTTCAGTTGCATCTGAATAAAAGGCAGTCTGCCAATTTGCTTTTTTTTCTTTTTTTAAATCATTAAAAATATAAAAAGCAATATTTCATCAGCTTAATTACTTATGTATTTAATCACTTAAAGGCATAGAATGAATCTTTTTATAAAACTGGGATATTCTATTGCTAAAAAGTTTATCAAATGAATGTTATAGAATAGATTTTTATCATATTAGAATTTAATGAAATTAATCAATCTTATTTTGTCTTTAAATTTCAGATGCCAAAGCAATATCCATTTAATGAGTTATGTGTTGAAAAAGGTTTGAAAGATGAAGGCAAACCCATTATCCACTACACATTTGAACCGGCAGATTGAAGATTGTTTATTTTTTCAGTGTACAGTCTTGTCATATTTTTGTTAGAACATCTATCAGAAATCAATGACAATTTAGATATTAAAACAATCTGATTATTAAACAGGTCATTTTGGCTTTGTAATGGATTTTTTTTTTTTTTTTTTTTTTAATGGAAATAATTTTTTTATAAATTCTTTTCGAAAGTTAACACTCAGTTTAGTTTTCACTCATTTTAAATGAGTGAAAGTAACATAAAATTGCTTAGTTTTATACCTTTACTACTTTCATTTGACCCCCCCACACACACACACACACACACACACAAAACAAAAAAAATGCTCCCAGAGGACAGAATGTATGTTGGCTTTGGAAAACAGTTTCTTTAAAAATAATAAATAAAAAAAATTGCAAAACCAATTTTGTTCCCCACTGATTATATTTTTTATTATGTTTTGAATTTGGTCTTTTCATTTGCTAAGAATAATCCAGATCCTCATTCAAAAGTTCTATTAGAAATTTGTGATTTTTTTTTTTTTTTTTTTTTTTTTTTTTTTTTGTCACTTATTCTGAAAGATGATGAAAGAATCAATCCTTAGCCATGTGTAATGTTTCAAGACTACAAAGCAGAATTTTTAGTTTTAAACTTTCCCATTATTAAACTAAAATTCTGATCTGTTTATAACTGGCCTGCAACCCCCCCAGCACTTGAGCCATATCCAGCCTGCAAAAAATGTGTTTACTTAATTTGTCAAAGCATTGCCATAAAGGAAGTTTCAAATATTAAATAGCACTATGAAACTCATCATAATAATTATAACAATTTCACAGGAAAGGTATGAGAAGACAGTTGCATGGCTGAGAGGATTTAATAAAGCAGTCGTCGTCTTTTTGCTAGAAAGGTTGAAGAAAAGACTTTTACCAACTACAAGGTCTCAAAACTAATTGCAGAAAGGATGAAACCTTTTGGTGATGGAGAGTTCTTCAAAGAATGCCTGTTGAAGGTGGTGGATGATTTTCTGCGATCATCTTATCAGCAAGAACAGTAACGGTGATTTTGAAGAACTGGCAGCAAATGTCAGAAGTGATTTGGAAGACATTTTTTTTAAAAATCTGGAGTATTATTCCATTGCTATTGATGAAACCACAAATATGACAGATACTTGTCAACTTGCTACGTTTTGTGACACCAACATGTGATATTGTGGAAGAATTTGTACAATTCCTAAGGACACTAGCACTGGAGCAAATATTTTTTAAAGTGTGATTAAATGGATAACCAAAATAAATCTTGATTCATCAAAACTTATTGGTGTAATCACTACAGATCACCAGTGATGATCTGAGAGAAAAAGGATGCAATTATATTGATCACAAACTAATCAAATTCATTGCATTATCCATCAGGATGCATTATGTGCAGTCATTGAATTTTAAGGATATCATGACTGGTTGTAAAAACAGTCGATTTTATACTGTCTAGTGCAGGGTTTTCCAAGTTGGTCATGAGATAAAAATGGGTTGTTTTTTTTAAAAAAAAAAAAAAAAGCACGCTCTCTCTAATATATATAGATATATATAAAAAGAAAGAACAGTAAGATATATAATCCAGTGTTCTTATAGATATTTTTATTTTTACGAAATAGTGCTCAATGTAAATTTACAGAGCATTAATATTATGAAATGATCTATTTAAAATGTTATTTTTCTCGCTACACAGTTTTAACCATGTTTCAAAAATGGAAGCTAAAAGCTACGAATTTAATTTTGTAATTAAATTAAAGACATTAGTTCCATTTCATCCTCAAGCGAATTTTGGAGTAACTTTTTTAAATTACTGGATTTTAAAGACACAGCTAAAATCATCAGTTAGATTCCTCGACTAGTTTCAGCCAACATTACCATCAGGAGAAAAAAAAAAATTTCCTGCTTGCTAGTAACAGTGAACTACAGAAATGAATGTTTTGATGAAGAAAATGAAATTTTGCCTGTAGTTTTCATTTATTTTTTTAACATGAATGTTGGTCAGTCTCTTTTAAGTTGTTATTTAAGATAAGAGCTGGATGGATTCATGCTACTCTGAATTCCCTTGGTTGTTTTGACAGTTTTATTGGTTCCTGGAAAGGGGGATGTGTTTCTGTTAAGTGTGTGTTATTTGATTCTTAGGGAGTGAGTATGATGTGTGTATATTATTATAGGTGTGGGTTATCATTTGTCTCATCAGTGAGTGAGTATGATGTGTGTATATTCGTGTGGGTGTGTGTATAAGTTTGAGGCCTCAACACCTGTCTGTCTTGTGTGGATGAGAAATGTGGGTAGGTCCTGATTTGTGGGGTTATATATTAATACTATCTATATTGTTAAATTATTGATTAAGCCCATCTGCATAGAGCATTTTTTAGATGCTGAATCCACTTATTTTCATGGCACTCTAAAATCTGCTCTGAACTTTTCTATTCTCTCAATTATAGTGAATTTGGCATGGGTTTTAAAATCTTGTTTTTGTAGGCGGAAATGTTCTACAGGTTGCAGGCTGAGTGATGTCAGTTCTCTCTCACAAATTGACCTCATGCCAAAACTTAGCTACCTGACAATTCAACCACCTTAACAGGTTTCACAACTGTTAAGATTGTTGAATAATTCAGAATCTGAACTTGGTGCTAAAAGTGAATTTCTTGACTCAATGTCAAAGTTGAATACCAATACATTCTTTCTTTGGTAGTAAGATGTGTTCATTTGAAGTCTTGGGATTTTCAGTGAGTTGGCTGTTGTTTTGACAAAATTTAAAAACTGGCAAGCTTATTTGTTTTTGAATGCATACCTGAAATACTTTTCAAAGATTTCAGAAACAACCCTAATGATGGATTATTATATCATTCAAAAAAAGAGCAATGAAAAAAACAGAAGGGCCATCAACATTAACAGATACATCTGAAAATGCAACTTCCATGAATGTTGTTAAAGATGATATCCTTAGCAAGCAAACATTGACTTCTTTTGAGACCCGTAATAAGAAATTTCCTTTAAATTTGTTTTTCTAAAAGTAATAATTTTATATTCATACAAATAGATAAATGCAATTCCAATATGTGCAGATCATAAGAAAGACAAAGACATATAAATTGTTGATACTAAATAAATAAACCTAGTGAACAGAGTTTGTTACACATAGGTCTAATGGGTCACAATGCAAAATGTGGTTCTTGCTGTGGGTCACAGTAAAAAGCTTAAAATAATGCTGGTTTAGAGGACTAAATCATCACCAGTTTCAAGAATTTCTAAAACAAAGAGTATGTCAACCATATATATTTTTCAAATGCTTGATGGCTTAGCCGTGGAAAAATTCTGGAATAGGTATATGACTGTTTTTGGAGAACAAAGACCAAGATAATGAATTGCCAACTTAACATTTTTAGCAAACATCACAACCCACATGAACACTGACTCTTGGGTTTCAAATAAAGAACAAGCTCGTATCTATGATGTTTGGTCAAATTCCTGCTTTTGAAAGAAAACCTTTGGGAATCACAACTTCAGAAAGGTAACTACTCTCATTTCCCAAATCTTCAAAATCACAATATAATATTAGACATCTTTTGTGAGCTCTATTCAGGATTTGAGTTTTCCTCCCATTTTGAAGATTTACAGCAATACAGACATCAGTTTAAATTATTTGGTACTCCTTACAAAACATGTAGAGCAAGTGGCAGAAAAATATCAGTTGGAGTTAATCAACTTACAATATGATGAATTTTTTTTTTTTTTTTTTTTTTTTCCTTCAAAATTTAATTCTGAATCCACTACTGATTTCTACAAGAAATGTTTTGCCAAGTGGAAAATATAAAAGCAAATTGAATAATGCAAAAATGATAGAAATAATAACTACTAAGTACATAAACTTGTGAACAACCTATTTTTTTTCAAAAATGAAATATACTAAAAGTCGTTTAAGGTTGTATGATGACCACCTGGATGAAGTTTTGCACCTGTCATCAACAAATATTTCACCTGATGTGGAGAAGTTATCAAACAATAAGCAGAAACAAGTGTCTCATTAAATAATTTGCCATTTTTAACTGAATTTCATTTGTGGTAAGGAATTTGGATTTTTAGTTGATTGTGTTAGTTGTTATCCTATTATTCCTGCAGTAAAATAAGGAACCTTGTTTAAATAACATTGTGTTGGGTTTTTTTTTTTCCTTTAAACCTCTAGACTAAGGCAGCCTTCTGGACCATTTACTACAGTATGACCCCCCCCCCCAAGACACTCCATTGCTGCCTGGTCCGCTCTCTCCAAAAAGGTTGCCAACTAATGGTTTACGAAATAACCCAAGATGTTATGTCAAAAGAAATTCTCAACTGTTCTTAAACTTTTAATATAACTTATTGGTATTGCAATATCTCAAGATTGCTTTAATTTTGATTCAGATTAATAATGCTATTGTAGATTTTACAAATATTGTAAATGACTTATATCCAGTTATCAGTTCAAACCTAGCTGTTAAGAAAACTAATCATTTTTATAGCATTTGCCTTGACTGTTTAAGTTGTTAAAAATTAGAAATCTTTAGTTGTCTCTTTAGGATAAACCTAATCATCATCCACAATGTTTGTTTTTTTTTTTTTTCCTCTTATTGTAGATCAGATCTGGATCCCCCTCCCCAATAGTGAACATTTGTAAGGCACATTGATGCTTTAGATTTTACAAGAGATTAAAAAATTTTGGTCGGTATATAAATGTTAACTTGAAGGTTAGTCTACACTAAGCATTATTAATTCTTCTTTGATATTTCCTTCATAATTATTATATATATATACACACACACACACAAATTATGAAATGGACAACAATTATTTAAGATATTTTTTTTTTTTATGTTTATGTTCTTTTTATAGATACAAATATTTAAGTAAATGCTCTGCTTATAATAAACAGTATTAACAACATTCAGGCCGGTAAATGTTAATACTGTTTATTATAAACAGAGCATTTACTTAAATATTTGTATCTATAAAAAGAATGTATAAACATAAAAAAAAGTCATATATATATATATATATATTTTTATCAAAACTCCCAGATTATCAATGTTAGTAAAGAGCAGGAATCAGATATTAAGACCCTTTAGTGAGACTTGAATCAACTGCCTTTCTGTGGCTGGGAAAAGCCAATTGGTGGAAGTTCTTCAAATCTAACCAATAGCTATATTCTCTACTTCTTTTAAAACTAATGTCATAAGTTGTGATAAGGGGGCAACAAAAATTAAGATCAAAGAATTGACAATGCTTCAGCTAAGTTCAATCTTATTACACACCAAACAGCTTTGTAGAAACATGATTAGCATTTAAGATTTTAGGCTCTAACAAAAATAAGTAGATCAATGAATATTTTTGCTTGTAAAGAAATTTCTTGGATCTGAATGAATGATTGTTTAAAAATAGATAAAAATCTGTGAAAGGACAACATCCAGTAACCTTTATTGTTTATTAGCAAATGTTGCAATGGCAATATGACAAATACATCAGCCTGAAAGGAAACAGTTAATAATTTCACAAAGGCTGACATTCAAAAGGACTGCGTGAATAACATTGACATTGACATTAACACAAGAACCATAATTATGATGTTCCACAACAATTGAGGATTTAAAATTTTTCAAGTAGGATAAAGACCTGTGTCAGCAAAAGGAAATGGAAATAAATCAGTTATATGAATTTGAGAAGATAATTGTACAAAGACTGATTTATATTAAAAAGAATTGGGCAGAGGCCAAGCTATTAAATCGGGTCTTATCAGAACTGGGCTTGGATGGCTGTTCCTTTTGTAGCATTTAAATCCAACCAGAAGTTTATTCTTCTTGTTAGTTGTGTCCATCATGTATAATACAAATTGTGGTAAAGGCTTGTGCTTAAATTAAGTTTTAGTGAGTCAAAGGAAAAAAAAAAAAAAATTTTCTTTTAAATGGGATGTAGTGTGATATGCAGAACAAGAAATAGTTATAGGTACTTTTTTTTTTTTTTTGCCACAAAATCATTTTAGTATCCCATTCTCAGGTGACATCTTTTATGTCTTATTTTACAGTTTTCACCTGATATCATTTGTATATAACAAGAAAATTGAGAAATGGATTGGCTGAAATGTAGTGGGTGGAGCAATCAAAGGAACTGGTGGCTCATGTTTTTCTATCCTTTGCAGTTGTACAAAAAAAAAAAAAAAAAAAATTAAGTGAAATATTTTATTATAGAACTCCATATATTTGATCAACATCACTTAGGACTATTGTACCAACTAATTATCTTAGCAAATAATTTTTTTAAAAGATAAAATGATTATGAAGTTTGTGAATGAAATGAGGTCAGTGGATTGTGCATGAAAAATAAATTTTTAAATTTCAGAAAGGATCAAAAAGAAATGGTGAAATATAAAATTTGGATTTTTTTTTTTTATTTCTGCTGAAAGTGATTCAAATGAGTTAAATAATTTCACTATTGTTTTTGTTTTAATTCCAGAATTAGGAAAGAAACAATAAAAACTTTGAGTGAATAATAAGGAAAGGTTTTAATTTCTTTTTAGGGGGTACTATTTCAATAAATTAAAATTATATTTCAAGAACATTTTTTAAAAAAATGTAAAGAACAAGAATAAAATTGAAATATCCTTGGAGAGAAAAAAAAAAAAAAAAAAATCAGGAAAGTCTTACAAAATGAGATTTAAATCAAATCTGATAGATAGATAGATTCACCTTGCCTCTGAAGTGAACTTTCTTTTTAATCAAAAAAGAATCACTCATTTAAAATAGCAATATCTTTCCTGTTGTTAAATAATTTATGAATGTTAGACCCTCGTCTGTCAACTCTAAAATGGAAACAATAGTAGCATAATGACCCTGGCAAAAAGTTAACATTTGTGAGTTATTTACAAACACCAGAACAAAAACCTTTTTCAAACTGAAATTCTCTATTATTGATTTTTTGATTAATCTGTAAAACATTGCTGAAGACTGAGATTTACATAAGTGCAGGACATATTTACAAGTTGTTATCTGGCACAGGGTCAGTACCAAGGTTAGGTAACTTAACTTTAGCTAAAATCTTTCCTATACTTGATCCTTTCACTTTTTAATACTTACCATTTAGCAAAATAACAGCTACATTTCATAGTATATCTATATAGAAATGAATTGGTTATGTTTTTTTTCTTTACATTAAAGATGTCAAATTCAGTATCAAGTTTGATTGACTAGTAAAAACAACTTGAACTGAAAATGTATTACTATTCTAATATTGATACTCTTTAAAATCCAGAAGGAACAAAATATATTTTTCCAATTTCAAACAAGACAACCTCAATGAAAAATCTTATCTTTCAAAATTTCACTGAAATATCTACATCCTGCTGACTACATAGAGAAAAGTTCTGGAATATATACAATATCTACTGATCTAAACCCAATGTGGCACATGGTGATAAATGTGAACAGAATCACTTTAGTTGCTATGTCATATAAGACTAACTTGCTAATCACTGTGTCTGGCAAGGTAATCTAGACACACATTGGACTCCTTAACAGTTTTACCTAGTAATGGTGTCAAGCACAAGAATTGTTATGCTGCCAATTCATATTAAAGAGAAACCATAAATTGATTCCTGTAAATTGTTCATTTAACAAAATAAAAAGAAAATTGTATGCTCAAGTTAAAATTTACAGCAAGAAAGAATCTTCTCTCCCTCAGATAATGTTATTACAGGATATTGTTAGAATTGTCCTTTTTTTTAAAAATTAGTTAACATTTTCACTGTCAAATAATATTGTTGCTTGAATTTTGGAAAAAAACAAAAAAAACAAGAAATTGCCATTTACTGAAAATAAATGACAATAAAGATAAAACTGATTTCTCATGGGCAGTGCCATTTTTGTCTCATGTAAATACTCTACAGTAGAAACTACCCTACCCAACTCACAAAATAATGATATAAAAACCTGAACAAAATCCAATAGAAAAATACTTCACTAAACAGGTCATATTGTATACTACTATATGTTCACACTGATTTGGGAATAGCAGTAGGTAATATTTAGTTTATACCAAATGCTAGGGACCAACATTTCATGGTATCTTGAAGTGTGTGTGTGTGTGTCAACAGCAGCCAATATTAAGTTTTGTAATGATGTATAAACACATCCACAATAGGGGAAGTGTTAATCTCTTATTGTGACAAATTTATAAATTAATCATAGGTGTGAATGTAGAGTAAAAAAACATTTTAAGTAAAATTTGATATTGTCTAGTTTCAGTCAGTCACTGGGAATCTTAGAACATATCTATTGTGGATAGAGAGCAGGACAATAACATATTCAAAAATAATGTTAGCCCTATGATGTGTTTAACCTTTTTTTTTTTTCTTATTTACTCTTAATTTGTTCCAATCACATTTTATGGCATATAAAACTGCACTTTACATTAGGGAGTTCAACTTGATCTAAGTAAAGATTAACCTAGTAGATACTTAATTTCACATAGGTAAGCACCAAGGTGGGTTTTTTTGGGGAGGAGTAGGAGTGGGGAACAGCCAGAAAAGAATATATTTTAGAGATCATCAAATATAGTACATTTAAATTGTTGAAAACCTATTATGCTAATAACTAAGGAAAATACTCAAATTTATAATAAAATGTTAAACAAGCAAGTTTTTTTTTTTTTTTTTTTTTTTTTTTCTTTTTACCACAGAGATTAAACTGTGAATTCACCTAATAAAAGAATACACTAGAATGGAATTGGGTTTTACTGTGTGCTGCTATACATAAAATTCTCTCTCAGAATTACTTCTGACAATTTAAAAATAAAACTAATTCCAAAAGTATTCTGAACAAATACAAATTGGCAAATTGTAATATTTCAGAAAAATCAAAAAACACCCACCCTATATATATATATATTATATATATACACACACACCAAATAAAAAGTAAGCTAGCAGGTAATCGACATTTGATTAGCAAAAAAAAAAAGAAAAAATAATTTTTGTTTGGCTCCCTCAGTTTAAAATGAAAAGAAAAAAAATAAAATAAAATCTTACTTTGTAGTACGATATTAAATATGGTTTGGACAATTTTGTTCAAGAATATACCTGATGAGGGTTGAAAAAGAGTTAGCTGAAATATGTTATCTGTAAGTGGATGAAGGGGTTCAAGTCTCCAAATCACTCAAAGTTGCAATGTTAAAATATAACAATTAGTGTTTTATGAAAATTGGTATATTTTTGATATATTTAGTATATGAAATTGATATGCAAATGTAACAAATACTTTGGGACAGAGATGAGATATATATATATATATATATATATATATATATATATATTATAAAACTTTCTTCTCATATTGATTGTGATAGAAGCTTGATTTGAGTGCACTGTTGCTTTGAAAATCAGCATTCCAAACTCTCACCTGACACTAGAGAGAAATAGCCACAAGAAAGGCCCATAGATATTCCAGCTTAGATTCATTCGATAAAGTATCGGAACCTATCTCACTACAGTAGGAATGGATTCCTAGACTAGCTTACTAACCCTTACACTATGGTGAAGTGCTCTTATTTACTCATTAGTCTGACACATGGCCACATGAATAGAGTACATAATTATAGATTGCTGTATAAGAAACAGCAAATTCTTCAGTTGGACTATAATTTTATTCTAATGTTATCAAAGATAAAATGAAATGACCTGATGATATTAGAAATTCCCTACAAGGCTTGTTGTCAGAAACCGGCACATGCATATTTAACAAATATTCAAAACAGCTTAGAGACACCATGACTGTCCTTTATGGGTGCAAATTATAAAATTGTTTTCAAACTGCTGTTAAATGAAAGTTTAGAGGTGAACACTTATCATTTGTGGAATTAAATGGCACCTGAAGATAATTACAGAACACAAAGATAACAGAAATAATGGAATAGTAATAGAAAATTTGGAAAAATTTCAAACTTGAAAAAAAAAAAAAAAAAAATGAATTTTTTTTTTTTTTTTTTTACATAAGGCAGCAATTGTCTTTTAGAATGAAAGAATCAAGGCAGATATTAAAAGTAAAAATAAGAGCAAATGACAAATGGGAGTAATTATTGTTGAAGAAAAAAAAGGTTTGTCTAATATAGCAAGCATTCCTCTGACAGCAAACAGCATAACAAATAAAAAAAAATCCATGAAGATTTGCATGCTTGACGGAATTAATGTTAACATGAAGTTACAAGTGATTGTAATCAAGGGTTCAATCATAATGGTCTTGTCTTGTGACCATTATGCACTCTCTCTCTCTCTCCCAGAAACTGTAAAGTCTGCTCAGCATAGATACAGTATAAACCACAGGTTGGCTCTGCAAGAGTTGAAGAAACACAAAAAGGGTCTGCAATAGGAATTAGCTAGTCACCCTAGCAGACAGGCATACTTGAAACTAGCAGACAGGAATACTTGAAAACCAGTAGCCAGCCATTATTGCCTGGATGTTATTCATGGTAGAGTGATTTGATCAACATAAAATAACCAAATAAACATTATGGATTAATGTAGAATAATGTGTAAAGATAAATAGAGATCAAGTTTTTTTTTCTGGGAAGAATCATAACTTAAATATCAAATTCTTTGTAGCTCAAAACTTTATCAGACTGAGCACAAAAGAGACAAAATATTTGTTACTGTTATACATTTTTTTTTCCATTTCTTATTTAATTACTTAAAAAAAAAAAAAAATAGTGTAGGTAAGCATGAGTTTTTACAGAGAGACTTTGAAAAAAACTAAATTCAATCAAAACTGAAACTGTCTTACAAGAAGTCTAAAGACTTGATTTTCAAAACATTCATATACAAAGATTCTGAAAACCAAGAATTTAGTTAAATGAATGTGAATTAAAAAAAATTGCAAAAATTAAAATCAAACCATTTTTGTGAAAATATATTAAGGAAAAAATTAAAATACAATTTTAAAGAATGGCAAAATTGTTAAAACTAGACATTTTCCTTTTCAAGTTTTCCTCATTCCCCACTATCTTCTGCAATCTTTCAGATGGACCTTCATGCATGCAAAAAAAAGTTTTTCCACATAATACTGCTTCTATTTTACCTTCACTCTTTGGCAATGTTTGTTTTAAAGAGCAATTAGAATTGGAATAAAACCTAAACATGGTGAAAGTGAATTTATACATTTTTTGTTTTTGAGAATTTACAACAAAAATATTAAACACTATTCAATTTTTTATAAAAATAATTTTATATTTACAACATTCTAAAAACTAATACAATATTTGTCATTTACCAATTTATAAACAATTTTTTAGTCATAATTTTATAAACATTTAGTAATTTATTAAAATAGGTGAACAAACTGTAAGGAAATCCTTATTTACCATTTTATAAGTTTGAATCAATTGGCAATTAGTAAGTTTTGTCATCCTTTCCAATAGACAATATAATAGTATTTATAATTTTTGTTGTCAATTCTCAAGAATAAAGAAAATATATAAATTCACTTTCATGTTTAAGTTTTATTAGTTCTAATCATCAATTTTTAAAACAACAAACACTGCCAAAGAGTGAAAGTAGTTAAAAAAAGTGGTGCCAAGGAGAAAACTGTCCTTTTGACATACCATGTTTTTGGCATGAAGGTCCATGTCT
This sequence comes from Acanthosepion lycidas, assembly GCA_963932145.1. NCBI lineage: Eukaryota > Metazoa > Mollusca > Cephalopoda > Sepiida > Sepiidae > Acanthosepion > Acanthosepion lycidas. The sequence goes on from OZ010581.1 coordinate 9,687,340, forward strand.
GCCAATTCCTATTCCTCTGCAAGGAACTGCTGAGTATCTTTTGCAGTCTACCAGGGAAATCAAATTTCTTTTTTCATTAAAAAAAAAGTCTGAAGACTATATGTATAACATTTGCTGAATACTGTGGGTAAGTAAAAATATATCAGTGAGACTGTAACAATCCCTTTGCCCAATAACTGAGGAAACTGACATTTTACAGTTATCCTGATGGATTGCACCATTTCTAATTTATAAGACTATTCAGAGAATGTAGTCTTCAACTATTTTAATTGGGATTGGTATTTATCAAAATCATTTGCTTTTCAGGAGCTCACTATAAAGGACTCCCTTCCAATTCTATCATTATATATAACATTACCTTTAGATGAACACTACCTCTTGGTCTTCATCCAAAGGAACGGTCCATTTCCCATTTTTGTAAAATATATTTATTTTTCATCACCCAATCGAATTTGTTTAAAAATTGGAGCAATCACATTCCATTAGTCTTACTCATGTGAAAATCATGCTGGTGCAAATTGAACACTTTTCTTAAGAAAGTTGGCTATCTCCCAAGTCATAAAATGTGGATTCTCCTCTTGTAATCTCTTTATTTGATTGTAACCAAATCTCAACTCTAGAAAAAAAATCATTCAGTATGAAACTTGCAAGCCACTTAAACTTGAGCCCTGAACACCACTTTACCAGTGGTAGAGTAACAGTTGGTAAACACTTAACTATTTTTATATCTACTATAAAACATTACATACTAATTATTTGTGAATTTTAACTCAGAAGCCCAGGGAGAAGAAGGGTTAAAATTGTTCAGGAATGCAGGGGTCAAAGAGTTAAAGTGCATAAAGATATTATTAGGCATGTTCAGAAGTATCCAGTGCTCTTATCTTGAAAACTGAAGACTTAATACACATCTGGATAATTGTGCATGTATAGTTTTTGTAAAAAAAAAAAAAAAAAAAAAAAAAAAATACATGACAAAATATTGCTTATTTTCTTCCATCTCCAATAAACAAAAATATTCATTATTTTTATGTTTTAAATGCACACTGATACAAGATATTTGAAAGTATTCTTTCTAAATGAATTTAAAAATTAATTCTTGTGCTGCCTAAAAAAAAGAAAAAAAATTTTGTAAACTTAATACCAAGTAAAAAAAGTTTTATCAATTTAATAATATATATACTAAATAACTCATACATGAAATAATTATCTATTGGAATAAAATAATCATATCTAAGAAGCTTAATTTAGTCTGGCATAAGGTCACAATAGTGGAGCAATTAACCTCACTATACAGTAGTAATAGTATATATGAGTACATTTAAACATTACACAAATATGAAATAAGCTTTGTTTGGCATAAAATCCTAGTAGATAGGGCAACAACAAGAACTGAATTCACCATGAGCATGTAAACTATTGTGCCATAGAATGCAAAATACTTTACTTAGTATAAATCAAGGTTACATGTGTGAGATTCCCAAAAAGGATTTACACCAGTAATGGTCTGAAAGACTAACCACTCTTTCACAGCAAGGCACCTACATGATTTTGTTATTATTATCATTATTATTATTGTAATAATTAATACGGCTCGGGAATTATCAATTATAATAATAATAAATTATGGCACATTCATTATTCAAATGCCATAATTGTGATAAAATACCTGAAAGTGAGCACAGTTCAGGAATTGATAGCAATTATAGCATCAAAAGAGCAAAACTGTTTCCATTAACATATAGCACTGCAATCATTGGATGGAATGAGAAGGAAATGAAGGATCTAGACAGGAAAACACAAATGTTGGTAACACTATAAGATATGTTTCATGAAAGAAAAAAAAAAATGATGCTGATCAGTTGTCTTTAAAGAGAGCAGAAGATGGGCAGTGTATAAGGTTGTGTTTTGAGTGAAAAGTATTGTTTGTTTCAGAATGCAATGAAAAGTAGTTAAGAAGGAAGGAATTGTTGATATATTTTAAAAGCAAAAAGCATTGGAAGGCAAAAAAGGAAAGTTGAAAAAAATCTCCGTAACATTCCTGAAAAAAAAAAAAAAAACTGAGAAAGTCACCACAAGAACAAGCCATCAGAACAGGTCAATTAAACACCTCTACAACAAAGAATAGTAGCCCATTTGGTGTAAGACCCTTGCTCAGACAGTATAAAAAGTGACTATATGGTAAAATTGTTCAGGTTATTCATTGGTAACTGTGCATAAGAAAATTGTTATGAGTATAAACCACAAAAGGTAACTGGTTATGAATAAGTTTTGAGACACAAAGAAGTAAGATACTCTAAACCAGACTTTTGAATAAAGTAAATCTTGAAAATACCATTTCAAGGTGTTGAAAAGAAAAGAGACAGAAAAAAGTAAATAACTATGAAGATCTGAAGAGGATCTGCAATTTTATTGGAGGTGACTGTGTCCATTACAGTTACTGAAGTACTATAGCTAGACTTCCTAAAAATCAGCCAAAACATCTACTTCAGAACTCCACAAAAGGCCTGTCTTCTAGAAACAGTGAGGACCCCAAGGTATGCATTGAACTTGTGAGAGTGTGGGTGGAAACATGATCCTCAGCTGAACAGAATTTTTTTTTGTGATGAAAGGGGATAATAAATCTTATGGTGGATGCCATCTCACGGAGTAATGGTTACTAAGCTAGTCTAAGAGAGATTTATTACTCTATAAAGATTTTAATTCTCAATCAATATACTGCACTTGTGGCAAAGTTTAGTAAATATTTACATATCCCGTAGGACCATTTGGAATGCATTTAAAACAAGTTTGCCCATGCTCTCAAACGTAACTGCATGCTGTTTGCATATTGTTAAGACTTTACTATATTTTGAAATTTTTACAGTTATTATTGTTGTACTCTGCTCTTTTGCAAGTTGGTCTTTTCATCTCCAGTCTTTGTTAATTATAGTTATCTCCCTTGCATACAAAAATTATGCTTGACATATTGTATAGTAACATTTATTATCAATGGCATTCCTAATAATAATGATGATCATGATGATGGAGCAATATCAATTTCTGATAACAGTGAATATTACTAAAATAAAAAATTTAATGCTATTTAAGGTTAATTAAATGAAATCAGATTAATCTGATGCCAATCAAAATATATTGGCAACTGTCAATTTATAGAGCACATTCAGAAAAAAATTTCCACAATTTACAAACATGGCAGGATTCAAAGACTGATTTAAAATCAGAAAAATAAATTAAAAAAAAAAAATTAGCCAGTTAATCCCCACCCCCACCAGATTAGATGTAAACAATTTTATTGAAATCAAAATAGCAAATTCATTATTTTGCACATTTTACCAGGCAATATTTGAAAAAAAAAAAAAAAAAAAAAAAAAAAGAAGATACAGATCTTTTATCATTTTTAAAGACATTTTCTTCTGGAAAGTGTGTATCATCTACATTATTATTTAGGAAGAATATCTTGCAGCAAAATAATAGTTTAGTTATCCTTTACCTTGCTAAGAATAAAATCCAAGGCAGATATTGACATTTCTTGGGGATGATGAAAAATCAAAATACAATTAATTTCACTTTTAGGTGAAAATGCAGTTTGCATTTTCTTTGAAAAAAAAAAAAAAAAAAAAAAATTCAGAGTCAAGATTTGGTTATTAGGCACAAAAGTTATGCACATAACTTTTTTTTTTAGTCAATTATTTCAATCATGTTCTTCCATAGATTTTCATAACCACACATCGAAATGTCTTTACTTCTCCAATTTAAATCTGATAGGAGAGTTTATAAAAAAGTAAAAATAAAAACCCAACAAACGTTTTGAAATGTCTTTAAAAAGCCACCTTAATAAATAAAAAAATTAGTGCAGAGTTAAATGGCTCTTAATGTTTGGAAATTTCTTTCTTTCAAAAGAATTGCATTTAAAGGCTATGTAAATAGTTTTACCATTTGTATATCATATATTATATGAGTACACAAAGGTAATGGCATGAATAGGAAGATAGGATGCAAAGAGACCAAATAAAAGATTCAGATTTTCTGCCTCAAAATTATTTTTTGTTTATAATATAACTGCTAAGACAACACCAAAAACTATATCCATGGTAAAAATAGAATTTAAAATAAACCATGAAAATATTTTAGTGTTATCAATTTTCTTCCAAAGAAATTACTGAACTTAAAAAAAAAAAAAAAAAAAAAAAAAAAAAAAAAATGCACACAATAACAGGAAGGGGTTATGCTTTAAAATCAAATAGTTTCTTGCTACCACCCCAATTTGTGTGATAATGTCAAAAACTGAGAAAACCAATTATCATTGTACTTTTATTCCTCATCAACATATGTTTTGGAAAAGGTACAAGAGATATTTCTAAAGTAATGCCTCATATTTATTTTGATGGAAACTACAACAGAAAGAACAACTGTTGCATAGAGCAAATTTGCAGTTACAAAGGCATTATTTTTCTACAGTCATCTGTCATTGGCTGTGCATTTTAGACAGCAAGGGATATTTTGTGGCATGACAATTGTGCAGGGCCATCCAGAACATGTCTTGTCGCACACATCATTGAAACAAGTTACCCCACTGCTTGTGTTCATGTTCACAGTTTGGTCTCCATAAAATACCTGAAAGTGTCAATGAATGTCAACAGGTGCATTTTTTTTTTTTTCTTGGAGGAATTCAATGGTATATACCTCTACTTTGTATGCACTTTCATGTCAGATGTTATTTTGTCAGTTATCTGTAACACAGAAAAAAACATTTATTGCCAGGAACATTAAACATCTATTGACATACCACCAAATTTTTAGGACAACAATCAAATAGGAGATATTACTTCTGGGATGATCCTTATATTTAACATCTAAAGTCATTTCAGTTCTGAATCAAGCTTAATCATGATAGAAATCAAATGAGCTATAGCACTTGGTCTTATATTTGAAAATTAAGCGGTCCTGTTTGATAGACAAAATAAGTGAAAGAACAATAATTGATGATGAAATGTAATAAAGTTCTTTACTAATAAAAATGGTCATTTATATATAAGCAGATTCCAAGCAGCTGCCAAAATAAATAAGAAAATGAAAAAAAAATTCAACCAAATATTTCTGGGATCAGAATTTGAAGGAATATCAAATATCACAAAATCTGCATGTATTTCTGGAAACTTGTTCAATGAAAGTAATTTCAGGTAAAGAATAATAGTTTTGTGAAACCAATTTAGATATTAGGTTAGTGCAAAAATAATGATGTAATAATGTCATTTTTTGATGTATTTTTTAACGTCAAGAAACGACATTATTACGTCATTATTTTTGCACCAACCTGTGAGAAAACGACATTATTTTTGCACCAACCTAATATTTTGTTAAGCAAGATGATTTAACCATTGTATATGGTTTTCTTCAAAACAATTTCTCCACCTTTGTTTTACATCACCTCTATCCTTTCTATAGCCTAAAGAAAGCTACATACATTGACAATTTACATATATTTTATAGTTTTTAGCTGCACTTCCAATAAAATAAAAATTTGGCTATATTCAAATTTTGCAAGAGTTTATCAAGATAGTGAATAAGTGTGATAAAGAAGGTAGCGTTGAAAAAATTTTAAAGAAAAAAAAAAAAAAAGCCCACAACTAAACATTTTGCTAATAAATTCAAACAAAATATCAGTTTTGTTTGCAAGTAACAACTGTGACATAAGTTACTTAAATTGTATAGAATATAGTTCTGTAAACTTTATATCCATTTTAGATTTAGAATTAGAGGCAAAAATACTTGTTTAAAGAATTCAAGTCATAGAAAATTCAGTTTAAAAATCAGTTATTTGAAAACTTTCATTTTCACTTGAAGATATAATTTTTATATTACTTAGATGTTTTATTTTTGAAAAAAAGTATCTCCCCAATATGGAAAAATAATTGCTATTCAGTTAATGTTATGCAATTACAAGCTTTTGGCAAAGCTAAGCAATATGTATAAATGTTTCATTTGTGTAAATAATTTGCAAAGGGATGAATTTCTTTTCAGATATTCTTCAACCAATTCTTTTCCATATCATTTTATATTCTATAAAATCAAAAATACAGTCTTTCATGCTCACCTAACAAATCACAAAACTCAGTTTGTTGAATAGAGTCAATCAAGTATAAAAATACATAACAATGAACATTAGAGAAACTGAACTGGCTTTTTGGAAAATAGATTTTTAAGTACAGAAAATGGAGAAAAGTTGATTGCAGAAGTCAGCCTACAAAGATTTATTTCTTTGTACAACCTTTAAATTCTGCTGAATTAAGTCATTAAGCTATTTGACTGATAGGGATTTACTAAGTCAGTACAAGAACTGAATTAACAAGGCATCGGTAACTTAAATTCAAAAAGGCAATTAAGCATTTTCACTGTACAAGATGAAGGTTCCATTTGCTTATAAAGATCTTATTTTTTAAAAACAATTTACAGAAAAAAATATCAATAGACATTAATTGTGTCTATGTGGGGGAGTGCTGTGTGATTGATTATCACTTTATTTATTCTGACCAGCCCGACTTAAAAAAAAAAAAAAAAAAAAAAAAAAAAATGAAGCAGACAAAAAAATTACTGATTAAACAAAAAGCAAGTAACAAGACAATTATCTTAAATTACAGAGCAACAAGAAGAAAAACAAGAAATTTGAGGCAATTACAGAGAGGGAGGGAGAGAGTGGAAGCGTATGAGCAAGATCAAAAACCGAGGGAACAAATCAATTCTTATTGATATTGTATCTATATTGATCAAGAACAGCCAAGATGTCATAACCAGAAGTGAGAAGATGCAGAAGGGATTTTTTTTTTTTTTCATATATTTTTTTCTTTTTCTTTTTTTTTGTGGGGGGGGGGTCAATTCTTCAGGTTTCATTAACAAAAGTAACTTGTAAATAGCATGACAGTTGTAAATTCTTTGAAGGGAACAAGTGTATATGGATGGTAGCTGTTGGGGGAATTGGATGTGAGGTGGTTTCAACAATCACATTTTGGCTGGGCAGTCAAACGAAACAGAATCAAATATTTGCAAAACAAGTCATTTATTTTTATTATTTCTTTTTTTTTTTTTTAATTTTTAACATATTCCTTTTTTTTTCTTTTTTTTTTTAAATAATTTGTTTAAAATTTGATAAAGGGTAGTCTTCCTTTTCTTTTAAATCCCTTTATTTGTTCGAAATTTGTTTCCAATCTGCTTCATTGTATTCATCATTGTATTGACATTATGTCACATGTAAAACAGCAGCTTTGCTAATAACTGTAATAGGTTGGAGATATTTTTTTAGACTTCGCAGGGTGCTTTGTCTGTCTGTTTGTCCCAAAGGTGAGCAAGTGTCCGGCCTACAACAGGGCAGCTTCAGCCTTTACTCCTTCCAGCTAAAATTATCTCTCATTTTAAGAGAAATATTAAGTAGAAAACGGTGAAAGAAAAATTAACATAAAATTTTAGGCAACAAAATTAAGATAAAATAGATATGTGGAACTGGATGGCAAGGTGGAGAGAGAAAAGAAAAAAAAAAAAGGAAAAAGGAAAGAGATAAATTTAAGCTTCAGCTTTTACAGCTTGTTGCCCTGGGGGCTGGGGCACAGTCTCTCCAGTGGGTGTACTAGCCTCATCTGGCATGACACACTTCCACAGACCATACGTTTTCCCAACTGTTGTCTGCCACAGGCGAAGGGTTCCATCTTCGCTTCCACTGGCATAAAGTTCACCATCTGGTGAAAAACGGACACAATGAACAGGGCCAAAATGACCCTTAGAAGATTCTGAAAAGAGAAAGTAAAAAGGAGAAAAAAAATAAGATAAGTTGTATCTGACATTAGCCATTATTATTATTACTACATTAAAAATAAATCAACACTATAAAAATATTTAAATGTTGCATTTAATATTTTGAACCTTACTAAATATTTGCTTAAAAGTCACTGAAAGTCACTGTTTATTTTGTGAAAACTAGTTTCCTCATGTCATAAAAATTAAAAATGTCACATGGGACTTAAAAAGTATACAAATAAAATGCTAGTGCAAGGATGACCCCCAAATTAAAATCACTTGACAATAAAATCATTTGCAAATAATTAATCTAATTCTACTTACATTTAAAATGTAGTTAGTTACACTTTTAATTTTACAAATTCTTCATCAGCACAAGCTCAATATTAAATGAATTTTAACATAAATGTATACAATTTAGAAAAATTGTTTTTATAATAAAATGTGGAAAAGTTTTGCATAAAATAATGATGCAATTTCTTTAAAAATTTACATATTTGTATTAAAAATTAATTTTTTAATACAAAATACAGGCACCTTTATTTTATGCAGCAAGTAGTAATCAATTTTTTGAATATTTATATCAACACTGAAATGAGAAACAAAAGTTAATCTACAATAGATTAAGATAAAAAAATAAATTACCATTTCATTAAAACGTTTTTTAATATATATTGTATAATATCAAATTAGTTCTGAGAATTTGAAATTATAAAAATTAATTCTTTTGAAAAATTAAAAATAAACATAACTATAGATAAATAAAAAATTAATGGTGGCAACTACCCCCAGTGTAATTTGAGCTCACATCCAGCAGAAGAATACCTAATCCAACAAGTGAAAATGATCCTTTCACAAAATTGATTAATATTCATCTTATTAAATCAAGGAAAATTCAAATCTAAGCTCTATTAGATTTATTCAAAGCAAACTGAAAAGACAATTCTGGTTTATTTTATCGACTATTTTGAACCTATACTTGTTTGTAGCATTAGATGATAAATGTTCAAAGTTATTTACAGCTTATTTTTTGAGCCAACATTTGTGATATTAAATTAAATTTTCATGAGGTCTGTTATTTGCTGTGCATCTTCTCCAAGGCTGAAAATATTAATGTTGAAAATCAATTTTAAATTCCTGACTTACCAATTTCGGTCCCAGTTTCATAATCATATTTGTACATTTTAAAGTCTTCACCTCCACATACAAATACATTTTTCTGATGGTGAAGAGAAGCTGAGTTCAATGCAGTTGGAGCCTCAAATTCCTTGATTTTTTCAAATCTTTAAAGAAAAAAAAATGATGACCTATTATAGCAAAACACAGTAATTAAAAAAGACGATTGGTGAATGACAGTCATTTAACAGTAAACCATGAAAATGACAAAAGATTCCAGAAACAAGTGGGAGAAGGGGGATAGTAAGATACTTACGTTTCTGTGTTCCAGAAACTTGTGACACATCCACTAGTAACAACCAAAACAGTACCATCTCTTGACAGTTCCAAGCTGTTTGGGATATTTGAGAACTCAAGCAGTTTGATTTCACACTCATTATTCACATCCCAAACACTATAAGCAAAAGAACAAACACATATACAGAAAAATTGTCTAACTGACATTGTTTAAAAGCAAAGTAATTCTGAATAACATGCTTATAGGTAACCAATGTTTGATTACCAGACGAAAAACAATTTACTGTAATTCTCCATGTATAATATGCCTTCATCCATAATATGCACACCTAAAATTGTGCTGAAAGTGTGGGAAAATGCTTCTACTCATGCATAATACGCACACCTTGTTTGGTAATCAAACTCTATAAATCATACCTCTCCAATTTCATTAGCCAGCATTTCCTACTCTTATTTAAAAAATGGTTTTAAATATAGAATAATATTATTCTAATTTAGTTTTGTGATAATTTTTATTTTATTTTATAGCAGTTCTTAATGATTTTTTGTAGCTGTGCATAATACACACCCCTGATTTTGCTTATTATTTTTTTAGAAAAAAATGCATATTATACATGGGGAATTACAGTAGTTAATATTTCAATATTTTATTCAGGTCACCTTCAGGAAATTTCTTTTCTACTAATTTATAGCTGTATGTCTATGCTGGAAAATTTCACCAGAAAGTAACTAAAATCAAAATCAATGAGAAACAGAAACAGAAACAGAAAAACAATATTACGGGTAAAACATACCAGCAATAGACTTTTAAATGACAAGTCTAATACTGATCTTAAAATTTTAGTAATACTATCATGAAAATGATAGATTTTGTTTTGTTTTTCATTAATATTACTCCTACTATAAAATATCTGAGGCTAGAATTCATCTACCACAGATAATAATCAGTTATCCAAGATTACTATAAGACCACTGCTAGAATATATGGGATTATTCACTTCTAGCAAAATTGGTACATATTTGTTAACAATTATTTACATTATTCGGACTATTGTCCTCATCTTTGTCGCCATATTTACTACAACGTTTCGGCCGTTGTATACTCCAGCCTTCTTTCGAACTGAATTCTTTATTTCGATCACTGAGGTAGACAGTTCTAGTTCCACGTGCCATGTTTAATGGGTATCACTTATCAGTTATCTCCTGTTAATTTCCCTCTGAAAGTTCTCCACTGCCTTAACTGGGTATTGAACTCACAGTTGAGGACATATGGCACCAAATGATACAATTATCATTACAAATGTACCATATTCCTGAGGAAATATCTATTATGCTAGGAACTTATTTTGATGGTTTCCTCATGCGTTTCACTACAAAAGACTTTATGACTAAGTGGAATAGACTTGAAGTTGGAATTGCGATGGGATGTACAGTGTCACCAATACTTTTTGTTCTAGCAATGCAGCTGATTCTCAAAGAGACAAACAACAAGGCTGATGTTGTTGAGCTTGGTGGAGGTTGTCAAATGCCACCAGTGAAAGCGTTCATGGATGACACTACAATCCTCTCATCCAAAGTAAGTACAACTCGCAAGATATTAAGGTTGATGGACTACCTGATAAGTTGGTGTAGAATGAAATTTAAACCAAACAAGTCCAGAAGTCTTTCTCTTACAAAAGGAAAGTTGAATAAAAACAAATTTTGTAGTAGGTGGCCAAAGAATCCCTACTGTATCAGAAAAATCAGTGAAAAGTTTAGGTCAATCCTTAAAAGATACCAACCAAGTAAAAGAAACATCCAGATCATTACAAGATCTTCATAAGATAGATCTTTGTCCTCTAAAAGGAAAAGACAAGGCATGGTGCTTAGAGCATGTGCTCATTTCAATGCTACTATGGCCCATACTTGTGTACGAATTTGGAATGAGTACAATTGAGTCAATGGAAAGAAAAATAAACAAATATATCCGGAAATGGTTGGGTTTGCCCTCAGGTTTGTCTGATATCGCATTGTACTGCAGACAAGCAAAACTAAAGTTGCCATTTAAATCGATTGTGGAGGAGTATAAATCCGGAAAAATTAGACTTCAAATGATGTTGGATGACTCCAAGGATAAAGCAATAAAAGCATTAAAGCCTACATTAAAAACAGGGAGAAAGTGGAAGGTCAAAAAGACGATAACAAGTGCTAAAGACAATCTAGTTTTCAATGAAGTCATTGGATACACTCAAGCTGGGAAACGAGGGTTAGGACTAAATGAAAGGCAATGGTGGTTGAAAACTTCTGGTAAAGATCGCTGTGACATGGTCATCCAAAATGGGATGAATGAAGAAGATAAAAAAAGACTCATAAAAGGAGTGCAACAATCCCAACAAAGCCAATGGACAAACTGGGAGGAGGCTCTTCAGAAATCTGTTACTTGGAAGGACATTTGGCAGATGGCTCCACTCAGGTTGAGTTATTTAATACATTCCATGTATGACCTGCTACCATCTAAGAACAATCTTGTTAAATGGAAGAAAGAGAGTGATCCTACTTGTCCCCTGTGCGAGGAAAATCCACAAACATTAGAACATGTTCTTAGTTCCTGTAAAACAGCCCTTATCAATGGAAGATATACATGGAGGCACAATAGTGTTTTGGATGAGCTGGTCAAAATTATAAAGAAATATATGAAGTCTGAGTCATCTAATTCAAACCAGAAATTTGTTGCAGAAGGAAAAAGATATGTCAGTTCTAAGCAAACAAGCAAATGTCAAGCTATACCCAGAAAAAATCTCCTTAGTTCTGGTGGCATCTGGGAGGTATCTGCAGACCTTCCTGGTTGGCGTAATGGTTACCCCAAAATAATATCAAGTAAAGGTCTGCGACCAGATATAGTTCTTCTGTCAAGGGTGAACCATAAAATCATCCTGGTTGAATTAACAGTACCATATGAATGCCGGATGGAACAAAGCCACGATTATAAAACTAATAAATATGAAAATCTAAAATCAGAGCTAATAAAGGAGGGGTATAATGTAATTGTTAGAGCAGTGGAAATTGGAGCAAGGGGTTTTGTTTCAGGCACTCTGTACCAATTTTTGGGCCAAATTAAAATCAAAGCTCATAATAGGGCCAAAAGTATAAAACACGTAATAGAAGTAACTGAAAATAGTTCTATGTGGATATGGAAAAAAGAAATATTCCATGTAGTGTTTCAGCGAACATGACAGCATGACATGACTGACCGTGAATGCGTAATGAGGTTTCACATTGCATTCTCAGAATGCGAGGTTTGCCATTTTTCGGAATTTTCGTAAATTTAATTTCACCGTCAGACATTTGAACTAGTTTATCTACAACACACTTGTATATCGTTATAATGGGGCCTCACATCAGTGACGGGGGCCAGTGTGCAACTGAAACTGTTTAGAGGAAGGCCCCAAAATGGTGCACATTCTCTCCTGATGACCCCAGTTTAAATATAAATTCGAGAGGGACACATCAAAAGAAAGTCATATGCCGTAGAGAAGCTCAGTGGAAGTGCCATTGGCATGAGGAGCATTACACATTCAGCTTGCTTCAGGTGAGTTTCAATTACTTTCCAGTAATTTCCTTCTCCCACTGTGGATAAAAGCGTTGGTTAGATCCTGTGAATGTGAGTTCAATATACATAATACCTCATCTCAGAAATATAGACAGTTATTGTTGCCAGTTATCTATAGAAACAGACTGGAGCCATACTGTACACACATTACTTTTCAATATATCACATTCAAAGTATCAGCAATTATCTTGATTATTTCAGTCATATTATTATTATTAGCTAAAACTAATAGAAATTATTAGCTAAAACTAATAGAAATTATTAGCTAAAACTAATAGAAATTATTAGCTAAAACTAATAGAAATTATTAGCTAAAACTAATAGAAATTATTAGCTAAAACTAATAGAAATTATTAGCTAAAACTAATAGAAATTATTAGCTAAAACTAATAGAAATTATTAGCTAAAACTAATAGAAATTATTAGCTAAAACTAATAGAAATTATTAGCTAAAACTAATAGAAATTATTAGCTAAAACTAATAGAAATTATTAGCTAAAACTAATAGAAATTATTAGCTAAAACTAATAGAAATTATTAGCTAAAACTAATAGAAATTATTAGCTAAAACTAATAGAAATTATTAGCAAAAACTAATAGAAATTATTAGCACAGTACTCAGCAGAAATGGAATTCTTTACATTTGGAGATAAATTAAGAGTTAAAGAGAAAAATTTATATACAGTGTAACCCGGATATAAGAGAGTTGTCAGGACCGGAAAAGAAGTCTCTTATATCTGAGTTTGGTCTATTTTGTTTAGGTAAGTATGGCTCTAATTTGGGACCAGAGAAAATCTCATATCCGGGTTACACTGTATTAAATAAAATCAATTTTTTCTGAGAACTTAAATTTCTTTACATATTTTTAATGGCTTTAAAACAATATGACAAACATTGTCAGCTGTATTAGCAAGTAAGGGTATTACTGCCAGCAAACATACATGCAAACACTATTTTAGAAATCAGTGTATCTGCCCTTGAAGGACATTTAGAGCATTTTTTGTTCAATGCTGTTAACTAACAGAAACTGTCATCATTGCAGGTCTATGGCTCAACTTCAAATAACTGACTTTTCTGTCTAAGTTAATATGGCAAAATTTTTTTTAAACAAAAATACATACCAATTGATGATAAAAGACAAACAGCCAACAAGGAATATCTTTGAAAATCAAGAACAATAAAAATATAAGGCTTAAAAAAATAAATTAGCAAGGCTTCTTTCAAAACTAAAAACGCATATCACTTACCGAACTGTTTTATCATCAGCAGCACTAAATATTTGACTTCCATCTTTACTAAAGATTGCACCTTTCATTGAATCTTTGTGACCCCCTATAACTTTGGGTTCTGAAAAAGGTTAAGTAAAATAATAAGTTTACAAGCAGAAATTTTCCATACAAATAAATAGCTGCATTATATATCTATAATTGTTTAAACAATATTTCTTATACAAACATCATAAGTCAGGGGAGTGAATTACAATTAATCAATAAATTACAAGTAACAAGATAATGTATTTACAATTTATATATATATATATATATATATATATATATATATATATACACACACACACACACACACACAAGAGGCACGGTGGAGTAATGGATATATATACAAGAGGCACGGTGGAGTAATGGATATATATACAAGAGGCACGGTGGAGTAATGGATATATATACAAGAGGCACGGTGGAGTAATGGATATATATACAAGAGGCACGGTGGAGTAATGGATATATATACAAGAGGCACGGTGGAGTAATGGATATATATACAAGAGGCACGGTGGAGTAATGGATATATATACAAGAGGCACGGTGGAGTAATGGATATATATACAAGAGGCACGGTGGAGTAATGGATATATATACAAGAGGCACGGTGGAGTAATGGATATATATACAAGAGGCACGGTGGAGTAATGGATATATATATATATACAAGAGGCACGGTGGAGTAATGGAGATATATATATATATATATATATATATACAAGAGGCATGGTGGAGTAATGGATATATATATACAAGAGGCACGGTGGAGTAATGGATATATATATACAAGAGGCACGGTGGAGTAATGGATAGCAGCTTGGATTGAGGAATCAGAGAGCCAAGTTCAAATCCAGTTTCATTCACTTGCATGCTAATACCCTTGAGAAAGGGTATGAATCCTCTTTTCTGCCCAACAATGGGTAAATAGCAGGACAGACTAGGTTCTATAGCCTTGGATGGCAACTGGTCTAGAAGGACAACTCCGAATTCAAAACCTGCGGAGGGTCGTTTGGGGACCTTGTGGCACGTGGTGCACCAGGTCTCTGTATTCGGCCCTTCAAAAAGTGTGGATGGTCCTGCACAAAACCTTCACTACCATAATCAAATCCCATGTGCTGCTGTCAGTTTCCTAGGAACTGATCTGCTTGACCCTCACACGTTGAATTCAATGGGAGAGTCAAATGCGTGTGTGTGTGTGTATATATATATATATATATATATATATATATATATATATATATATATATATATATAAAAATAATGAGAAAGAACAACAAGATTTATAATCTGGTGTTCTTATTTTTATTTTTAAAAAACAGTGCTCAATACAATTCTGTAACGCATAAACATTATAAATTTACTAATTTAAAAAGTATGTTCCCATCACTACACAGGAATTACCAAGTTTCAAAAACAGAAACTAAAACTTTAAATTTAATTCTATAATTAAATTAAAATACCTAGTACTGTTTCATTATCAAGTGATTTTTGGAATAACTTATTTTGGAATTTACTGAGATTATAAGCACATACATTCTTGATATTAGTTGCTAAGGTTACGGGGAATACAATCATTTTGATAAGGGATAAGTAGGGTATTCATTTTCATCGACAACCTGTGTTACTTCAAAATCAGGTTAAGTTAAAGTAACGTAGGGGTGCCTGTTCAACATTAATGACATTCATTTTTCACGTGTAGTCTGGATTTTTTTTTTTTTAATGACAAAGTTTTTTGGCATTTTTATTTTGCCTTTTAATTTATAATATACAAAGATTTTTTTTCAAAAGGGTCATTTGAATATGAATATGTCATATTTAATATTTAAAATCTATTCCTACAATTTTAAATTATTATTCCTAATTTTAATTACTAAGACTATATGTTTTTCTTAAATAAATATATTAGAATTACTTTCGTATTTAAAAATTATTATTCAAAGATCAAGTATAAATATGTATGTTGCATTTTTCATCGTTTTTTTTTCACATTCAATCATTATTTAAGAAAAATCTTTGACAGTATCTGCAAAAAATAGCTATTTCATTTCTTTGATTAAGCAAATTTATATTTTTCCTGAACTTAATGTATAATTTCTCATGTATGCACAAAGGACATGGGTCATTTAATAACCAACAAACTCTAGCTTTTCTTATTGATTTCCATTTTAAAGTAGGCATTTTATTGGTTTCCTTTAAATGCCAGAAATATTTAGATAGGGATGCCTGATTTCAGTATTTAATTATTTTAAAAGAACTTTGATGTTGGTTCCAACGTATTTTTGAACTCATGTCTCGTGCATCCAATGTAGACTAACTTTGTCTGGATCCTCAATAGATGAGATATTGCATTGGTACACTAATGATTCAGTGCAGCATTTATTATTAAGAGAATAGTTTTGAGGATTTCTACAGTTTTCTTTATCCTCATTTCTTTTTATCATACTCTCTAAATGAGGTGGGGGGTAAATGATTTTTCTACTTCTGTTTTTTCTATGATTTCCACTTGCATTTTTTATATAACTGAGTTTTGGGCATTTGTAGACACTATTCTTTAGAGCTTTATTATAGAAATTACTATGTTCATAGAAAATTTTCTAATTTGCTGAATTTATACTTCTTTTTGATAAATAACGATATGTTTAATTATAGATAGAGAATGATTAGACTTAGGGCATGTATACAAAGGATAAGTATTGTTTTTTTTATAAGGTATGTATATATTATTCATTAAATCTAATGTTATATCAAAGAAGTTCACCTTTTTCAACTTAGTACTTACAGTTCAGGTATTTAAATTTAATAATAGTTTTCTAATTTTATCAATTTTAAAGTTTGTAGAATTCTTTATAACCATAATTCCATTGTCTCAGTACAATCCAATATCATTTATACTAATTTCACAATATGCTGTGAGATTGTATAATATAAAAAGACCTATGAAGTCAGAAGACTCTGCAGAGTCCAATGATGTGATGTTGAAGTGGTCATTAGAGTTTTTAATCTATTATGTACAAGTACCGATTTTTTTGCATTTATAATAATGCTTTTCTCTTATTATGTTATGTCAGAGTATTGGGTAGCAAAATCCATAGTATTCGTGAAATGTTCCTTTGATATCAATTGGTAGTAATTCTCAATATCGAACTGTATTAGTGTACAATTTGTTTTCTCGTTGATATTAGTAAACCAATTAGTTACTTCTTTGGTATTAATCCAAAGTTTCAATCCTAGGTAATGAAATCAAAGTACTATAGACTGGCTTGGAAACTTCTGATTTAAATCCAATCAAGAATCTGTGGTCAATCTGCAAGGAACAACTTCATGGAATGGACATACTATGTACTAACATGTGTACCGTCATCTTTCATTGGAAAAAATACAAAAAAGTAAATAATGGAATTATTTATTTTGTTCCAATTAATTTGCACAGGGTGTAAATTTTCTAGCAATGAGATCAATGACACTGCCGTTAAAACAACCACTTCCAGCAAATAGGAAATAATCCACATGCATCACAAATATACTTTTTATTTTCCACTTTGTTATAAAATCTAAACAAGGATTTAACCAACCCAGATTGCTTATAATTCAGTCTAGTAAGGTGAATTTTGACAACAAAGTAGCAATTTTGAGATGTGTTATCTCATATACTACTTTGTCTAGCTTTCATATTACAACAACTTCCTTTACTTCTATACATGGTATGACAAATATATCTATCATGCTGCCTGCCTTGTAAAAAAGCAGTTTTAAATGTCAATTGTCACATTTCCATCCTTGGCTTGCAGCTATTGCCATAACAATTTCATGCGTGGACTTATAAGTTGTTGGAGAATCTGATTGAATCTTTGCTTCTTCCAAACCTCTTACAACCAATCTTGCTTTTACTAACTTCTTTCCTTCAGCTAAGGGTTTTTCAATCACTACCTAATGTGTTGATAGCGTCTTTTGACTATTGTTTTGTACTTCTTTATAAGCATGAAAACTATTCCAATTCTTTAACTCCTGTTCTTTGGCTCATTAGTATAAAGACCAAATTTGCTTTTTTGTCAGTATTCTCTTTTATACACAAAACGCCATCTTCTCAAATTCCATTATAACCACAGTTTTCCATTGGTCTTTTCTTCATTTCTATTCTTAATATCTTCATTTGCCTCACAACTTCATACTCAATTTTATCCAGATGCACTCCCTACATTTGTTTCTCCATGCCATTAATCACATTCACATCGTACTTATTTCTTCCAGTAGATTTTACTCCTCTACTTATCAATTTAGCACAAATTCACTCCTCACTTTCTGGTAAGTGGTATCTGATTCTTTCAACACTAACAACAATTTTTAATCTACAGCAATCCCAACTTGAAGATTTACATGGTTAGGGTTGGGGATGAGCAAAATACAACTTCAACAAGAATACAAAAAGGATCCCAACCTGCATCGTGTTTCTCTAAGTCGAAAATTTTGAGTTTCTTCTCTTGGCTGGCCGTGAGCAGAAATTTGCTATCACGAGAAAAGTCTACTGACTTGACAATGTGTTTATGAGAAAATGTATGAAGTTCATCTCCACTAACTGCATCCCAGATTTTCCTAAAGAAGAGAAAATTTCAAAAAGACAAGAAGTAACCAAAACATTGAAAGATCAAAATTACTATTCAAGCTCGTAAGTCTAAATAGTTTTGTACTTTTATTACAAATCAATAAGCACAATGATTGTCCTATTAAAAACTAAGCCCATATTATGAACTCCTGACATAATCAATATTGAATTTCCTAAAAATGTAGAGGAAAAAAAAATATTTATATTGTGATAAGACTTAAAATTATGTACTCTATAAAGTATTTCTGTCTGAGTACATTTATGAAGATAAGAAATTAAAATGTACGACATTTGATTGATTGATTGCCAAGCAACTGAGAGCTAACTTCAAAGACATTAAAAATCCCTCAACAAGCTGGAAAAAAAAAAAAAAAAAAAACAAAAAAAAAACACTGAAAATGTTTGCATCAGTTTTCATTTCAACCAGAATCCCATGTTTCTAATCAAAAAACAATTTTTCTAAACATTTCTGATTTTCATCCTTCTGAAAAAAATGTTGGGTCATCAATTTGAAAATTGAAATAATATAAAATTTATTGATCTAAGAATAATATTTAAATCATTCAAAATCTTTTGTCATAGAAGAATAAATTGTTTATTTCAATAAGATCCTGAAACTTTTCAGTAGCAGACAAGAAAAATAAAATATAACTATAAAAAGAAGCAAGCAGTAATAGACAAGATGCTAATTTGCATCAAGAATGTATAAGATTTTAAAGTCAGCTTAATAAAATCACAAATCCATTATCATTAAGCAGGGCTGGCCAACCTGTAAGGCATACACCAAAAGTAGCACATTGCATGATGAGATACAGTGTGTTGTATTCCAGTGATTTTAGTCAATCATTTTACAACTGATGATAATACTAAAACGTTAGGCTTTATTTCAGTTTTGTTATTCTTTCATTGGGGGTGGGGTCATTTCCTTACTACAACAGAAAAGAAAATGAGCCAGAGAAAAAGCAGAAAATGATAAATTTGAATTCAAAAAACAATGGAAAAATAAGAAGCCTGCATACTTGTAGATATTTTCACTTAGCAACTATTAGGTTGGTGCAAAAATAATGTCGTTTTCTCACATATGTTATTATATGAGAAAACGACATTATTTTTGCACCAACCTAATAAAGTCATGAAAATACCCAGTGACATGAATTAGACTCTAGATTATTGAAAATAGAATTTGACAAGCTCCTGAAATTCTTTTGACATTATTGAGACATTCCATGTCAAATGAACAAAGGTTCGATTATTGCTGACATGGATTTCTTTTTTCAAATTTGTACACTTATAAAGCTTCATGATACGAATGGCACCTATTTTACATATCTAGGTCAAAAGGTTACAGAGATATGACCTTTGACATTTGCCAACAAGATGAATGGGTTATTTAATGCCGACAAGATTATTATTGCTGGTAATATATATTTTTTTTAATGTATTGCTGCTAATTATTATTATTTTTTTAAAATGTTTTGCTGTTATGTTTTTTTTTTTTTAAATGTATTGCTAGTAATAATCTTTTACAAAAGATGTATTGATGGCATTAAAACCTATTTTTATACTTTCATATCTTGACCCATGTTTGGGGATCAACTATTTCCCCATAGCTGGGACCCCAATAGGTGCTACCATCCTGGGCCAGGGTGGACCTGGGAACAGCAAAAAAACCTCCTGATCAGAGGCCCCACTGCCAGATGTAGTTTGTCACACTCAGGACGGTGAATTTTGGAAAATAGTCACAAAGTTTAAAGATCTATGTCTCAGTTGTTTTTTCACCTACAAAGCTAAATTACATACCATCTTTAAAGTAGTTGGATAGATCTAAAAGATGATGTATTTATTTTTTGTTGTTTAGAGGTCAAATAATTTGACCATAACCTTTTACCATTAATTTCTCAAAAAGTGTATCTTTAATTTTTTTTGTCTGTCTATATTTCTGAGATGAGGTATTATGTATATTATTTACATTATTCGGACTATTGTCCTCATCTTTGTCACCATATTTATCACAACGTTTCGGCCGTTGTACACTCCGGCCTTCTTCAGGTGGTTGGAATTTCGAACTGAACCCTTTATTTTGCTCACTGGGGTAGACTGTTCTAGTTCCACGTGCCATGTTTTAATGAATGTCAGTTATTAGTTATCTCCTGCTAATTTCCCTCTGAAAGTTCCCCACTGCCTTAACCGGGTATTGAACTCGCACTCCTTGGGTCCTGTCACTGGATCTAACCAACGCCTTTATCCACTGTGCTATCTTGGTATGAATTTCTGGGTATTATAAACCTAATGTCTTCAACAACCATTATTTCTATGCTTGGTCGGCTCAGGAGATTTTTGTGGCCTAGCATATGTGCTGATTCCTTAAGTTTACGAATTTTCCAATGGTGTTCCTTGTCTATGATCTCAACATGATCCCACAGAGGGCGGTGATCTCCCTTCTCTCTCCATATGTGGTCAGCCACGCCTAATCTTTCTACCTCCCCTCGTGTTACAGCTTTCTGGTGTTCTTGAAGCCTTACCTCGAGGGGGCAGCCTGTCTCTCCTTTATATTCCTTTCCGCAGCTGCACGGGATAGCGTAAACACAGTCTTTAATCATGTTCTCCTCTATGGGGGGGGTATCACTCAGAAGAGATATCTGTGAAGTGTCGTCAAGTTTTTGAAGGTTGTCTAAAGAGTGTGAGTTCAATACCCGGTTAAGGGAGTGGGGAACTTTCAGAGGGAAATTAGCAGGAGATAACTAATAACTGACATCCATCAAAACATGGCACGTGGAACTAGAACAGTCTACCCCAGTGAGCAAAATAAAGGGTTCAGTTCGAAATTCCAACCACCTGAAGAAGGCCGGAGCGTACAACAGCTGAAACGTTGTGATAAATATGGCAACAAAGATGAGGACAATAGTCCGAATAATGTAAATAATGTTTAATTTTTTTTTTTTTTTTTTTTTAAATTAAATTGAAAAAGGGTTAGTTTTCAGTTTCACTCCCAAGAAAATGTAATGCAAAACATTTTACAATTTAACAAGTTAGTTAATATATTTTCAAAAACTGATACACTCTCTAACTTTTTTGTATGCTGTTTCATTTTGAGTATCTGATTTTTTTTTTTTTTTTTGTAACATTCAATATATTTGAAAACTAGAGTATCTATTTTTTTAAATTTTTGCAATGCATGTTCAAAACACCCATAAAAATTGAAAAAAAAAAAAAAAAAAAAAAAAAAAGACATTTGTTAAAACTTAGGGAATGAATTCCCCAAATACTATATAACATTTAATCAATGTTTTGTTACCTGTGGACTTAATCACCTTTTGCAGAAAGAGTCAATATTAGAAGATCAAAATTACTGTGAAATTACTATGAATCGGAATTCTTGAGAAAAAAAGGTCTAGAATTGGTAGCTTTGAGAGACAGTTAATTAAATTTATTGGATTTATTCCCCAAATACTATAGTTTTCAAATATTGTGCCAACTTTTGCTACTTTTAGGTGATATTTCTCAATTTTTCTGTGTGGTTGGCCACATAAAATGTTTATTTTCTTCACCTGGAAACTGTTAATATCTACTTTTTTGTTACTCCCTGTAAAATTCTAAAGTGATATTTGAATTCATTGACTAAAAATCTATAAAAGTATCAAATTTCATTAATTTCTGTCCAGTGAATCAGAAGACAAGGGTTTTTGTTAGTTTCATAAGATAAGCAGACTGAAATTATATTTTCATTAGCAAAAATAAATCAAGGCATGAAAGCAGAGAATGAACCAGTTGCACAGGCTAGGACTATAAAAAAAATTGATCCATCCTAACAGGTGGGTGATCTGGTTTATGTTTTCACTAAGACAACAACCAGCCCAATGATGGAAAACAGTGTGTCTCATTGTTGAGAATTTAGGTAAACAAATAAGAACCAGTGCTGCAATTATGACAACACTCAAATCTTCCACTGCATGGGCAGCGTTAGTGGGGATCGAAGCAACCAGCAATCAGCTTGGACCAACGAAGAGTTAGCCCTGTGGTTAAAACATCATCCTAAAACCCTGAGGACCGGACCACTAAAAGTGTCTATACCACTGGGTGTAGGTGGCGAAAGGTGTTATAGTACATAGTTTTATTCCGATGTCTCAGGGAAAGGTAGGAAGTAACAGTGTCAACTCAGGATGAAAGAAAAACAATCTTAACATGAATTCATGACACTTTAATGTATGTCACAGTTTCATATAAAATCTGTTTTAATAAAAATGCAAACAAAACCAAAAATAAGGTTGTTTATTTTTCATCAAATTAGTCAATTTTTGAACACAAATATTCTGCTGATTTTATGACTATAGTTCTTATATGAATATTAATCAGTATTCAAAGAGCTTTCTAAAGATATATAACTTGGCCATATTGAGAGATATGAAAATGTAGCATAAAGTAGCATATGCCAAAATCCACCATTTTAAATTTGGTACAACTCAGTAAAATTCTTGTAGTCCAGGCCACAATCAAGTCCACCACAAAATTTTGTACATATCTTAGGTAGACAAATATGTTGTCAAATTGGAAAAAAAAAAAAAGCTTTTTGAGAAATTAAAGGTCAAAGGTTAAAGTCAAATTATTTCATTTGACCTCTAAACAAAAAAAAAAAAAAAAAAAAAAAAAAAATTAAAAAAATAAATCAATCACGTTTTAGATCTATCCAAGTACTTTAGAATGGTATATAATTTAGCTTTGAAGGTGAAAAAACAACTGAAATATTGGTCTTTAAACTTTGTGATTATTTTCCTAAATTCACCTTGTTGGCAAATGTCAAAGGGTCATATCTCCATAACCCTTTGATCTAGAAATAGGCACCATTCAATTTCTATCATGAAGCTTTAAACGTGTACCAAATTTGAAAAACGATCTGTCTTGGTGATGGCCAGACCCTTGTTCATTTGACATGAAATAACTATGCTCTCTGGCAATCTGTATACCAACTTCCAGAAATAAGAAAATTTGCTACTTTGGAATGACATGTAGATATGAACAAATGTTTTCAGCAATGAAATGGATTAATAAAATGTTTAAAAATTGCAACTAAATGATCAAAATTTAAATTCCCTGTTGCTTACAGTAATTAATTTAACTTCAAACATTAAATCTGACCAACTGAAAACAAGACTCAAAAGGCTTATCTAGGGAAGTCATGCTCATCTTGTTCTTATATTAAATCAATTATATAAAGATATTGTGTAAAGAAAAACTAATATGAAAGGTTAGCCATCCCCGTCATAAAACAACTTAATCATTGCTAGCTGCTTGAAATTTTCATACAAAAGCATTTGGTTTTAAATGTCATAATTCCATGTTAATATATCAAACAATATTTTTTCTCTCTAAAAACATGAAAAGAACTGAAAAGAAAAAAAAAAAAAAAAAAAAAAAAAAAAAGCTCACAATATAAATAATCATGAATTCTTGCCAATACATACGCAGTAAAATCTGCTGCTCCTGTAGCAGCACGAGTAGCTTCACTGTTTAAGGCTGCTCCCCACACTGCTCCTTTATGGCCTTCAAATGTACCAATCCAGTCTCCAGTCTCACCTTGACGCAACATGGGTTTCCCATCTGAATGAAATGAATTACAAAATAACAGAAAATAAAATTTTTCATAATAAATAAGAAAAAGAAAAATACATTTAAATATATTCATGATTCCTCTTCTTTATATTATGTTAAATTAAACATCAGTGACAAAGAGCCATTTAGGACAGATTGTGCAAGAATAGAGTCAACATTTTAAAATCAGATTGTAGTTTTTATACATATCTGTTCAAAAAAAACTAAGAAATGACTGCATATAAAGACCCAAATTTGTGTAAGTATAATCCACATTTGGAAATGTATAATAAAAAGAACTCACTAGAATCAGAAACCTCTACTTTTTATAACCTGATGAGGAATGATAAAAATCAGAGAGAAAAGAAATCAATGAAATTCCATCCTCAAGTTGAATTTTAGGCAAAGAGGTTACATTATTTTAGTTTAGTGGCATATCAACAATTGTTGATATGTTACTTGATCATGCTGAAAGTTTTATGAGCATGTGGCTTTTTTTTTTGGGGGGGGGATTATAGAGAGATTCTTGTTCCACTGTCCATATGTAGGGATATGTATCATCTTCAGAGATGTTAATAGGTGCAAGTCCTGCATTCTTGACACATAAAAATCTTAAGGGACACAGTAACTTTCCCATCAGTGTGTCCCAGGGATACAACTAAAGTTTCCCAAGAAAAGTGATACATTTCACAAAACCAACCCAATGTTTCATGAAAATAATTTTGAAAAATTATTTAAAAAATGAAAATTTAAAAAAGTAATGAAAGATAAATATGTAAGTGCCAATTTTAAAGATTCACATTTACCTTGACTTTTTGGAGAATGAAAAAAAAAAAATCAAATGTTTTTTTGTTTCATGAAAATAATTTACCAAAATAAAATTAAAAAAAAACACAAACAGAAAGAATTTCTTTTAACTCCATTTGTTAAGTGCAATTAACAAATTTTCTATGCACTGTACATGAGGCAATGTTTACCGCTTTTTAAAAACAATCTTATCTGTACAAAAATATCTGCAAAATATATTTAAATAATTTTTTTTTTTAAATTAATAAAAACAATCCTATTGAATAATTTAAGAAGTTACTTAGTACAATATCAACATTTTAGAGGTCATGGAGCATTAGGATGATTGTCTTTAATTATAATCTTCTCGGAAATCCTGCACATACATAGGAAAAAACTCTAAACTTGGCAGGGTCATATCTTCTAAAGTAGACATAAAACCCACACAAAATTTTTTGGTGAACTTAAGCAGGCATTGTAAGGCAAAAAATATTATGA
The DNA here is from genome assembly GCA_963932145.1 of Acanthosepion lycidas. Classification (NCBI taxonomy): domain Eukaryota; kingdom Metazoa; phylum Mollusca; class Cephalopoda; order Sepiida; family Sepiidae; genus Acanthosepion; species Acanthosepion lycidas. The sequence continues at coordinate 9,712,874 of OZ010581.1, forward strand.
AAATTGAAGAGGACGTATTTTTGATAGACTGACCATAAGCTACATAGGTGAAAAGTTGTTGATTTTGGGGTCATGTATTAGGATGAGCAAAATAAAATTTTCTATCAAGTGTAGGCATGAAATAGTTAAATATTTGGATTCTACACTTCTTATTTGCCCTAAATACCAAATTTCATAAATATTGAAGTATTTTTCTTTAATTTAAAAAAAAAAAAAAAAAAAAAAAAAACACTGAAATTTGGTGACGTTGCGCAGCCTTAATTTAGAGACAAAATAGGAAAATTATACAACCCCCTTTAAAATTGGAACGGTAAAGTCTAGCACAAAATAATTTGGCACACTTTCCTAACTCATGAAGGGGAACATTTGTGCCAAATTTCAAGTAATTCGGTGTTGGTGGGTGTAAGGCCCTGGTGAATTGACATGGAATGACCCTTCTGTCATAATTCACAAAAAAATATAGTTTCTTAAATGAACTATGATTAAGTGTAAATAAAAGGTTGCAATGGGTAAATTGTTGCCATTTTATATTTTTAATTTTGCGTATGCATGTTTGTTCTTGTTGACTGCACAGTATAGTATGGTCATTTGGGAACCATCTGTGAGAAAAAAAAAGAGCACCATGATGCAATTTACTCCGATAGAAATTTGGAAACAGCATGCTGTAATGCTTGGCAGTCACACTGGAAGCGCCAATGCGAACATTTCAGTGTTTGGGTGAGGTCAGTGCAGAGGATTCAGAAAGAGTCAGATGATATATCCAGTCAACATCATGGTGTTTGGAGTGATCGCTAGTATTAAGCTTCCATTCATCTTCCCACAGGGCCTCAGAATCAAGACAAAGACCTACACCAAGTGTCTTGAGGAGAGAGTACTGCCCTGGGTCAAGAGGGTGACTGCTGGAAGATTATGTCTGGCAAGAGAACTCTGCACAATGCCACACAAACAGGAGAACCAAGACATGGTTGTCAGACAATTTCTGCAACCACATCACCTCTTTCATCTGGCCACCTAACTCCCTTGACTGCAACCCCCTTTATTATATGTGGGATGCAGTTGAGTGAGAAAACAAAAGTCCTTGTAGCACCAAAGATGAACTAAAGGCAAAGATTATGGCAACAGAAGGGTTGCAGGAGATTTTGAAGTCGTCTGGAGGATGATTGAAGTCAATGGCGATTATATTGAATAAATTTACTCTTTAGTATTTCAAGATATTTCAGAGTGAGAGCCTTTAGCTGGCTGCCACGAATAGGCAGGAAGATTCTATTGGCCATCGTGAGAGCCAACAGCTGACTGACACGAATGTTAACTAGCATGAAAAAAAAAAAAAAAATTTGATAGCTGCATTCATCACAAGTGGGAAAAATTTAAGTCTGCATGGCACTTTACTCCAATTGGCTCATTCACTTGATTAAACTCAATGTTGATTCTGATCCCGCAGAACTGGGTTGGGTGTGAAAAAGTATTTGTTGTTAACATTCTTTTTTCATTCAGTTTTTCCAGTTACGAGTCCTTTTTTAAAGCTGATCATTTTGTGTTCATTTTGTTTAGTTCTTTTTTTGTAACAGATTTAATGTTTAGTATAGAGCTTAGAAAAAATTTGCAGTGTGAGATAGGCAAGAAGTAAGGCATGTAGCAACATCAGCACAGCAAAGGCAAGGAAGGGCAAAAATATTTTAAGTGATAGCGATTGCTGTACGAGTTGTATGATTTTTTATTCAAGCACGGGCAATGCTGCTAGTCTTATATAAAAACTTAAAAAGATATGCAAAGAAAAAAAAAAAAAAAAAAAAAATTTATTAAGTATTTGTTATCATTAAATTGTGGGGAGTATTTTGCATGTTAAATAATAAAACTTAGAAAAAAAAAAAAAAAATTAATGAAAATTTATTGTACTAAACTATACACTCTAGTAAAACCAATTGTACTTAGTACCTGTTCATCTGTTTGCACTTTTCTCTAAAATTTGGTTTTGATCAGTCAATGTATGGCTATTTTAGAGGGTATGACTGACAGACTAATGGAAGTCAGAATTTTATATATAGATATTAGGTTGGTGCAAAAATAATGACGTAATAATGTCGTTTTTTGACGTATTTTTTAACGTCAAAAAACGACATTATTATGTCATTATTTTTGCACCAACCTAATAGATTCAGCTAAAAATAAAATATATGATTGCTTTAACAGAGAGGATGGGGTTTTTGAAATTATGTATTCATACAATTATATTGTCTATTCAGGTTTTTATGAGCTCTTTAATGTAAAGAGCTGAATGTTTCAATAGCTTCTGCTTTTTATCAAGGGGGGGGGCATATCAGGCTTGAAAAACAGTTGTAAATGGGATTTGGAAGAGTGTTTGATGTAATATTGATGTGATAGATTTCCCCACCTGAGATGTAGTGTTGGGGAATTTATTTGTTTCAACATGTAGACTTTGCATTGGAGATGTGCAGAAAGCCTCCAGACAAATTCCAAGTCTCTGATTCTAGATAAACTGTAGTCAGTTGAAATGATTTACAAGCTGAGTTGGAGGCAGCACAACCGTAGTCCAGTTTCAACCTCATGAGAGATCTATAGACACGTAGTAATATCACCCAATCTGCCCTGCTTCAATCTAACTTTTAAGATATTTAAAGCTCATTTGCACTTTCATTCTAAGTAAACAGAAGCTTTTCTCATTGAGCCATCACTCAATTTTATGAAAACAGTTTTGCATCTGTCTTTATTATTGCTATATGCCATGATGAGTAACCAATTAAGGAATCATCCATAATTAGAAAATTATCAAATCCAGCACTAACAAGCTGATTTTTTAATGTAAACAGAATGATAGACAGAAAGCTATTCTGTGGTACATCTATCTCTTAGTTGTACAATTCAAGCAACACATTCCCAAGCAGGATTCTAAAGACAGGGTCTGATAGAAAGTTCTGAATTAATGACATGTTCAGCAGAAGAGGAGTGTATTCAGCATTTGATAATTTTGCAGCAATGTGTTTTATGGTTTTAGGCAGTTTTAATCAACATTTCTTTTCATTGTTAGCTGTAAGGAATTACAAATATAGGACTACCTTAAGTAAAATAATAACAATAATTTTTATTAAGAATTTAGTACAGGAAATATCAAGTTTTATAGAAACATTGTTGATAATTATGTATATAATTACATAACAAATAAAAATAATATTAAGTTTGAAGCTATATTCAATTTGTTGTTAGGTATTTTTCATTTTCTCCTTTTTCATTGGCAGCATTTTAGAATTTGGCTGCAATGCTAAGTTTCCGCAGTTGAACAAACCAAAACTATTTTGTTTACACTTTGTTACCTTTCTTTTCCATCATTGTTTTTAGATCGCTTTCTTCCAGTCATTTTGATGAGTAATAGTGAAATTCTGTAACTTAGAATGATCTTATTTCATTTCAAAAATAAAAAGGAATATTTTAAATTAATACACAACCAAAAATAAAATGCTTTTGATAAAAAACCTTAACGATTTCACTATAATTATGTAACAATAATATAATGATATTTCAGACAAATCAAACGGTTTGTTATCTCATTTTATTGTATGGTTATGAATTATAAACCTAAACTGAGCTTGAAATATTGTGTAATTGGCTTTAATTTTTTATAAAATACTTGGATATAATATAATGAATAATTTGAAGTGAAAAAAGCAATTTTTTATTTTTTCCTGAATACGCCTCTCTTCCACCGAACATGTCATATAGTCATCTTGCCTTAGAAACCTTTTAAGATGCCATGCTACCAAGTAGTATCATAGGCCTTTTTCTATATCAAGAAATATAGATACCACATGAGGTTTGCATATATTTTTTTTTTTTTTAATCCTGGGTCATTCCATGTCAATTCACCAGGGCCTTACACCCACCGACACCGAATTACTTGAAATTTGGCAAAAATGTTCCCCTTCATGAGTTAGGAAAGTGTGCCAAATTATTTTGTGCTAGACTTTACCGTTCCAAAAATAGAAAATTAAAATTGTTTTATGTTTAGATTTTCAGTTTTTGGACAATGACACTTATAAACTGAATCCAATTCTAGGGGAACAATTTTCCAATTGCGGAATCATTAATCTTAAACAGAATTTGGGTTTTTAATGTAATTTTCAATAATAGATCACAAATTGTTTGATTTCTTTTCCAAATTTTTTTAATACTTTCAAAACTTAATAATCGTCTCTCAGATTTTGTTAAGCATTTTAATAAATATAACAATAACATAATGTAGTTATTTCCTTAAATTTGTTTTTACAAATATTTGTAGTTATTTCCTTTATAAAACCTGAAAAATAATTAATAACAAAAATGTTTACATAAAAAAAGAAAAGTGGGTTGTTGACTCATCTATTTTCAAACATTTTAAAACTTTTCTAAGAAACTGTATGTGACAAATGAGATGAAAGTCAGGTCATGGCCACCGAGATCCATTGCTAAAGGAGAAATGGATGACAGACATTAGTTGCTGTCAAAATTTGAGGGGGGATGGAGAGAGAGCCGAAGATCCAACCAATAAGTTGGACAAATTCATTTTCCTTTAAGGCCTAACACAATTTACAAATAAAAGATTCTAACCAACTTGTTTTATGAATATGAAAGAAAAGTAAATGCTATCATGTGCCTAGCATACAATTTAGAAATAAAGAGAAAAAATTCTCCAAAAAACTCCATTCTATGAAAAGACTGGCTTGTCTAAGCTTACTGTCATACAACGATTGTCCCAGATTAATAATTGCATTATCTTCAGTGCTTCACTATTGTAAACAAATTTAAATTGAACAAAAAAAAAAAAAAAAAAAAAAAAATACAAAAAAATTCCTTTAATTATATTAACTAGCAATGATTATTTTTTCCTATTTTATTTATATTTTGTAATCTAAACCAGTTGTATGAATAAGCAACAAATTGCCAAGATGACTGAATATAGTGAATCAACCTCTAAAGTTGGGTCTGCTCCTTCAAAGAAAAAAAAAAAAGAAAAAGAAAATAACCCCAGTATCTAAAATTTGTGCTAGGGCTAGAGTAGAGCAATTTCCTGATAAATTTTATGCAGAAGAAAATGTGTTATTTTGCAAATTGTCTCCATAGTGTTGACATATTTAGGGTTGACACAATCAAAGATCACATTCAAATCAAAAACTCATTTGACAGAAAAGCCTTTAAAAAAAAAAAAAAAAAAAAAAAGTTGGCTCAACTGAAACAGAAGCCAATCACAACTTTGTTGAAGAGTAAAGATGTAAAAGATGTTTTTGTCCTTGATTTTTTTGAAAATGTGCACTTTGACAAAATGAAGCTATTCATATTAAAACATTGTAAAGAAGATGGCACTATTCCAAGTGTCAATTGTGTTAGGCAACTTCATCTACCAAAATTGTTTGCTTGTCACATTGCTGCTCTGAAAGCCAAACTTGCTAATCAATCCGTCAGCATCATAACAGATGAAACAACTAAATTGCAAATATTTGTGGGGAGTCATTTCTCATTTCTTGGGAGTATGCAATCATCAAAATTCAGCCATGAATTTGAGCTGTAACTCGTGTGGATATTATTGCTCTTGTAACAGATTTTGCAGCCTATTGCAAATGAAGCTCATAAGGAAGTGTTGTCAAATGTCTTTGTTAACAGTTGCCATGTGTTGTGCTTAGCACATATTTTAAATCTTGTTGGTGAAGTATTTTCACACTGGTCAGCATTTGATAATGTTATCCAGCTCACTACTTTTTATCAAGTTAGCATTTTTTTTAAAAAGCTAAGTCAGAAAAATGATACTTAAAATGGCTTGAAGGTTCCTTGCCTAATGAACAAGTAAAAACTACCTCCTGTACCAGTGGCAACCAGATGGAATTGCTGATTTAATGCGGTCAAATATCACTCATCCTTTGTACAGTTTTATGGAGGATTCTTTAAGCAAGAAACAAGCCATGGCATTGCAGTAGATAAGATTCTAGAATCGGTAGATGATAATCGACTGCACCATGCTTCTTACCATTTGCTTACTAGTACATCAAACTCAACATTTGGCCAAGAAACTGATTGTCTCAAGTAGAAAACAGAATGGGAGAGAGTTATCTCAAATTTTCAAGATTTTTTCAGCACATCTTTTTCAAAACTCAAATACCCGGACACCCACCCTGTGTATAACTTACAAGGCAGCTCACCCGTTTGATCCTAGACAGCTACCCTGTATAGGCCATGATTTAGACAGTTTTATAACCATCAAGAACTTGCAATGTCCTTCTACTGATCTTCTTGAAGAATTCCAGATGTATGTGAATTACCAAATCCTTTTAATATGCCATCATTTTGGAATGCAAATAAGAGCAGATTTCCTCTTCTGGAACAGATTGCCAATAAGGTCATATGGATGCCTATTACCATATATGCTGAATGTTCATTTAACGAATATGTTCTTAAAGAAGGAAGCTCTGATTAAAATTTCTACCTCAAAGATAATTATGCACTGTAACATTCCATTGTTTTATTATCTAGTCATGTTACATTTTTTACATATCATTTATTTTTGGACTTGGATTTTAACATTTAAAAAAAGATTTGTATATATTTGCTATTTCTTTATATGCAATAAAACTTTAAATTATGTTTTTGTTTCTAGTTTAAATATTATAGCATATTGCATTGCAAATTTCTCAAAATGCTATAAGTAGAAAAAATGAAATTTCCCAAAAGTAAAAACTGAAAAAAAAAAAAAAAAAAAAAAAAAAAAAAATTTACCAAAAGTGGAAAGGGATTCAAGGAAAATTTGAAACAAATTCAGGGGCCCAATTCCAAGGCTATAATAAGTCTTGGAGAATATATTTAAATATTGTTCATTCACACTGTCTGAGATGAGATCTTTGTATAATCTTTCAGTAATTTTTTTTTTTTTTTTTTTAAAAATACTATATCTTGATTCTTTCATCATTTTGGCTTCCCACTCAGCTCAGAGCTCAACACTAAGTAACGTCAAGGGGGAAATCTAATCACCCTGACATGACAGAGATAAAAGAACAGTATGCTCCTATTCAAGAAGACTTGCAAGCATTAAGTATAGCAAAATGTCATTGGCACACAACCATATAGTTTTTCCTCTCAAACTAAATGACCCTCAGCTACCACTTTTAGACATGTATATGTATGAACAGGTTACTTATGGATTTGTGATAAATCCTCATGTGAAAGAGGAGATAGTATTAGTTTCAGAGGTTTTTATATATATATATATATATATATATATATATAAGGATTTTTATTCAACATTTATTTCTTATTATTATAAACTAGGTTCCTCCACTAATTCAGTATACCTAAGGTTTAAAATGAATTTTCATAAATGAAAAAGCTTTCCTGAAGCTTTCATTTTAGCTTTAATTGAAAACTAAAGTATTAAATTTAATGTTTCCAGCCAGCAAAATACTCTGGTGCATGTCAAACAGAAATTACATTGATTGGAATTGGTGGGGTTTTTTTTTGGGGGGGGGGCTTAAAATAGCTGATTAGCACCATTTTAGACACCTTTCATCACAATGTAATTCTCTGTATTAAAGAAAATCTAAAAATAAAATATACTTTTTTGAAACTTTGAGGAATATTGAGTAACGGTATTAAAAAAAAATAAATAAATAAATGGTTTTCATGAACTACTTAGTCTTACCCTATAACATCTAGCCTCTTGGCAAGTATGGACTTATTCTTCTGTAAAGGATACAGCCAATTTATTCTTTCCCCTGCTGATAGGGTGTTTTACTCAAATAGAACCTCAAGCAAGTTGTCTTCTGGAAGTACAAAGTTTTTAAATTGCAGCAAATGCCATAACTCGCCATTTTCATTGGACATATTGAACTTGTTAACTTAATCAGATACAATCTTCCTTTTTCCATTAAGAATCAACAAATAGGGACTGAGTAGATTGCCATTTCTATCATCCCTTTGAGTATTTACTATTTTGTCAATCAGATTACAACATGACAGCATGGAAACACAAAGTTCTGCACACAAAAACAGCAAAGACAATCCATGTTGGAAGCACAAAAATTGATCTTTATTGCATGGTAATCAATGAAGTTTCATTAAAGTATTCCCATAGAAATAAGAACTAGACCAGATATCACTAGATATGAGAAATGCAACAAAAACAATCTACCCCATAGAATAAATAAAGGGTTCAGTTTGGAATTCTCTGTCAATTACCTACATCATCATACACCTAATGAAGTCTGGAGGGCACAACATCCAAAACAGTGATAATAAAAATGAGGACAATAGCCCACATGTAAATAATGATAACTCTTCATCTCAGAAATAATGCTAGATTTGCGGGATTATTTCTCAAGAAATATAAAACTTATTCTCTATTATTGAATATAGATGCTGCTAATATTTTGTTTATTTTTGTTATGTCACATAGACAAATATAAGCTAAACATTATTTTGCTATAAACAATTCAAGAATAAGTATTAAAATAAGTTAACCTTTAGCACTCTGCATCATTATTAATATTACTTCCCTTTCCACTGTATTCTTTTTTAAGACTTCTCAATTGCAGTCTCCTTATTGTTAATTTTACTCAAAGGTGTTTTCTGTTGACATAGAAGGATATGACAACACAACTATGAAATTCAAACACTATGTTCAAGGATCAAAGTCACCTTCAGTGGCAGGATAAACATTTTGTACAGCAAATGAAGTCACATACAGAGTGATAATGGTTAAATCTGATGATTAGACAATCTGTGAGCCAATAATAAAAAACAACAACTTATTAATGATGTCTGAAATTAGTCAATGTAAACACATCTTCATAATTGTGCGTGTAAAGTTTCTGATAAGTGAAAAAAAAAAAATGTAAAGTGACAAAATATATAATAAAATCAATTTTAGCAATAACAGTTAAATAATTTTAGTATATCCTTGCAGTCATAATGGCAAACATATCACTGTGGATGATTGTAGTTCAAAATCTCTTGAACTACCTGGTGGTTTCATGGAGTTTATGTAAAGTTAGGCCATTATTGAGCCTGTTAATATTAGGCAAATAAATTTAACCGTTTCAAAATTAAATTGCAGAACATCTCAACTGCAAGAAGCACAAATTCATATCTGTCAGATAGGAAATGGCAATTAATTAGTTTATACTCCTCATCATGTCTGATGATAAAACTAGCAAAGTGTTCAATGTAATTAGCTTGCCATTTGTAAAACAACAATAAGATATTCTTCACTTGATAACAAATGTATTCATTAAAAATAATTTAGTGCTTGCACAAAATTATCATTAACCAGTGAGATGAAAGAACTTTGAAGAAAAAACAATCCTAATGCTGATGATTTCCTGTTGACAATTCCTTTTGTAGAAATTGTTAATATTGCTGTGAATTTTCCCCACCTCACCAACAAAATGAGTACAAACATAAATATTGTAAGATTAAATAAAATAAAATAAAATAAAAAATAAAAAATAAAAAAAAAAAAAAAAAAAAAAAAAAGATAAATTTCATTATTTTTTGTCAGATATATAAATCACAATAGGCTAATGGATGCAACAAGTGCAATCAACTTGTACTGATAAATTTTAATGTTAATGACCTTAACCGTAGAACACTAACCATCAATTAAAGTTATACCATTACTAACCATGGGTAAATCATACCAGACTTTGAAAATATCAAAAAGATATTAAATATAAATCTTTATTTTAAATATTTTACATGCAGGTACTTCAAACTTTGTACTCAACATTAATAGGAACTGAAAAACATTATTTAGGTGAGAAAATCACATACTAAAAATTGTAATTAAAAATAGGAAAATTTTTGCTGGGTACTATATACCCATGGTTAATGTTCTAGGGTTAAGAGAAATTGGAAGGTGTCAGTATAAAATCAAAGACTGAGACATTGAAAAGAAGTATGGAGAAAAAAATGGGATGGGGGCATTTGACAAATTCTGAAGAAAAAAAGGAAGAGCATGACAGATTTTTAAGAGGAGGAAACAGTAATAAAATTTTCAATCTTTACGAATAATCATCATCAGAAAATGACAACTAAGATTGAAACTTGAACATCTATACAATATGTAATCAATTGATTTTGTCTTTAATTCAACCTATGCAAGTAGGAATTATGTCTCAAGTTCTAATGAAGAAATATTAAGACTAGTATCTTTATCTTTTTATTTTTACATTAGCCAATTTTTTCAGATCTGTAGAAATCAGTAAGAGTGACAGATTTGTGCTGCTTGAATTTCTTTTTACTTTCAAAAGACAATGCTAATTAAATACAATATACACCCTTAAGAAAAGTTAAAGAATGTTCCAGTCACAAGATAACGGTCAAAACAACAGATAAGGAAACAAGTCTGAATAATTCATGAAATAAAAATAGCATTCACCATAAAGGACATCTTGATGAGTGTAATGGTTGGCTCATAAGAGAGCCTAATTTATTTATAACTTTTCTTATGGCAATACACAGAAAAAATATTTTTATTTCTTTTTTATTCAGATGAATAAAAAAAAAAAAAAAAAAAAAATTTAAATTATTAAATAAGCAAAAAAATTTCTGATCAGAAATGTTTTTGCTTATTTAATGCTAACAAAATAAATTCAAGATAAAAAAAAAAAAACAATGCTGGTAGAGTAGATGGTATCGCTTCGCTTATTCATGTTTCATATCTAAGAAAGAGTGTCATTATTGTTCCATGCACAAAAAATTTGCACCCACTGACATTCATTAACGCTAGCTGAAGGTTTAGACCAAACAATGGATGTGATCACAGGCTATGATTATTAATGCGTCTCAGCAATGGCTACACAGTGATATGTACAAGCCACGTTCCAGACGGCCTTGTACGGTCGTCAACCTACGTAATGAAGAGTAGTAGTGACTACGTAGAAAAATAATGTTTTGTTACCGAAAATTTGGTCTATCCAACATTCTTATTGTGCTCTCTATATAATTGTAGTTTCCGTGGAAATAAATAGGAGGCATCACTTTCGGAGCGTTGTGTGCGCGCGCACGAGCTTGTATATGCGAGTGACAGAACATGTTTAGCTGCTGTTAACATCTTTTGCAATATAGCTTATTGCAAAAACGACTTAAAATTTTAAATTTTTTATTATAATATTCAATTTTAATAATAATGTGATAACAGCAGTAAAACTAACAATTGGATTCGTTAAATAAGGTCTTTTTATTCGCTTCTAGGCTTACCAATTCTTATCTAACAATAAGGCCTTTAAGGCGGTATTGTTAAAAACGAAAAATGATTGTCTACTACTGTGAAACTCTCTTAACCAATTTAACATTTTATCATTTGCATTATTAAGAAAAACTAACTTTATTTCTTTTGAAATGAAATTTTAAAAAAAAAAAAAAAAAAAATCAGATTATGTATCGTGGTTTGTCATCATTACATTATTTCTTTAAAATAAAATTCATCACAAATGTTAAAAAATCGTGAAATGAAAAGAACACTCCTTTTGAATTTGAATATACTTGAATTTTATGAAAAGAAAGTCAAATTGATGAAAAATGAACCAAAGTTTACTCCGAGAGAGTTAGTGTACAAGATTATACAAACGAGATAAAAAAAAAATTATCTATTTATAATTTAATACAAATTAAAAAAGTATAAAACCCACCTAAAAAAAAGGAAAATCAAACCTAACGTTTCTTGCAGTGACTTCGAATAAATTAAAAAAAAAAAAAAAGAGACTAAGTTTATGGGTTCTGAAAACGAAATTTTTTTGCACTCAATTCTCTTTAAAGTCATTTAAATTAAAAAAAATAAACAATATAATTTGGTCTTTGTTTTACAAATTTGAGAAGAATATCTTCTAAACAACATTTTTTTTTTTTTTTTTTACTTTGTTGACAAAAACGTCCCCCGGAAAAAATGTGCATAGCCTTGCGGTAGTCAGTTGGTGTTTTCCTAGCTTGATATTTCTTACAAATATGCAAATTCAATTGGTCAAATCATTTGCATAAATAAAAAATAAAATAATTTCGTCAATAGATTAGATTTCAAAACGTTTGAAGTAATTATGCAACGAATTGAAAAGATATTAATTTTTATTTTGGAAATCAAACGAGAACATCTCCACGTGTTTTCCTCCCTGATGGCAGCGGTGGCGGTTGGCACATTTTCTAAAAGTTTAACCTCCGGGTTGACTAAGATTGCACAAGAAAAAATATATTGCCAGAAATGAGATAGATATTTAATTTATAGAAAAACTAATTTGATTAGGCTCAATGTCGATAACTTGTTTGTTAAACAATTGATTTTATTATAAATTTAAAAAATGAAGGTGACGGAGAAGATTGTTGTTGTTTTTTTTTTGTTTTTTTCAAGATTAAAAAAAGGACTCCAGTTTGTACTAGCTAAAAAAATGTCTCCATTTCTTGTTTAAAAATTGAAGCAAAATCACAAATATTTGTAAATATAACCACTGATCCCCCGTCTCTCAGCCCCTCCTATTTTTGACAGCAATTAACTAAAAAAAAAAGTCTAAGAGTATGGAGTTGGGCCTGGGGAGACGGTATTTATTTGATTTTTAATTCTCCAATCCATTAAAAATTTTATGGACAATGTTCCTTAAGCCGATATATTAAACTTTATAGTTTTTACTTTAAGACGGACACAATTTGATAGAATCCAGATTTATTTATAAAAAATCTCATTCGGAATAAAGATGATAATTTCTCTAGTCTTGGATGATGACATGACATGAAACAACAATACATCGTCTCCACTTCAAAGTTTAACTAAATGTGGACAAGAAAGAAAAAAAATCAATAATCTTGCTCTATGACAAAATATATGTTGTAATTATTAGTCAAGTGAGCTCTCAACTCTACAGGTCTGATAATTTATTAGACGTATATACGTATCTGCAATAGTGTCTCTTCCATTTGGTATTGTCATCAGGCTAGCTCTTTATTTTCTTCTGGCAATCCACATTAAAACATTTACCGTTCCTGATTGATTAAACTAAAAACTAAAAAGTAATAACGAAAAGAAATGAAATATGCAAACCTTTGCAGGCGCTTATGAGGTAATATCCATACTGTGTGATATCACTAAAGGCCAGAAAAACCACTGGCCGAGTGTGACCAGAACAAGTGAGCGGGGTCTGCCTCAAGTTGGACATCTTCACCATATGTAAAAATTGTGCGCGCGTGTTCCGACTTTCTTTTCCTTTTTTTTTCTTCCCAAGATCGGGTTGCTGCGCGTGTATATAGCTGGAGTGGTAGGCTGTTGTGAAAATTTATGGTATGGGTATGCAGAAGTGTGCGTGTGTATATACGTAACGGCACTGCACAAAAGTTGGTAAGCCTGTGAGTGTTGTTACAAAATGCACACTTCGCTAATGTTGGTCTTGGGAGATGAGACGGGCAGTACCGCTGGTTTCACTTCCGGTTTGCTCCGCACTAAATATTCTATTCGGACGATTTTTTTTAATAAGGCTGATAATGACGCTTTTAAAACAATTAATTACAGAATAATAACCTTAAATTTATACTACTAATTTAATGTTAATTCGTCTTTCCCTTCATTTTTACATTCCACAAAATGATATTTATTTCGAATTTAAGCATTTCACTCCACGAAGAATAAAGAATGGAACGTTATTGATCGAAGAAAATGAGACAGATGTTTGATTTAAACTTTTTAACCTCAATAATTATTTGTAATGACTTCATAATTATTGCTCAATTACTATTATTTTATTCTGTAATTAAAATAAAATTTTATAATTTTTTGTTATTTTTAATCAAAGGGAATTTAAAAGTATATTTTTATTGATTGAGAAAGATTTGCGCTCAAATTTTTAATTTACTACTCACATTTAAAAAAATTATCTTTTAAATTGTGAATATCAGAATACTGCTATTAGTACTTTCTTTTGTAAAATGATTTGAACTTTTTTTCCTAACGATACAGATTGATTTTTTTTCTTATTTATTGTATCGAATCAATAGGCTATTAATTTTTCGTATTGCTTTTTAGTTTACACTTTTACTTTTATTGACATTTATTATCAAATCAATGAAATATTTCCAAACATTCACTTTTTTTACCCTTGTCTTTTCAGTCTGTGGGACATATGAGATAAGAGCAATCACTGTGATTATATCAAGTCATGCATGAATGATATCAATCATGATTCATGAATGAAAAGAAATGAAGCTACCCCACCTAATGAGACACCAATGATAGAAGCAATCACTATTTTATTCATCATGAGTTATTATAACTAAGCATTTAAACAATGCCCATTTCTTTTTTTCTTGCAGTTTTTTCCTTACCATAGTACAGGGTAGTCACCATATACACGTTTTAAAATATCTCTTCTTATTGTTTCTGGTGTCACATTTCCATTGCATATAAGAAGGTTTTTCATCTTTGATTTATGCCTTATTTCTTTATAAGATCTTTCAGCTTTGGAATAATTACACCACCTATTTCTTATTCTTTCAGCAGTCTTGCTTAATATTGGATATTGTAGAGTTTTGGATACCAATATTTGTAGTGATAATATGTCAGTTTCAACCCAGTGTAATATTTCTTCATCTGGAATTTCTGTTTCTTCATTTTCATCCTTATTAAATTGTAACCTTGACAACATATCAACATGTGGTATTGTATTTCCTTTTACATACTCAATGTAAAAATCATAAGCCATCAATTTTATGGACCACCTTAGAATCCTGGAAGAAGTAACTTTTGGTAGCTCCTCAGATTAAAAATAAACTAAAGGTTTATGCTCCAACTTTAATAGGAAATTCTTTCCTCACAAGTTCTGTCTGTACTCCAGACAATGGCCAATGCCACTTTTTCAGTATTTGAATAATTTATTTCTGCTGCTGTTAATCTTGAAATGTATATTATTGGATGGCCTTCTTGCAATTCACATCCCTAGTTAACATAAACTCCTTTCTGGGATCAAAGATTTTTACAAAGGTTTTTTTCTGCAAGAATCTCTTTTAAATCCTTGAATGCTAAGCATTTCATTTGAACTCACTATTCTTTTTCCGCAGTTCAGCAAATAGTTTTCTTAAGTCACTGTATTTTGGTAGGTATCTAATATAAAAATTAACCAATCCTAAAAAGGATTCTAATTCTCTCTTAGTAGGTATAGATACCTCTATATTTTTCTTAATTAATTTTGGATCTGGTGCAATGCCATCTTTTGAAACTTGGCACCCTAAATATGATATTGCATCGCAATCAAATTCACATTTGTCCCTGTTTATTATCATCCCCATATTTTTTAACTTGTTTAACACATGTTCTGTTTTTTTGTCTTAATGCATATTTACTGGTAGCACCAAAGAAAATATCATTTTGATAAATAATCATATTATTAATTTCATCAGTTAACACATTTTCCATTCCTCTCTGAAATATGGCACTTGCTGTTTTTACTCCAAAAGTAATTTTTATCCATCCTTATAATCCTATGGAGGTGTTTATTGTGGTAATTTCCTTGAATTTATTGTCAATCTGTATTTGATTGTAGGCTGATTTTAAATCAATTTTTGCAAAACATTTCATGCACAATAATTTGTGGATATCGGTTTCAATATTCGGAATAGGAAACAAATCTGAGCATATTTTATGATTTATGCCTATTTTAAAATCATCTCATATTCTTAAATCCCCATCTGCTTTTCACATGACTACAATAGGAGAGGCCCATTTATTGCCATCTTGAGGAACATGCTACAAAATTCCCTCTGCTACCATTTTCTTTAACTTAGCAACTACCAAAGGTAATTCAAAAAAAGAAGGGAAACTATTTTTATTTAATTGTATACTCGCTTTATACCACTTTAATACTCCTGGTTTTACATTTTTCTGATTTTATGTTACTAATTAATTTTGATATATCGACCTTTAGCACATCTATACTTTGTAGCCCATGATATTCTTTTACATTCCATTACTGCAATGGGAATAATTTTAAATCAGTCAAAGGATTCAAATGTTCCAATGAAGTATCCCAAATTTTTTATAAAAGATCTATTAAATTGTCTTAATTCAAATGACTTTTTCTCAATTTCAGTTTACTTAATATCACTATAAGAGCCTGACAAAATCTTAATGAGTCAGTTAACTTTTGTGTTTTGGTCCAGAAATAATGTTGCTACTTTGAATGATGGTTACAAGGGAAAAGTAAAACATTACTGAGATGGCATTCACACACACATACACACACACTTTCTTTGTAAATAAAAATTTAATTAATTTTTAATAACTTCTCATAACTACTTTGACTGGAACTTTTACCCCAGCTTCTATTTGGACTAATTGATCAGATGTCCTTTTATTTATAACTGGCACACAGGCAAAGTAGCAACACTAAATGCTCATGAATATTTAACAGAAAATTGCTCAGCCCCATTTGAATATGGTAATTTTTTAAGCTTAACTCAGATGTGGCACAAGTCCAAAAGTGTGGAGCACTCAGTGATGATCAAATTCACTACTCAGTCATAATTGTCCTAGCAAGAAAAGCTTGATTACCATTAGGTCATGCCAAGGTGCCCAGCTCCATTTGAATATGTGTTACATCATAAAATTTCTAATAATTTAATACTTAAATACATGCTTAAAGGATTATAATTTGATAGATGTTTTAAATAGTGTGTAATTTTTATCTTTCTCTGTAAATTATAAGTTAATTAAATTTTATTTATGATGTTTTTGTTTATCTAATGATATATTTATATATATATATATATATATTTTGGGGGAAGCTTCTAAAATGTGTATGTAATATTTATATACATACATTATATACATTTCAAAGGTTGTCATAGTCATGGGTAATAGTGGAGAGAAGCAGCCACTGTCTATAAAATGCTTCCTCATCATGTATCTTCCCTGGCATGTCCAGTTCCAAGAGAGAAACAGGACAAAGGTGAACCACTGGTGACTCATAACCTGCTACTTTGGGTAGATGGAGCCTATCAGCCCCTGAAGGCAGTCCATCAAAGGGAAGGAAAACCTTGATTTTAAACCATTGCAGCCTTGTGGCTATATCAAAACACAGAAAAGGCTGTGGAAGTAAATCCAGACAGAAAATCTGAAGAGGGTTTGTCAACTTTCCAGCAACTCTCTGCCAAGTCGTCCCCTAATGTTATGCTGTGTATTCCTTTGGATCTTGCCAGTATAGTTGAGGTAAGGGTCATGTGATCTGGGCAGCACACAGCCTACATATACTATTGCCCAGGCCTGTGTCACTATGGAGAGTTCACTCCAGTCTTTCTACTAAAGGACTGAATTTTGATCAAACAGGACACTACATTTATCTCACAAGATAAACAGATTCCTACTATATATATATATATATATATATATATATATATATATATACATGGCCTGAAGATTGCGCTGAAGCATAAAATAGACTGTTGATGCTTGGTGTTGACTTCATTGTCCACTTTTACACACACACACACACACACATATATATATATATATGTGTGTGTGTGTGATAAAAATATAGTTTTAAGGTATGCTATATCTATAGGTAAAAGTTTGCAATATCAAGAATAGAGCACAAGTAAATATAAAAATGGACACAGGTTAACACTGAGTGGTGGCAGTCTGTTTCATGCATGAACACAATCTTCAGGCCATGTGTGTTATATGGTAGCTCAACTATTTATATATGTTGGTCAGTGAGGTGTTATTGGTAGTAAGCTCAGGCATTCCCAGTTTATTAGGCTAAAATCTATAGGGTCGGTGGCAATGGTTATATTCCACATTATTGTAAATGCTATTGAGTAGTGTAGGACAGAATACAGTTATTTGTATAGTGTTGCTTGTTACTTGGAGTATTTTGTATTTATTAATTAATATATATGTATGTGTGGTTGTGATGAACCCAAATGTAAAATGGAATAAAAAATGAAAATAAAATAAAAACAAAAAAAAAGAATTTAAATTAAAATGAGGCATTTGTTTTCCTTTAAAACCCATCTCTCTTTCTTTCTCTCTCTTTCTTTCTCTCTCTTTCTCTCTCTCTTTCTTTCTCTCTCTCTAAACTTCCATCTTTATACTTCTTTTTCAACTAATGTGAATGCAAACCTCAAATAAAAACAGGAAGAAAAAAACTGAAAAGGGCAGAAGTTTGCTGGTCCATGGTTCTAGCCATTGTGACTAAAAATCTACCAAAATAAAAGAGGTTCCATGTATAATTTCTGCTATATAAAAAAAGAAAAAGAAAGGCACACCAGAAAATAAAATAATTTTGGCCAATCCAAGAAATTAACACAAAGAGATTTTTGATGTTAGCTGAAACCAAGCTTCACATCAGTAGTATGGGATCCTTGTCAAAAAGGGTATAAACAGACAGTTGAGAGACAGAAGAAGAGAAGAGACAGCCAGAGAAACCAGCCATGTGTGTTGTGTGAAGGAGTTGTGGTCATCTGATTAAGACATTTTACCACCCTCCTTACAGCTGAAAAAAGAGCAGATTGACACTGCCAACTATTTCTAAAATTACAACTACTTCCAAGATACGATTTCTAAACTATCAACTATCAAGTAGAAACGGACCTTCTCCCAACTGCTACTAAGATCTGACTTATAAACAAACTTTTGCTACCCTGAATTAGAGACGACTTACTCCAATTTCAGTCAAATAAATAAATATATATTATTTGTTTATACCCTTGACCATGTTTGTTTTATTTCCAAAGTTTTGATAAATAATGCTACTTATCTTTGGCACTTATTCACATGGCATGTATGTATTTTCTCTCACAGACTTGCTATGTTGAATATCATTAACCTAGATTTCTTAATAAGGAGGATCTTATCCATTTGAATTGATTATTCTTTATTCATCTAAGTGAATTTTTAATTTAATGAATTTAAAGTTGTGTGTTGGTCTATTGTAGGTGTGAGCATGTTCACATATAAACAATTAATGTAGAAGCAACAAAAATTTGGGCTTCTTCTACAGACCATTTGTTTTATTTTTTGTAGAAACTGTAGGGAAACAAAGTTCTCAGTGTCTCTTGGGTATGTTCATTTTCTTTTTCTGGTCCAGAAGTAAATTAGGGTAAGTAAGGATAAGAATGGTTATAATGGTCAAGCTCAAGTTATCTTTGTGATGAGTTGGAATGACCAATGTAAAGTTTGTACTTACTTCATCATTGGAGGGTTGGCAAAACATGTATGAATGTTATGCATTGGGAAGTAGATGAGAGTTTAGTCATCAGTCAACCAGGGAAAAGAAACGTTTCCAGCAGGGACATCTTCATCCACTTATTGCTACATCAGGGAACAAGAAGGAGAAAGAAGAAGAAGGAAATATTTTTCTTTTTATAACCTAATGGGTGGGGAAGCCAAGTGGGGTAATAAAATTTCCTGTTCTTTTATTACTAGCATCATGGGAAAATGTATTTCTTTTTCTTTTTTTATTATTATTTTACTTATTGATTTTATTTCATTTTCCCACATACATCATCAACCATACTTACTCACTGAAATTATCATTTTAACTACAGACAACACATCAATTCCAAACTCATGCTATATTTGCAAGTTGATGCTATTGATTTTTATTATATTAATTATTCAGTAATAGAAATTACATAATTATTTTCTTTTATTTTTTCTTATATGCAATTATTTTTCTTTTATAAATGTGAGACATGTTCATTGATTTACTGAAACTACTTCTTGCTAACAATCTAAAAATAGATGTTTAGATAAGATTCTGTTTAAGGTAGGAATAAATAAACAAATAGATAGACATATTTTATCAATTCTCTTAAACTTGTAGACTCCCTAGAGTATAGGGCTTCAATAACACCATGCAAGATGATGCTGCTGCAATTTCAGTAGCAAGTAAAATTTATCCTATTGAGTAACTAGTTCTGTGCACAATTTTGATTTGAGTCATAAATAATTTCTGTTTTTGTTTACTAACATCATACTTAAAAAAATAAAGAACAAGTTGTAAAAATGAAAATCACTTGTCTTATCAAACAACACTCCTGCATATCGTGTGTATTCTGTGCTGAAAATAAAAATCCAAGCCTAGTCTCAAGCTTTTTAATAAAGAAATCGTCAAGGTATGTAAATTGTTTATCTGACCAATGGTAGGCATTTCAGGTGCTAATATAAACTGCTAATAGTTGAGTGCCGAAACAAGTTATTCCAAAGTTATTTAGCAATCAATGATGTCTTGATGACCATTGGTGTCTTGGCAATTGTTGGTGTCTTGGCAATTGTTGGTGTCTTGGCAATTGTCAGTGTCTTGGTGACATTTAGTTTTGACTTTCATTGATCCTGCACAAATTTTTTGCACTTACACTATTATATTTTATTAAATTATATATTCACTATTAAGACTTGTTGCCACTTATGAAGCAGCTCTCCAACACATTTTAAGTAAAATTCTGCAGGTTTTGATGCGGAAAAGTTTTCAATAAACTTTTGAATTTGGTTTTCATTTTCCCCATCAAAGTGTCTTGCATCAATCAAGAAAAGTATGAAGCCATATGAATATGGTGGCTTGGAACAGAATAGACCAGAGAAGTTCCAAATTTTTTTTTTTGTGTTATTCTTGATGTATGCATTCTTGCATGTTGCTGCTTTATTGATTGATTTTTTTTTATTGTTTATCAACCTTTTACAGGTTATTTAAAGCCAGGAAATATTTTTAGATTGTAAGAATTTTGGGAGATAATGATGATTTACTGATACAAGTCCTACTAATTAATCCATAGGTGGGAGGAGGAGAGGTGGATTCATACCTTACACAAGGGTATTTGTGTGTAAGTGAATATAATGAACCCTACTGGTATTAGAACTCTGCGCTCTGCTTTCCAACTGCAAGCCATTATCCATTACATCACCTACACATCCAAGCTTACATCATCTGGTATTCCAAAGTGCATGAATTTAATTGTGCTACTAGATTGGCAACTAGGTCTCGTCATTTGCTGTTGAAATAGGTCTATGTAACTGTAAGTTCTATTCTTATAGTTTCTTTTCTCACACTTCTCATTTGTGGAAATCTCTTCCAGTTTCTTGCTCTCTGCCATCTACAATATTCAACAATTTAAATGCAACATCAATTGCAATATTCTATTTTTCTGAAACCTGTTCTTTTATTGTCCTTTCTTCTTTGTAAAGTAGGCATGTCCAAAGTTTAACCCAAGGACCAATTATGGCCAACAGTCAAATTTCATATGGCCCTCATCCTCTGTCATAGAATGTATCACTTATGGCCTGCCAGTATTGTCAATAAGAGTATGTAAAATACACAGCTAAGAAATGCAATTTCATGTTTTACCAAAAGATGGCAGCAACAAGGTCAGGTACACACTCTGGTGGTGTGACCCAAACCTTGGCCCTTTTCAACCAATTTATAAAATCACTGCTTTTGAATCAGACCACCGCCTTTGAACCAGACCTGGCCTACATACCACAGTCCAGATCTCAGTATCATCCTTCACATTATTGCAGGCAAGTTATTTGTTTTGCTCATCTGAGATGAATAAATTCTAAAATCTTAGTGAATTAAATTTGTTTTGTGTTGGTCAAAATCAGTAATAAATCTTTTTTGATACTTGCACTTGTGTCCCTTTATATTTTCTACTTCTTAATAAGATGAATGTTGGTGTTATGTTCCTATTCATATGTTTTTAACTGAAAAGCTGACAGACAACATTAATTAACCAATAATATGCAATGTTTAAGATTAACCTGAGATATAGCTTCCTGGAAGTTCTTTATTCCCAGACATATTTTACTTCATCTTATGTAGGCTTCAGATGTGACAAAGTGAATGATTTTGATAAGACCTGTTTAAATTTATGTCATTTGCAATAAATGTTCATAAGATAGTTCATTTGCATTTAATTTTAATTGTTCAAAGAATGCCAAGAGGAATGGTTGGCTCTCACGCATATACACCTCATCAAATCTGGCACTCTTTAAAAAAGGTTTGGACAACTCTGCTCTAAAGTTTTCTCATTCTCTCAGTAACTCCTTGAGTCTTAGTGGCATTATCAGCTTGTTTGGAGTGAAATGATTAAAAAAATAGTTTAATATCTACCTTATGAAGTTAAGACACTGTGAGATATATTATACAAATGAATATTCATAACTTACTAATAGAAATTAGTGACTGCCAGAAATTATGATACTGAACATTTTTATTGAAGTATTAGTTGCATGGTTGATAATCAGATTTTATCAGTAAAATATTATTTTTTGCAAAATGGACATTATCAGGTTGATCTTATTAATTTTGCTTTAAACAGTGCTTATTATTCATGGAATATCTATATCTACACTGCAACTCACATTATTAACCACTTCTAATTTTTCCAATTTTCTGATGACAAGATTCATGGAAATATTTGCATTATTAATGTGCAGCATATTTCTCATATGTATAAACTATAGTCAACTGCATATCACTCTTGTGATGTGGCAAAAGTATAAATTCTACCAGATTTTCAAAGTTTCACATTATTAGACAGGTTCCTGAAACTTCAAGAAACATTATATTGTAATAAAAACATTATAATTAAAGGAAATCAACACAGACAAAAAATATAAGAACAATATTAATGTGAAGTGTATACTCTATTTAGGGATGTGTGAGTAGTGTAATGATTATTAGCACAGAAAGCGAAATTACTGACCAGAGTTCAAATTTTTTACTTCCTTCCGCAAGAGTTGGTGACCATCCTTTTCTCTCCATACATGATTGGCTATACTTGATTTCCTTATCTCATCCCAAATTACATCTTTGTGATTTTCCTTCAGACTTATTTATCATTTGGAATAAAGTAAAAAAAAAAAAAAACTGGACAGAGAAATGAAGAGTCAGACATCTGAAGGAATGAGTGCATATACTATACTGCTCAGTAGGCCTAGCATAAAAATAAATACCATGTGATAGCCATTAATAAAGATACATGAAAGCAAAGCTTCAACAGCAGCAGTGTCTGTAACAAAAGAGCAACCATAGTGAGTGCAGTCAAGCATGATATCAGCAAGCAGGCAAATAGGCAATAAGAACATTGGGATTAATGCTCCAAGTCTTAGGTTCAGGATACTTTAAAATGTTAATTTGTGAATTTACTAGCATAGTAATAGTGAGCTCAATCCCTGGGTCAGTTAGGATGCACTTAGACTCATCAATAACTGAGCAGTACTAAATAAGAATAAGAGAAGATATCCCTAGACATGAGCAGTGAAATGAGAAGCATCTACTCCCATAGGTTACCTGGATTGACAGACAAAATTATGATAATAGCAACAAAGATAAGAACATTTGTCTAAGTGTAAATAATTATAACTTCTCTTCCATGTATATATGTACTAGCAAGCTTCACACACTCATTATCACTTTGCAAAGTTTTGCAAAGTAAAATATATTCACTACTTGCAATATTTGAAGCAAAACTTTTAATTGAATATTTCATTCATAAATTGACTTGTTATAGTTAAGGAAAGTTTTACAAATAGAGGCCAACTTGTTGAAGGCCAAGTAAAATGCAAATTTCAAACATTTTTCTGCACTAGGGAACAGCTGCCCAAGGCCACACTCTCTAATTGCACCAGAGAGAGGGATCGGTGCTTGCACCGAGGCCAGCACAACTGATGGTTGTGAGGTCTTGGGCAATATTTTGTTCCTTGCCCAGGTGTATGCACTCAGGCTCCCCACATTAAACTGACCTTGTGTCACAACCTGACCTCATGGGGTGTTGTGGAGTGATTTCACAGTGGAGTCTTGTATTTGTGCTAAGTCAGTCCTAAAATAGGCTTGACGTACAAAACATTAGGAACTTGATATAATAGGTATAACGCAGAGTCATCAAGTTGTGATCGCTGATACTTTAGTATCCGACTGTCATCCGACATCAACTCACTGACCGACCCCCACATTACTCTTACTACTCCTACTTATTATAGGTGGGAGAGTCTATTAACTATAGAATAGGTGTGTTCCACTATAACATGGGGGCAAGGAGTGAGTAAATACAAATAAATTACTATAAATCTATATATCTCTCAGTTACATCTCTGTCTTTGGGCAGAGTGTACTCAGGGGTGATGCTGTCAAAAAGAACAGAGTCACCCCTGGTTGAATAAATACAAATTACTATAAATCGATATATCTCAGTTGCATCTCTGTCTTTGTGCTCAGGGGCAGCTCCATCAAAGAACAGAGTTGCAACTGAGAAAAATTATATTGAGAGGTGCCAGCCCTGAGGAATATCTGCTTGTGGCCATACTCTCTCATTGCACCAGGGAGAGGGATTGGTGCTCACACTGAGGCCAGTGCAACTGATGTTTGCAGTGGCTCGAGGAATTTTTGTTTGTCACCCAGGTCTACACATTTGGGCTCCTCACATTAAACCAATCTTGTGTCACAATGCAACTTCATGGGGGGGGGGGGGGTCAAGTAAATACTAAATGACTATAGAGTTGGGGCTTTTTAACCCCAAAATTTGTTGGATAATTGTGCTCCAATTTTGTATTTATTCATATAGATTCCATAATATAGGTTTTACTTAATTAACTATTATGTTTCTCTAACTCTTCAAATGTTGAATGTATAACTAACTCTAATTTCTATTTTCCCATCTTTACACTATATTAATTTTATCTCATAGATTGTCCCCTGTTCTGTCATCCATGAAATAAAAATAATTGTTTGTATGGAAAATAAGGATTTACATACATCAAATCATCTTTAAATTAAGTGAGAGCAAAAGAATTATCGTTGAATTTTTAAAAGGTAAACTTGTACATTAATTCAATACTTAAATGCAGGAATTGAGTTCTTCTGTAGTTTATTGATGCCTCTCACATCTACTCCTCCCTAGCTATTGTGATGATAGACAAACCAAGAGTCCTCCACAGGAGATTGCTTAAATACTGCCTGATAGGACAGCTTTTAAGCTAGCTTAAAATTTTAGCTAGCTTAAAATTTTAAGCTAGCTAAAATTTTGGATACAAAAAGAAAATAACAGTTACTACTCTTGAACCATGAAAGCAACAATAATGGCTAGTATAATATATCAATATATATTTTTAACATTGCATACTCTGGCAAATTGTTCCTTGCACCTATCTTTTCTAGGGCTTTTGAATGAGCTACGAATCATTGAAATTGTATATATATATATATATATATATATATGTGTGTGTGTGTGTGTATATATGTGTAAATATATGTGAAGGTGTGGTTAATTTAATGGCTAAATTTTAATGGTTAAAAGATGGAATTGGCAAACACTGTTCAAATTCTAGCTGAGGTAGCTAGTGTTCACTTTGCAATATACTTCATAAATGCATGAATGCTATGAGTAAATACTAAGGCAGTCTTAGTTGGCAACTAGTTTAGGAGAAGTTTTGAATTCAAGGCAAGCTGTGAAACTTGTCTATGATACTTTATGAATTTAAGCATAGTACTGGATTGGCAGCAAGGTCTCATAATTTTGCATTTTAAATGGCTACATGTAACCATAAGTTCTATGCTTATAGTTTCTTATATTGAACTTCTTGCTTGTGAAACTGGCTTCTTGTTTTCTTGTCAGCTTTAATCTTCAAAAATTTAAATACAATGTCAATCATTAAATTCCTGTACTTTTATTGCTTTCTCTCCTTAAGTGTTTATTTTCTCATATTCCCTAACATTCAGTAACTTCTTGTGTCTTAGTGGCTTTATTGCCTTGGTTAGGGTAAAATGATTTTAAAAAAATCCATTCATTCTCCAGTAAGTCTAAAGCATATTCAGACGAGAGAGGATCCTTAACCTTAAACACTCATTAGGCAACTTCAGTCACTAAGGAAAGCATTTGTCCTGCCTTTGCAGTTGACTACAATGGCCAAAAAACAGTTCATTTAAATTTTACAATTGTGTTGTCACATCCTGCAATAGCAACAGCAAAAAAAACAGTCTTGGCTTAAATCAAGGTCAAGGCTACTGCTGTTTGTATTTGAGGAGCCACCATATATCGTGAAGGGAGAAGTAATAATGTAGAGTGCTAAAGGTTAACAAAATTTGCTAACTTATAGGCCAAGTCTGGTGAATATGTTACTACCTTTAATCAAACCTATGATTATACTAACATTTGTGGTATACAATGCATTGGGAGGCAGGGTTCTTCTTTGGAAGAGGGAAAAGCCTAATGAGGAGGAGGGTATTTATCAGATAAATCAGCCAACAATGGTTTGTGTTTCCTTTACTTTGAAGGGATACAAAGACATTATTTAAGCTAATTTAGTATGGCACAAGGCTAAATTGAGAAAGAAAGATTACCCTGAGTCAATCCCAAAAGGTCTGCCAACATTGAAAATAAAAATTTTATAGTAAGATATCTGAATATTTTGAATGAACTGTGTAAAAATTCACACATATCCACCTTTTGGTTATGACCTTGAAAATGAACAAACAATAGATGTTTTTCAAATGAGTAATTGCTAGCAAAATGGTTCCCAGCTTATGCGGTAAAATAGTCCAAGTGATTTAACATAATTTTTCCATGAATTTTCTCTGATGTATAGGTTATGACATAATGATTCATTAATATTCATAAATAAATTCTAATAAAGAAAGTTGCCAGAACTGTCAGAGAAATACTTCACAAAACCTGAAGGACATATGAGCGCTTTATACAGTCATGCCTGAAGTGTACAGAATCCCATTATTCTATCCAACATAGAAATATTTTATCCAATATGTTTTTCATGGATAAATAATATAAATTATCCTCAGGATTTTTTTTTAATCAGTTCAATCCAAGAAAGACAATAATGCCCCTGAGGTAAGAGAGGTTACTGAGAGTGAAAGAGAATGGAAAGAACTGGAAACCCAATCCTAAACAGGGAACAGGGAGTAAACATTCAAAAGACTGAGGAGGAGTGTGAACTGGATGATAGCTGAACCTATCTACTCCTGCTACAGGTTATTGAAGATAAACCAACCATTCAAAAGATACAATTTAACACTCTTTGCTAAGAGATGTTCATTCAGGATACATCCACTCAATATATATATGTGTGTGTGTGCACGCAAATAAATTAAATTATCCTGTCTTGGCTTGAAAAGGTTAAGATTGGAGTGTTCAAAGAAGCATTCATGTAGGTGTCTGCATAACAAAGTAGCAGTTTTTTGGAAAAGGCTGATTTAGTGGAACTTTCTCCTTACAAATGGAATATGGAGGAAACTTATGAACTCCAGGCCTTACCAACTCTGCCTACATACAAAATCGCTTTCATCATAATGGATGCAATTGTCATACTTCTGTATGAGTCAGCTTATCTGGACTGACTTTTTCTTTCTATAGTGCTTTCATGTATGAGATATACCAATTACATGTTTTTGAATTTGGGGAGAGAGTATGCTTTTTTTTATGCTATTTTTGACAACATTCTCTACAAAGTATTCCAATTCAAAGTGTTTAAAGTAAACAATATACAAGATGTCCAACAAAACCAATTATCACTTGGCACCAAATATAAAACCATATTAGTCAGTTATGTACCATGTGTGATACACGTTTTGGCGATCGTGTATCTTTTGATACATGACTGATGCGACAGATTTTTTCACGCACTGGGTTGCCATTTCTTTCTGTGGTAGACCAGTTGCCATCCAAAGCTATAAAACCCAGTCTGTTCTGCTACTTACCCATAGCTTTAACTCATTAGCCTGGATGGACACTCCATCTAAGAGGAGGGAAACTCTGATTTCAAACATCTGCTGATTTACAAAGAAAATATGGGATAGATGGAGCGCCTTAGTTGTACTGAAGGTAGTTTTTCTAGAAGGAAAATCTCTAATATAAAAAACTATATCCATGTATAATTTCCAGGTTGAGATGTGGCAGGAGTAAACCAACCATATGAAGGAGGAAAACATTTAAACCTGTTTGTGTAGAAATCTTTCCAACTCTGGTGTCAGAGTATGACACCCTCTTCTAAAGTGCCCTAAGCCAGCACAGAAGAGTAGGCTGATAAAACATGAAAATATCAAAACCAAATATTTCTAGACCAGGGGAGATTGTCAGTGTGTCACACTTTTTCAACTTTATTCCTATTAGCTGACTCCATGAGCAAATTAAAAACATTCCAGGGTGGATCTGAACCTGCAATCCTAATATTTTGGATGCCCAAGTTTTCATTACTGTGATTTTTTGACAAATTTTTTTGTACGATAATTTTTATAACTTGGAAATAAATTTGGCAATGATTGAAATTACAAAAATCCAGTGAAAGTCACCCATGAAACAAAAATAATTGTACAAAAAGTAAGGACCTACATACATCAAATTATCTTTAAATTAAGTGGTGGCAGAAGAATTATTGTTGAACTTTTAAAAGGTAAGCTTATATATTAATGCAATAATTAAATGCAGCAATCAATTGATTTCTTCTGTAGTTTATTGTTGCCTATTGCATATGGCAGCAGTATTCCTCACGAAAAAGAATTCTCCACCAACAGAGGACCAGATTGCAACCAAAAGAGCCAAGGCTGCAGATAGAAAAAGAATGTTCTGTACAAATGAACAAACAATAGCCAGGAGAGCTTCCAATATTGACAATATGCAAAGACTTTGGGCCTTCAGCTTGTTTGAGAGTCCCTATCAAGAGCCCTCTGCAGAAACTAGCTTAATTGCTGCCTGATAAGGCACTTGTCAAATTGCAGCTTAATGAATTTGAAAAATGTTTGATTTGATGAATTTTCAGTAAAATAATATTTTTTTTTTTTTTTTTTTTTTTTTTTTTTTACAAGACCCACTTTAAAATAATTGGATAACCAATTTATTACAAACTTAATATTCATTTCTAATATACTTTTATTCATGTAACTCATTAAATAATTGTATGCACAAGTTTATTTCAGTTAATGATCATAAAAGATAGAAATTTATTTACATAAAAAATTGGATTGTATCACCAGAGATTGATTGTATTTCACAGATAATTTTAAAATAGAATGACCAATGTTCAAATATCAATCTGAAATATCTATTTGGTATTTCTAGAACATTCTTGGTTTTTCCAGTATTACAGAGATCAAATATCAAATAACCAGTCAGCGTATAAAGCCACATCAACTTGGAAAATTAAATTTAAATATTCAGTATGTTTTAAAATTCTTGCTTGAAAAATGTTTCAGTAATTTCAAATCCAAGTAATCAAATGCTAATATTATTACTGTTCAATGAATCTTTCTGAACTTTGTTAATCAAAATAAAAAAAAACAAATTTGTTTAAAAGCTGAATATAAAAAATTACTGCAATTTTCATTCAAGAGGGTCATTGTCATGTAATTGAATCATAGCTTAATCAGCTGGTTTTTATATTACTATAACATCAAGAGTTCAATAGGCTAGGTAAAATTACTATCTTCCTGCAATAACTTTACACAAGAACATTATAAATTGTAAATTTTCTTTGCTAAGTGAACTTATTTACATCCCTGATCTTGCTAACAATATTTTGGTCAATCCCTTTAGTTGTTGTCAAGTTTATAATCCATAAGTAAAAGAAAATCTTTATTTATCCCCCAAAAAATGGGGCATTATCAAAATTGATGGTCTGCTTGTAAAAAATAAAAAAAATAGGGTAGGATTTTTGGAGTTATTTTTGTAGATTAGCATTCATTGGAACTTCAAAGCCACATTTGTCCAAAAAAAAAAAAAAAAAAAAAAATTTTTTTTTCATTTTAGAAGTGGAGAGTAGGTCCTGTTCATAATGTAGTGTTAAGTTGATCCCTGGCTTCTCAAAGAGTTACCTGCACTTTGTTTTTATTGTACTACTGATGTTGTTCTTTTTCTCACTCCATAATAGCACGTAATTATTAATGACATAAGCACAGATAACTCTTTAAGGAGATCCCCCCCCCGAAAAACGTCAATATTTATATTTTAAAATTCTGACAAACTGACCTAATAAAAAAAAAAAAAAAAAAAAAAAAACACAACAACAACAACCGACTGGTCAAAAAAAAAAAAAAAAAAAAAAAAAAATGGGTAACAATAGAAAAAAAATGAAATATACTAACTGGATGTTTGTTTCTATTAGGTTGGTGCAAAAATGATGATGTAATAATGTCGTTTTTTGACGTTAAAAATACGTCAAAAAACATTACGTCATTATTTTTGCACCAACCTAATACAATACTACATCCACAGAAGAAACCATACCAGCATTTTCTTGATGAAATAAGTTTTTCCTCTTCTCTTAGATTAACAAATAAGGAAGGCTAAAGAATGGATCAGATAAAACATTGTTCCCAACATCAAGAACAAAAAGAAGTTCAAAAGTCTGTACAAAATTTTTCAAATATTAATGATTTATCAAAGTGTGAGACAAAATATTATAGAAGTTTCTTGAAATTTACATAATTTTTCTCATTGTCTTGTAATCTTTTCACAACTTTAATTTTATACTTTCTATGAGACAAACACCAAAAACAACAATTACTGATTTATAGTTCATTATTCTCTCAAACACAATTTTCAAAGTCTTGAATTATCAAACAATATCTAGTTGATCAGTGGTTGTTTTGTGATTTTCAAAATAAAATAAGATTAGTACTGAAGGTAAATGAAAAACTTTTATCATTGTTATAAAGAAAAAAAAAAGGTTTGAATGCAAAATAAGTTAGTGAATATTCAAAATTATTTAACCTTTCATAGTGAGAAAATGATTAATAAGTTATTCTTTGGTTTAACAAAAGGAAAAAAAAATTCATGACACCTTTAAGCAAAGGTGCAAATTTTTCATTCACTGTTTGAAAGATTCTACAGCACCAAATTCAAGATGTGATATCTAGCTTGAAATGTTAAAACATTACTGAGCTTTAAAGAAACATGTAACAATGTTGACACTTTAATCTCCAGTGTGAGGTAGATAAGGCTATTTGGCCACAACTCACCCAGAAAGGAAGCACTTCAAAATAGAACATTTTAATCATTTAACTGATAAGAATATTCCTTTCATATTAATACTTTAAAATGATTTGTGCTTAAAAATAAAAAAAGAAATCTTTGGAGAGGTGTGTTAAAAATATTGAAAATCTTATGATGAACAATTCATCTTTAATAATGCCATAAATATAAAAAATTTCTATAACAACAATATTTTGTCTTTCAATAAATAATATGTTACATTACATACAAAAATGCAAATACATCATCTTTATTGACAGTAATGTTTCAATCATAAAATAATTTACTTCAAGTGATTTTTTTTTTTAATTTCATATTTTAAATATTCAGAAAATGAGCTGAAGTTAAAAGAAAAATATTTCTTTACAAATTTTGCATTTCATAGGAATGCATTTTCATAAAATGAAAAATAAATCAATAAATAAAAAGCAATTTTTTAAAGTGACAAAATTTGAGTAAATAGATTTTAAAGATCTAGTATCAAAAAAAAGAAAAAAAAGAAAAGGAGACATGTCTCTTCTGGTAAATATTAATACCAGTTGAATATTAGTAAGATGTATTAAAAATTAGACTCAAAGGGCTAGATGGCCAATTCTTGGTTTTAAGTTTATGTGAATTGGATTATTTTAACAAATAAGTTACTCACTTGATCAGAAGTTATATTTTAGAAGAGATAATAATAGACACACAGACACAAGTCTTCAGTCAATAAATAAAATAAACAAACATATGCATCTTTGTATAAAAAGTCCATCAGCTCACCAGAAGGTCATTGTGGTTGATCTTTTAGTGTTTATATTTGACTTTTTACAAAAGAAAACCTGGTTACTAGAAGGTTATATAAGTTAAATGAGAACTCTCTGCTCTTTGAGCTGAACTCAACTGTTCTACTGAACAAAAACAAAGTTGAATTTTATCTGAAGATCATTTCTGACTTTCCAATGTTACAAATTCAAACTATTTTAATATGTACCAAAGTTAGCCAACATAAAAAAGCATGTTCTGCCAAATCACCAGAAACTAGCACTCAAGAATTCAGTTATTATTTAAGCTTAGCTCTGCCTGGTACAAGGCCAGTGTAGATCTAAAGACTGGCCTCACAGGACTATTAAATAAGCACTCCAGAATTCAGTTATTAGCTTAAAGATTATATAAATGCAAATTTTATCATGTGTATCCAATGGCAGATTAATTTGGTAGAGCAGAGATTTCATTAAGTGAAATGATTAGCATTAATTTAATTTTGGAATTATGATGATTCTTCCACAAAGCAACATTTTCTTCCTAATTCTTATTACAGAATAAAATTATACACACTTTACATATTCATATAAGTATACATTTTCAGATATACATAATAGATTTGTGATAAGACTCAATGTTTTGATTCGTTGGGAAAAAAAATAGAAAAATTTGAGATTATCACTAAAAATTTAAAAAAGTTTATTTCATGAAAAGCAAATAATTGTAACTGGCTATTAAGATGCAAATCTTAGATAAAATTTTAGTATTAGAACTTCTATCCATTACTTCTTTATAGTTTTTTTAATTTAAAAATACCAATGTGTTACAATGTATTACATGATAGTTGATTTCAATAAGGTTAAATTCCAAACCTACTTTTTTCTAAATTATTAGAATAGCAACATCCTGGTGTTTGTAGATGGCCAAATGTTTTAAAATTTGAAGATCAAGAGGGAAAAAAAACAAAAAACGAAAAGGGAGATTTTTGTGTAATTTTTAATTTTTTGTTTCTTTAGAATCATCAAAATTTTGTTAAACTTTAATTTAAAATAAAGTATTTTACAATTCTGTAAATGAAAAGTACTGGTAAATTGTAAATGCCATGGGTACATTATCACAAAGATTCTTTTAAGAAATAATAAAAATCAAAGTTGATCACATTTTCCTCTTAACTGCAGTATTTGCAAAAAGAAAGAGTTAGGCACCTAAAGTGTAGAAAGTTATACTGATGTGATCATACAAATGTTAAAAATCACTGTCACCAAAGACAGAATCAAACAATAAAAAAGTGGCTACTTTTCTAAAGTATATCATAAATCATAGAAAGAGAAAATTATTGTTTAAGCAGAGAGTTTTTGAAAATAATGATAGAGAGAAAAAGTATACAAATTATAAACCTCTTTTTTATAATAATAAACTATTGGTGAAAGAATAAAAAAGATTAATTTATCAAGTTCAAAATTTAACAAAGTTACTGTTATAATCAAAATAGATTACAAAATAGAATTTATTTTCAGACTGAAAGCAGTGAGTCTTTCATATCTCAAAACTTTTACAACTGCCAAATTTATTTGTCTAAAATGGAATTGCATTAGATATTGTGACCTTCCGTTTTTATTTATAAAAAGCAAATTTTCTTTTTGCATATAATGGACATTCTCAGTTTTCAAATGTAAAAAGCATGAATAGATGTTATTTTCATATACAATGAGGTCTTCATGTACAAAAACAAACATGAACTGATCAATTTTATGTTTGCCCAATACATATTCTTATCATTAAAATGATTCTTGAAGCCACAGTAAGACATGGACTTGGATAACTTTGGCCACTTGAGAAAGGATAAAAGGTTGCACCTATAAAGATGTATCCAGTAGCTATTCGTGAAAAATAAATTAACACTGCAACTTATTCTAGCCAAACAAAAAGTCATTTACACCGGTTGTTCATTCTAGAGTGGAACTACTTTAGATAGCAATCACATCACTGCTCTTAAAAAAAAAAAAAAAAAAAAAAAAAAAATTACACTCTTGTGTTATGAACCCCATTTTGGTTTCTGATTCTGTTAGAAAATTTCTTGTATTCTACATAAATACATTAAATGAAATGATGTTCTGTTTAAACCTTTTCCAAATATCTTAAATGGATTCCTGTTAAATTGGGCTTTGATTTTAATGACACAAATCAAAATGCATAAATTAATGGAAAGTTACCATTTTAAAACAATTTTGATCTTCCTTATTAGTAGCAGTTGTTATGATGCAAAGTATTAATTAATTTCTTTCAGCTGACTTAAGACAAATTCAATTAACAAAATATGTTAATTTTGTCACTTTTAACTTTTGTGATTTTAAGAATGATATGAGCAGAAACCAGCAGAGGAATAATTTTCTCTTACTTAGAATTGTAAAAGTTTTTGAGACGAGTGTCATTTTAAAGAAAATTCCCATTACGTACAAACAGACCTTTTTTCCTTTATAAATGTTGAATAGGATTTCCCATTGATTTTTTTGACTAACACAGTACTAAATTATATTACTTTATAGTTAAAAGTACTAATTTAAATATTTAGATTTAATAATCTCATCATTATTATTTGCTTTCAATTAACATCTTCTATGGCCATGATATAATTGAAAAGATGGAAAAATAAACCTGACAAACAGGTTCATTTTCAAGTTTTCAAGAAAATATTGGGGCATATCAAAAGTATTTTAGCTTTCAATCAACTCTTTATCATTTGTTGATATTTTTTATGGTTGTCTAATGTTCTACATATGAGGTGTTTCTTGATGATCTATGCTGCCATGAAAGTTTCAGTGCTTGAATGGTGGTGGTGGGGGGCATGTTTTACTCATTCTTCCATTTTTAAAACATCATAATTGACAACTGATGTTCATTCACTTCTGGGTTTTATTTTTAGAGACAACTAACCACCATTAAAATGTTTAAGCCACTTTTGGGCACAAATATTGTTTCATTTCTTTCTGCTTCTTGAATTCTATGAACAGCTTTAGTGTCTTTAAGGCCCAGTCCAAAATAATGTTTTCAAACTGCCATAATATCAATGCTTGCATTCCTCATTATAGCTAAAAGGTACGACTGAATAGTAGATAATTTTCTATAATATTATAGTGAAGTCATATTTAGTCTTTAGATGTGTACAGGAAATAAACATTGGAGTAAAAGGTTTGTAAGAAAGGGAAATACTTTGGATATACCCTAACAGTTACTTTGAAAACAAAAGGATAAAGCGACCATATTGCAACAATGAAATGTAATTATCTAAATAAATCTGAAAATGTGAATAGTGGATTTATTTACAAGGCTGAAATGCTAAATAATGAATTCTATGAAATAAAAACCTGAATCATCTGTTACGTGTGTTCATTTGGTGATGCAGGTAATGCTATCATATCAATCTTTCAATTGTCTCAAAAACAATTTCTCTTACTGTTGTTAACCAGTTTTCATATTTTACATATTGTGTAATATAAATACAGCATTCTGGAAGAATTCAAAATGCTAACTTTTAAGAAACTTTATGCTAACAAACAGTATTCTAAAAAGTCAAATATTTGCACAGATATTTTTTATAAAATATCTTCAATGTGTAGATCTAAATTCAACAAATTCCTTCTCGGCAAGCTCACATGGTAAACCCTCAATCACCGTATTGATGACATGCTATGTATGCATTGAACAAATAGGTCCCATCAATATTTGTTTCACAATTTTTCATGTCTTTCAACCAGTGAATTTCTGTTGATATTCTTGGAGGTATAAATTCTTCTCTTCAAGTGACAAGAACTGGCTTCTGTTCCATGACAATTTTGTAGGATTGGCTTCTGTGCTAGGACTGTTAGGCCGAAGTAAACCTGCTTGCACCTTCATGTAGATGATAGTAGAGTCTGTTTCATAGACAGCGAGAGTTAAACTGAAAGGAGAAAATAAACTACAATGTTAAAATCAAAAAAATAATAATTTTTTATCCTCAAAGTTTCCAAATAGTTTTTGTTAATAAAATAGAAATCTATGAATCACTAAGAAAAACTCAATTTCATGATGAATAAACAAACTACAGAACTGAATTTAAATATAACTCAAATACATCAAAGCAATTAATAAAAGTCACATAAATTGTACAATTTGTATAGAACAATGAAAAAAAAATGTACCAACTGTACAATGTTTTAAAATTCTCAAACATGATTTAAATAGAGTCTATGAAAAGGAAATTATTATTGTACTTGTTACTTGTCTGTCTTTTGAAACAAAATATAATGATATAAATAAGTATTGCTTAAAAAACTAAAAATTGGATTTTATCTAACTTAATATAAAAAAAGCAAATTAGTGTTTTTAAATTGAATTTTCATGAAATAGCATTAAAGCCTGAAGAATGTAGCATTGATGTTACTGTTTTATAGGGAAGTGATTTTGGGGGGAAAAAAAGAAAAAGAAAGCACAAGAATGGATATTTTAAATAAATAGAAAGATTTTCAACACTGGATCCAAAGTAGTCAGAAATGTTAAACATGAAAGTTTTTAAAGAATCAATACCTAAACAAATCCCATTTTAGCGTTATATTGACAAAAAAAAATAAAAAAAAATTAAAAAAAAATGGTAACATAATACAAAAATACTGACAACATTTACAAGTGACCATCAAACAAAAATTATATTTAGTGATACAAATATATACTGTCAACACTGTACAGATATTTAACTCAATAAGCTAACATTGATACAATCCAAATGGGATAGGATGTACAATATTTTGAATAGTTAGTGTATTTTGGCTCACACAGTTGCATATAAATTCTTCCATGAATTTTTTCTGATGTAATAGCTATGACATAATGGTTCATTAATATTCTAAAACAGAGAAATGTTCTAATACAGAGAAATGATAGAAAAGTTGCTGAAAATATTGAAAACTGTTTTTCTAGTATCAGTTGTCCTAGCTTAGGAGGCATGGTAAAGTAACGGATTGCAGATTGGATTTAGGAATCAAAGAGCGGAGTTTGAATTCCAGTAGACTTCATTACATTCACTTATGTGTTAATACCCTTAGGAAAGGTATGAATCCAACTCTCCCTGACCCCCTGCCAGCTATGGGTAAATAGTATGACAGTCTGAGTTCTATAGCTTTGAGTTGCAATCGGTTTACCACAGAAAGAAATAGCAAACTACTCCAGGAAAATATTCTGCCTAGTCAATCATGACTCGAAAAAGACATGGTTGCCCAAGCATGTATCATGTATGGCACTTAACTGACTATCCCAGCTATGACTGATAATATAAAGCAAAAAATAGTATTTGCCTCAACTGCTTTGGAAGACTGAAAGAAAAGATCTGAGATAGTAAAAACATTTTATACTACATCAAGAGTAGGCTCTATTATAATCGCCATAACAATTTATGCTTATGAAACCAGGACACTGGAAAAAAGGAAAACATAGAAAGGCTCTGTCTTCAAAAACACCTGCATCAAAGCCATAGCTGGGAAAAATATTAAAAATGAAATCAGAAAATTGGTTGAACTATGTAATCAGAAGAGAAGAACAAAGCTTTAACTCTAGATCCTACAAAGACAACTTCCATGGTAAAAAGAACACAATGTAGACTATCTAAGAAATGGGAAGACCAAATCAGAGGACACTGGAATGATACTTCTGACACTTGAAAAGATTACCTTAAACATAGGTACCTCCATGAGATCGCTAAAAAAGAGCACAGCATGATGAAAAAGACGCCAAACTTGACGAAAACAAAATTTTATCGTCTAAATGTTTGTTATTATCAAAGTATTTTTGGGGTATTTTTTTCCATTTTTTAATCATTTCTAGCACGTCCGAAATTTTCGTTAAAAATCTTGTTTTTTTTGAGTCAGCAAAATTGACCATTTTTTTCCATTTTATAAAAAATCTGGAAATCTCACTTTGAAATTCTTTTGAATATCAATTTCATTTTTTCAAAACTTATTTTAAGAAAATCAGAAATTATAATATTTATTTTAAATATTTTGAACCAAGCTTAACTTAGCTTTTATGCCAAAAAGATGTAATTTGAAAATAAAACAAAGCAGGTCATAAACTTTTGTGTCACTTGACAGGTGATGAATGACATATTGACGGATTCCATGAGGATAATTTGTTCTACGGAAGGAGAAAAATGAAATAATTTACATTTAAGTGAACAAATTATTTACCTTGTTATTATTAAGGAAAACTTTCAATGCTCTAATTTCTTTTTTTTTTGTACTTAACTTTCACCTTTACGTTTATGATGCTTTATGGAAAATATATTATAAAGAAATTAAAATAAGACTTAAGAGTGAGATTAAATCTCATAAGAAAGGTATCTAATTAATTTATAGGTACCTTTATTATGAAATTTTATCAGAAGTGTACATAAAATACTATAATTTTATGTACATTTACTACATTTTACTGTATTATTTGTATTTCCATTCATTTTATTATTAATTTTGATTTTTCATGGAAAAATGTCATAGCTGAGATTAATATAAAAATAAGATCATATAAATTTCCTAAGATGATACAGATACTTGTAGGTACCCTTCTCAGTTGAAATTGAAAAATCAAATTAACTTCTCCACACGTGTTTCGCAAAAGTAAAAGCCTTGACAGTGGAGAACAATGCTTAACTCAAATCACGCAACTTAATTGTATTCTGGTTGGTCTTCCGTACTTTATAATTACAGCCCAATTATAAACACAAAATTACATTTCTTAATTACAGCGGATCTTCTGATCCGTCAAAATGATAGATCTTTTTTTTAGCGCATTGTAAATTCTATCTCATAAGGACACTTAGGAAACCCGTTGCGGCTTTTAACTAATTTTATAATATTTTAACAACTTAAATGTAAAAATCTATCATAATTAAGAAATAACAAATAATTGTATTAAAAATTCATTTTCTTTCAAAAAATATTGTCCATATTCATAAAAACAAATAAAAGCATTTGAAATTAAATATCTTTGTTTTATTGAGTTTTGTATGTTACAATTCAGAGCTGATTTTCAGGTGGGGTCCAATTAAAAACAAAAAAAAAAAAAAAAAAAAAAAAAAAACCCAAAAAAAACATGATTTGCATTCCTCAAAGCCCTGTGCTTTTAACTATTGTAATCACTAAACCGATTTAGTGATGCGATTGAATTTCTAGCATTTTCATAAAATTAGTTATGGGAGGGGTAATAAATATAAAAAAAATATTTCTGCCATGACTTTAATAAAAAAAACATATTTATAATAATTTCGATCATCTGTGAATAGTTCCTGAAAGTTTCATTATCATCCAACAATTATTTTAATTTTGCAAGATTTTCCAAATTAATGCGTGTCATACCAAAAAAAAAAAAAAAAAAAAACGTGCTAAAAATTGTCTATGTTATTTTACTAGTTCTGGTGATACAAAGAGAAACAAGGTTTTTTTTTAATCAAAATTTAGAATGTTCTAAAAAGAAGTAAAATTTTTTAAAAATAATAAAAATAAACTTTGGTCTTTCCTCTTAATAATAACATAAGCATTTAGATGATAAAATTTTGTTTTCAGCAAGGTTGGCGTCTTTTTCATCAAGCTATGCACTTTTTTAGCAATTTCGTGGAGGTACCTACTTAAACAGGAAGAAATATGGCAAGTTGTGTGGACAGGAAGTGCACAAAGATCTCATCTAGTCTAGGAGAGTTGACAGCAATGTCAGAGGAACATTTTATACAGTCTAGCCTGAACAGAAATAAATTCATTTCATTTTGCCCAATTTAGAGAGCAAGGTGTTTCTCATGTGTAAAATAAAATAAATTGACCACCAAGTAGAACTGCCACAGATTATTGAAGATACACCACCCATTCAAAAGATATCATTCAACACCTATTCTTAAGGAAAGTTCATCCAGGATACATCCACTGAATAAATATACTTCCACTGAATTATCCTGTGCTTAGAAAGAGAAACCTATTATAAATCATGAATCAATATCATGAGAAATTAAAGACATTAGAATTCAAATTCTATGAAATTAAACTTGAAGCATAAAAAAAAGAATATTTATGAAGTGATATGTTGTCATAATTGGTATTGAGAAAAGTACCATCATATTGTAATCTTGTTGGATCTAAGCTATATAGAAACGCATAAATCGTATTTTCATATAGTGATTCTATATATTTAAGAACATCCCAGTAGTTTTAAATAGTATTATATTTGGGTCCTATGATCAACATCATAATAGTGTTATATTTGGCTGAAACCAGAAACCAAGATATTAAGCACCATTTATCACTGTATTTTGATCCTCAATCCTATGGTCATATTCAATGTTGTTTCTTCAGGATCACAGTGTAAATATTAAACTGATTTAAATCCAATGTTAGCCTGCAACTTTGACATTTAATTCTAGTTTAAGTTTTTTTTGCATATGCAGTGTATTCTCAGCATTCTTGAAAATTAAAGATGGAACACAAGACCAAAAAATAATCTGTATTAAATGAAAATAAAAAAGCCTACCTTTCTGTAGGGCATTTATCAATTTTTAGATAAGTGGTATAACGTTTCAAATCTTGTGGACTGACTTCCTTTAAACAGTCTATGGGTAAGACAATCTCTCTAGGTTGGGTACAATTTGGGTGACCAGATAAAAACAAAAGGTAAAGTTGTGGGCACAAATGTATGCGAACATTCCACCAGTTCTGAACTGCAAAATATCAAAGGCAATAGAATAAAGAACTTGAAAGCAAGGCCATTAAAAAATCAAGTGTCACAAATAATGGCAAAGAACAAGAATGAAGTGGAAAAATATCACTTTTGTAAATAAAAAGGATAAATAATAAAATGTAAATAATTATATACTTTATTTTTAATGAATTTAAAATACTTAAAAAGAAACAGGGCTAAAGTTATCAGCACTATTTAAATAGACTGGTCTATTCTTTAAAAAAATAGGAAAAAATGTTGTTTTGGAAATAATTTTGTAGATTAGCATTTTTTATACCTTTCTTAGGCCACAACACTTATCATAATTTAAAAATATTGATTAGGTATAGATTTAGACAGGGATCTTGTTCATAAACATGATACAGTGTAAAATCGATCCTTAACACTTATCAGAGATTAGCGGTATGTTTACAAATGTCAAGTTTGAAACTGTGCTCACATCACTGATATCTATGTACAAAAACAGTTTTATTTATTTTCCAAAAAGATTTATTTTAAATAAACAACAAATGGGTA
Organism: Acanthosepion lycidas; assembly: GCA_963932145.1. Lineage (NCBI taxonomy): Eukaryota > Metazoa > Mollusca > Cephalopoda > Sepiida > Sepiidae > Acanthosepion > Acanthosepion lycidas. The sequence goes on from OZ010581.1 coordinate 9,753,854, forward strand.
TATACTTTTATTTTAGGAAAATATTTTTAAAAATTGTTTGACAAAATAGAATTTTTTTTACCCAAATATTTTTTTGCCATTAAAGGACAAACAAATGTATACATTTTTAAAGTAGTGTCATATTTTTTAATTAAAGTAGTTTTCATATTTTTTAATTAAAGAACAAAAATTTGCATAAATTAACAAAAGTATAAAAAAAATATGCAGTTACCAATGACATAAACATAGTTTCATGGTATGACATTGGTAAACAGAGAGTTAATTTCCGATAACTATATAAAAGTCATAGGGTTGATCCGACATTATATTGATATTATGAACAGAACCCACATTTCTAAATCGATAAAATAAAATAAAAAAATCAGTATTTTTTGATTCTGACAAATGTGGCTAAAAAAAAAAAAAAAAAAAAAAAAATGATAATCTACAAAAATTATTCTCCAGAAAATTTTTCATTTTTTTTTTTTTTTACAGTCTATTTAAGTAGTGGCAATTCATCAAACCTAGAAGAAATTAAATAAACTAATCATGAGAATCAATTACTAAGTTTATATTTAAGTGACAATAAATCCATTTGAAAGTACTCAACAACTTCCAATATTAAAAAGTATAAACATTAACAGTAAATAGTATTTATGATGTAAGCTAAAAAAAAAAAAAAAATCTGAGAATTAAAACCAAAAAACTAACCTAAGTATATTATAGAGAGAATCAAAACAAAAGACAAACAATTACCTTCACATAAATCCAAATAAACTTGGAAGATTGTATGAGACTCTGCTTCTGAGCAGACACCATAGCTCTGAATCTGTCTTAACTGCAAAAGAAAATCCAACTGATTTTAATTAAAATTAAACTTTTGCTGACACAGTATATAGTAACATTAAGAACATACAATCAGTAATACTTTGTAGGCTTTATTGCATTTAGATAACAAGGTAGTGGGATACATTTGTATATAAAAAAACAAACAAACAAACAAAAAACACTACTATATATATGTCAATTCATTCCCATACAAAAATAATGATCATCTCAGGAAATTGCTAAAAATGTAAATATTAAAGTTGTAATTTACAAATAAAGACGTATGAACTAACCCGTTTTATTCTATAATACTTCAAAAATAAAAAGGTATGATCTTTTATTTATGGCTTCTTCATTTTGCTGAGGGTTACTTAATCATGTGAGTAAGGATGAAGATTACTTTAATGCTTTTTGAGTGCTACAGCTCAAAGGTACCAAATATGGGATAATAAACTTGATGGGATAATATCTCTTGATAATGCATGCAAGAAATCCAGATATGTCAAATTTTATCTAGTTTTAACAATTCCAATATGCAATAACATCCCACAAGTTTAATATTGTGAAATAAAATAATACACTGTAAAAATTTTATTTTCTGGCAATTCTTTGTACTTTTATTCATCTCACTTTAATAGCTTTTTTTTTTTAATTTTGCTTAATTAAATGAAAGTAAGATAAAACATAGAAGGAACAAAAAATATTAGAAAAAAAAAATATCCAGCTCTTGAACTGTTATTGAGAAACAGCTGGATTTAAGAATCAATATCTTGAGCCACATCATCTATCCAGTTATGCTGCTTATATATGTTTAAATCACTTTTTATGGCTCAAATTTTATAGACCATTTCTAGCTTTTTGATACAGCAAATGGGGAGAAAATATATTGATCTAAGATCATCTAATAAAAGTAGAAATTTATCCATTATGGCAATTTTCTAAGCATAGTTTAGATGTGGTACAAGGCTGAAAGTATAGAGCACCCAGTGAGGAACAAACTCCATACTTAGTCATAATTGTTTTAGTGATAAAAGCTTTCTCACCATTATACACGTTCAGGTTGATTTAATTCTGTAATTTCACAAATTATTTTTTGGCACTATTTTGATCATGTAGGAAATCAGGGCTGATGTGTCTTAGCCCTGAAAGGAAGGGCCTCTGCATTTTTTAAGGCGCTGTTGTGGCTTCTGCCATTTTTTAAATTATTTTTAAACTGATGTTACATTGTCAGTCATCAACTAATAATATAAATGGTGTATCTGCATAGGTGGGGTGCAGTGCGTACTACACAGGAATCCCCAATGAGGTTAGAGCCCCAAAAGCATTTTTTTTGCTTTACATATTTTACTTTTTCTAAGTTATACTGTCAATCATTAAGTATAATAATTGACAGGGTTGGTGCTTACTACCCCAAATCTCTCAACTGCATTGGGGCCCCATACCTACTATGGAGGAAAGGAGGAGGGTTGCAAAAGTGTTAATTTCAGTAGCATTTTATTTTTAATTTAATTTTCTTCCTGTACAGTTCTTTTAAATCAATTAAGAAGGTAATATATCTCGGTAAAATGATTTTTTATTCTGAGATCATCTACTAAAGAGCATCTCGGATTTATTTTTTTTTTTTTTACTAATAATAATAATAATAACCAGAAGATAACAGCTAGTAATTAAAATAAAAATTCTAGTCCCTATTTTTTTACATTTCTAGAACGATAAATCAGAGAAAAAAATAAAAATGTTTAAATACATGAAAAATTTTCCTGAAAACTGAAATACTATTTTTAAAACAAATTTTTAAGACAATCCTATTTGTGTTGTGTTGTAATCTTTGTAAAACTTTTTTTTTCAGTAGAGATGTGTCGGTGATTAATCTTGATGGAAATGTAAATATTTGCAACTTAAACATTTTTTTAGTAAAATTTAGTCATGAAAATATTGGTGGTCATTACAAAAAAAAATAACAGATATTTTTTTTTTTTTAAATTAAATAAGCTATTCATTATAAAAGGTAAATGATAAATGAATATGTACTGAAATTTTTATTTAAATTGGATAATTCCCTGATTTTTCATAATTTCAAAAAAATTCTGCCCTTTTCCCTAATTTTTCTTCAAGGGTCTGTGGCCTCCAAGTTGAGAAACTGAAATCTACATGTAGTAGAGAGGGAGGGCCGCTTATCAAAGTTTTGGGGGTGAGAAGGCCCGAAACTCAAGTGACAGTCATGTAGGAAATTTAACTACCACTAAGTTGAAATTATTGACTTACCCTTTAAATTAAAAACAAAATAAAAACAAACCCAAGACAGGTTTCCATGCTTAAGAAAAACAAAATAGCAATTAAGGATCATGAAAACTGACATTTTCCAACTAAAAAGTATATTGAAATACTGGATTTTGATCTTCAAATGCAAAAAGCATGAAACTCTGAGATGTGCAATCAACATAGGGAATTATGTTCATTTTATATTATATTAAATAGCTCTGTTATTTAAAATTGAGTAATGTCTTTTTTACAATATAGGGTATATATTTGTATACAAATGCTTACACACACATATATATATATATATAAATAAAATAAATAAATAATATATATATAAATAAAATAAATAAATAATATATATATAAATATATAAATAAATAATATATATATAAATATATAAATAAATAATATATATATAAATATATAAATAAATAATATATATATAAATAAATAAATAATATATATATATAAATAAATAAATAATATATATATATAAATAAATAAATAATATATATATATAAATAAATAAATAATATATATATATAAATAAATAAATAATATATATATATAAATAAATAAATAATATATATATATATAAATAAATAATATATATATATAAATAAATAAATAATATATATATATAAATAAATAAATAATATATATATATATATATATAAATAAATAAATAATATATATATATATAAATAAATAATATATATATATATAAATAAATAAATAATATATATATATATAAATAAATAAATAATATATATATAAATAAATAAATAATATATATATAAATAAATAAATAATATATATATATATATATATATATATAAATAAATAAATAATATATATATAAATAAATAAATAAATAATATATATATAAATAAATAAATAAATAATATATATATATATATATATATATATTTATTTAAAAATGATTCCAACATGCTACATAAGAGTTCTCATGTTTCAAAACAAGAGCTGAAAACTTCAATATAATTATTTGAATTAAATTGAATTAAAATACTAAGTTCTGTTCCATCTTCAAGCGAAATTTTTTGGGAATAACTTATTTCTGAAATTTACGTGTTTTATAAGCATATTCATTATTGAAATCCAAATTTCTATGGTAACGGCTAGAGCAATTGTTTAAAGAAAAAGGGGCGTAAGGTGTTAATAATTTGTATCAATATCTCAGTTAAATTCACAGATGTCAAGTCAGGGTAAGGTTGGGGTGTCCAAATTTAAAGCGGAAGATGACATCGTCTAGTCTGGTTAAGTATCTATGGAGATTTATATATTTTTTTATTTTATTTTTTTTATTTTTTTCCTGAAAGGGTTTAGTTTATATAAAAACTGTCGTAAATCGCTGACATCTATTAAACAATAGACATGAGTTAACGGTTTTTTGCCGTCATCATCAAATTTTTGTATTGAATAATTAGCATAAAAAACTAACAAACAATAAAATAATTTTTAAAATCCATAGTCCTAATAAATAGTTTAAAGGCCCTACAAAAAAGATAACCCTTTATGAAGTCATCTAAAAACAAATGTTAGCGATTTACAACAGTTTTTATATACACAAAACCCTTCTTGGTTGATTATACAAAAAGCTTATACTAATTTACATTCAATTTTTAAACAAAATTTTTTCACTAATTTTGAAAAACCTTTTAAAAATGTTCCAAACCACATATTTTTTTTAATATTATTTACAGAGAACTTGTTGAATGAAATACAGGGGATTAACCCCCGATCTAACTTTTCTTTAGCTTAAAGTACATTCATATCCTGCTAAACATTAATAAATACATCTAAGCTACTCTAGATATAAATATGTTTCTCTGAATATAATTAGTAATCATCTAATTCAAATTTCTTAGGTATTTTAATTTAAATTTTTGGTTAATTATATAAAAAGCTTGTGAAAACTTTTTTTGCTAATTTTGAAATCTGTAAAAATATTCTCTTTTAATTTTATTTACAAATAATTTGTTGAAGGAATCTATTATAAGTAATATGTATTATATTGTTAAGTAATTTTCATTTAAGCCATGTACAATTTTGTAATTTAAAATAGTTCATTGTTACTGTTAATAATTAAACAGTGTACAATTTATAAACACTTCAGGAAAGATATCCATATTTTATCCTTATTCATGATAACCTAAAGCTGTCTATCACTCTACTTGGGTTTTTGTTAAATGCCAAAATTCTGTGTGTCAAGAGAGGATACAATTTAGTTCTTACTGTAAACTGTGTTGCCCGAAGTAGCCATTGTTTTTGTAGTTCACCACACCCTCCCTCACTAACTTGCGTGAAGAGAAAAAGAAAGAAGGGGATTGCTTTGTAGTTTTTCAGTGTGTTAGCATTTTGTGTGTATGGATGTTTTTGGAGTATTTTGCACATTTAATTGTTACACAGAAAAAAAAAAACCTTATATATACAGTGTAATATATTTAAGGTTGGTTGGTTGGTTGTTTGGGGTTTTATGGCATATCAACTACTATGGGTCATTTAATGCCAAATCCAGTTTGCACATATATATTAAATATATATACTTTGTAAACATAATTTGAGGATAACATCCTTAAACCACAGCTTGTTTATTCTTACTCAAGTAAATGGTTTCAAATGTTTCTATCTGGCATGAGTTAGTTATTTATATTAAATAAACTAATTCATTTGCATAGCTAATTGATGTAATTTTTCACTACCAGTTTTATTTGCAGTGAAAAAAGGCCCAATGTAGTATTAATAAATATGGTATTGTTTGAAATTAATGGAGGTTGTTTATTTTAAGAAGGTTTCTTGTAGGCAAACTATTTTGGGGTTATGGTTGGTCAGAAGTTGTTGAAGTTCCTCATAATTAGCCTGGATTCCTCTGCAATTCCACTGTAGGATTGCATTATTTTGTAATTTCATTGTTTGATGTGTAATTTGTCTGAATTGATGTTATTGCTTTTTTTTTATTTGTTTTTAGTGCCCAGTTCATTGGTTTCCATCATTTCTAAAAAACCAAACCCGTTTTCCATGTCAATCTTTGAAGTTGATTGTTCTGTAGGTTGACTTGTTAGATTTTAACACTTTAGACATTCCCGTGAGGAAGCTGGGGTATGGTCTCTCTTGGGTTGTGATGGACGTTCTTCTTTGTCCTTGTTTGATTCGGGGTTTTGTATATTATTTTTCCCATTGTTATCGATTTTAGAAGTTGAAGGACAGATTGATGATCGTTGCAGATTTTGGTTTTTGGTAAGAGTGGTCTGTGTCTGTGATGTTTTTTTGGTTATTTCTTTTTCATTCTTTATTTTGTCATCGGTTTTATTAATCTGAGCTGGAACTTCCATTTGGAATGTTTGTTGAATACTATTGGCGTGTTCCTTCTTTAGCTCTGCCTGGAATTTTGTCCACTTGCTTGGATCTAAATTTATGAGTTTTTCGATTAGGGTTCTGTATTTGTTATCTTCATTGGTTGTTTCAGCTCTCCGTATAACAGAGGCATAGCTAGTCTTACTCATATAGACCTCTACAATTTTCCTGGCCTCCAAGAAAGACACATTTCTCTTATGTTTTACCTCAATGATTTCTTTTTCTTTCCTGTAGACGTCACAAGATCTTGCATATGCTGGATGATCCTGTTGACAATTTGGACATTTTAGTGGTTTCAAGCATTCCTCCTCTTTATGATTTGGTTCTTTTTCTCCACATTTGGCATATGTCTGTCGTACTCTGCAAGAGTCCCTGTGGTGTCCAAATTTCTGACATTTGAAGCACCTCAAGGGAGCTGGGACATACTGTTTGATTCTCTCCAGACAATAGCCTATTTTGACCGCTTTAGGGGTTTGGGGCTGGTTAAAAGTCAATATGTAGGTATTAGTTTTGACTTTTTCATCACCCTTTCTTATAGTCACTCTTCTTATATTTATCACTCCCTGTTTTCCCAGGGCATCTCTTATCTTGTCTTCTGAGGCTAAAGCCAACTCCCGACTTCTGATGACACCTTTGGAAGTGTTAAGTCTCTCATGTGGATAAGTTCTACATTTGGAGTTATGAAATCTTTTCATTTTTAGGAGGTTTTTTGCTAGTCTCCTGTTATCCACCTCAACAAGCAAGTTTCCATTTCTCAATTTTTTTACATTTTTTGGTGTTGCTTGTGCAGAGATAATTTTTTCAATTAAAATATGGAGAGAATTTAGCAAGACAGACCTCTTCCAGGGATTCAATGATAATGAATCTGGGGAAGTCTGCCATTTCACATTCCGAGTCTGATTCAGATAAATTTCTTTTAGTTTTTTTATTTAAGGATGCCATGTTTGGGTTTTTATTTTCACTGGCCCTGTGTTCCACCACCCACCATGGAGTCTACCTTGAGAAGGGAATGAACCAAAGGGGTAACCCATTTGCCTTGGTTGAGACAGGGATATACGACCAGTATACTCATATTAAGAGCAAGTCTTGAGCCTCTGCAAAATTTTGGTTGTAATGCCCTTCAATTTAACAGTGGTGAAAAAGTATTTTGCTCTCATCACAGTTGACCCTCAGCCCCCGCCTTCTAGCACATATAAGATAAAGGGTTGTGAAATGTTCTACTAATATAGATTCAATAATACTATTGGGAGAAAAAGAAATATATGTGAGCTAGAGCATGTCAGGACCAGCCGACTGATCGGATCGGGCCTCTCCGACCGCCCGTCTAGCCCAGGTAAGGGCCAAAGTGGTTTGTTGTAGGAACATGACCTCTTTGCACCCAGGTCATGACCTTCTCAACCACCAGGATCCCGTCCCCAGGCATTATGGGTCGCCACCCACGGCCAACAGGTGGCCCCCTTGGGGACTTGTGGCCCCTGCAGAGGTGCGGCATATTCTGAAGCCCCACCTACAGAGCGATATATTTAAGGATATTATTATATATATATATACACACACACGCACACATACATACATACAGACATGAAATTATTCATTTTGCAAAACCCTGATCATGAAGCAGAATTCAATAATTTCAAATATATATATTTCCCCACAAAAAAGTAAGATAAAATTACTTTTTTATGAGTTTTAAATTTAGTTCATCTTTGCATTAGTAGTTTTCTATTGGTTCTATATGATAGGTCGTAAATATAAAATAATATTTAACATTAAATATTTGATACTTTTTTACACTTTAATTCAGTTCTAAGTTGGAAAATCCACACTAGGCAACAATCATTTTTTTAATATTCCCTATTGCCCACATCTCTGTTGTTGCCATTACATTTTGGCCGTCGTCTAAAAAATATTTTGGATAAACTATTAAAAAATTTCTTTCTTTGCTGTCCAACATTTAATTAAGAAAGTGTTAAATGTTCATTCACAATGAAGTATTGTAGCCATTGTATAGTTTTTGTGGTGCATTGGCTGCATCTGTAGCTGTGAGAGAAGTTAAAAAGCATTCCTCTTACGAAGAGTATGTTAATCTCCTGTTCAGTAGAAACCAAGAAACGAAAGTAGAGTTTGAGAAACTTCAAAAGAAAACCAACCTAGGCTCCGCTAATACTGTTTGAAATTGATTTCGGCTATTCATTTGGTTCAAAACTAGAGATAAGTTTTTTTTACTGATAATAATAAAATTTATTAACTATTTGGATGAAAAATATTAATATGCACATCTTTTTTATTGGATATAGATACAATTTGTTTTTTGTTTGATCGACTTTTTTTTCTTACTCAATAATGATAGGTAGGATGTTCGGATGGAAAGTTTTTATTCGCGTTGTCTATTTCTTTCTTTAGAAAGGGAAGATTCAAAATGTCGTTGACTTTGCTTTGATAATTTTTTAACACACACACACACACACACACACAAAATAAATGATTCGGCCGAAATTGACATTAAATGACACAGGTAGAAAGCTCATACCAGATCAATGATAATGTTTTACTTTGTTTTATTTTTACAAATTTAGTGTAGCTTTTGACAGCAAAAAAACAAAACAAACCATTGAAATGAGTTGAACTCGAAAAAGTGACAAGTATGACGCTAACATTGAAAAATGAAAGGTTACATTTAAAAATTACGATTTCGGATTATTAAATTAATTAATAAAATCTCCCGCAGATTTGTGCTCTATTTATTTTCGACAGATGTGGTAGAATCGCCATTTTTAAAACACCGTGGTGGATTTTGAATTTGATCTTGAAAGTAATAATGGTAAACCGAAACGTAAAAAACACTATAAAATCTTAAACTGTAGTGTAGAGTGTTAAACACAAACAAAAAAATGTTTAAGAGGTCGCTATTATTACACAAGAAAAATAATTGTATACTTTCATTCATTTCACAACAATAAAGATACCATTTAGAAACGTTTGAAATAATAAAATAAAAACATTAATCAACATTCAACAATAACTTAAAAAAGCAATTTTAGATTTTTTAATTTTTGCTCTGTAAAAAATAGAAAACGAGTGGAAAATATTTGACCAGACTAAAAAAAAAAAAAGCAATCAGTGATAAATGTTTGTAAATTATTTCATTTATTTTTAAAAAATTCTCCAGTTTTATTTCAAAGTTAAAAAAAAAACGCAAAACGCCATTCATTCATTCTTTAATTTTTTTTTTTTTTTTGCAGAATCAAAACCACTTTAGATTCTTTGATGTTTGCATCTTAAAAAAAACAAAAAAAACAACTAATTCTGTCAAAATTACAATAATTTTCTTCCTTAATTTCGGTTTAGTTTTTTTTTCACAGATTCTAACGACGTTAAATACAAACATTTTTTTTAAATTTGTCATTTTTTAAAAAGTAATCTGTGAGTGAACATCTTGGGCCAAGATTCTTGGCTTAGGAACATTGATCTTTTTACGTGCTTAATTTTCTAACTTAAAAAAAAAAAAACGAAACACGATAACGTTGTTTAGGTTTAGAATAATTTGCTTTGCACAAGACAGAAGTTCCTGATCCGATTTTCGAAACAGATTTTTTAAATTTCATTTTTAAAATAAGAACCAATAATTCTACAGAATCTACAGTACACCATTACATTGAATGAGATGAAGTAATCAATGGAAATGGGGGAAAAAATCAACTTTGCAAACTAAAAATAAAGAAAAATACTAGAATTATATTACCATTGGATGAACATTGCCTTCCATAAGATTCCGGTTAGTCACCGGAGAATCCATGTCGTTAATTTTAAAGAAGAAACAAACAGCGTGCAAATATTATTTACTTTCCGAGCTAACATGGCGGATTGGCCACGTGATATTACTACGGAATATCAGAGTGGATACTTTTAGTTTCGGAAGTATTTTATTTTATTTATGTTATTCCCCAAGTTATCTTGTGAATATAAAACCCCTTTTCTTTAATTTGAAAACTGAGTTTATCCAACAAATCCAACCAGCTTGTTGGACAGCTCATACATTCATTACACAGATTCCAATTCAATAGTTGTTTTTTAGTTTTCTTTTAACTTTTTAGTTTTTTTTTGTGTGTAGAGATGGATGGATGTCAATAATCATCTGGAGAAGATAAAATCGAAATATATTTTATTTTTAACCCGGATATAAGAGAAACCCGAATATAAGAGAGATTTTATCTGGTCCCAAATTAGAGCCTGTGTTAAAATTTATAAATTAGACCAAAACCCGGATATAAAAGACGACTTCTCCCGTCCCGACAACTCTCTTATATCCGGGTTACACTGTATACAAGTTTTTAACGTGGGAACCGACAGGGATCTGTGCGTGTATATAGGGACGACAATATGCCTAGGCTCTGGCCCATTTGCTTTTTTATTACTGGCTTCTTCTGTGAATGACGCGTAGGCTTACTGAATCAGAATATTTAGTGCAATGGGGAGGTATTGTTTGTACTGGGACCGAGTCCCAGGAACATGGCCTTTTTATCTTTTTTTTAAGATAAACCCGGCATGACAGCGAACCACCTGACCTGGAAAATAAGAGAACCGCGCTCAACCAAAACGGGTATTCGGTGGTATTGATAGAGAAGTAGCGCGTCTTCTAGGTTACTGTGTAGTGTAAGTAGTGTACTGTAGTGTAAGATATCGTCGATTTTTTTTTTTATCTAATGTAAAAAATTAATTTTTATTATTTTAAAAATTTTATATTCGCCTAAATGTATAATCGTTTTTTTTTTTTTTTTTTTTTTACACGTTTGTTGGGGACGTGCAGAATTTATTAATTATGCTTGAAAGAATCAGAAGGAATTTGTGACATTTGTGTAGGTTGCGTGACTTTCTGCATCCACAACAAATAAACGAAATTTAAAATACGATTAAGAACAAGACATATTCAATTAGAGAAACTAATAAAACATTTATATACAATTCAAAACAAAATACAAGCAGGATAATTGGTATATGTTATGTTGGCAAAAATGTGTATGATGTTTATTGTTTACTATTGTTTACACTACAGTTTTAGTTTTCACTCAGAATGTCTCCCTTTGTAATCGTTCGTTCATTTGCAGTCCGTTTTAGATTTGTGTTGGTATTAGAATTGTCAATATTAAGTGTCTTTTCAGAAGGAGTTCTTAAGGAATGATCAAACTTTGACTGTAATGTTTTTAAGGTCGGTCGCTCGCACATGGATGTTTTTTACTTAATAGGTAGTGAATATAATTCACTTTTTTTGACTTTTGGGATAAGCAATGTTCGAGAATTGATGTTCACAGAGTTGGTTGATTTTAAATTGTGAGTGAGCCAGCGCTGATGTACCTTTGCGCGGTAAAATCGTGATTTCGAGTGACGTGGAGTATGTTGATAATTTCTCTGTGGGAGTTCGTTACTGACAATATTTATTATTGTAAAAAAATACAACAAATGTGGCACAAGGCCAAAAAGGGGGTTGGGGTAAAGGACGGTCATCACTTGTCTTAATATAAAACTTAGCTAGCCACAACCACTGACCTAACATACAAAAAAAAACAATATTCCTTTCACCAAAACAACACATTTATCCATACCTTTCTTACTACATCCACCAAAATACCTCTTTGACTCAATGCAAATCCTAAATACTCCCCTTATGTACAAATATTGTCTGTGGGGGGAGGGGCATAAAACAACAATTTTTAAAAAGATCCCCAATACAATGAGTATATATATAAAATGACAAAAATATTAACAAGAAACCAAACAAAAATTAGTGTTAGTAATAAAAACCCCCACAAACTTTAAATGTGGCAGAAATATCAGTTAACCGGACGAAATCGATGCGGGACTATGAAAATAAAGAACACATTCATTCCTCCCAAGCATTCACACAGGCACACACTCATTCATACACAACAACAAATACGAAAAACACACACGCGAAACGAAAGGCGCCCCGCATCCACCAGAGAACTGACATCACTGACCACCTAAACGAGGGAGGGGATAGGGAGTTAAACTAAAGGGAAAAAAATGGGGACAGAAATAAAAGGGACCAATGAGCAAGCACACCCTAGCTAAGTTTACTGAAAAGAAGAAAAACTAAAAATCAAAAAACAAGACATACACTAACCTAATTTCGGGGTGGGTTGCCTATGTTCAACACAGGAATACAATATCCTAATGCCTAACCGGCATCAAAATGCCACTCAAGGTCAGCCCCTTTTACTCGGCACATACGCGCAAGATTCACCCACCTTTTGCCAAATTCTGATGAGGTGAGCCGCCGCCTTTCCGTCCTAATCTTGACTTTAAGCTGATGCTTAAAGAACAAGATCAGTTGGGAAGAAGTGAACTTCTCGCCCTCATAGAATTCCTTCTGACGCGTCGTCCAAATCACGACTCTCATAACCCCTAGCAAGCAACAGAACACATAGTATTCAGCCTTCGTCATCTGCGGCACCACATTGCTACAAACAGAACTGGCTTCAAGGACAAAAAACTTTCCCTGCAGCATGCGAACCATGAGGCCTTCAACAAACCTGTACAACGGCACTACCGCCTTGCACTGAAAGAAGGCGTGACCAATGGTCTCGACTTCCCCCGCACAGCCACGACAGTTTGGATATTCTCCAAGCCTGCTAAACAAAGTCTCTTGCCGACCCAGAGGGCTTCACGAATCACCAGCCAGGTGAGTGATGCCTCATCGTTATTGAGGCATTTCAACCCAGGCGCCCAAGGCCATATCGAGCGAGCCTCCTGCTTCGTAAGACCGAGCTCGCCAATTAGATCATCTTGAACGGCCCCCCTAACTAACACTTGATACAATGCCTTGCGAGACAATGCCTGGGCGTTGGAGAGGCTATCCAAAGCCCGAAAGAGGAGCTTCAGAGCACGACGACATTCGCTGTAGAAGGAGCACTCGGCTTGGGGTCTACAGCCGGCCTCCTCCTCGCACGAGCGCACACTTCTCAGGGATGGGAAATGTTTACGGACGTCTTCTTTCCAGAAGGCGCCCACCTCATCCGATCCACGACACATTCGGTCTAGAAAGGTGATGCGAAGCATATGTTGACGAATCTCAATGCTAGGCATACCCAGGCCGCCCTCAGAGGGATGAAGGCAACAGATCTCGCGAGATACCATAGAGGCCTTGTCTCTCCACAAGAAAGAGAACAAGACCCGTACTAATAAAATCAGTCTGGCATACGGGAGTGGAAGTATAGGAGAATCGGATAGATGTGTGAAACACATACTTCCGCCCTTCCCTTCAGGGAAAGTCTCCTCCGAGACCACAGATTAACCGCGATCTCGGTCTTCCCTTGTACCTCCGACCAATTCATTTCCAACTGGTGATCAGGACCGAACCAGACGCCGAGTATCTTGATCGGCCCATCCGTCCAGAGGAAAGGTCCAGGAAGAGAAACTCCCTTCCACGCACCCAACCGCAAGCCAACAGACTTATCGCGGTTGATCTTGGCCCCTGTCACCATCTCATACCCACTGATCTCCTTGCTGTCAATCTCGGCTCTGCTCGACACAAGAATCGAAACATCGTCAGCATAGGCAGAATACCTGGCCGAGGTGGAAGCCCCAGGCAGGGAAATTCCGCGCAGGACCGGATTCGCCTTTAACTTGCGAAGGAATGGTTCCAACGCAAGAACGTACAGGAAAGGCGAGAGCGGACAACCTTGACTAATGGAGCGAGACAATACGAAAGGCTTCGATCTTACCCCCATTCACTTCCACCAGCGCACCGGGGGTCGCATACAAAAGTCGGATCCAGGAGCGAAAGTCGGCTCCGAAACCGGCCGCCGAAAGGACAGCCTCCAGAAACCGATGGTCAACCCTATCGAAGGCCTTGGACTGATCTAAATTGATCAGCGCGGCTTCACTGTCGACTTGTTCTAAGATCAAGCGTACCATATGAAGGTTATTCTGAATAGTCCTGCCCTTCACAGCACAAGTCTGTTCGGGGCCAATCAGACGAGACAGGACAAGCTGCAAACAGTTGACTAAGATCTTCGCCAAAATCTTTAACTCTGTGTTTAACATGGTTAAAGGGCGAAAGTTCCCTAACTCATCCCCACCGTTCTTGTCCTTACGCAGCAATTTGATCACACCCCTGGTGAAGCGTTGAGGTATAGACCCCTGCTTCATCCAGTGGTTGAAAATCAGTTCCAGCAAAGGAACAAAAACGGGCGACTGCCCCAAGGGAAGACCATCTAGTCCCGGAGACTTATCCAGGCCAACCTGCTTCAGCGCTTCCCAGATTTCCGACTCTGTAATGGGACCCTCGCACCCAGCCGCTTCAGCTGCCTCAAGGCAGGGAAAGTCAGCCAAATAGGCGTCGAACTGAGCAGGGTTCAGACCGGGCTCCCTGGTGAAAAGATCCTGAAAGTAATCTCGAAAGGCCTCGCATATGCCCGCGTTTGTAGTCACGGTCCGCTTATCCGGCAATGTGACGCACGCTATATGTCGCTTAGACGCGTTCCGATTCTCCTTTGCACGCAGTTCAGCGGCCATGTTCGTCGCCTCAGAAGACATTCTTTTTAGCCTAGTCCTAACTACCAGAGCTAAGGCTATATCCCCACGAACACGGGATTTCACGGCCCGATCAACTTTATCTTCTAAAGCCGTTTGCGCCGCTAATCTATCTAGATTGAGTCGACGACTAAAATCGGCAGCAAACGTTCTAATTTTGCATTTTAAATTATCCCACCAGGCGTTTCCCACAACCGCCCCCGTCAATTCCCTCTGAATCATTAGTAGCAGCTGGTCCCGGAAACCCTGCTCACCAAATAATGAACAGTTGAATTTCCAGTAACCTGCCATTCTAACCTTAGGCTTATCTAAGTTTACACGGAAACAGACAAGCCTATGGACCCGTATAAACTATATGGTGGAAACTTGGACACCCTAAGAGCCCTACATCGACTCTCTTAACTAAGACTCGTTCCAGGTAGCTCGCAAGCGTGCCAGGAGCCGAGTTGCCACTATTTGTCCAAGTCCATGCTACGTCCCGAGGGTGCTCATTCCGAAACTTATCGACAAGATCAAACCCGCCGATAAAGTCCCGAAATGCCTTCACATCAGGATTGTTAGTACCCGGATTTTGCCCTATACGATCTATATCGGGGTCAAGGACGGCATCCCAATCCCCCACTAAAACTACCCGACGAGAAGTCATCAAAAACGGCTCGATCTGCCGAAACAAAGCAGGCCGCTCAGCATGGTTATTGGGCGCATAAACCCCAATGAGACGTAAAGCCTTATCCTTTATGGTAGCATCCAGCACACAAAGCCTGCCCGCCGGATCTGCGAAGACAAGGGTACATGCAGCCTTCAAAGACCTGCTCACTAGCCAAGAGACACCCCTCGAACGACCATCAAAACATGCTGAATAAAGGGCGAACCCCTTAGACAGTATATCCTCACGGTCATGAGAAGAAAACCGGGTCTCTTGCACACAACAAACATTCACCCCGAGGTGCTGAAGGTCACGAGAGAGTCTCGCTCTTCGAGACTCGGACCTCAGGCCCCGCACATTTAAAGTAGCTAACAGAGCACCATCGAGAAGTCCTATTAGGGTTGTTTACCTGAATTAAACATGGCCGGGGTAAGGATACCGACAGCCTCTCCCATAGACCCATGGCCCATTTCATTTTTGATGTTACCGTCTTGGGAGATTCCGCCGATATCCCAGGGGAAAGTCAATTTTAGTGCTCTATACAGGGATGGGTGAACTAAAACGGGGACCCTCCCTGCACAAAGTTTTGACAGCTGCTTTAAATTCTCATTCTGTACTATGGCGATAGGCAAAGCCACCTTGAAAGAGCTAATAGCCTCCTCTAACATTGTCCAAATTGGTTTGGAGCCAAGTCCTGTCCTTTGGGCGTGCGGGAAATTTTGGGGTATTTCGACATCCAAGTCGGCATATTGCCTAATGGATAAAAGATATTTTAGGTCTTTAACCCTATTTCCATAGTCCCGGACTCTCTCTGCCTGAGCTGCGTTAATTTTGCAGATATCTTCTCCTGTGTTGAAAATGTGTTTTTTTTTTTCTTTTTTTCATTATGTGCTTGAGTGGGGCTTTTCTCCCGTTTAGAAGAGGGAGGAGGCATTTCAGCTTTTTTGACGGAGGAAGGACTGGGAGTGTGCAAAGGGGTGCGGGATGAAATTTGTTTAACAGGGGAAGGGCTGGGAGTATGAAGGAGAGTATAAAAGGACCTATGTTTATAAGGGCTGGGGTCTCGAGATTTGGGCGGGGTTGTTGGAGGGGAAGGTTTTTTCTTGGGAGAAGGAGCGGACCGGGCCGAAGACGTGGACGGAATGGGATTGGAAGGTTTTTCGCTGTCCAATTTTTTCTTTAATTCCTTTATTTTTTCCGTTTTTTCATAAGCTGGATCGTACTTCTTTTGTTGTTCCTTGAAGTTTAGCTGTGCGGCCGGGACATCGCCCTTAACGTTGCGAGAGGGAGTGGGACTGTGCGTGTCTTTAGCCCCCCTCTTCCTTCTCCACAACTACACTAGCAGCGGGCGAAGGCTCTTTGGGGAATGTGGTCTTTGATGATATCCCAACCGGTGGATTAACCGACCCGGAAGCTGGTACGCCCATTACAGGCGAGGCGGAAGGTACAGACGCGGTCAGAGGGGGTCTTGGTCAACTGGAGCTTGACTACCAGAGGCTTTCTTCTCTGGGCAGGAGGAGGAGAGATGACCAGTCACTCCACACCTCCAGCATGCCGGTCTTCGGCCCGTTACTATGACCGGTAATTTCAAGCTTCCAACATCCAGACAGTTGGGGATGGAGCGGAAGGCTTTCTCGTTCAACATGATATCAAAGCTCCACCCCCCGCTCAGGCTATCACAGGAGGCGGCCAGAATTTCGCCGTACTGGGAAAAGAAAGATCTTCCCCGATAACCTGAGGAGGGACCTCATATACTGTTCGCCTGGTCCTTCTGCGGCCTTCATACTCCGTACGTAGGATGAGATCTGTAGTTATGAGCTCACGGCTCGCCGCGGCTACGCAGTCTTCTGGTGTGGGTAACAGTACGTCCCACATGAAAAATTTTGCACTCTTAACTATTCTGAGGGGCTTAAACCCAAGGACTCTAGTGTTTTCAACACTGTGTTCTTCGTCGAGTGACAAATTTTGCGCATACGCTTGTCGACGACGAAAACTGACACAATTCGTTTTTCAATCTTCTTCAATTCTTGGGCGTCTTCTAAGAGTCCACCTTCTACGACAAGGTGAGCGTAACTCTTAGCACGCTCCAAAAACTCCGCAAGATTGATAATACATTTCGGTGGGGACGACCAACAAGAGGGCGATTCCCCGGCCTCAGTTTTGTCTTGAGAGTCATTTTTGGCTTCCCCGTTAATTTGGGTTTTATTGCCATTATTGGCCTCAGTATTGCTTTCGATTATCTTTTTCCTATTCTTGGCCTCCATACTTGTGTTTTCATTTTTCACAGCGATGACATCCTCGCTAGGGGAAATTAAATCAAGGGCTGGGTATTCTTCTAAATTCTCTTTATCTGGGGGCTCTTTTTGGGGAAGGTTGAATAAATGTTTCATTATGGCTTTTCTGTAGTCCGACAAATTCGGTTTCCATTTAATTGCTAAAAAAGAAGGCGCCTTTGTTTCCTTCTTTTCCATTTTTTCAGAAGGGGAGGGGTGAAAGAAAAGGGGAGTGGGAAATAATTAAACAAAATTAAATTTAACTAAATAACTGAAATCAAAAAATAAACAAACTCACCCGAAAGCGAGACAACAATGAACAAAATAAAATATGCACACACAAAAATAATTACATGACGAAAAGATCAAAAAACACTGTTCACTTATACGTAAAACAAATTTTAAAAAAATACAATAAAAATTAGAAAAAACAATAAAGAACAAATATCGCCTAAATAAAAGAAAACACGTAAAAGAAAATAAACAATAAAATAAAAAACGTTAGACAATGAAAACGGAAAACAAAACTTCGACAAAAGCTGAAACTAGTTAAAAAAAAATAAAAATGGCCGACGTCAATAAACAAAAAATATACGAAACAACAATAGCCGAAGCTAGATACACAAAATCAAAGTGGCCGACCCTAAGAAAAGCGAGTCGAACCAAAAGAAAACAAACAAATAAATTGGACAATACAAACGATTACAAACAATAAACACGTAAAAATTAAAGGATGGAAAGAAACAATTAAATAAATTAATCAAAAATAAAGCGAAACACAGAATAAAGAAAAACGAAGATAGATTTAAAAAAAAAAAAGGAATGAAAATTAAAAAGGAAGACTAGAATAAAAGAGCAAAAATTAAAGGGGGTAGAAATAAGAACAGCGAAAATTAAAGGGGTAAAAATGAAAATCAAAAATGAAAACTGGCAAAAAATCAAATAGGAAAACTGAAATAAAAAGAAAAAGTGCAAAAATTAAAGGTGGGAGGGGGGTAAAAATAAAATGGAGGGAAGAAAGAAAAATCAAAAAACTTTTTCAATACAGTCACAAAAATGTAAAATTAAAATAAACAAACTTTAACCAGAATGAAGTTCAGAATAGCAAAAGGGTAAATTCCAAAAAGAGACGAGCGATAAAAAGCTGTCCTCAACGGTCAGAAATCAAGACAAAAAGTCAAGGCCGACATACTGCCGACTCGATTGGTGTTTGTTACTGACTGCTTGGGTCAGTCCACGTTTTCTTTTATAAGTCCTGAGAGTCCGAAATCGGCTCATGGAGTTTTGGCGCAATTTCGCTTTTGCACGTGAACTTTCAGGTTATCGTGTCATTAACCAATGAGATTGGTTGATTCGCTTAGTTCGGTTTTTATTGGTTGAAGTTTTCCGTACGTAGGCGTAAGATATAGACTGTTCAGTTGCTAGGGGTGATAGGTAAGAAAAGGACGAGTCTACACGTTCTTTTGAGAGAAGTGCATTTTTATGAAGGCTAGACAATTTGCGTTAAAAATTGCTACAATTGTACAACTTTTCTGGTTCAGCGGTTAAAACCCGCCAAAACTTTTTGAAGGATCCATTTCCAGTTTATGGAAAATTATTTTTCGTATATGAGAGACGTAGTCAAGCTTTAATAACATTCCGAATAGTGGGGCGGAGGTGAGCCAAATTTTTATAATAAATATGTAGCGGTTGTTTACATACACCACGCCCACAAAATACTGTATAGCCATTGGATAGAAAATAAGCACTATTTTCTATAGGACAATTTATGCATCGCATGCGCCACATCAAATTTTCTGATGTTTACTTTGCCAAACCTGGTTTAGAAAAAAAATCAGTGATTGGTTGATTTTTTACCAATAATATAATATAACACTAAATATTTTTCCGCTCTAGTTCCTGGAGCCTATTCAGAAAGTATAAATAACATGAAAATCAAAGAAAAGAACAGTAGTAGGACAGTAAATCTCCAGAGCTCAACCACGTACGTGAATTCTCATTCTTCTACTCACACACACAGACAGAAAATTACAATTGCACTACGTTGTGAACTGTCTGTCCAAAAAGCCAAGTAACCAACTCAGAATTCTATCATTCTTTTGTACAACTTTCTCATACTTAAACTCAGTTATCACATATTGCTGAACTCTGAACATTTTAAACAAGAAAGTTCTTTTAACACATATTTACAATCTCACATCAGTACAAAAGGAAATACTTCCTCTTTCTTAACTTAGTTTCACCAAACATAATTCTTGTACTCGCTTGTTTTTCAATACATGTTATTGTTGATTACTGAATAATCTCTTGTTATTCCTTCTTTGTGTTTCTTCGTAAAATTTAAATGTGATGTGCTAATCAAAAATGCAACTTTCACCAAAAGCCTTCTTAACAATTTTATACCAAATCTCATTAGCACGCCACAATTGATGACCCCGACGTTTTAAAGGAAAAAGGGCCGCCACAACATTTGGACACCACCGACGTTTGAATCATCGCCTACATCCAAGGAAGAAAAGATTCCAGAGAGCGAGTCAGACCCAATTTGTGCCAGCAACACGTACAAAAAAAATTTTTGACTTGGCGCGAGAAAAAATTTCCTATACCACGTGCGTTTTTTTAAAATAGCTCTGTTCAACATCGCTGGACAACCTGTTAACGAAACAGCCGTCGTCCTAAACTTGCCGGTATTTGACGCTACCAACGTATATGTGTGGTTCGCACAGCTGGAAGCAATTTTCCAAGCGAAAAGAATCCATTCACAGATGGCGCGCTACGCATATGTCGTAGAGAAACTACGGCCAGAAATCGCTTCAGACTTAATGGATCTTTTAGACACCGTACCAACACATGATCCTTTTGATACACTAAAAGAAGCTATAATATATCGAACTGGCAAATCGCAAGAGCGTCGTCTGAACGACTTATTTAATACACTACAGTAAAGTGACAACAAACCTACACAATTATTACGAAAAATGAGAAACCTTCTTGGAAAACATACGATGTCTGATTCATTGTTCTGCAAACTTTGGCTAGATAAACTACCAGCCCAAACCACACAAAACCTAGCTACACTACCCGACGATATAGATTTGATCAAGACTGCTGAAATAGCGGATAAAATAAATGATGTCACGATAATCAACAGTGTCGATGCTCAAACATCACACGATATAACAATGGAGGACATGATTTATAAATTGCAACAGCAGATCAACAAGTTGTCTACGCAAATGGAGCGCCTACGCAGAGAACCAGCTCACAACTTATACAAGTCCCGACGTCGTTCTCACTCCACCTCTCGTTAAAGGAAGGCTACAATATACTGGTACCACCACAAATTTGGCAACTCAGCAAAAAATGTATCAAGCTGTGTAATTTCAAACCACAAACAGATTTTACAACAGGCCAGAAGGCGGGAAACCCTAGCCCCAGCAGCGAGTGAAGGCGGCGTCTGCTGTTGGGGGTCAGACATCTAACCGTCTGTTCTACATTAAAGACAAGAACTCAAATGAATCATTCCTCGTTGATGCGGGTGCCAAAACAGTGTTATCCCACCCACATCCAACTTCTCGAAAACTAAATCTCCGGTTACCTTACGTGCCGCGAATGACACACACATCCAAACCTTCGGACAATTATCTATAACCCTGGACATAGGCCTGCGAAGGAACTTCCAGTGGCTCTTTACGGTAGCAGACGTAAAATTCCCAATTCTCGGTGCCGATTTTCTAGCACACTATAAACTAATAGTTGACTTGTCGAAACGTCTATTGTCTGATAAACGACGAAGCTTAAAAATTATGGTGTTATTTCCACCCTCACTTCCACTAGGCTATGCGTCGCTGTTCCAGCGGATAATCCGCTCCAAGACATCTTAGATCAATTTCCATGACTCATCCGCTCATTTACTTATACTGAGACAGTCAAACAGCACACTGTCCACAAGATTCACACGTCAGGACCGCCAGTGTTTTCAAAGCCGCGCAGGCTAGCTCCAGACAAATACAAATTAGAGCGCGCAGAATTCCAACATATGCTGGACCTAGGAATTATACGCCCGTCGTCAAGCCTATTTGCGTCTCCACTCCACATGGTCCTTAAGGCACAGGAGGGGGCTTGGAGACCCTGCGGTGACTACCGTAGGTTGAACGCACATACAGTCCCTGACAAGTACCCTGTACCTAATTTGGCAGACTTTGCAATTTATTTACAGGGAGCTAGAGTCTTTACCAAAATAGACCTACGCAAAGCATTTTACCAAATCCCCATCGCCGAAGAAGATATTCACAAAACGGCAATCACAACTCCTTTCGGCCTATACGAGTTTCTTCGAATGCCCTTCGGTTTGCGAAACGCCGCGCAATCCTTTCAGCGGTTAATAGATGAAGCACTTCGTGGCTTGCCTAACTCGTTCGCGTATATTGATGACTTACTAATTGCTAGCGCCGACATGGACGATCACAAGCGCCAAGTAAAACAAGTTTTTGAACGCTTGCACCATTATGGACTAAAAATAAACCCTGAAAAATGTTTATTTGCAGTGCCTAAACTTAATTTCCTCGGTTTTGTTATCGACCACACATGAATTACACCAGTCCCAGAGAAAGTCAAAGCGATCAGTGAATTCCTACAACCAACCACACCCCGAAAACTCCGCCGATACCTGGGATTGATAAATTTTTACCGTCAATTCATCCCCAAGTGCTCTCAAATCTTAGCACATCTCACCGACCTGCTCCGTGGTCAGGGGAAAAGAAATGCGACAATAAGACTGACCAACGAGGCACTCGCAGCTTTCACAAACTCCAGAGACGCCTTGGTGAACTTTACTAAACTGTCTTATTTACATGACGTTAACACGACACATCTCTCATTAACTACAGACGTGTCGTCAGATGCTATCGGAGCTGTTTTGCATCAACATTTGCACGATAGTACAGTGCCCATTTCCTTCTTTTCAGTGAAACTTACCTCTACTCAAAAAAAAAAAAAAAAAATACAGCGCTTTTTCCCGTGAACTACTCACAATATACTTGTCAATTAAGAACTTCAGACACATAATTAGAAGGTAGAAACTTTACCGTGTTCACAGACCATAAGCCTTTAACCTTCGCTCTGAACCCTAAGTCTGACAAGTACAACCCGCGAGATTACAGACAATTTGACTTTCCGAATGAGTAGTGAGTTCGATCCTCACTGGGTGCCCCTTACTTTCGGCCTTGTGCCACATCCAAGCTACGCTTGGAAAAAAGGGCACCTCGAAGTGGTGTAATGGTTAGCAAGCTTGTCTCGCTAGAACAATTACGTCTGGGTAGTGAGTTCGATCCTTACTGGGTGCCCCATGCTTTCGGCCCTGTGCCACATCTAAGCTACGCTTGGAAAATAACTACAGACAATTGGGCTTCATATCACAATTCACTACAGACATCAGACACATCAAGGGAAATGATAATATCGTCGCTGACACCCTTTCCAGATCCTCCTTATGCAGTAACGTTGAGGAAAATTTGGATATTGAACTACTTGCGGACGAGCAGAAAAGGGACGTTACTCTGCTCGACTCCCTGAAGGATTCGTCACTACGAATTGAGCAACACCTTCTACCCTTCAGCACCAAATCAATTACCTGTGCCACAAGTACTCACAATCCTAGACCCATCGTTCCTGTCAGTATGCGAAAGAAAATTTTCGACCATTTCCATTCACTTTCACACCCTGGTCGCAAGGCTACATTCAAAATAATATCGGAAAAATTTACATCAGTACAAAGGGAACTACTTCCTCTTTCTTAACTTTGTTTCACCAAACATAATTGTTGTACTCGCTTGTTTTTCAATACATGTTATTGTTGATTACTGAATAATCTCTTCTTTGTGTTTCTTCGTAAAATTTAAATGTGATGTGCTAATCAAAAACGCAACCTTCACCAAAGCCTTCTTAACAATTTTATACTAAATCTAATTAGCACGCCACAGGATCATAACCAAAGATGCAACCGGGAGTAGGCCAGGAACAACACTTACTCTCATTAACTAGGTATACAAAGCTTGTCTAACCTAACCAAGGGGAAGGCTCCACAGGAAACCACCCCGATGTGACTTAGGGTGACCTAAAAGAGAAAATCAAGGCTAGCCCCATTCAAACGAACCAAGCTCGCCTCAGTCACCCACCATTCGCTGCATAATGTCGAATGTAAGCGTTTTCTATCAGTTCTAATCTTCATCTTGAGCTGATGCTCAGAGAATCGGAACAGATCCTGATGAGAAAGATGGTTGCCTTGCACTCACTGGTGAGTGTGAATGAAGTTTTCTATTTATTTACTTTGGATGGCTCACAGAAAAAACTTTAAACTTTAGTCACGAGCTGAAAAAAAATACTTGTGCGTGGGTGGATAGTAACGCCCACTTGTGTGTTTATTGACCATTCAGAACTCGAGTTTTTTGAAAATGTGTGTGAAGATAGATCTGTTCTGTGATCGGCTTTTTTCTTTTTTTTTTTGCAAAAGTTATTCTAGTGTTTTAAATGATGTAAAATTTGAGTTCTACAAGTCTATCACGCCAACCCCCACAGTCTTGCATCAAGGTTGGAATGTCATTAGGGAGGCATTCTGTGTCATCACATAACTGGCCAATGTAGGTGGCTGCTAGGCGACCAACCCATACTCCATGGCTAGGTGTCCAGAACAGTAGATCACTCGAGTTCTTGTTTTGCGTGCCAGTAGTGTTCTGCAAAGCGCATTCTGCATTCGCGTATTGTAGAAATATCGGGGATGGGCCCATAGAGCTGTCATTTAGTCGGATGTTGTCTCCTGGAAATGTTAAGTATAGCTCTCAGCTGTAGGTTACTTAGTTAATATCCAGGTAGTGGCACCATACACATCGCCTCGACATTGACGCAAAAGAATCTCCGCTTGAGGTTGTAGAGGACCGAGGGTGAAGATGAAAAAAAAAAAAAAAATTAAACACATTTAAAAAATTAAACACGTTTAAATTTCCTGCTAGAAGAAAATGGCGGACTTGAATTAAGTCCAACTGAAGATAAAGAAGACAAACAAAGAAGACCGATATACATATATAAACAAATATATGTATTAAACAAAACAATTACAAAGCACATAGACAGTTAACATTGTGTTTGTGTGTGAACATTTGTATTTGTTCTTTGATGAATGTTCGTATTTTGAAAAAGTTCGTAAGAATTCGTACGTACGTGAATGCGTGAAATATTATTTAACGTCTGATCGTCATGGTCGAGACGATAATTCTCTAGGACTACATTTTGCAGCAAGAATAGAGAAAAAAGAGAAAAAGGCAATCTCATGTTTGTTTTTTATAGATAATGTAATCACGTGACAGGCTCACAGCGCCTTGGCGGGAAACTTGACTTAGTCACGCACTGGAAAAATATATTGTGCGTGGATGGATTGCAACGCCCACGTGTGTTTGTTGACCAATTAGAAGCAGATTTTTCCTGAAAATATTTACTAAGCTGAGAAGGCTCTTGGGATCCGATTCTCCCAAAAGTGCACAAAATCGACTACATGAAGATATAGCGATTATAAAATTGTCGCATAGCTGCGATTTATAAATTGTCCATTACACAGTAGTGTTGATTTATTATCCAATGAATGCTTTTTGTTGTATAATTTGAATATGCGTAAGTATGTATGTATGTGTGTGATGATGATGATCATTACAAGGTTGTCTAGTAGATCAGATTGCAATATACAAGCATAATGACTCATTAAATATCGAATTAAAATCAAAGACGTATTTTCAATTTTTTTCGATATTTTATATTTTTTTTTACTAATGTTAATTCAATACAAGGCTCAAGCAAGACCCATGCAAAGTAGATGGTCACTGAAATGATGTATGAGGTAAGAAGTGCAGTTTAAAAACGTGCACAATTAACCCAAAATTTGAAGAGGTTGAGATTGTAGTGATTGGGAAACAATAACATCTTATATTGGGGTTCTGTCCTACAAATAGTAGACGTAAAAATTAAAATATAGGGGGTATTTAAAAAAATAAAATAAAAATAACTGGATATTATTATTCAGTTCAGTGTTTCAAGCGATATACCCCGACCACATGTAATTTTTTAACCATCTCATTCTGAACCCACTTTAGGGTACGAAAAGATTAAGAAGAAATGAATTTGAAATAAAACGAAAAATAGCGAAATACAATATAACTTCTTTCAAGTTCAACGAACGTCAATATTAAAGTACATTCTTTCTTTACATTTGTTTCCTCTTATTTGTGGAAATGAGAACAACAATTTGGGTGTTTGATGAACACTGAAACAGAAAGAACATAACCAGACTTTGGAAATCAAAATTGTGATTTAAATAAAAAAAAATCCTATTTTTGTTTCATAAATTATTATTATTTATTGATTGTTGAATTGAGTTTTTTTACTTATAGAAAAATAGTTGTTGAAATACAATTGCATTTTTGAAAGATATTTTTCGTTTTATTTCGAACGCATAATTTTTTTTTCATAACAAAATTACAGCTCAGAATATGAGACTAAAATTCAAGAAATCTATTTGGTACGTAAGGGAAATAAATCATTTATATGCAACTGTTTGAAATGCTGAAATATACAACACACGAATTTCATTTTATGTTTTGCTTTATGCAAATAATGAATTTTTGAATAGTTTGTTACCTCTTAGTTTAAGACTTAAACATTTAAAAAGAAAAAAAGAAGTGTTTCGATTTATTTTACGATCAATAATTTTCTTTTATTTTGATATAAATTAAATTTTCGATAGGTAAAATTAAATAAATTGAAATGAATAGTTTTTTTATCAATTTTAGAAAAGTCCGTGGGAACACTACTTTATTTAGGATTTCTACAGAAAGCAAATTTTAGATATTCGTTCACTTGCCAGATTTGTTTCATGTCAAGTAACTGTTGAAAAACTGCAACATCCGGTCGGCTTTGCGCATGCGTATCAACGAATGGCGGTTGATTCAAACGGCTGCCCGTGAAAATTCTTGTCTTTTTGTTGGAATTCGTGACAAACATTCAAGAAAATTTGCTGGATTCTATTCTAGGGAGTGAGTATTTTTAATTTGCTGCTTCTATGAAAACTTTTTTTTTTTTTTTTAAAAAGAAATCATTCGTTGTTTGAATGATTTTGTTTGCTTATTTGTTAGAGAAGAGAGATTTTTATTATTTAAAAATTTTAAATAATAAAAAAAAGTGACAAATCTCCAAGTTTAATAAAGAATTATTTTTATTTTTGAATTGACTACGGAAACATTTTCGTTATTTGGGAGGGGATATTGTAAAAAAAAAAAAAAAAAATCCATTTATTTATTTTTATTCTTTACTGTGATAAAATAATTGTTTGTAACCTACATTTTTTTTTTCTAAAAGATAAAAAGTGTTTAAAAAATACAACTTAACATTTTTTTTCTTTGGCTAATAAAGAGAACAATAACTAAAAACAAATATCATTTAAATTTATTTCATGATCGTAGTTTGAAATAAAAATAGTTACGATGTTTAAAAATTAGTTTTGTTCTCCATTGTTTATCCGATAAAAAAAAAACTGATTTATTTTTTTTAACGAACTTTTTTTGTGTTATTGACTAAAAAATGTATTTCCTTAAAAAATTCCTGAAATTAAGACGTTTTGTTTTCATCATTTTAAAAAATAGTTATAAAAAAAGTACATTTTAAAAAAAAAATTAACTTTTCCTTAACAAATACTTGAAAGCAATTCGGAAAAGTCATTATGAATCAGATTTTAATTTAAATAATCGAATTCGTCCATGATTTATGTTCTGTCTTGTAAACAGTACCGAAGTGGATGATAATGACAACAATATGGAATGAATGCCGGAGTAAATAATCCATCAGTAATCGTCGTAAAAGCCAGTCTTTATCCAAAGTGACGATATGTTGAGATTGCTATTCGAGCAAGTACTAACTATTTATTAATCAGACCAATTGTAGGCAGCAAGCGATGATTGTAGAAATAAAGAATTAAAGAGAAATGGCGTAAAAAATATTGGCTGGAATATTTACGGTAAATATTCCAGCAAATATTGTTACTCAATGTTACAGAAAGTTTTACAATTTCATCTTTCTTTACCGGATATTTCATTTCAATTTTTACTATTTATTGCGCTTTTTACATAATTAAATTTAAAAAAATTAAATTTCGTTGGATACTGTAAAAACAAAAAAACAAACATCCAAGAAAAGATTTGAGAGTATAATTATTCTTTTTACTTCCTAATTTTTTTTGTGTTCCTTCAGGAACAACTTTGTAACTCTAAAAACAAAAAGCTAGGTACTTCCACTGATTCGATAAAAAATTAAATTAGCATCACGATGAAAAAATGTCCGAAACTTAAACAAAGTTTTAAAAGGAAAGACCAAAGTTAATGTACTTTTTGAATTTGATTATTAAATTATATTTTTTTAATCCTTTTTAGAACGTTCTAAATTTTGGTTAAAAATGTGTTGTTTTTTTTTTTTTGTCACCAGGGCGTGGGGGTGCAAAGATTAAAAAATTTTAGCATCTTTTTTTGCGTTGAAAAAAGTAAAAACCCATTGATTTGTAATTTCTTGCAAAAATCAAATAATTGTCTGATTTTAAATGAAACTTTTCACAAATGAATAAAAAAATCGTTTTAGAAATGTGCTCTTTAGGTTTTTTGGGTTTTTTTTTTTTTTTTTTTTTTTTTTACACCTGTTACTCCCCAATTAATTCAATTTTATGAAATTTTGATAAATTAATTTTTGACCTGCTTAAAAAGCAGAACACTGAGAATTTCATCAATTTATTTTAATACAGGAGGAATCCCAGTTACTGAAAATATGCTCTCTAAATCATAAAATAAAGAATGTAATAAAACATAGACATTATTTAATTAAAAAAGCTTTTAATTGCTTTTATGAATAATATATATTGTCTTAAGAAAAAAAATTTTCAATGAATAATGAATTTTTTTTTTAAATTTTAATAATTAAGCCGTGTTACCCCCCCCCCTCTTTATCCTTCCCTGTCCTGTCATCAGTTAGCTTGTTATCTAGGTTACTCATTGTTTCCTTCTAATTCTCAATATGTTGCATGAGTGTCAGGTTTTCTAACAAAAATCAAGTATAGAATTAGATTTTTTTCCTCCTTCAAAAATATTAGTTTTTATATTTGTAGATATCAGATATGAAGTGTGTGATCTAAAAATGAAACAAAGTATGTTATTCATAAAAAGGACAAAAACTAGTAGTAAGAAGATAAAGGGTAATTTCATTTATATTAGTAATTTAGGGTATTCTGCAAATTCATACCAAGAATCCTATTTCATTGTTGATTCTTATATAAACTGCACTAGAATGCAGTTGAAAATGGAATTTAATAAAGATTTTGACCAATGCTCTAGCAACATCTATTGAGTAAAGCGTGTAAATTTAAGTTCAGGAATTGTTCTTTCAAACTGAGTAAATTTACAATTTTAAATGGAAGTCTCTTGTTGATTGATTCTATCCTATAATAAAATATACTATTATAATATATAAAATTATTTTTTGTTCACAGGTGTAAACCATGGATGAAGATGAAGAAAATAAAGGGTAATTATTGATATGTTTATATTTTTAAATTATTCAATTTAGAAATAATTATTTTTGATTTCATTGCTATTGTAAAAGTGTTTTGTAGTATACCTCTTCTAGGAACTCTGAAATGGTTTTTGTTCTTCAGTCATTCAAGTTTCAATTTAAAAATTTTAAAAATAAAGAACTTGCTTTAATCCTGAAAGAAATTTGTTTCTGTTCATTAAAGAATTAAGACACTAAAAAATTCAAATATATATATATATATATATATATATATATATAATATTTTTGGGTTCAGTGAAAATAAAAAAAATGAAAACTTTGAATCCTTGGTGAAAAAAATCTTTAATCAATCAGTTAAACAAAAATAAGTCTGTTCAAATCAGATGTACCAGTAAGTTCAATAAAAGAAGGTTTTATTTGAGATTCAAATACATGGGCTAGCATGATTTATTCATTTTGGAAGAAGAATCAATCTGAAACATCCTATTTTCAATCACCACTTTTATTAAATATTAGCAGTAGAGCCTGGTGTTGCCCGGGGATGTAACAGTAAGAGATAGATCAAGTATCGACCATCATAAAAACTGAAAAATAAAATTGACAAAGATGATTGTTTAAGGTTGATGGACATGCATATCTTAATTAGTTTTTTTTTTTTTTTTTACAAACTGGTCAAACTCAAACAAAAACATTGTTTTCAATCGTTATGAGTCTACCGATTGAATAGAATTTTATTATAAACAATTGTCTTGTAAATGGAATTTTTAAAGCATTCTGAATGTAAAAATAGAGAAAAACGTGTGCAAGACAATAAGAAATACTACCTGCCAAAAAAAAAAAGTGAAGTTTTGTTGAAATTGGTTGAAAAATGTAGGAAATCCGATCCCATATATAAACGAACACACACACACAAACAACCAACTTGGGTTTTATAATAAGTATAACTTGATAACTCAATAGCAGTTGTCCCCCTTTTATTAATGCCTCTTAATCGTGTTTTTAAATTGATTTCATGCAAAAACAGTTGTTTTTCCAATTTTTGGTGCTGTCAGAACCACCGCAAGGTAATTTTATGTAGTCCTGTGAAGTTTTGTTGAAATCTGTTGAAAAATGTAGGAAATCCAATCCAATATATAAACGTACAGACACACACACACAATCTGCGTTTTATAATAAGTAAGATTCAGAAAAATTTAAAGTCGACCTTTAATTAATATTAATAGATTTTCCATCCAGCCCTTTTATTTAGTAGACATTTTCGCAGCCACTTCTATTATTCCAGCTACCTCATTGGTTTGAAACTCAAGTGTACCAAAAGAAAAAAATTATGAATTTTTTAATATTTCAAAATATTACCTTGGATAGTAAATTATTTTTAGATCAAATTTTATTTTTCTCTTTCTCAGAATTATTTTTGCATATTGATTGCTTTTTCTTTTAACTGTAGGTGCTATGTCAGACAAAGGAGGTCATCAGTAAGTGAAAAAGATTTTCTCAAATTCCTTTCTGTTACTTGGCAAACCTTATTGTAAAAACCAAAAAATTGAGCTCATGTTTCTGTTAAAGTTTACTGTTGTCCTGAGTTAGACATTTTGGATTATCTCATTAAACTAATTGGTTTAACAAGGTAGGAATTAATTGACAAGAATTCATATCAATGAAAAACCAATATTATCCTATTAATGCCCACCACCATAAAATCTTGTATTATAGATTTCTAAAAGAAAATATAAAGTTCAGTATTATAGGTTTCTATCTATAACCTATTAAAGTGAAAAATGCTAGTTCATACTGGCACATATAATAATGATAATTCCTTGGCTCAGTTAATTCTGAAAGTAATGTCGGTGACTAATGAATGAAAACTGAACAAGTAATTTCAGCTTCTAACTTTCTATTTTTCTCTGAAAAAAACTTTGAAAATTGTCTTTCTGATAAAATTGAATGCATGTGACCTTATTTCACATGAAAGACATTAATGGATTGACACTTTCAACACATACCTTGAGCTAAGTGAAAAAAATGTCAATGATTGTTTTTAATTTAACATTATACCTTTCATGGTTTTACTGATAACTCAGAATTTATAAAAGATCATTATAGTGAGAGTTCTTGAATTATCTTCAATTATAAAATAAGCAAATTCTAGTTTAGTAACTGCATACGCAACTTTTGACATTTAAAAATCATTTTTATTTGAAATATTTTATTTGTATCCTAATATATGGTACAAGTTTGTGTATAATAATTATATTTTTCAAGCACTGTGTGATAGTTTCAATGCCACAAAATTTGAAATGATATGTAAATTGTAACGTCAACATTCAATTAGAAGCTTTACCCATAGTATAGGTGATTTAAAGCAGATCTTCTATCCAATATGGTGGTTGGCTCAATTTTTGATTCATAGCATTAATTTAAATTTTTACTTACCACTTATCTAGAAGCATAATTTATTGGACATTTTTCATTTTTTTGCATTGTTTAAAAAGTATTGCTGATAAAACACATTATGATTTAACAGCTTGTTATTTTCCATAGTTGAAAAACCATTAGATTCTTCATGATTATGCCAAGTTAAAGATCAAAATGATAAAACTTTAACCAGAACTTGTGCAACATTTATCAGTAAAAATTTCCAAATTTGATGTCATTGAACAATGATTGCAAATAACAGTGCTTAAGTATATAAACAAAAAAATTCTGAATGTATTGCTGTGTATTTTGATAGACACCATATTGAACTATTTCCATTTGTTTATATAAATATTGTAAATTATAATTCTAAAACAAAATGAGGTTTTGTTTCAGTAAGAGTTTAAAATATTTTTTCTTTTAGATTTATTATTTTGATGACTTTATTTTAGATTTTGAAACTTCCACTTGCTGGGATTGACCTCAATAAACAGGTAAATTTATGTTTATATACTTTTTGTTTAGTTGTCTCAAGTTGTGGGGATGTAAGAATACTAACTGAAAATTAAGGTTTAAGGTTCATTTCTTTTGTTATTAATCCATTGTATTTTGGTGTCTCTCATTCTCTTACTAAAATAAATCTTCATATCTTTTTTTTTTTTTTTTTTTTTTTTTTAATAATTTTTGTCACTTGCATATACTTACTACTTTCTTTTCTTTCTCAGTTTTCAATTTCTGTCTACAGCTACTGCATATGTTATCTGCAATCCATCCTTAATTCTATTTCATATTCTTATATAAAATCATGTGCAAGTGGTTTAATAGCAGCTTGGAATGAGAAATTTGTGAGTCAATTTTGAATTCTGGTCAAGTTGGGAAAGGTATGAATCCATCTCTTTTCCTCTCAGCTACGAGTTAAATATCAAAGCAGACTAGTCATGGTTAGCAACCAGTTTAGGAGAAAGATAACACATACAATTAAAAATCGTAACTCAGCATAGATGCAGTATAAGCCAAAGGTTGACTCTGCAGTTGTGAAGAAAACACAAATGGGTCTAAGCAAATAAGCACGTTTGTAAGTGAGCAGTCATACAGAAGATACAGCTCTGATGATATAAAAAAACAAAAGTTGGCATTTAAATGGTGCCATGGCTCAATTGAACTAATTTTATTAAACAATAACTTTGTAGACACTTAATTTGTTAAAAAAAAAATCATTTGAAAATGTTGATGATGTGAACATCTCTATTTTTTTTTTTTTTTTTTATTTTTTTTATAGATTCTTATTCCAGTAATATTACAAATATTTTGTTTTGAAAAATGTAAATGTTATTTATATTAGATATTCTATTTACAATTTATGTTTTTAGTAATTTCTACAAGTTTTAAGCACATATAGGAATGTTCCCAGATATATTTGATTGAATTATGATATTCAAAACAAATAAAATGAAATTATTACTGTGTATTTATTTTGAGAAATGTCATCTTCAAACACTTAAAATGTTTATCTCAACAATGTCAGTTACTTTTGAGTTAAACTTCTTTAACTTTTATCAAATTTAAACAATGTAATTTTGCAATATAAAAATGCTTTTTGACAATGTCATCTGCACACAGACAAAGCCAATCTGACATAATGTCAAATTAGCTTGAATGTTTTTAATTATAAAATATTAGTTCTTATGTAGTAAAATTATAACAAAAAATCCATTAAAGTTATGTTTAAGAATAGATATTGCTGTTAGTCTTTGATGTAACATTCAGGTTATAGAAATTTGAATCTCCTGCTATTTACTTGAAAATTTTTAGGTCTATTAATTATTTTTTATTAAGTTAGTCGTACTCAGATTTCCAGTGTTGTAGATTTGTGAAAATATGATGTTTTCATATGTTAAATCTTTCTTTTCATTGTGAATTTGTTACTAATGCAATTGTAATATTTTCAGATTAAACAAGAGCAGAGAAACAAAAAGAAACGGCTATCTAAGCGGGTTAGTTTTGCTGAAACACTTGATGTCTGGTAAGTATTCTTGATACTATAAACATACTTAAATGTATCTGTTTAATTTTTCTACACAACTTATTTTTGTTAAGATCAAATTTACAATCTTTTTAATAATGCATCCAGGTTAATTTGCACATGGTTTAGTTTTGCTATATAATTCATTTTAAACAATAGCTTTTTTATACTTTTTTTTTGTATTTGCTTTTATCAGTGAAATTGTGCATTTTCAAAAATAATAAACTGAACTGATATTTGTATATACAAACTGCTTTATCTTATATACAACAGTAATTAAGAAATTTGAAGTTATCTGGGTGTCTTGTTTAGCAAAATGTTTTTCAATGTAACTCTGCTTTGATTCTACACGTGTACTGTTTCTTCATCAAATTCTGTTTAAATTTGAACATTTCAATTAATATTTCTTCTTTCTAACGAATACTATTGATGTTCTCTTTTTCTTTTCTTTTTTTTTTTCATTTATTCAATCTTCAACAAATAAAAAAT
Source organism: Acanthosepion lycidas (assembly GCA_963932145.1). NCBI lineage: Eukaryota > Metazoa > Mollusca > Cephalopoda > Sepiida > Sepiidae > Acanthosepion > Acanthosepion lycidas. The sequence continues at coordinate 9,788,292 of OZ010581.1, forward strand.
ACATGGAACTTTAATAATTCATCAGCTATTAATACAACATTATTAAATCCTGATACCAATAAACATTTTTATCTGATTATGTTCTTTCTACAGGGAATTCAATAAAGAATCTCAATCTGAAAATTCAGGTGGGTAATTGCTTATTTTGAATCATTGTACTTTAACAAACTGTGAAACATTGAAATAATTTTACTTTAAATCATTCATTAATTGTGATTTATACAAGAGCTAAAAAATGTTTCCTTGTATGTTTTATTCACAGAAAATCACTAGAACTGATAATTAAAAAAGCCTTCTCATTAGAGATGAAGACTGATTATTATTTTTATTAATGTATTTTAAAAAAAATCTTTATTATAATAATATTTAGACTTTTTTTTTTTTTTATGTTATTTAATAATTTCAATAAAGTGACCAAACGATAATGTAGCTTTTTATCTCTAAATGACTTTGTGGTACTACTTTTCTGTAGGTTTTGTCACTTTCACTTAATAATTCTTATTTAGGATTGTAGAATTCTTTGCAAGGGTTGTCCCAGAAACTCATCAAGTTAAATTAAGGGCTGAAGTATGAGATACAGTCAAGTTGGAGCAACTTATCCAATGAGTGGATAATCCAGCGATTAAAATTTTTCTTGTTTTAATAACATTTATATATTGTTACACTTTCTCACTTTCAAGTATTATAATGAAACAAAAACAGAATTCTATACTGAAAAAAAAAAATACCTGGATTCCCTAAAACCTGAAACAATTAATGAAAATTTGAAACAAAAAATTGATCACTATCTATCTTATATCTACTCAAATGTAATGAGAACAAAAATATATAAATTCTAATGTTCACAGCATTAATTCAAAAGAGGGCTCAATGTTTATGAACAAGAGAATTGTTCATAACCATTTTGGTTCTCACCAGTCAGGGTACAACTAAATGCACTGAAATGAGGTTGCATCTTTGTAGTGAGTAAATTGTTTTTGTCTATATGAAAAAATTATAATATATATGGTGGCTGTTGAGTCGCAAAACAATTATGACTATCACTGACATGTCCAGCCCTTAAACTCCCCTGTCACAATGCTGCATTCATTGGTTGTGTGAAACAATTGCAATCTGCCCAATTTCAAGAGGATCTTCCAGAGACTAGCATGATTAAGTGTCCAACGTCTTCCTCAGATCAACAAATATTTGATAAAGGTTCATTTGTTGTTCATAGCTCTTTTCCTGGATTTGTCATGCTGTGAAAATCATATCTGTGCTCCCTCTTTGTTGGTGGAAACATGTTGTAACTCGAGCAGTATGCTGTCAGCTATGATCTTACCTGCCAAAGACAGGAGAGCAATCCCCCTATAATTCCCAGGCACCTTTCCCCTTATATATAGGTATCATTGTTGCGTCTCTCCAATTTTTTGGCACTTCTCCATCTCTCCAAACCTTTACAATAAGATCGTGCATAAGTTGACTTGAATGTATTCCACCGTAATGGAATATCTCAGCAGGTAGGCTGTCAAAATAAATAAATACATATATATATATATATATATATATATATATGGGCATATGGCAGAGTGGTTAGAACATTTGCTTTCTGACCATGAGACCAGGTTTGAATCTCACAATGGTTGATTTGTCAGCAAAGTGATTTCATGATTTCATCAGTCTGGGGATCCCAGCATGTGGCACCTTTGTAAAGTACCTGATAGCCAAATCACAAGTTGGCCCATGCCTTGTGAGTAAAATTGGGTAGATGGAAATCTTTGGGGAACCATCACTGACTGAGGGTTTGAGTGTTCTGGCTTTGTTCAGTTGACCATGCTAGATAATGCACTCTCTCCCAGAAACTGTAACTAAGGTCTGCTCAGAATAGTTGCAGTATAAACCACAAGTGGACACTGGGTGTTGAACAAACACAAATGTGCCTGAACAAAGTGAAGCCACAAGTCAATAGGATAAATTGTAACAAAGAAAATGTTTTATATACTGTTTTTTTGTACAGATCTGATGGTACAGTATGAGTTCTTCAGGTAGAAATATATGCTCTTCATGCAGGAATATATTTGTCATGCAAAGTTATTCGACTCTTCCCTTCAAATATTTCGTGACAATTTGTTCCGCACCACTAAGTCTATTCAAGGCTTATGGAACACGGCTCAAAGTCAGAGGTCTTCTTCAGTGGCAGGAAGTCATGTGAGTTTGGTGAAGCAGTCGTCTCTCGTCTGGTAGGTTCTCTGTCTTGTCGCTTTAATTTTCATTTAAAACTGGCATGGTGTCTGACGTGGTCTGGGATTTTGGTGATTCGCCTAATTTCCACTCAGAGTTCTTTGTTTGACTCTGGGAAATTAATTGCATACCCAATTTTGGAGAGGCCCCTCCTCCTCTGAGTAGTGGTAGCAGAATTGTGATCCACCCTAATTCCTTCCTTCTCATATTGGTGCCTCATACCAATACTGCCCAAGGGGTGTAGGCAACTCCTTTGCTTTCTTTGGTGTTCTACCTAGGCCTTTCACTTTGGTTGTCACTTTGACCAATCTGATCCCTAGACTACTTGGGTGAGCAGTCATGGCTTTGCTCCAATCATTAATTTTAATTAACATTCAAAATTTTTGTCAATGGAGTTCCTTGACTCCCAATTGGACACTCACTAGCTGTTTCCTCAACAGTCTCTTCTTGTAGCATCTTGGCCCTTATCTAAAGAAATTTCACCGCTTTAATGATTAACACTTTCCTTCCCTTTTTGACAAGTGATAAAAAAAAAACAATTCTTCAACTTTGCCTTTGTTCTCAACCCCCCCCCCTAAATATCACCTCTTTACCGATTTTCCTTAATGGGTTATGGCCAGCAGATAATTCCATAACCTGGATTTTAAAAACAATAGTGTCTCCATTTTGGCTTTTTACACAACCTCTCTCCTCGTCTTTTGACAAGTGATAAGGAAAGAAAAACAATTTTTTTAACTGCCTTTGTTTCCATAACATTAATTTTATCTCAACTGGCTTTTCCTTATTGGGCTTTGGCCATACTCTGGATTTTAAAAACAATAGTGTTTCCATTTCATAGTCAGTTGTCAACTTCGACCATATAGTTTTTTTGTAGGAAAATCAGATGTTTCTGTCCTTCCCTTCTTCCTTTATCCAAGGGAGAAAAAAAAAAACAAACCCACCGAATTTACTAAAATCTTGTCTCTACTCTCAGTATTTTTATCGATCTATCTTTCAATACTTAAATTATCACATCTCTCTCGGTATAGCTATCCTTTCAACCCCCTTAAAGTGTCACAATTATATTAATCTGGATCCACATGCTTGTGCAGGTATTTATTTCTATGTATGCATGTGGTCATTAACTCTTTTCTTTTGTTTAATAAATTAGGGTTAACTATATGTTTTAGAATGATAAATTTTTCTAAAAGACAAATTACATTTATTGGCTTTTGCTACGTAATCCAATGTAATTGTTGTTTCCATTGCCATTTTTTATTTTCCAGAAAAATTTAGAGAGGGTAGTGCTCTTACTATATTTAATATTGCCTAATGTAATTTAGTGATGGTAAAAACGTGATTTCCAATGGTTTTCAGTTGAACCAAAATAGAATTTGACCTTGCTATCATGTTTGATGCTAGCTCTATAAATATACCTTTAGGCATGCTCTGGCCATTCAGTGGGCAGGTCTGTTGTTTTTTTTTTTTTTTTTTTTTTTTGGCAATTGCATTAATTGTGGTGTTATATTTATCTTCTAGATTGGATAAGTGCTTGTGTAGTATAATAATGTTCTGTGATTATATATTGGTCAATGTTTTTAGCACAACAATAGCTAACTTTAATGTTTTTATTGAAAATTTTTTTAGCATTGGGGAATGGCTAAAATTCTTATGGATTAAATTCAGGAAAATCTGATGTATGTTTTGACATTGCTGCTAAAGGGTGGGTTAAACCATATATTGCATTTATGTTTCAGCTTGTTAACATCTTTTTTGTTTATTTCTAAGTACTCTGGTTACTTTATGGGGTTATTTTGTTCTAGGGCTTCTACATATTTGCTTTGATACTTTTCAAAAATTTCCTTATTACTAGAGTTGGTGGAAAGCCTAAATTGGATCCATTTATGCAAATTGTTTAGAATTCTAGGGTGGTGGTTAGATTGTTGATGTATTTATGGTTGTATAGGTCTTTAGTATATAGTTTATAAAGTTCATTAGACAGTTTTAAGATTACATCCAGGAAATTGATCAGTTTAGTGGTGGTGATACTAAGACTGTACTCTTTAAAGAATTTAATCAGGTTTTTTTTTCTTAGTCAGTCTGTTTTTTGTGCACTTGCTTTTATGCAGGAGGATTATACTGTCATCTCTTGAGTCTGATATTTAATGTCCGATACCACAGAACTTAGAGCTAGTTTTAAACAGACAAAACTGATTATTTTTCCTTTAAGGTAACCTTTTTTCAGCCAACACCTCATCAGAAGAATCGTTGGCAACTAGTATAATGTAATGAGAATCACAAGATGATAGACCACAATTAAAATACAATTTAATATTAAAAAGAGGGAGAGTATAATAAAAACAAAACAAAAAAAAAAAAACAATAAAAAGTTCCGATGAATTTAAAAAGTTTATTCTGTTGTTTTTTTTTTTTTTTTTTTTTTTTTTTTTGTGTGTGTGTGTGTGTCCAATATTAAATTGTATTTTAATCATAATTACATTATACTAGTTGCTAGTGATTTTTCTGGTGAGGTGTTGACGGAAAAGAAAGTTACCTGGTTTAAAAAAATATAAATATATAAATAGAAAAATGAACATTGAGGTTAAGGCTCAGAGGTGACAGGCTGTTTCAGGCTAGACATAATTGTCAGGCCACATGTCTTGTCTTGACTATTTACATATATCGGTCATTGATGCATTGTGTGTAGTCTATTCTAACAGTTATTTTGGTGGGACTGGTTTGTTAATTTGTTTATTTACTTGAATTAATTTATTTTACTTGTTTTTGCTTATTTTTCAAATTTTAAGTAACATAGTAGAAATTTGTTTTTGTGTCTGCATTTTGATATGAGTTCTGATTGTTTATTTAGTAGTTTGTTTTTGGTCTAGGAAGGTAATTATAGTTATTTTTTTCATCCAAGCAGAGTTTGCAGTTTTTGGATTAATTGTTGTAGGCTGATGTTCTTTTCCTTATTTTCCATGATATTTTTGTTGTGATTTGCTTTTTGTTTTTAATTTTCCAGATATACTTGGAAACTGTTGTGCTGTTTGCATATTTACTGTTTGCAAAAGATGTTTTGTGTATGTAGTTTCTGTTTCCAGAGTCCTTCAGTTACTCCTATGTGTATTTTTTCATCGTTATATAATAATTTTACTAATATATATATATATATAATAGAGAGAGAGAGACACACACAGAGCAACATGATTATTGTGACAATTAAATTTTTAAAAGAAGGGAAAATTTTTTTATTCTTGCAAATTGATATATATTATTTGAAAAAACTTTGACTTGAATTTTTTGTCAATTGATCTGAATAGAAAAGAAATTAATCTGAGTATTGAGATTTTTTTTTTTTTTTTTTTTTTTTAGACAATTGTTAATTTGTCTTATGAAAAATGAATTCATTTAATTGGTATAACTTGTGAATCAGAAAATTATGTTATTAAAAACAATATATCTTGTATGGATAAGAAAATGCCTTCCTGTTTGATTTGATGCTATTCTCTAAAAATGATTTCACACTCTATGGAAAAAGCAGAATTATTGTTGTTAACAAAGAACAGATTGCTAACTGGTTTGATAGTTTAATTTCTAGATTCAACATTTATTCAGAAAGACTTGACTTTTTTTATATATATATAGTTAATATATATTTTTATTAATGCCACACTTGACCAATTTTTATATTTTTTTTTTATTTTTTTTCAGATAAAAATGCCTTTCGGTAAGTTGTTCAATGAAAGATCACTATTGGTATTCATTTATGTATTTACCCTTTTTTTTACCTTAGATTTTTTTTGTTTTCTCCTAAGATACAGAAATAATTGAATACTTTGAAAGAAACTTATCTGTCAACTGATCATTATCTATAAAATATAGAACCAAATAGTTTTTCTATTGATTTTATCTGGACTTGAAATTTTGATATTTAACTGTTTCATACAAACAAAAGATATGAATTATATACAAGGACGTGAAAACAATTAAAAAGGAAATTTAAATAAAGTAATAGTTTCCAATGAGATTTGAAATACATTTCATTTCCATTTGAGAGAAGAAAACTTTTACCAATTTGTTCAGTGAAATCAATGTTTTTTAACCCATCCTTCACTTACCTGAATTTACATTTTCCTTTACATTTAACTACAATTTCTTTATTCACGTCATTGTATATCATCACATTGATTTCAGTTTGACATTTAAAATAAGTTATTTCTCTTTTTTTCTTAAAGGAATAAAGATGATAATGATAAAGAAATATCTGGTGAGTCAATGTTTATTTTATTAAATATGACCCAGCTTGAGATAATTCATAGTTAAAAGCTAGTTTGTTTAATTCTTCTAAACCTTTAAGGATGCAGGCATAAAAAAAAACACTGATTTATTTGTAATTTTGCTAGCAGTCTGCAGCATATATTTTCTTTTGGTAAATAGATATTGTTAGTACAAAAAATGTTATTTGATGTTAAAAATTTCTATTTAATTTTACTCACCAATGATATACATTTTAATCACAAGTTAATAACAAATGCATTAAGAATTTGTTTTTTCTTAAACTTTGTAATTTTTATTCTGATTCTCTTATATATTTTGAAATGATCAGTGAAGCATCATTTGATTTGTAAATAAGAAATTGCTACTGTGAATTGATATACTGTAGTGTTCTTCCATTGTTATTATTGTTAGATTAATTTATTCACATAGGATAGTTGACCTTGTTTTACTTTTTTTTTGGCTTTGTCAAATAGGGACTTTTCAGTGTGGGGATATATTATTAATCTTATGTTTATTACCATTAGAAAACCAACTTGAATGTTGATGTAAAACAATTCTTTTTATTTATTATAGGAATTGACAGTCTTTTAACAGGTGAAATAAAGAATCCAACTCATGCCATTGAAGTAAGTTTCTTTATGAATTAAGCAGATATGCAAAATCAACTTTTTTTTAATATTTAAAATGAAGTCATATTTATTTTTGCATATTAAGGTCTTTGAATTGACTTTTTTACTGCCCTATTTTCGATACCTATATTGTTGTGAAGTGTGACTATATTGCTTTTATTGTAATAGGTTGTTTTACTAATCATTTTGGTGAAAATATTATGTTTGCTCCTATAGGTAAGCATCTAGGCCTTGAGCCTCATAAAGCCACTAGATTAGTATTCTCAATTACCAGTACTTCTTGGTATAAATAATTTAGCTATGTAAATTGTTAGGTGCACCTGCTTTTTGTTCTATTTTCAAGCTGCAGTTGTTGAAAAATCTTTCAAATTTTTACTAGCACAATTATGAAGCAGTGCTTTAGAAAAACTGACTTTTATGACCGTTTTCAAATTAATCTTTCAAGTATATTGTTGTATACAGTTGGTTCACTATTGTTGGTCATAGTACCACTTATAACACTGCTGCTAAGGCAGTATCATTGGTCACAGTACCACTTTATAATACCCCTTCTCTCTGACTACGGCCCTGTCAGCTGGGGCTTTAGAATACGCCGACTGCACCTCTGTAGAGGGGTAAGACCCCCCCTCCAATGAGGCGTCCTGGGTATGACGTTAAACTGCATCCAACAGCAAGGCCTCTGATCAGGAGGTTTTGAGGAGCGTGGAACTACCTCTTAATTGCTGGTGTTCCCAGGTCCACCTTGACTCGGGGGGGTAGCACCTGTTAGGGTCCCAGCTATGGGCAAATAGTGAACTTCTAGTTTTTCCAAGTCTTACACACGTCCTGGGTATGGTGGTAAACTACACCCGCGTCCTGGGTATGGCGGTAAACTACATCCAACAGCAAGGCCTCAGATAATGTTTTCGGAAAAATAATGTTGCCAGCTATGCGTTTTTTGTTAACGGTAATGTTGCCAGCTATACGTTTTTTGTTCCATACAAAATAGGCATTTAAAATTCATATGAACTGGATTTGGCATTAAATAACCCACAGTGGTTGATATGCCATAAAACCCAAACAAACAAAATCTCTCTGACTAACGGTCACTAGGGTCTTTCCATTTGGAAAGTATGATGCAATAATTCCTTTGTATTTTTATTAAACAGAACATATCTGATCCTGAAGACAGTGATGATGAAGGAAAAGCAGCCACATTGAATTGCAGTGTACTTCAATCTCCAGAAAAGTAAGTATGGCTTTTAGAATCAAACTATTAGGTTGGTGCAAAAATAATGACGTAATAATGTCGTTTTCTGACGTTAAAAAATACGTCAAAAAAACGACATTATTACGTCATTATTTTTGCATCAACCTAATAGAAGAATGATAATTTTAACAGAAAAGAATTTAAGGGTTTATTAAATGTTTTATGCAAATGCTTCCAAGTAAGAACATAGGGAAAAGAATACTGATGCAAATATAAGCTTATCTAGTCTGAATCTACAAATTAATTCCAATCCTCTTTTAACCATATAATAAATTGAATAATTAGCATGTTTGTTAATTACTGTTTTCTATTGTTTATGCAAGAAGTGCAATATCAAATGAGGAAGAACATTTACAAAAGAAACTGAAGAAAGAATCTCTTATGGGTAAAGTTTAACCTTTTGTGCCTAAAAAAAAAAAAAAAAAAACTGATGCAAAAGGATGGTTTTTCCCTTGACACTACTATTGCTGTATACTACCTTGACTTGATATTTGTTTTAAAAAAGTTATGATTTGAATTGTAATAAAACCTAAACATGATGAAAGTGAATTTACACTATTGGTTTGTTTATTTACAAGAAAAATTTTATATTTACAACATTATAATAAAATGCGAATCAACTACAATGCAATTTTTATTATTTACAATTTATAAAGAAATAAAGGACACATGGCACAGTGGATAAAGGTGTTAGTTAGATCCAGTGACAGGACCCAAATAGTGTGAGTTCAATACCTGGTTAAGGCAGTGGAGAACTTTGAGAGGGATATTAACAAGGAGATAACTGACATCGATTAAACATGGCACGTGGAACAAGAACAGTCTACCCCAGTGATCGAAATAAAGGGTTCAGTTCAACATTCCAACCACCTGAAGAAGGCCAGAGTGTACAACGGCCAAAACATTGTAATAAATATGGTGACAAAGATGAGGACAATAGTCCAAATAATGTAAATAATGTCCATAATACCCCATCTCAGAAATATGGACAGATAAATAAATATGAAATTAATTTTTTATTCATAAAACTATAAAAAATATGTAACCAAAATCTTTATTACTTAGCATTTATAATGTTTGAATTAATTGGCAATTAACTGATGTTTTGCCAATTAATTCCAAAGAACACAATCAGTCTTTGTGCCACATCTAAGCTATGCTTAGAAAATCATGATTCCAAAGAACACAATTTGCCAATTTAGCCAATTGCTTTAGTCAAGGTGTTTAGTGTACACTCTTCATTTAAGATTTCTTCATCAGTCAGCACTTTGCTGACAATACATAATCTATTGACAGTTTCTAAAATTAGCAGTTTAAAAAAATTTTCAAAATAGAGTAAGAAGAGAGTTAACTTACAACTTTAATCACTGGAGTTTCAGGCCTTGAATTTCTATTGATTAGGCATCCTTGATCTGAGATAATGATTGGAAAAAAAAAATTAAAAAATTGAAACAAGTAATCTGAAATCAAATAATTTGAGAAGTAAATGTCCAGAAAAATCCTGTTTATTTAAATTTTTTAGATATTTTTTTTATAAAATTATGAACAAAAACTTGTTTTCATAGTTATTTCTTTATAAAATGGTAAATAATAAATATGGTGTTGTACATGGTTCACATGTTTTTATAATCTTGTAAATAAACATTGTTGACTGGTAGTATACCATAACAGCAGTATCAACTTTTTTTTTCCCCCTTTTTTAGTGCATGATGGTTACTTTGCTGCTTATGATTGGTTAGAGACAAGCATCATAAGTTTGTGGGAAGCATCATTCAGCTATTAGAATGAAGAAAAGTAGTTGATGCTATCATCAAACTCCAAAATATTCTCAGATCATTTTATTTTATAAATACATCTGTTGAAGTTGCTTAAATTTTCATTCTAATATCTGATTTGTATATTTATTTTGGTAATCAGGATAGATTTTTCTTTAATTACAAGTGTCTCCAGATTTCTATAAGCCTAAGCAACAACAGGCCTTAAAAGAAATTCTAAAAATTACTAGTCATTTTTTATTATAAATTGTTCATTTCAAGTTTGTTTTGTATTAATCATTTCTTGCTTTTCAAAGCAATGCTAGAAGTTTTGTTTTTATATATATATATATATATATATATATTAAATAAAGAAAAATCTTTGAACTAAACTTGTATATTCAATGTAGTGTCTAACAGTTTGTGGAAGATGGGTAAAGAATGGCATATTGATGCTCCTAGGTACGCACGTGGTGTCACATCACACCTCTCCCCTTTGAAAATGGATGTATATTAGGCACAATCCACAAAGCCATAAAAAAATTACCAAAGAGATTTGACAATTATCTATTGAATTGAGTATATGAGGCCTGTGCAAGGAAGAGGAGGAGGGGCGTCTTCCTTCTTTTAAGAGGCAGGTATAAAACATCCAGCTCTTTTTAAATGAGGGGAGAGGTATATTGTGACATCACAGTCAAATCAATTTTTATTAAATTGGTCACTATTCAGTTTGTCACGTGTAAATACATTCTTCTTGAGAGTAAAGCTAAAAGAAAAAAATAGTTGCTTTGTGGTAAAATAAAAAAAGTTAGAAGAAAGTCATATTAGTGATTTCAACAAACTTGAGAATTTTTTTATAAAAACTTAGATTTAATTATTTTCTACTTTGCTTGTTTCATTGAAGTTCAGTTTAATTCTTTTCTTCTCTCCTTATTTGTGCGCATGAATAATTTGATAATCTTTCAAAAGGAACTTTTTAATAACATTTCTTTTTCTACTGTCTGACACCAGTTTCAGTATTTTAATTTAAAGTTTTAAATTAAGGTTTTAATTACAATAAATTAAAATATTTTGATAAAGCAAGGATTAGTAAGTTGCACAATTTAAATTTTGAATATGAAGTGATGAGGCATTGTATTTAAAAGGAAATAATATTTGTTGTTGTTTTTTTTCTTTTAAAAGGGATGTTATTATACAGAATGTGTCAGCAATTGCCAACAAAGAAAATATTAATAGTGTTGTCTCTAGCCCGATCACTATTAATTGTGATGATGTTAGTCCTGCTAATCAATCAATGTGCAGCCCTCCAGATTTGGACAACACTCCTAAAAAGTTGGACAACAAATTATTTTTCCAGCAACTAATGCAGAAAATAAAAATATCTCCAAGTTCCTCAAAGGATAATTCTCCAGTAGTGAAAGCTGCAGTTTGCCCTTCTATGAGTACCAAAATGTTTCTTGACAATCTCATCCAAAATACTAAAGATGAGACTAGCTTCTCTGATGGCGTCTTTGATTCAAAGGAAAATTTATCTAACATTATGGATACTAGCACTAGTGCGTCTGTTTCAAACTCCCCAGCTTTGGACAAATCTGTCTATTATATTGAATCTTCCAAACCTGTTGATTCAACCATTTACTTCAATCACAACCCAGATCAAACTGCAAGCATGGATTTCACAATTTGTAATAGCAAAGTATTTTCAGAATCTTTCAAAATGGAGAATCTCTCTGAAAAAAAAGGAACATATGAAAATGTGACTCAGTGTTTTGAAAACTTGGATGACACTAATGCCAATATGGAATTGACTGTCTGTACTGATAACAAGATGGCTTCAATGCTCAACTTGCCTGTATCAAGACAAAATTCAAACCAGAAAAACAACAACACTCCAACTGATGAGGTAACCATTTATTTTGGTCCAGAACATACACAAATTGCCAACATGGATCTCACAGCATGCCATGACAGACCCTTTGGATGCTCCAGAATTGATCATATGGATAAGGAAAGTAACCAAAAAATGACCACTCATGGGAATGTGACCAGGATATTTAATGAAACCAAAGACACCATGGCTAATATGGAATTGACTCTGTGTACTACTCAGAATCCAATTTCATTTCTGGATTTTTCAAGAAAACCTGAATCTGAAAATGTTAAAGAAAACAAAACTGAGGCTAAACAGACAAATAGAGAATCTCCGATACAATCTAATCCGAAGGAAGAGAAGACAGTTAATATGGAGTTGATTTCATGTGCCACAAAACAAATTTCATCATATCCCAGCTTCACTAAGAAAATGATGACTGAAGATGAAAAAGAAAATGTTCTTCCATCTATTTCTTGGCACTCTGATGAAATAAAACTGGATAAATCCATCAAGCAATTGGACAAATTCCATTCAGCTGAAATTAATTGCAAGAAGGAACCTAAAGAAGATGTAGTTTGTGAGATAAAAAACTTGAGAGAAAATGAAAAAGTTGTTCTAAAGCGGCAGGGAAATTTTGGTCTTAATTCTGATGAAAATATTCTAAAGATAAGATCAGAAGGTTTGACTGAAAAATCAATGTCTTCTGTAAGCTTTATAGAACTATCAGTGAAAAAATCAAGTCCGATCACAGATGTTGAAAACACCAGTTCTACTAATGTGGTTAAGAAACTTGTGAAAAGAGTTAGTTTCATGTGCCCTGAAGAACAGCCAGGAAAAGAATCCTGTCAACTGGATGAAGATGAACCACCCATTAAAAAATTGAGCTCTGGTAATCAAGTTGATCTATTTAGCCAAAATTCTGATTCAACTGATGGTCAACAACAGGTGAATATCAAGGATCCATTGGAGAAGAGTGTGAATTTCATGGATGAGGTTATATCTAAGAAGAATTCAACTAAATCAGGAACAAAAAGAGTGAGTTTTTATGATCCTGAGGAACATTTAAGCAAGAATACTGGTTTTGATAGTCACAATGAACTGCCTGTTGTCAGTATTAGTTTGAATAAATCAACCATAGAAAAGTCTGAATCCATAAATTATGCGGCTAAAAGAGTTGCTTCAACTAACTTGGATGAACCATTGACTAAGAAAGTTTTACTTGAAAATGTCATTGACCGAGTGGAAATAAAATCAGATGCAGTTGATCTGGAGAAATCATTAACTATCAAACCCTCATTACCTGGATCTACCGAAGAAAACATTTGCAAAGGATCCAGCATAAATCTTGAATTTGATTCTCTTTCAAAGACAACAGATAGCACTGATAATAGGGCATTAAAATCCGTAAAAAATTTATATTTAAGCTTGGATACTTCTGGTATTTTAAAATCATCTGATATGGATATCCCTAAATCTGAATTTGTACATGAGGATCTACCAAAGTCTGTGGAGAAGCAGATCAGTTTTTTTGCTGTTGATGATGAAGTATCGGTAAGAAAAAAAGGTTTGATAGAAAGGTGCTCAGATATTTTAATCAATCCAGATTCACAGGCAGTAAAAAGCTCAGTGAAGAATAGATCAGAATCACAAAACTGTTTGAACAAATCTGGAGTTTTAAAGCCATTGGTCATTCAAAATAGTGTTGAAAATGAATTTGTAGACAAGAATTCAACTAAAACAGCTGAAAAGAGAGTAAGTTTCTTTTCTACGGACAAAAAACCCTTAGTGAAAAAAACTTGCAATATAATACATGCTAATACTGATCCACAGTCAATATTAAGCCCTGAGGAAACAAATGAACGTTCATATATAAATGTAAACGGTTCAATTATCCAAAAGTCTTTTATTAAAGATGAAAATCCTGATGTCCAACCAATGAATAAGAATTTGACTCAAACTCTTGAGAAAAGTGTGACTTTTTGTTCAGTTTCAGAGAAAAATACTATCGAAGTAGCAAAACCCATTGCTCATCCACAACCTGCAAAAATTTCTGAAGATAATTCGGAAACAAATAAGAACATGTACATAATCTTAGATAATTCAGCAATTGTCAAATCTTTTGGCAGTGGTGAAAACTGTCCTAGTGGTCAACTAGTAGACAAGAATTTGAATAAAGCTGACATGACAGTGAGTTTTCTTTCTGCTGATGAAGAATACCATGACCAAAAATCTAACAGTATCGGTCAGAATCAATTGCCAAATTGTGTTGTTGACTCGAGTAAAAGATCTTTTGAAACCCAAGAACCAAGTAACCCATCTTGTGATCATGAGTCTTTGAATAAGGAGCCAACATTAACTAGATCTAAAAAATGTGCTTCTCCTCAGGCTGAGAAAATGACAGTTGCAGAGCCACTGATTAAAGAAAACTCTAGCCAGATAGACAAAGAGATAAATATACAAGTTGCTGAGTTAGTCAAACAACCAGTTGCCAACCAAGTGGACCTGGAAGAAATTCCCAAACCAGAGAGATTAACAACCAGCCAAGCTTCTTTGTCTAAAGTGCCCAACTTTAAAACATGGCAAAGAATGTTTAGCATTGAAAATGTTATCAAGAATGTTCGACAAAGCCGGTCTGGGGTGATCCCTGTGACATCTTGTGAGCCTACTAAAGCAGAAGCTATGTCAGCAGTAAACATGATGCAACCAACAATTGCGGTTTCAGAAAGTATAGGTCAGTTTTCTTCCAAAGAGCTTTCTCAAGATGAAGTATCTGTTGCAAATGAGATAAAAGGCAAGACCAAAAATACTTACCTTAATATGGTCACAAATAAATTCTCAGGTGAATCCCAAACCACAAACATGACTACAAAGCCAGTAGCAGATTCTACCTTGTTGCCAATCACTGACACCAATTCTTGTAACCTTCTCACTTCACAACTCTCCAGTCAAGATGCAAAAATGAAAACTGCAAAAAATACTTCCCTAAAAGCTCAAGAGACCACCTCTGACAATTTTGAAAAGGATTCATCAATAGTTTATGATCTTAATTTCAAAGTGGAAGGTAGGTTCCATTTTCTGATTGCATTTTAAAAACTCTTTTAATAATTTCAATGAAATGATTTCATCATTACTAGTATTTAATCATTTTAATCCTCTTCTGTTGGAAAATAACTTTATACATTAACATTGGACATTTTAATAATCTTTAGTTCTCAGTGTTCACTGATGTAATAAATAAAGGTTTTAGGAAATCGTCAGCTCTAGCTTTGCGTTAGATTCCTTATATTTGTTGAATGTTGTTCAATTTTGAAATAGGAATTATTTTCATTTGACAGATTTGAATTTGAAAATCTACAGTTGAAGAAAAAAGTTTTTATAATTTTTCTTTATTATTTCATTTTTCATTTTATCAATTTTTGTTCAAAGAAAATATTAATGTCTCCATTTTAAATGAGGCTAGTGATTTAACTAGCTTTGATATTGGGCTGAAAATTTGGACAGTATTGACTATTAAACTTATTCATTAATGTTATACTTATTTTCTAAATTCACATTGTTAGTCATTGTATACACTCTAAAGAAATTTGATTTCATTTTTACTCTGAAGAAACCTTCTCAAATTTCCTCGACATTGTTGGACATTTTTTCAATCTTTTTTTTCTTATTGACTTGCTCTTTATATAAATTTTACTTTGCTTTTCAGATTTAAGTGGTATTATGAACGAACGAAGTGACATTTTGATTGAAAACTCTTATTATGAAAGTACTATCCATGTCAGTCAAAACCAGCTTTCTTCATCCATAGTTAACAACAGACCATCTTTTAGTACCAAATCTGTTGATGATGTGAAAAGTAGCATCTTGGCCCTGAGCAATATCAGTTCCAGTCTTTGCAGTCGTATGCTTATCAATATGCATTTGCCAACATTAGAAAAAAACTTATCTACTGTGAGTTCATTTCTTAGCATTTCACTCATTGACAACAATATTTGTATTTTAAGGGATTTTTTGTGGAGGTTGGAGATATTTTGGTAATCTTGTTGAACATTTTTTTTTTTAATTGTTTTCTATTAATTTGCATCTCATATGATATTGATTGTTTGATTTATAGCATGTAACTGCTGACATAAAATCCTGTTGATCAATATTCTGATATAAATTTTCAAAAGTGAGAATTTTGTCTTTTTCTAGAAACTGCCAATTCATCATTTTGCACATAGGCAGAAATTGTATTTGTCTTGGTTGAAGACTATTTAATACACTTGATGACAAATAATGATGGTGGATTTCTGGGTTGTACTTTTCCTCTAATAACCAGTTTCATAATCCGATGAAAAATGCCTTTCACAAACAACAGTGATTGGTTTGTCAGGGGTGTTGTCTCAAGGTATTTCCTTTAACCATCATTCTCACTCATTCTGATCTTGGGGAAGACAAAATGCACAAACCTTATTTTGGTCATCATAGTTACCACGAAAACCTGTTACACAGTACTTTTTTTTTTTTTTTTTTTTTTTTTTTTTTTTTTTTTTTTGGACCAGTTTGAGAAAGATCTTGGGGTATTGAAATTTAAAAAAAATATTAACTAAACTATTGCAAAAATTATGTAATGCTTCTAAAAAGTGTGTGAACCATATATTCTAAGGTCTGGATGGTTTGAACTTTGGAATTTAGGATTCAGAATTGAGAATTTAAAGTCTATGAATGTGGGAATTTGTCATCTTTTAGATTAAGAAATGCCAGGATGAAGGAATTTAGGATTCAGACGTGGGGATTTTAGAGTTTGGAAAATTAAATTTATCCTTTCTTGGGGATAGAAAGCAAGTAGGAATCTAAAATGCATACACAATACAGGTTAGTGCAACTTTAAAGTCATTTAAATCATAGGTTAATCTTCTAGCATGTTAATAAAATAATCAGATGTCTTTTACTATTTTTATTATTAGCATCCCAGTCTCAGGAGACCATAATTGATGTATTCCTGATGTGACATAGGCTTGCAGCAACATCTCCTATCACTGTGCAGGTTGATGTGCAAGTGGAAGTTTCGGTTGCAATTGGCACAGATGAAGCAAGGGGCCTGGGTTGCCAAGATTGCCTCAGCACACTTTCTTTGATTCCTTGTCTCTGCTGCAAGTTGACCTCACTTCTGTCTGCCTTCATAATGTCCCTACGGGCAGTATGACACAATGCAATATGTTCAATGACCTGTTCTTTAAGAATGGTGGTAACATAATTTAGATTTACTGAATTATGAGATCAATTTCATCTGCCAAAATTCTTAAATGACATTTTTCATTGATGTAGTAATGGAAAAAAGTTACATATTTTGTCTTCTATTGTGGAGCTTATTTGATGGTATATAAGATGCATCCCAATTTCAGCAGGGCAAATCAAGAAAAAATTAGTAATTAGTGAAATTATTAGTAAATAATACAGCCTAGGCTATATTTATGAGGTATTATTTTAGTTAAAGAAGCCATGATTACAATCAAACGAAAAATAATAGGAAAAAAAAGAACACAAGCCGATAAAAACTTTGTATCCAAAGGTAAGAAAACAATAAAAATCAAGAAATTATTACAATTGAGCAAAACAGTACAGTTACTATTAAAATTTTATTCATCTTCAAATCTATAAAATTCGTCATCTTCATTATCAAAACTCTGATATTCATTTTCAATACTATCATCATTGTTAAATAATGCGTCATCTTCCATTCCATTGAGAGCATTGCTAATACACTTTTTAAAAGATTTCACAAGAATTTCTTTTCTAATATTATCTCAAGCTTGCTTCACCCATTTGCAGATTTGTGCAATGCTGGGTCTTTTTATTCTTCCTGTAAGCGTGAAGTCATGATCAGGCATTGCCATCCACGTGTTCCATTGTTCGTTCATGTTTTGTTTGAATGGTCTATTCAAAGACACATCCAGAGCTTACAACTGACTCATTAGTCCACCAGGACCATAACCACTATCTCTGTATTCAATTCTGCCACTTTCTTTTTAATGGATTCAGTCCTATGCGCTCAGAACTGATCCCAAACCAGAGCGACAGCTTTTGTTATAGACCACCTGGACGTCTTTCCCATACAACTCGTAGCCATAATTGTAGACCAGCTTCGTCCCATCCAGCCTTTTGGTTGAACATGAATATCTTTTGGTATTTTATCTTTTGGTGTAGTTTTTCTCTTAAAAATCAGAAAAGGAGACAGTTTTGTGCCATCATCACAACATGCAAGAATGACTGTATAATGGGTCTTTTCATGGTTTGTAGTTTTTATTGTAATAGTCTTGGATCCTTTAATACTCACAGTTTTGTTTGATGGAACATCAAATGTTAGCAGGACTTCATCCATATTTCCTATCTGGCCTAGTTCAAAAGGAGTTCTTTTTCAAGGATGTATAACAAATTTATGAAACTTTACTATTTTGTCATCATAGTCAATTTATGAAACTTTACTATTTTGTCATCATTGCGCATTCTCTGCGCAATTGATGCTTTGACAAAATTTCCTGTTTCATAAAATAACACCATCCTTCTGTTCCTATAATGTTTTGAATCCCCCTTTTCATTTGCTAATCTTTTAGCCTCATTCCTTATCATTTTCATAGTAATGATTCTACTTGTACTCCTCTTACCTACAACCCATGTTTTAATTTCCTCTTAAATTTCAGGCCAGTGTGGGGCTGGGTGGTGAAAGCAAGTTTCTTTTCATTGCTGCCTGTAGGTTATTTTGCTAGTAATGTGTCATTTTTTTTTTTTTTGTAGACGAAGGGCCAAAATATTTTGCAGCTGCTCTATTTCCATGCTCTTTAGCATAGTTTAGTGAAACAAAGTACTAATATTAAACATGATGAAATTAATATAATGAATATTATCAATGATAACACTTTAACAACCTTTTAAATAATGACAATAGATATATGAAAGTTACTCTAAAGTCTAAGCTAATAGGAGTTGCCATGTAGCCAATTTTGGCCAACTATCAGGAATTTTAAACCTACATATGGAATATAAAACACGGGAATTTTAAAAGATATTTTTAGTAAAAAAGAAAAAAAAGTGCGCCTTATATGTCATCAAATATGGTATTTAATTTTTACATTTTTGGAAAAACTTTTTCAGTTTATTATTATTATCACATTTTTTCTGTATTTATATGTTTAAATGTTATAAAGTATTTCATTTTGTTATAAAAAATCAATATAAATTGATCACCCACTTTACTACCAGTGTAATGACAAAACAGGTTTACTTTCTGTTGTCTTTGAGGAATTGTGTAGTTCACTGTTCAGGGTTCATTTTATGTAGATAGTGAACCTTCCTTATTAAAATTTTTGGATAATTGTTCCATAAAATTCTCTAAAAAAAATTAACCAGCTTAATATTTTTACAGTATATATTTTTTAAAATATACTGTAAAAATAGGTACCTCCGCGAAAATGTAAACAGAGATAGCATGATGAAAAAGACGCCAAACTTGACGAGAACAAGTTTTTATCGTCTAATGTTCATATTATTATTAAAGAGGAAAGATCAAAGTATTTTTGGGGTATTTTTTTACATTTTTTTAATCGTTCCTAGCACGTCCGAAATTTTCGTTAAAAATCTTTTTTTTTTTTTTTTTTTTTTGTCAAAAAAAAAGGACAGATAATCATTTTCAATCATTTGATAAAAAAGATGAAAATCTGACTTTGATATTCTTTTAAAAATCAATTATCATTTTTTCAAAACTGATTTTAATAAAATCAGAAATTATAATGTTTATTTAAAATATTTTGAACCAAGCTTAACTAATGTAATTTGAAAATAAAACAAAGCAGGTCATAACCTTTCGCGTCTTTGACAAGTGTTGACAGATGTGATTCATGATGTTTAGATAACTTACGGGAGGATAATTCTTTCTACGGATGGAAGAAAGTGAAATTATTTAGATTTAAATGAACAAATTATTTACCTTGTTACTTTAAGGAAAACTTTCAGCGCTCTAATTTTTCATTTTTTTTTTTTTTTTTTTTTTTTTTTTACTTAGCTTTCATCTTTACGTTTACGATTCTTTATGGAAAATATAAAGAAATTAAAAAATGAGACTGTTAAGAGTGAGATTAAATTTCATAAGAAAAAGGTATCTAATTAATTTATAGGTACCTTTCTTATGAAATTTTATCAGAAGTGTACATAAAATACTCTAATTTTATGTACATTTATTACATTTTACTGTGTTATTTGTATTTCCATTCATTTTATTATTAATTTTGATATTTCATTTATGGAAAAATGTCATAACTGAGATTAATATAAAAATAAGATCATATAAATTAAAGTTTAGCAGTAGTTAAATTTCATAAGATGATACTGATACTTGTAGGTATCCTTCTCAGTTGAAATTGAAAAATCAAATTAACTTCTCCATACGTGTTTCGCAAAAGTAAAGGTCTTAACAACGGAGAACAATGCTGAACTCGAATAATGCAACAAAATGGGTTGGTCTTCCATACTTTATAATTACTGCTCGATTATAAGCACAAAAATTACATTTTTTAATTACTATGGCTAATCTGATTGGTTCAAACGATACAATTTTCAAAGCGCTAGACAATGACAATCTCATCTGGACACTTTGAAAGGTTGATGTTGCTTTTAACTAATGTTATAATATTTTTAAAAACTTAATGTAAAAATCTATTATAATTAAAAGAAATAACAAATAATTGTATTAAAAATACAATTTTCATTGAAAACATTTTTTGCTTTCAGAAAATATTGTCCATATTCATAAAAACAACTAAAAGCATTTGAAATTAAATAATATATTTGTTTTATTGAGTTTTGTATATTACAATTCAGAGCTGATTTTCAGGTACGTTGGCTCCAATAAAAAAAAAACAAAAACAAAACATGATTTGCAGTCTTCAAAGCCTTGTGCTTTTAACTATTGTAATCACTAAGCCCTGCGCGCTCGAATTTCTAGAGTTTTTCATAAAATTAGTTATGGGGGTGTTAATAAATATATAAAAAAATATTTCTGCCATAACTTTAATAAAAAAAAATATATTTATAATAATTTCGATAATCTGTGAATAGTTTCTGAAAGTTTCATTAACATCTGACAATTATTTTTATTTTTGCAAGATTTTCCAAATTAATGTGTGTAAGACCAAAAAAACGTGCCAAAATTATCTGTTATTTACTAGCCCATGTTGGTACAAAGAGAAACAATGTTCTAAAAAGAAGCAAAAATTTTAAAAAATAATAAAAAAAAAACTTTGGTCTTTTCTCTTCATAAAAACAAGCATTTAGACGATAAAATTTTGTTTTCATAAAGTTTGGCGTCTTTTTCATCAGACTATGCTCTTTTTTTTTAGTGATTTCGTGGAGGTACCTATGTAAAAATATTAAAGTGGTTCATTTTGTTTTATCTTTTTAACAACAATGCTAGTAAAATTCAACAAATATTTTTTTTAAAATATGTGTAGATAATTATTTTCAAAGATTTTAAAATCTTTGTTGTTATGAAGAATAATATAGAAAAAATATTAAATTTTCATTCAAATTTTTACAAATGTAAAGTACTTTGGGAAAATTCGCAGTGTAAAAAGCAACATTCATTTTTTTGTTTTCTTAAAGGACATACTTAATGTGTTATAAAGAAAACAAATTATTCATTAAAAAATTACTTTTATATTCAAGAGATTCATTCTTATTAAGAATAATAGCATAAAGAAAAAAAATAACTTTCTGTGATGAAATTTTTAATAATGACGTTTTTTGTGAATTGCTGCTTAAAATAATTGCAAAAAATGTAAAAGAAAAAAAAAGTAAGACTATACAAGACAAAATGTCTTCTATTTTACATTTTTGTGGTATACTCATAAGAATAGTTGTAAAATATTAAATTTATTGAATTTAATTTTTGACATTAGCTTTTTGCAGTGAAAAATGTTACATCTTTAATGTCTTCTATTTATTTATGAAGTACAGAAATATTCAACATACTTATTTAAAAAAAAAATACCTGTTCTCTTATAAACAAATTGTTCATAAAAATTTTTATACTTAATATTGTCGTTGTTGAAGAACAGTATCATAGAGAAAAATATTAAATTTAAGTTAAATGACATTTGTGAATTTTACACTAAGAAATTTATTTTAAGATAAAACATGCAAGTTCAAATAAAATAAACAAACATTATACTTACTTGAGTATCTTAAATAATAAACTTAAGTTAATCCAAAGGTAAAAAATTAAAATTTCTTTAAAAGAAAATTATCTTAATCCAGTTCTAGCAACAAACTTTTGTGTGTTTGACCCCCAATGACAGATACTCTATGGGTGATATACAGGCCTGGTTAAGGATTGCTTTGTATGAGATACATACACGCACATAAGATATATATTTTCTGGGAGTGAAGAAAACAGTCAAAATTTGGAAAGTGAAAAAGAATTAATGGTTACAGTAGATCCTATTCTAAATGATTACTGATTTCATGCAGGTAAAATAATGATTGCATTGGGATATAAAAGAAGAAAAGGTGGGATCTTGAGCAATATCTAAAAAATAAATGAATAAAAACTTTTTTAAATAATTTTATTTTTCAAGCTTATCATTGATCCTTAAAACAAACTTGATGTAGAACTTGAAAATATTTGTAATAATTTCTAAAATTGTTTTCTATTTAAAAAATTGATTGTTGTTGCTGATGCTTCTCCCTTTAGTATTAAGAATTTATTGGTATGCATTTTGTTTTCCAGGTTGAAGTTGAATCCATAGAAGAACTACTGTTATTGATTGGAATTGATAAACTGGAAAATGTCACCATTGACTATCGCCGTTCAAGTGTAGATCTTGCCCCTCTTGTCAGTATTCTGCCTTTTTATTGTTCTAGAACTCTTAAATATTTTACAAATCTGAAAGTAACTGCTTAATTTAATAGGATACACACACACACACACACACACACATATATATATATATATATATATATATATATATATATATATATATATTAGAGTGTGCAGCTTATCTTTTATACCATGAAACAATTTATACAAATAATTAATTGGCAATGTTAATGTGATTAATGGCAAAATCACTTCATTAACAAGACTTAATGCAACATTAACTTACTCAATTCCTTGAATGATAAGATCATTATATTTGCGTTGTTGTCAGATGGAAGTGACATGTCAAGTACTTTTGACAATTTCAAATTGTCATCTTCAGGGCACAATTTTCCCATACATAGGCAAACACTAAGACGGCATATGTGCAGACTGAAAGATGTTTTTTTAATTTATGCTATTATTTACAGTTAAAGATGACAATTTGAAATTACCGAAAGTACTTGGCATGTCACTTCCATCTGATCATTGGTCCAAAATGATTGTGAACAGAAGCATCTAGTTAGAATTGTTTGTAGTAACAAGTAGCGCAGGCTCAAACTGCATTCATTGCAAGAAGGTACCAGATGCATGTCTAGTAGGTTAGTTCAGCATTCTTTAGCATCTATGGGATATGGAAGCAGAAGAGCCACCTTAACACTGGACACAGTAGCACTTAACCTAGGCTCATGATGTTATTAATTGGACCCTGAATGACTGACAATGTGGGGTGTGATTTGATGTCATGGTTCCTGTTGTTTTTGGGTTGTTGGTAGGGTTCAATGAGGTCATGAACCCTAGTTGTCAACATGGTTAGTAGTGGTTCCATTATGGTGTGGAATGTGTCCATGTGGAGTTGAATCCATCTAAATTCATCATGTATTCTCCAACAATGAGTTATCCTGGTAGGATAATGCACTGTGTCATGAGGCCCAAGTTGTCCAGAATTGTTTAAAGTAGAATTTTGAAGACTTCCAACAAATAATTTGCCTGACATGAGCCTAAGTGAGCATTTATTAGGTGATGTAGAGGTCTACTTGCTTACAAGATCTTGCATCAAGGACCTGTGGGAAGCTGTCATATGGCATAGTTTAACATCTTTCCAGAGGTCTGACCTCTTATAAATTAATGTCAGATTGAGTTGTTGCACATAGGTTAGAGAAGATTCTAATTGATAGTAGACACCTATCCCTTGTCTTGGCATATCTGTGTATATTTTTGATGTGTAATGTTTGATACAATGTAATGTTTATAACCAAAATGAACATTTAAAATATGACAGTCTTTATGTTTTAATATATTAAAATTATATTTATTACAATTATTTTTATTTATAACATGGGGACAAGACAAAGGATGAATTATCTTAATTCTTCCTGAAGATCAAATGAAAGACAAATTGACCATAAATGAGAAAATGTAGAACAATATCAAGTTATTGATATAAGTATAATGTAATTAGGTCATTCCGTCTTAAATCAACCAACAGTCACAGATGACCCTCTCAAAAAAATCTGGGAAAATTCATTGGTGTTCTTTTATCAAATGTATTAATAAATCCCAAATATTAAGTCTGTCAACAAGTTTCAAATGTGAACATGCAATATCCTTTGAGCTATGAATGTTAGAAGTTCATTGAAAGACTTACTTAGTAAAACACAAAAAATGCAGTGAAATTTCAATATGATCTGATTTTAAGATTATTAAAAATACACATCTAATATTTAGAAGTTTATCAATCAATTTGATCAACGAACACTTATGAATTTTGCCATATTTTTCTAAGGATTATCTGTGGCTATTGATTGATGTGATATGGAATGACCAAACTTTAAAAATTATTTAAAGATGGTATAGATAAATTAGTACAATAATAATAAGTGATTATTTATATTAATATTTAACTAATTTTATTTCCTCTCTCTTCTTCAGGGATCTGAAAGTAAGACTATTGGAGAAAAATTGCTGATGTCCTGTTTGGAACAACCTACCTACCAGAGCATTCTCCAGACTTATGATTCTCTTAAGGCTGATGAACATTAGTAAGAACTCAATCACATTCTTTGAGTTTTCTCATGTTTTTTAAAATAGATAATTACAATCAATTGAAATTGCTTTCAATCCTTTTTTCCTTGCAACTAACTAAACTGGTTCCTTAATTTATGCCTTTATAATTCAAGAGGAAAGGGTAAGCATGGGAGGATATGTTAACATCCTTTGCTGAAGTAGAAATTGAAAAAACTTGTATTCTAAATTTTCTGAAATACAAAGTTTTGTTCATTTATTTTTATTGAAAAATGATTAAAAGTAAATAATTTTGCTCTGTGATTAAAAAAATTTCTTTTGTTGATTTGTTTTTGAGATTTTGATAACAAATATCTCTATATCAATTAATCTAGGAGCAATTCTTTTCTACCAAGAAAAATTTCTAATTAAGAGTGCAAATTCTGCTTGAGTGGTGTTTCTCTTACCTAAACTGGCTTCAGTTCTATAAAAAATATACCTGTAGGAACTACTTTGAACTTTTTTTTTTTATTTCTACTTGAAATTTGTTTTGCAAAGAAATTGTTGTCATTTGAGCTGAATTTTGTTGTCTTTTTACTCTTTTTTTTAATTGTAAATTATTTTATTTATTGCAGTCTTTTGAAAGAATTTCATAACCAGAAACTTTTGGAAGATTTCCAAATTGCTCTCAAAAAGAAAGAAGCTTTCAAATCGGTAAGTTTTCTTTTATCTTTAACAATTTCTATCATTCTTTTAGATGATCTTTGCCATTTATTTTTCTATAGAATAATAACTCCTCTCATATTACATATTGTTGAGTCTCTCTTGTGGTCAGATACTGATGTCAGCATCCATGATTTTAAATTGATTCTAAACATAGATATTAGCTAAAGATAAATTAAGATTTTTTTTCAATAACTGATGCTAAGATATTCTCTTTCTCATCCTTATTCTTCTGTTTCACTTAAAAGCAGATATAAATAAAAAACAATATTTCATAAGCTGTTGTGATAAGTAAAGCTAATATTACATCACTTTGTTATAGGTAGTGTGTGTGTGTGTATATATATATATATATATATATATATATATATATATATATATACACACAATAGAATAAGGAACAAATAGGAAACATTTATAAATTTAACATGTTTTTTGCCTTTATAGATTTTACCTTTTCTTAGATTTATAAATGTTCCCAATTTGTTCCTTATCCTATCATTGTCGGATTCTGATCTCTATTTGATCCCTATCACACAGTGTTAATTTATTTGAAAAAACATTGAAGTAATAAGACCGAGAAATATTAATCCTAATATGAGTTGTATAGCAGTTGCTCTCATGAAAACTAGTTTACTGTAAAGGATATGCTTTATTTAAAAGACAATTTCTACAAATATACTTTCTGTACATTTAAAAGAAATTAATTTTAAGATAAAACATGGTAAAACCTTCTTGGAGGGTTGTAGAATGAATGATGATCTTATAAATTTATATCTATACTCATTTGAAAGATTCAGAATGTGATATCATCAAATGCATGTGTATATGTGCACACATACAGATACACACGCACATTTCCTTAATATTATATATTAATGTTTAATTGTGTGCTTTTTACTTAGATTCAGATTGCTAAGGAAAATATAAACATTATTTTTTTCCTAGAATGATGAACTGAAAAATGAACTTATTGAGGCTTTCAAAAAATCTCGGCAACTATCGCAGCAAAAAGTCAAACAGAGAAAATCTGAACGCTATGTAAATCTTTGTTCCCTCCTCAAAGTAAGTAACTTAATCAATTGTTTGCAATTATTGTTCTATTTTGCTTTGATTGTTTTGTTGTAAGTAATTTCTTCTCTGTTTGAATTTTTCTTGACATTTGCAAGAAATTAAAAGTTGAAACATCAAAAGAATTTAATTATTTTAGACATGTGAAAGAATTAAAAAATAAAAACTGTTGTTTTTGAATGCCTATCACTTTACCAATTAGTCTTGTTTTTAAAAAAACTCAATACATTTATAGAATCAATATGTAGTTTGGTTTCTCCTTTTCTTTTTTTTAAATTCTTTTCACTTTTCACATAAGCTTGTATTTTTATCTGTTGGTTTGATTTACAGGAAAAAGTTGTTGTCTTAGAGGAAGCCAAATCTCAGTTAGATGATATTTCTCAGAAAATAGATCAACAACTTGAGAGTTTAGATGAAGGTAAGTATGAAAGTTTTTATTAATATTACAATCATAGTTTGTAATTTAATTCCTTTTAATAAAGATTGTTAAAAAAAAAATGACAAACTATTAAAATATTTAAATTCATTCTCAGTCTAAGATAGCTGATGATTGAAGGAGTGAAAATTCTGTGATGTAATAAACAAGGATGACTGGTTAGAACATATCAATAAACAACAACCAAATAGACCCTGATGAGGCCTCAGCCTACACCAAAATAAATTTTGGTTTGCTTATCAGTAAAGAGAGAATATCAAGCAAATTAAATGCTACAATCTTCATATTTTTTTTTATTTAGCGTTATAATTTGTAATCATCTTGAAATTTGCTTCAGTAGAAAATTCTGGTAGATGAAGGACTCTTCACAATGTAAATGAAAACTTCAGACATAAGAGAACAAAATTCTTTCACATAATGGCTAGAATGTTGTCTAATTTGTAAACATTTCATTTTCTTCTTTTTTTGTTTGTTTGGCAGATAAATTGCAAATCTCTAATTTGATGCCCAATTACACCATGGATTTCCTTATGAGTATGTCTTTATACCTTTTGTTTGTGTTTCAGTTTTGGAAACATTGAACAAAGAATTTGACCACTTGAACACTCTTCCTCAGCTTACAGATGAGGATCTTGAACAATATGTTCAAGTTAAGAAATATTTGGATGGTTAGTATGTTATTTTGCAAAGGGAAATATTATTTTCTAAATTTGTTTCCCAAATTGATTATTGAAGATCATCAATAGAAAATGAATTTTACATAAAGGTCAGAGAACTAAGGCTTTAATTACTGTTTGTTTTAAATATTTTAGCATTAATGTTTGCATTAAATCAAATAACATAAATGTATAACTGTTATGTTGTAATCAGCTCTTATAAATATATTCTAAACAATTTGGAAATACATGATAGGAAAATTTCATAATCTGTTTTGGGATTATTTTTAAAAAGTTTTTAACCATTTTTACATTTCGAGATTTTTCTTTTTTTATTCACTCTTTTTCATGATTTCTTTAGAGTTGCTAATTTTTGTGCATTGCTTTTCATCTTATGTCTTTTGGTTTGTTTCTCATTCCATTGAGATTGGAGAAATACTTCAATTTCACTTCCATTATCAATAATTGATGGAATGCAAGATAGAAATAAGATTTTATAAGCTTATGCAATTTGGGATAAAATATTTTTATAACAAGTAAGATAAAGTTTGAATTTAAACTGATATGTAATAAGCATCAAGAAGTAGGTATAAAATATTACTGAATATTTAAAAAAAAAAAAAAAAAAAATATCTTTCCAACAATTGATTCCAATGTGATTGGCCTTATTTAATCATAAGGCCAATGACGTATCATTATTAGTAATAGGTTGATGGCAGAAACATTTTATGTATTGATTTTGAAGAGTCAATTCCAGATATTCATCCTGTATGGAGAAAATACATGCTGCCTTTTATTTATTTACTTTTACAGGGTTGGAGAGACATTTAAGGTAGAGGGATTGAAGTGTGTGATATAAATGAAAGAGAAAGTGGTAGGAACTGGAGGTTATGAGGATGAAGAAGACTGATAACATGTGACCCTTGACTTGAAGAAGTTAAGATTGGAGTGTTCAAAGAAACACGAATGCGGGTGTCTGTTCCACAAAATGTCAGTTTAGGATGAGAGTTGTCAAAGTGGAACTTCTCCCTTACAATTGGAACCTGGGAGAAAGGAGGGCAGTTTAATTCTGTGTAAGTAGCATAGCATGTCCTAGCAGTAAAGGCTTGAACTGGTGGAACTAAAGATTGGTTCTTGCCTGAACATTTGCCATGGAAATAGTGACAGGTTTGTCATACTGCATCTGGAAAAGAAATTGTAGAGTTCAAAATAATTCATCTCCTACAAAACTACATAAACTATTTTGAACTCTGTCAAGGCTGGAAAGCATGGATTGCGCAGCTCCAGCCCAAATAAGGCAGCATTACTTCATTTTTGGCCCAATCTGACTATTGTAGAGATACAACCTGTCAGGAGTCAGAGAGATATGAGCCAACCATTTTCTATCCCCTTTAATTTTGTGATGTTGGACGACTTGGCTTTTCACTTTTGTTATGTCAAAAGTAAGCTTGTTATCACTTCAAAAAATGCTCGTTGTAGTCAAGACTTTGTAGATGCCAGTACTGGTAGTAATGCCTTCCAATAATCACACTAGTAATACTGGTTCAAGTAGTAATCACCAAATAGTATAACGATGAGAAGATAATCATAATCTGTATAGTAGAGAGTGAACGTATAGCAATAGTGAATAGACAAGAAGAGTGAACAGTGATCAGCTAGTCGTCAAGCTACTTTGTATTTATTCACTTCCGTTATGATCATGTGATCTACTTAATAATGGAATTGCTTATGTTACTCACTGGCGATGACACTCGCTCTTATACAGCACCCCTCCTTTGAAGTGACCTGGGGTCTATATTTTTTTTAGCTTTGGTTCGATGGTTAGAAACTTTGTTGACCTTCTTTTCCTTTTGCCATTAACCCTTAGTTGCACTATTTCTGCTGGTATAGGAATGTTGAATGTATCTTACAGGATTTCCATTGGTACTTCCATTCGGGAACTTTTTTATTTGGTGAAACAGTGTTTTAGCTGGTTAATGTCACTTGTGCTCCCACTTTTGTTCTTGTATTATGTACGTCATTCTGCCAATATGTTTCTTAAAGATGCCATGTTGCCAAAATTCCTTCCCATGCTGATATTTCCTGAAAAATGCTTTTTTTTTTTCCAGGTTTGAAATGGATATTTGTATATTCGTTCTTTGATGTTCTCGTCTTGTGCTCAGGTAGTAGCTTATTAAAGACAAACTTGAATTTTCTAGTGAACATTAATTCTGCTGGTGACGTTCCCAATACGGTGTTTGAGTTTGGCATAATACGGTAAACACTTAAAACCTGTTGAATCATAACCTCATCTGACTCCTCTCCCTCTGATTTCCTTAACACCTCCTTAAAAGTGTTCTGCTTGTCCGTTCAATCTAGGATGATACGGGGGAAGTAGTAATGTGTTCAATTGCTAGTGACTTGCAAAAGAACTTGAATTCACTGGACGTGAATTGCATACCATTGTCAGACACAACCGAGTCAAGAATGCCAAATCTTGCGAAAATTTCATGGAAGAAATTAAGTTACTGCAGTAGTTGGTCTCCTGCAATTTAGTACTTCTGGCCATTCTGTAAAACTATCTACTACTACCAGATAGTATGCTCCATTTATTGGTCCAAGTCAATATGAATTCTAGTCCATGGTCTAACAGTTGTCGACCAAGTTTGAACTTTTCTAGGTGGTGACTTTGCTGCCAGAGTGCAACCTCTGCATAATTTTACCACATTTTCTATTCATATTCAGTCAATAGGTGTAGCATCTCATTAAAGATTTCATCCTAGAAATCCCAGGATGACTCTGTAAAACTCTTTCAACATTCATCTTTGTAACAATGCTGGTATAACTACTCTCTCAGTGTATATAGGTACACCATCACACAATGAAAATGCACTAGTACTGCCAGTATTTTTTCCTTCATTTTTATTTCTTTCTGTAATTGGTAACTCTCTCACGATATTATATAGTACATTGCTTATTTTGCTTTTGGATCTAATTGCCACAATTACTATGTCATCAGTGGTTCGCAGCATCTTGGTACTAATCAATAAAAAACGTTCGCATGACTTAGCTTCTTAGATGGTAAAAATTCCAACTTGTAATTATAATTTAATAGGATTATTCCCCAGCGCTGCAGTCTATTTGCTGTATGTGTAGGAACACCCTTTTTAGATCCATATATCGATAACAACGGTTGATGGTCCTTTGAAAGAATAAATTCCCTCCATGTAAAAACTTGTGGAATTTCTTCATTGCAAATATAATAGCCAATGCTTATTTCTCTATTTGACTGTAGCTACTTTCATCTGCAATTAATGATCTTAAAGCATGCGCTATTGGCTTCATTGATCCGTCATCATACTTGTGTAACACCACTGCTCCAATCCCTGTATCATTTGCATCAGATGCAAAAACAATTTTCAGGTTAGGATCAAAATGAATTCGTGATAGCTCTGATAATACTTTCTTAATCTGTTCGAACGCACTTTGACACTTTTCTGTCCAGTTCCACTTGATATCCTTCTTCAGTAGATTATTTAATGAGGCTCTCAATTTGTTCAGATTAGGTATGTATGTATGATAATAGTTTGCAAAATCTAAGAATGCTTGTATTTTGTAATATTAGTTGGCGTGGGCATATCCTTTACCGTGCTTGCTCCTGCAGGATCTAGTTGTCTACCACTCTCATCAATAATCTGCCTTAGATATTTGAGTTTGGACATGAATAACTCATACTTTTCTTCACTTATTTTGAAGCCATAATCTTTGATTCTTTCAAAGACATTCTTTAAATCTTCATCATGTTCTTTTTGGACTTTGCTTTTTACAATTATGTCATCCAAATATGCCTGAGCACTATCCAACCCAGCCAGCCTTGTATGCATTATTTGTTGGAATATAGCTGGTGCAACCTTTACACCAAAAAGAAGGCAGTTGAATTTATATAACCCTCTATGGGTGTTAAAGGTTTGTAATTTTGAACAGTCTTCATCCTCAAATATTTGTAAGTATGTGTCTGAGAGTTCAACTTTGAGAAAAATTTATTTCTATTCAGTTTTGCAAAAATTTCTTCTGAATTAGGTAATGGGTAATTATGTTGTTTCAAACTTTCATTTAATTTAGTCAAAAAATCAGCGCACACTTGTATTTTGTTATTCCACTTCTTAACATAGACTGTCAGTGCTGCCCATTTGGAATAGTCTATTCTCGATATTACTCCCAATTTCTCCAGCCTGTCCAATTCATTGTTGATTGGATCTACAGCTGCAAATGGTACATTTCTTTTTGGTTTAAACGTAGGTATTACTTTGTCTTTCAACTGAAACTTGGCTTTTATTTTCATGCACGTACCAAGTCCTTCAAAAAAAAAAAAAAAAAAAAAAAACTTCTGAAAAAGTTGGTTTTTAGTTTTTTCATTTGCTGTATTAGAACTGGCAATAATATTTATTACAAAATGAGTTAATAGGTACATCCCACAGATCAAACAATGCCATCCAATCTGTACGAAACAGATTAGGTGTGTTTTTCAACTCAAATACTACTGTTTTTCTAGTCTTCCTGACAGATGAAACATTACAGCTGAATTTGCCTAAAAAGTTTAATCTTTTCCCTGAGACTCCATAAGCAATTTTTCTCAGAAGTTAACCTGGGTTTACCCATTTTCCTCCAAGTCTGTTTGTTAATAATAGTAATATCGGATCATGGGTCTAATTGTAACTTAATTTTCATACCATTTATTTGTGTGAAAACATATTTCCTCTTTTACAAAGTGTAATTAATTTACCTTTTGGGTTTCTTATTATTAGTACATGTTTTATGTTCTGTTTTATGCATTGCATTTTATTTCTTCTCCATTTTTTGGATCTGCAAAATGTACTCTTGTGTCCTAATTTTCCACACTCAAAGCATTTCTTGTTTCTGGAGAAACAATCCTTTTTAAAATGCTTACCACCACAGCCATGGCAAATATTAGGTATTGAGTGGGTTTTTATTGTCTTCCTTTATAGTTTTATGAGGAGTTTGTAATTTTTCCTCTTAGTTGGTCAGATACTATGAACCTATGAATATCAAGCATTTAAACAGATCAGGAGTAGTAACGCCTTCCATTAATATTCGCACTAGTAATACTGGTTCAAGTAGTAATCGTCAAATAGTATAATGATCAGAAGAGTCGTAATCTGTAGAGTAGAGAGAATGAATGTATAGCAATAATGGATAGACAAGAGTGATCAGCTAGTTGTCAAGTTACTTTGTATTTATTCATTTCCTTTATGATCATGTGATCTAAATAATGGAATTGCCTGTGTTACTCACTGGCGATCTAGTTTCATACCACAGTGTCAGCAACGACACTTACTCTTATACAACATTTAACAATGGATTCTATAGAGAAGTTCCACAGAGATTAGCAAAATCAAATGATTAGAATTCTTTTCAGTTGTTTGTTACTTGGATCTACCTTCAGTCCAAGCCACACATAATTTTGTTGAATTAATGTATTTCTCTGATTTGTAATTTGCAGATGCTGACACCATCCAAATGCAAGAAAAAAAATTATCCAAGTAAGCAAAGTTTTCTTTTTGCAATGAGCTTTTATTTTGAAAATGCAAAATATTTCATCTGTTTTTATTTTCTTCCATGTGTTCAACCCCTTGATATATCAACAAAATGGGCAAAATAATATATTAGCTCATTAATGCTCACCATCACATTTTTGGAAAGGTGGGCATTAATGGGTGTTTGGTAGAAACCTATAATTATGGATTTTTATTTTTATAATTTAAACTAGATTTTATGACAAGCATAAATGGATTAATAGATTTATGATCTTTTTATCTAGTGTTCCTAATGAAGAATCTATCTCCATTTTCAAATGAAGTCACAGTATTTTAATTTTGATAACTTTTCTTGCAAAATGTCTTTCCTTAAGTATTTCTTGAGTTATGTAAAGAAACTAAATGTGAAGTATCAACGGCTGAAGAAAGTAAGTGATGATTTGTACACTTAATAGAATCTACTTATATTCTATTTTAGTGTCTTATCAAGTGATGTTGAATGCAAAACAAATGGTTTTAAAAGTTTCAAATTAGTTAACGATTCTTCACAAGGGGAAAACGTTGTTCCAAAAGCTAGAATGACCAATCAAAATACAAGTATAGGAAAATTCAAAAAGCCTGATAACAAAGTCATGTTATAATAGCTATTCAGATCGTTAAATATACGGGTAAAATTAAAAAAAGAATTTATTCTAACCAATAATTATTAAATTATATGATAGAATTTGATATTAAAATTAAAAACTGCCAATTTTAAAATCCAAATTTAATCACTATTAAGTTTAAAATTATAAAATTACTGAGGAGAAAAGGGGAAATACATATGTTATTCAATTTATTTCTTCGTTTAAATTACGTTAGAATAGATATTACTCCATCCGGTCCTCTGACAATATATATGTATACATTTTAATCCCAAGTGTGTGAA
>OZ010581.1:9827513-9830013 GCA_963932145.1 Acanthosepion lycidas
TTTCTGTATGTGTATGTATATATATGTATATATTTATGTGTAGTTATGTGTGTTTGTACTGCGAAATGTGTATGTTTGTATTTTAATGTATTAATATGTTGCTAAGTTTTGTATATATATATATATATATATATATGTATATATGTATGTGTGTGTATTTGTTTGTGTGTTTATAGATATATGTGTGTATGTGCGTGTATGTATGTATATATATATATATGTGTGTATGTGTATATATATATATATATATATATATATATATATATATATAAGTAAGAAGGTAAAAAGGAGGATAAGAAGAAAAGAGGTTAAAAATATTGGTGTGTATGAGTATGTATATGTATTTGTGGATGTGGGTATGTGTGTGTATATATATGTGAGTATGTATCCTTATATGCATGTATATATATTTCTTTATGTGTGTATATATGTAAGTGTCTGCATGTTTATGTAGTTGTGTATATATATGTATGTGTGTATATATATATATATATATATATATATGTGTGTGTAGGTGTATGTGTATGTATGTGGATGTGTGTGTGTATATATATATATATATATATGTGTGTGTAGGTGTATGTGTATGTATGTGGATGTGTGTGTGTATATATATATATATATATATATATATGCATGTATGTGTATGTGTGCATGTATGTGTGGGTATATATATGTATGTGTATGTATGTATATGTATGTATATATGTACGTATATGTATATATGTGAATGTATGTAGGTGTATGTATGTATATATATATATATGTGTATATGTTTGTATGTGTATTGTTATATTGTGTACCTAATTTTATTTACGTATATTTATGTTGATATGGATGTTTTTTTTTTTTTTTTTTTTTTTTTTTTATATACATGTATGTTAGGATACGTGCATTTTTGTGTTTGCATGTATATCGAAGTATGTCTATGCATATGTATGTGTATGTATGTCTGTATATTTATATATGTTTTTGGTCAAATGTCGTTGCATTTATGTGTATGTACGTATATATGTGTATTTATTACTATAGATAAGTATTTTTATGTAGATATTCATGTGTATGTATATTTCTGTATGTGTGTATGCATGTATGTATGTGTATGTATGTATATATGTATATATATGTGTGTGTGTATATGTTTGTATGTATGTATATATGTGTATATATGTGTGTGTGTTTTTACTTATGTAGGTTTGCAGTTGTATATATGTATGTTGACACCTACTATATATGAAATTGTTTATGTGTACGTGTAGGTAGGGTAACTTGGGTATGTCATTACGGCCACATGAGTTAGGATATATGTGTGTATATATGTTTATTTTTGTGTATTGCTGTGTATATATATATTTATTTGTAAATATGTGTACACATATTTGTGTGTATATTTGTGGGTACATATAGGTATATGTGTATGTATACTTGATACCATGGAAATGTATACGTATGTATATGTTTATGTATGTATGTGTAGATGTTTCGGTGTGTATGTATGTATGTATATTTATGTATATGTGTGAGTATGTGTGTATGTGTATGTATATATGTATATGTATGTGTATATGTATATATATGTATATATGTGTGTATATGTATATATGTGTATATATATATGTATATGTTTGTATGCGTATATATGTATGTGTATGTGTGTGTGTGTGTATATACTTATATGTATATGAGGTGGACATCGTAGCTACCGATGGGTGTTGAATTTAATGTCCGGTTTTTTTTTTTTTTTTTTTTTTTTTTTTGTTACATACACTATATTTTAATATATTAAATAATATTAATTTTGATCATTTTTATCTTTGTATATTTACTCGCTTAAATTAGATTTCAATAGGTTGTTAACATTCATGCAATGACATTTTCTGTCTTAAATATTTATCGGTTGGGGTATGCAACTGTCTGGGTCAATGTCTGTGGATGTGTGTGCATGTATTTATATGTATCTATGTGTATGGAAAGTGCATCCACTTTTAATTATGTATGTATGTACGTGTGTGTTGGTTTCCCTTCTCCCATTTTCCCCCCCTTTTTTTTTTTTTTTTTTTTTTTTTTTCATGACAGACGGTGGAGATGTTCTCTGTCTTGTCCCCTTTTTTGTGTGTGTATATGTCTTGGTGCTTATGTATTAGAATCTGACTGCGTTTGTTTTACGCGTGAGTTTGGGACCCCATTTACACATCATGAGGATTAAAATGTATACATTGTAAAAAGACCGGATATTAAATATAGCTAAAGTAACTTCAATGAAAAAATAAATTGAATAACATATATATTTCTTCTTTTCTCCTCAGTAATTTTATAGTTGTAAACTTGATAGCGAATAAATGTTAAATTTTGGTTTTGTAATTAGCAGTTTTAAATTTTAATATTAAATTTTATCATATAATTTAGTAATTATTCGTTGGAATAAATTATTTTTTAATACTAAACATCTGAATAGATATTATAACATGACTTCGTTATCGAGCTTTTTGAATTTTCCTGT
>OZ010581.1:9832513-9910013 GCA_963932145.1 Acanthosepion lycidas
ATGAACAATTTTCTTTTTCTCTTGTAGCCAATGTTGTCAGTTAAGAGACCAAGAAAAAACCCTGAAGGAGGAATACTCCAACTTGGAAATGTTGCATGCAAATCTATTAAAACCACTTTCTCTTGATACATCATCTCTTGTGAATAATTGCCAAAAATTGAAAATATATTCTGTGTAAGTTAAAATTTACATCTTAATATTTAACTGCAAAATAATGACCATTTAAGCAAGCATTGTTTATCTTTAAGGTGTGTGTGTGTATATATATTTATATATATACTGAGTGTAAATTTCTTGATGTTACTCTCAATTCATATTTTACTGTGGGATGATAAAGAGGTTTCTTGCAATATTTTCTTTTTCAAATTGTATCAAACAGATGAAGGTAATCTAAAAATTGGTATATATGTAATGTTTAATAAACAAGATTGTATAATTGATTTCTTTATTTAAATATTTCAATATATATTTATATTTGCAAAGTAATTTAGAAATAAAGCAAATAAAATCAACTACACCTATTTGGGAATTAAATATTGATTAACTTATAGATTTTTAAGATGTTTTTAAAGTTGATTAAATGAATAACATTTTATCCTCTTGGAAAATTCTGAGCAACAATTGAGAAAATAGTGAAATTGAATTGCAACATTAAAATTGTTGAAGATGAATATATTCATGATCTGTGTTGGATGTTTTATCACAAACTTGAACAAGTAATGGTTTTTCAGTAGGAAGACTTAAAAAAGCATTAGGGAAGCTTGTCTATTTGATAAGTGTTTAATTGTATGTAGTCTAAAAGATTTCAAGGTATGAAGTATGGTTAGGAAATGATTTCTCTGACAATTACATGAGTGAAAATAACTGCAGTTTTTGTAAGACCTCCTTGTCTCATTTTGAATACAGTACCATAAAAAGGGGTCTTTGATGACTTCAAACTTTTGTAAACTTCTTATTGTTAGCTTAAAGTCGATGTATCGCATCAGGTTTTCTACAGATTAAACATTAGATTTATTAGACCCATTTCAATAGCATACAATATAGTTTTTGAATGAGATGTAAAGATGCAAGGCAACTCTCAAAAATGGTCATGCAAAAATTTTCAGCCACTTTACCTTTAACCAAACCAGATACAATGTTTCAAAACAGATACATGTCTATAATGTTCATTTCAAAAAGTTATTGTATGTTAATATTTTCCGTGTCATTAGCTTGGAAGGAGATACATACAAATCGTTCATCCTCTTTGTAGGTATAAAATGCCATTCATTGTGACTAAACTCAATTAAACTCTTAAATATTGCATGGATTCTTCGGTGGGGGGGAACTCAAGTTTTTATGGATTTTTGGTGATAAATTGATGAAGTTGTACATTTTTAATATGATTTATTAACAGTTTTACATTATGGATTTAAATGTGTGTTTTGTATTGCTGGTTACTGTCAAAGTATGAAGTCCTATATGTATTATTCTGGGATTTGGGTGCTTCACACGTGTTTGTGTGTATGAAAGTAAACTTAGTGTAATGCTACATTACTGAAATAGACTAATTTCAGATTTTTTTCTTATTAGTCAAACAAGATAACTGTCAGTGTTCACCAGGAGATTGC
The DNA here is from genome assembly GCA_963932145.1 of Acanthosepion lycidas. Taxonomy (NCBI): domain Eukaryota; kingdom Metazoa; phylum Mollusca; class Cephalopoda; order Sepiida; family Sepiidae; genus Acanthosepion; species Acanthosepion lycidas. Next base: position 9,834,124 of record OZ010581.1, read on the forward strand.
CTTCTTAATATAAGTAAAGTTACCTTGTTAGGATTTAAATCTGTAAATGGAGGTGTTATTTCTTAAGTATGTTTGTATAATGAATTTGACAGGAGTTGTTGCAAAGCCTCCCATCGCCCATTCTATTTCACAGTCACTTCTTGTTACCTTTATAGTTTTTTGGGGGTATTAGTGCTTATAGCTATCAATTGGATTGAGTGCTTCACACATGTAAGAAAGTAGTCCTAATGTAATGCTACATGATTCTTCTGGCAAATTCTTTTTTGTTTGTTTATATTTATACTTAATGATATCAGAACTCGAAGCTGCCAAGTTTTTTTTAAAACCGTGACACCTTCATCTGCCAGACTTTGTTGTGTTGCACACAATCTGTGGCATGAAGTTCTGTCTTGCTGACAAAAACTCACTTTCATCCAATATATGGTCTTTTAGCAAATGGATGTATTTGACACTGTTCAAACAATTGTCAGTTTTAGCTTTCTTAAACTATCCCTTTTTATGAATTAGACTCTTAAACCCCAACTTTAAGGGAGATTTTTTTCCAAAATGCTGCTGCTGCTTAAAATTTCACATTCTTTAGCTATCGCTCTCTTACTCATATTTTTGACCATTTTCGTTATCTTCATTCTGGATTTTTTGAAAATTCTTTTCTATAATTCACTGAATGAATGCAGGAATTTCATATGTAGGAAAAAAAATCAGTGCAATTGTGATATTTTGTAATAATAGCACCAAAAAGTGAGATGCAAAAACTTTTGCATGGCCATTTGTAGGTTTGTTTCATATGTGTCCTTTATATCTTTTTATATTATATATAGGAAAAACCCTACTGCAAAATATGATAATTAGGTCTGGAAATGACTCCAATAAGATCAATGTTTCAGCTGTAGAAAATGTGATATGAACCACTCATTGGTAATTATTAGAATTTTACAATAGTTAAAACTTTATTAAAGTAAGTCTTAAAATAATATAATTTTCAACCTTTTACTCATTCTTCTGTGTATTTGCATATGCAGCTTAGTCCAAATTTTTTCATGGTCATTGCCACAAGCCCACTCACTAGAATTAAAAAATGATTTGAAAGTACTTAAAAAAAAGTTTTTCTTGCTATTTACCTTGTACTTGTAAAATTGGATTGTCGTTTTAGAGGTTGCAACAGATAAATTGTCTAAATTACACAAAAATGAAAATAACACTGACATCTCATTTTATTAGGTTGGTGCAAAAATAATGTCGTTTTCTCGGTAACATATGAGAAAACGACATTATTTTTGCACCAACCTAATAACAGATATATTTATCAAAATGACACAAAAATATCTTGAAATACTAAAGAGTAAATTTATTCAATAAAATTACCATTTTTGGAATCTCCTGCAGCTCTTCTAGACGGTCTCCTTGTTTAAGTTGGTGAATGCTGCCATAATCCTTGCCTTCAGTCCATTTTTGATGTTACAGGGAGTTTTGTTGGACTCTTGCTCAACTGCGCCCCACACATAATAATCAAGGGGGTTGCAGCTTGGGGAGTTAGATAGCAAGATGTAAGGGGTGATGTGGTCACAAAAATTGTCTGACAGCCACCCTCTTGACCCAGGGCAGCACTACCTCGTCAAGGCACTTGATGTAGACCTCTATGTTGAGTCTGAGGCCCTCACCAACAAATGTAATTTTTTTTCTTATCAGAATGAATTTTCCAAGCTGCTGTATCATTGTAATCACCATGAGACTCATCTTTTCGAATCCCTTGCACTGTCCTCAGATTTACACCCAAACACTCTCCATTGTTTGTATTGGAGCTTCCAGCATGAATGCCAAGCAGTACAGCATGTCGTTTTCAAATTTCTGGTGGAGTGAATTGTCATGGTGCTCTTTTTCTCACAGTGTCCAACTGACCCTACTATACTGTATAGTTGACAAAAACAAATGACGTTCATGTGCGAAGTTAAAAATATAAAATGGTGACAATTCCCCCCCCCCCCCGTATTTCCTTCTCTTTGCTTGTCCAGAATCATCTGTTCATCTATTTTCACCTCTCCCCTATCACTTCAGTCATTTGAAGAGTCATATCATGACCATTTCTTCATCATTGTAGACTCTTGAATTAAATCTTTACTTCTTTTTATTTAGCCTCTTCCCTTGGAAACTCTGGCAATTATGTGATGATCAACAGAAATATAATTTTTGGAATGACACTTTCCAGTTTTGTATCCACACACAAGCTGAACACATTAAAAATGCACATTTTGAATTAGATGAAAACTGGCAAAGTAAGTTCTTTTCCTGTTTTGACTCTCTTATACAGTTTAGGCTACTACCTTTGTTATTAATACTTTTCAACAGATAAATTCTTTGGATTTCTTGTTTCATCAAAGATAACACAATATGGCACTAAATACCAAGTCTTGTGCTCATAGAAATATCAAATAAGACTGAGAAACATGTCAAGTCATTGAGAAATTTGTTTTCTGTTTTCTCTTATGAAAGGTTTTTATGGAATCATGAAAACCAGTACCAAAATTTTTAACTATTATTTTTTTTCTGCAGGGAGTAAATTCTTAAATCAATGAACTCCATTCTTTTTCTTGGTTTGGAAGAGAATGAAAAGTGTTATCATTTTTATTTTGCAGTTTTTAATTTTGTTGATTTCATTTGAAGTTTTCATGGGATTTGTATCTTATTCTCACACAATTGCTGTGCTTATCAGCTGAATGTAATTCCAAATTATTAAATATCATCTGCACTAAACTCCAAACACAAATCTGGTGGTGGCAAAGCAATAATATTTGCCCCTCCCACTATAACAGAAAATAGGCAGACACTAAAAGGTAAGTTTTAGAACAAAGTGATGTTAGTTGATTCCTAAGAACATATTTAATATATTTTAAAATTTCATTAGAAATCATTGAATTGAGTTTTTTTTTTTTTTTTTTTTTTTGCATCATTTTAAAATAAAAACCAATTTAGCTATTGGTCGTGACAACATGTCCATTTCAAGAGGATACATTGAAGCACAATATAATACAGTCTAGATATAACTATAAATTATGCTTAACAGTTTAATAGATGTTACCAAAAACACTAGAAACTTAATAAAACTGAATTACATTAAAAGTGGATTATAATTTTTTTTTTCTTTTACAATTTTTCTACTTCAGTAAGTGAAATTATCATTTATAAAATGATTTTTTTTTTTTTTTTTGTAGGTATTGTTAAAGATCATCCTTGGCTACAAATTGCTCATGAAATGAGATTAAATGTAATGCAAGAAAAATCTTTCCTTGAATGTTTACAACATGTCTCCCAATTACCACAGGTCAGTAGAAAGATAAATGGATGGTGTGCGATGTAACAAAAACAGATACAAGCTTCTGTCTGATTTTCTTTCTTAACCTCTTAGCAATAAGTGTTCTACATTGAAGTAGTATGTTTTTACTGTCAAACGGAAACTTTTTATTTCCAAAGTCTAGGTACCCTTTCATTGGAAAAGATACTGTAGAGATAAGAATAAAAAAAAAATTTTGGCTCTTAAATTGCTTTACTATAGCTGATTTCTCCCCAAATGCACAAAATGTTTGAAAAACCTTTGACTTGAGTCGTAAGTTTTAATGGGCTAAAGGGATCTCATTTCCGTAATTTTGGGATGGTTAGGGGATGAGTAGATGAATTTATAATTCGGTATTGGTGTCAAGTGAGCTTTGAACTCACAGTATTAGTGACTGGTTAGAAAGCTTGTTTTACCATTTTCCTATGGCTGACCTTTTCATTTGAAGAATGGGTAAAAAAAAAAAAAAAAAAAAAATGAATAGTTTGGGTTTTCTACAAAAAAAATACATGGTCCAATTTCTTTCCCAGAAATTCAGTGGTTACAAGATATTTAAATTTTTATGATCATTTTAACTTGATTGTAGTTGCTGCACAGAATTGGTTATCTACTGAGCAATTTACAGGATTTGGCTAAAGAAATCTATGCAATATCACTGAGGAAAGTAATAACCAGAAAACAAAGCAGGTAATTGTTTCAACTTTGTTTATTTCCTACTTGTTTACCTTCTTCCTATCCACATTGTCAAAATAAAAAGCTCCAATATTAACAGAGAATCAAATAAACACAAAAATTCTTGCCAGGCACCTGCATTATTTAGTTAAGATCAAAGGTCTATTTTTATCATTTTAATTCAGTGGCTTCAATTTTTCAGTAAAGTAATTAGCCAAAGTTTATAAATTTGTGGGGTTGCAAATGTGATTTTATCCATAAAACTGTGAAAATGATGCAGAAGGAAGTTGTATTGAAATCCAAATCTTCAGTGTCGAATATTTTGTTTCTTAAATTTAATCCTGTAAGTTTACATAATTTTCTAATAAAATTGATGCCCATAGACCAAGTTTCTTGTGACTGCATTTATAAAAAAGCTTTCCTATTTGTCTAAATTTTGCCAGAACTTTAGTTAAAGCAGATGGCTTCTCACTGACCAACGTGGAAATTTTAAGGCATTTGGTTCTGAATGAACTTTCTTGAATTCCATTTCCTAATTCTAACCAAACTTTCAAGCTGGAATTTTAATGGTTTTAAATCTTATTTTGAATTTCTTTCAGCATTTTGGTGACTTATTGTTGTTCTCAATTGACCAAAGTCCAAGTTTGTTTTCAATTTGATCCCAGTAATTATCCAACAACTACCATAAGACATCAGATCAATTTACACTATGGCAATGTACGGTAAGTCAAATATTTCTTTTCATTGATAAAAATTCTTTTCTACAGATTTTTGTTGAAGAATACAATCATGAAGATTAATCTTTAATTACTTTATCATTTTTTTTTTTAAACTGCAAAATAATTAATGGCAAGTTGACCTTTTTGGGAGATATGGCCTATTGAGGATGAGATTCTCTTGTTTTGTAAACCTTTTGACAGGTCATGAAGCATAACTTGCTTGCCTTGCATTATTTTAATGCTTGCTTGGAAGATATGGGAGCTTAAGTTTCCTCATTTGGGAAATTGTTCAGGTGACGATATGCAATGGTTACAATACCAGACGGCACTCATTCGAGTCGTCTTTTTTTTTTTTTTTTTTGTTGCTTTATATTGAAAATTGCCTGGATATGTCAACAAGATGATAGATTTGCAAAATTGTCCCTACTTTTGTTGCTCTTGAAAACCTTTATTGTTCCAGAATTAGATGTCTATTAATTTTGGGTTAAATATTTAAAATTTATTTGGCTCTTGGATGTCTAGTGACAAGTCAGCTCACAATAGCAGGGGGTATATATATTCCTGGCAAACTGTCAAGTAGACCCCCCCCCCCCATATTTGTTGATTTTTGACTGAACTTCACTTTCCTCAGTTGAAGTTTTATAAGCATGAATACAGTAATGTCTTTTCCATTCCAGGTGTGAAGACATTAACCGCCGATTACAGAGAATTAAACCTGGACCTCAATATCTTAGCCGGTTGGTGAATGCTGTTCAGTTGGAATCTGTCTCTAGTCCCTGGTGAAGCCTACTACCTCATTTGCTATCATCCCCTCATTCTTCCAATTGCAGAAATTTTAACATTTTATTTCTTCATTAATTTCTTTTTAATACTATTTATATATTATATACACACACAACTTTGTACATAAATTCTTTAAAAAAAAAAAATGTAATGAGAATATTGTTAATTAAAACACTAAACTAAATAACTGGTTTTCATTTTTTTGTTCCCCACACACGCGTATGAAAGTTGCTCTGAAACCAATTCCTATTTTTGTTGGCAATGGTGATTGAAGTTCGAGACGTCTGACTTCTTGAAAACTTTAATTCTGCTCTTGCACTCAGTTTCAACACCTTTTTAATCAATCATTATTTAAGTTTCTGACTTAAAGCATTTATTTCCCACCTACATCACTCGATTATTTACAGGTTTCCCACAGATCTGTGTAAAAAATAAATAAAAAAAATGCCAGGACTGTTAAGTTTCAATGACAAACTGACACACATGCATAAAGGGAATGGTCATCAATTTCAGAAACAAACTGTGATTTGTCTTTTAATAATTTGACAAATGAATGTTCAAAAAGCTACATCTGGTTCCAATAATTCATGTTGCATAGATCCGTTGAAAGCAGTGAAGAAATCAAAACGTTAAAAACAGAACTGGATGCAGACCTGGTTATTTTACACACTTTAATTCCTACATGTCACAATCTTGACTAGTGTGTGTATATATATATATCACAGCTGTTTGAGGTTTCCTATAGCACCACTGAACTTAAATAAAGTCAATTCAGGTTTCCTATGGTAAAAATTCTTTCCCAAGTGAAAATCATCACAAAAATGGCAAAAGTCATTTTGTCACAGCTTATTTTCTCTCAAAAAATGGATTTTCATACTTTTTTAGGGGTAAAATATTGAAAAATGACTGTTTTATCATCACCTAAACTAATATCAAGGAAACTTTTGATCTGAACCCCATGAAACTAGGTATTTTCTGAAAGCAAGATATATTCTTTCATTTAAAAGTAAAATTAGCTGGTGTAAATGACACAATTTTTTTTCAGTGGGTAAAATGTGAAAAAAAATAGTGAAAATTTAGTTTTTTTTTTTTTTTTTTGTTCTAAACAAATATTTCCTCCATTAATGGGAAATTAATTTTTTTTTTTTTTTTTTTGAAAATCAAAAAGCCTAAATCATAATCAAACTATTTCAGGCATTGAGAGTTTTGAAGGAAATCGACATTCCTAGGGATTCAAAATGCAACAAAATCCATTGGTAATATTCAAAATTCAATTATGACTGCCAAGGGTTAAAAAAAATTGAACCCGGCCACGGAAATCTTTAGTAAAAGGCAAAAGATTTATCTGCAATTCCTAACCACCAAAAACCAAAAGTTTTTTTTTTTTTTTTTTTTTCAAAAAAATAGCAGCGATAAGGAAAATTAAACCTAATTGACTTTGACAGCTAGGTCAAAGGTCAGCCAGCAATAAATGGTAAACTTTAGAACAAGTTGTAATAAAACCCACCACTCCCAGATAAAAGCAAAGTGAAAAAAAGAAAAAGGTTCAGCATTACTAGGGCTTGAGTTTTTGTTTTTAACACCCTGTGACGACAACAACACTTATGCGGCGAAAAAACAATGTCGTCTACTATCTTTCGTATTTGCCATCGCCGGTCCATTTAGCCCTTCCTTTTATTCAATGATGTTCATGCCAAATGAAAGAGAAAGGAATGAATTTTGAATGCTGTTATTTTGAAGCAAAAATAAATATTTTTTCATAAAAAAAGATTTTTTTCAGAACATTGGGCATAATTTCTTAATGCTAACCGCCGAGTGACATTTTCTACAGCCAAATCGAAGATTAATTACCAGTGAATAATTCCATGTGAAAACAATAGCCATCTGGATCCTATAATGTCCCCCTAAAAGGTCCAGAAGTTTACTAATTGATTGAAAACCTGTTGCACATAATAGTATTTTTCACGGTCAGTTTCCATTATTTCATCTTGATATTATCATTTTCGGACAGCCAAGTCATCAAGGATTCAGGAAAACAGTTTGGCATAGGTTTTCTTTAAGAACTTTACATTCTATGAGGTGTTAAAAATGTGACTGACAAATGAGATTTTTTTTTTTTTGTTGAATATTTCGTTTACGCACCATGTTGGATTTTCCTATATGACAAAAACAAGGCTTTTAAACAGCCGTGATATATATATATAAAATAATGGTTTTAAGGAACATATTTACAAATATAATTTTCATAAAAAAAAAAAAAAAAAAATACACATTTTAGCTACCCCTACTATTCATGGCTTTTGCTGCACAGAACACAATAGTGTCACAGGAACATTCTCAGCACCTCCAAGTAATCCTGTTTCATACTGTCAGCAGAAATTCCCTTATTGATCTGCAAAGAACTTCCAGTTTTTGATATTCGTTCTACTCTTTATCTAGCAACAATCTGGCCAGGTGGTCTTCATGCTTGCTGAAATCCTGAAAGCAATATTTCCGGCAGCCTCATTCATCATCTTTGTAATAACTGATGTCAGGACTTGTCTTTTTCATATGAACAGAATACATCTTTTTAGACCGTCTTCCGTGCCCACCAGAAGGCATCTAAGGGGAGACTTTGCTAGAAGTTTCTCAATAATAAGCATTTTGTTGCAATTCTGTATGCAAATGGAACTTTTGCTGACACTCACCCGCCAACGGGGCGGGAGGGGAAAATTTGGCATCACCCTATCTAACAAAAATCTACTCAATCTTTGCAGCATATTTGGGTTTGACAAAATTCTTACAAATTCATTCAGTTTGGAAAATGTAATTATCATTTTAGCATGCTCTTCCTTTACCAATCTTAAGTTTCATGATCACGCTTAAAAAAAAAAAAAAAAAAAAAGGAAGCAATATCTTTTGCAACAGACAAAATCTTGTTTCAGTGGAAATAAATCATTATTCACACTTGACAGCACTGTAGATGACTTGGTCTATAAACATTTTATTTTTAGAGTTCACAAATCTGTCATCTGGCCAAATGTCTAAGAGTCATTCTAGAAATACAAAAGTAAAGGGTCAGGGTTGACAGATTTAACTTTTAATAGAAAGCCAAATATATTTCATCTTTTCACACAACAAAAATTAGCCTGCAAAATTTAAAAATGTTTCCTGATGCATTTTCTATCATCCTTCTAATCTACATTTTCTTGAATTATGTTTGAGAATCAAATATGTTACTTATGGCAACAATTTAGACAGTATGCATTCCCCCCCACCCCCCAGCATGAACTTACCCACCACTGACTAGAGATCAAAAGGATTTATTTTTTTTTCTCTTTCAAAATTGGCATGTGAATTAATGTTAGTGTTTTTTTTTTTTTTTTTTTTTCTTCCCCCCTTGAGTGAGGGCAGTAGCTAAGAGAGACACACCTTTATATTCTTTCTAATGAAGCAAACAAACTACTGTCCATAATTGAAAAATATTACTGAATAAAAATATTTTTCTCAAAAGAACAATGTTAGCTTCTAAAATTAGATTTCTGGAATTTTGCATTTTGACTTTCTAAATTTCTGAAACACTGGAAAAGGCAGTCAATTTTCTAGGACTTGTATGAAAACTTGTATTTAAATAGTCCTGTCATATAATGAATGGTAATCCTTGTCCAACATTACAGTATAATCCCTAATAATTGGATAAGGAAAGAAAGGAATTTGAACCTGAAATAAACCCAAAATTTAGTAAGACTATATTTATGGTCTAAAGGTTTCCAAAGAATTCTTGCTTTGTTTATATAAAGTACTATTAAACCACTCAAATATTCAGATGGCCATCTGAGGAAGGTCACAAATAGCTTATAGGAAAAACATTCGATAAATCACAGACAGATGCAACCAGGAACAAAAAGGCCCATATAAGATACATCATTCCACAAAGACAGTGCCATAACCCAGATACGAAAGAAGTCTCTCAATTTATTACAATTTATTGATTGACACTTTCATCAGAAAAATTATTTTATCAGGCTATGTAGAATTCCTTTTAAATTTGTTTTTATTAAACCCATTGTTATTTATTAAGTTTGTTAGTTTGTGCTGCAAAAATTTCATACTTGGACTCACAAATCAGCACCAGACAAAATCCCTGTAAAACCAGGTTCTCTCCTTGTTTGATGATGCCAGAAATATATTTTACCATGCTGCTGGGGCAGGGAATGACAGAGCACCAAGACAAGAACAATGTTGGGATTATAATTAATTTTGTGATAGCTAACCAAAATACAAAATAATAATAAAAAAAAAAAAAAAATCCAATCAACTTTCCTAAAGATTTATGTATAAAACCTGCAAAAATTGAGACCATTCAACAATTAAGGGAAGGTAGTGATTTTAAATTTTTTTTTTTTTTTTTTTTTTTTTTTATTAATCAAAAAGATTAAAGAGCGTCTGTATACAATCTTTAATGGCCAATAATATTAGGAAACCGAAGCAATTATTTTCCTCAGAAACAAACATACTAATATTATAGACTATTCACATAAAAAAAAATAAAAAATTCTTGTACAAGGTTTCTTTTTATTGTTGGTGTTTTATTTACATAGAGGAGCACCTTTGCTTGACATGCACCAAACATGGGTTATATGGGGGGAGAGAGAAAAGCAAAAGATGATGGGAGTGGGTAAGATGTGTTAAATACCAACTTATAAAGCAACGGATGTAGATGCAAAAGTGTTGATTTTGATTGGGTTTCTGTCTTCATTTTGTGCAGGAAGGAGACAGAGTCAGTCTGAGTGTCATTGTTGTGTGGATGGATCTAGAAATGAGAGAATTGATGGTTGGATCAGGTATGTTAGCTACCTGAAATATGAGTAACATGTTATATATAAAAAAAAAAAAAAAAAAAAAACCCCACAGAGTTTAAGATCTGGTCGTCTCAAGTTCTCCAGCTGGTGTTTCAGGCTCCTCATCATTATAAATATTCTCAGCCTGATTGAGAAAGAAAAGGTAAAATTTAGAAAATCAAAAACAGGTAATTGCTTGACAATTTATAGAAAGAATAAATAAGAAAATTTAATGGTGAAAAAGATACTTGAAGGTATTTCCAAAGTATCACTTGAGAAATGAGCAAAGATGAAAATTGAAATTTACCATTTGCCAAACTTGCATGATGTTATCTTCAGATACTGAGCAAATAACCCAAGGTTCATTTGGATTCCAAGAAAAGTCAGATATTTTGGCTGTATGCCCACCATGAATGAACTGACAAGAAAAAGAAATAAAATTAAAAAAAAATTCAAGTACACACCCAAAAAGATTTCATTTTTCAAAATGCAAAAGCTATATACAATACAAAGCAAATTTTCATCAAAAGATAAAATAAATTAAAACTATCACATTTAAATTGTTAACTCAACTAAAGATGAGAATTTACTTACCAATAGTTCAGGAGGGCCATCTTCTGCATCTTCAGCAGATTGTTCTTCACCAATTTTGCTTTAAAAGGATAGAAAAGAAAAAAAAAGTCTTTGTTTATGAAATTTCTTTTTTCCTTTTTAAATTCTTGAAATATCCAATTCAAAATAATCAATCAGTGTGAAGAAAAAGATTCTCTTACCTAAGATCCCAAATGTGCAATCTACGATCTGTGCCACTGGAGGCCAAGATGGTCTCATTATGAGGTGACCATTGAACCTACAAGGGGGAAAAAAAAAAAAAAAAAAAAAAAAAAAAGAAGAAGCCATTAGAATCTCTCAAAAGATACAAGAAACCTTATAAGAAATAAAAATGCTAAACTTACTTGAAAGATTTCATCCTTATGCGATTCAAATGAATGCAACTTCAATTTCAAATTTCTCAAATCCCACAGAGCAACAGTCTAAAAAAGAAAATCAACAAAACCCTTAAATAATAAAAACACTATTTTAAATAACTTAAAAAAAAAAAAAAAAAAAAAAAAAAAAAAAGAAAGAAAGAAAGAGGGGGACAGTTTAATAATACACTTCACTTAAACACTTACAATATCACAACAGTGTGGAAACTGCCCAGTCACAAAATCCCCACTACACACGCACACGAAAAATAACCACACACACACAATAAAACTAGTATTTTATTTTATTTTTTTTTTTAAAATCAAAAACTGAAAACGTATAAAATATAACACATACCTTATCAGCTGATCCAGTGGCCAGAATGAATTCACTGTAGGGATTAAAAGATAAGCAGTTAACCTCGGCAGTATGGGCATCGACAGTGTGGCTGGGTTTGCTTGTATTGTTTGATCTTGTATCCCATCTTAAGAAAAAAAAAAAAAAAAAAAAGAAAAAAGAAGTAAGTATTACAGTATCTATCTATATTATTTCTGAGATGAGGTGTTATGTACACTATTCGGACTGTTATCTTTGTCGCCATATTTATTACGTTTCGGCTGTTGTATGCTCCGGCCTTCTTTTAGGTGGTTGGAATGTCGAACTGAACCCTTTATTTCAGTCACTGGGGCAGACTTGAGGATACATGGCACAGTGGATAAAGACAAGTTCAATACCCAGTTAAGGCGGTGGAGAACTTAGAGAGGGAAATTAAGAGATAACTGACATCCATTAAACATGGCACAAGAACAGCAAGCGAAATAAAGGGTTCAATTCAACATTCCAACCACCTGAAGAAGGATGGAGTGTTGTGATAAATATGGCAACAAAGATGAGGACAATAATCTGAATATTGTAAATAGTGAAAATAATAATAAAAAAAAAACAAAACATTGATATGAAACATAGAAACCCAGCAATGCTCTAGTTAAATTAAAATTCACCAAGACTTACATCATGAGTTTTTGATCATCAGCAACAGATCCAAATAAACTTTCATGAAGAAGATGCCAAGCTACATCCTGAAAGGCAAAGAAAAAATTGGCATAATAAACATCTTTGACTGTTTTAATACATTAAAATCAGGGAAAACAGTTTTTTTTTTTTTTTTTTAAAATATATATTGAACTCAAGAAAAAAAAATGATACTCACTTCTACAACAGAAGTATGTCCAGTAAATACTGTGTGAGCATCAATCACACGGCCTTCTTTTGGAGTTGTATTGATGTCCCACAAGCAGATGGTCTGTTAATAAAGGGAAAAACAATGAATTCCTCCAAAATTTTTCAGTAAAATAAAATTAAAAGCATTCTCTCATTGCAAAGTAATTAGTAAACATTACTTACATGATCATCAGAAGCACTAAGCAAATGTCCATTCAAGTTGGGATTCCATGACAAGCCATAACTGAAAAAGAATTAAGTTTGGGTATTATCATTATATATACATACATGTATACTTACTTTTTGGAAAGACAATACAAGACATTTTTTTATTTTCAGCAATTCTTAAAAAAAACAAAAAAAAAAAAACAAAAAAAAAACAAAAAAAAAAAACAATAATAATAATAATAATAATAAAAAAAATAAAATCTCACCCTTCTTTCTGATGGCCTTTTAATCTCAGCTCAGGATTACACTCACCACTTGGATCTGTTATGGAGAGAAAAGACAAAGAAAAAGAAGACATTCAAAAACTGCTCACAGATTACAATTTACTTCAAAGTAAAAAGAGAAACATTCTATCTTAAAATAGTATTTTTCCAGGTAATTCATTTGGAAATAATTTATCCAGAAATGTCCTCACCTGGTTTTGATGGATGCTTGGTGTAGTCGAAGACCAGTACATCACTGGACGGCGTCTTTGTTGCAATAATACATGGATTTTGAGGCATATATCGTGCCCTGTTTACTTCACCCTCATGATTAATCTTTATCTCAATTTCGATTTTCCCACTAACTGAGCCAAAACCACCAAATTCTGTGTAAAAAAAATAAAAACACCTAAAATATGAGGAGAGAGAGAGAGACAGACAGACACATAATACAAAGAACAAAAACAAAGAAAAAGTCACTTACCTCCCTTTTCACTGTCATAATGAGAAGCATCAAACTGAGCATTGTCATTAGGCAATTGGACACTGGCAATAAGCAGATGATTTTGTTCATCCGATCTGAAAGAAGAATAAAAATTGTAGCAGGCAGAATTTAACAGTCACCTTAAAGGCACAAAACACCTACAACCATTTCCCTAAAGATTTCCTCTTATTTAAAAAATAATTCAAGAATTTCTCCAGTGAATAAACATTTGTAAGATTTAAACATTTAAGTTTGAAATCCTAAATATTTCGAAGCTAGAAATAAATTTAAAATTTTACTATATAGAATTTAATAAAAATTTAAACATTTAAGTACTTAATTTTGTCTAACAAAGGAATAATAAAAAAATATTTTATGAAAATATTTTTACTAAATCTTATGTTCACAGAAATCAATTACATTCTATTTTTTCCTCTATGAATAAATGTCATTATTTAATATTAAAAAGAAAAGAGTAGAGTCCAGTATATAGCATTAAATTTTAACAATATCAAGAAATTCTTTATAATACACATTAGCCTAGTTCAATTATAAATATCAAGGCGAGTTACATAGAAAACTACAAGAATCTAAAAACATGCTGGTCCCAATTCCTTCAACAAGCAGGAAAATGGACAACTCTGTGGGCTCTGGTAGTAAGTAACAGTCAAAATTGTTATACTAAAACACATTCAGAGAATAAACAAAGCCACATGTAAAAATTACAGCAAAGTATACAAATACTACAACATTTACAAGCTTGCATACTAAATTTGTTTGAAAAGATTGTAGATTAGAATGGAAAGAAGAAATGATTTTAGTTATTACATGCAGTGAAGTATTAAGATGGAGTAGTTTCATGGGATTTTTTTTTTAGTTTTCTAAAGTCAAATATTCTGCTGCCAAATATATTCTAGCTTTTTTGGGTGAATCTTCATTTAACATTCTATATAATAACCAGTGAAAGGTGGTACTTAAAATTGATGAAACATGTCAAATATTTGGTTCTATTAATTTGAGTGAGAAAGAAAGCCAAGACATGTTCACTTTCCACACAATCATAACTGGTTTTATTGCAAGGTTAAACCCTCTCACCCCGACCAAGTGGTTATGGAAGGGGACAAAAAATGGGGGGGGGGGATGGGGGGAAGAGAAAAAAGAAGAAGAAAGGGTGAGGAAAATGTAGTGTTACAACTAAATGCAAACATTAAAACATGCAAGAGTAAGCAAGCAACACTGCACCAACCAACTAACCAGTTTATAATCACGTGTAAGATATAAGGGAAGCGCGGGGGCATGTGTGTGCGTTGGAGGTGGGGTTTTAATCAAATTGAGGCAGACCACAAGCCTGAAAAAACCTCATAAGATCAACTAGTTTTCTTCTAAATAAATGCCATTAAAATTATTATTTTTGTATTATTAAAAAAAAAAAAAAAAAAAACCAAACAAAAAACCCCATAGTTGGCAGTGATTAACAAACATTTACAAGTGAAAGATTTTTTTTTTTTTTTTTTTTTTAAAAAGTATTACAGCCCAATCTCCCCCAAGTCAGAATCAAAAATACCTTTTGAACCATTTTGCTATAAAGAAATATACAATTCTAAAAATTTTGGAATTAAAATTGAAATAAAATCTTTTAAAAACAGGGAAGAACCTCCCATCCCTGTACGTGTTCACCTGTTTCTTCATTTGCTAGAGAATTTGATACTTGAAATAGTACTAATGTTCTGCTGAATTTGGAACAGATTTGATGAAAACTATCACTTAAAGCCAAGATAAGTACAGAGTATTTATGTTTTATATAACTGATTAAAATTCTTTTCAAGCAAAACAATTGCAGGGTGAGAGGAGGAAAAAAAAAAAAAAAAAAAAAAAAAAAAAAAAATATATCTACATCTTCAGACTGAAATTTAGGATAAATTTCTTATAATTTTGTTATCAGTATGCGGGATAATTAAACAATCATTAACAATCATACAGTAATGTTTTCAATCAAATTTCTCAATTTAAAAAATGAATAAACAGGACATGAAGAGAAAGATCTACAACTTCAACTTATTACTCCCATGCAATTTTAACAACAGAAAAAAAAAAAAAAAAAAAAAAAAAAGAAAGAAAAGCAAAGAAAAGAAAAGAAAAAAGAAAAAAAAAAAGAAAAAAGAAAGAAACACCAAACAATATAGAAATAAGAAATTTTCTTAGGAGGAGAGAGGAAAAAAAAAAGAGGAAAAAAAACAAAAAGAAAAAAAAAAGAAAAAAAAAAAAAAAGAAAGAAAAGCAAAATATATGGCTTAGGCAGAAGAATAGGGTAAAAATTTTGAAAGGGAAAGAAAAAAAAAAAAAAAATTAAAAAAAAGAGAAAAACTGGGAAGCTCGTCTGTCTATTTGTAAATAATGGTCGGTTTAAAAGAAGAAAGAAAATTTGAACTTAACACTAACAAATCTATCACCAGCTGGAGATCAATTCACTGAGACTGATATTTACCATACAGTATTCCAAATACTTTAAGCACAAATTAAACTTTTAGAGCAGAAGCAAAATCTAGTAAAATTGATTTTGTTTTTGAAAAGTAACAATAAGACCAGAATTACTTCTGATTCTCCTTAAGACAAAAAGTTACAAGATGTAATGGCTTAACATATGATAAGCTGTATATAAATATGAAACAAATATTTCAAGAGATTATTTTGGTTTACTGAATCTCAAGAAAGCTGAAACAAAAATATTCTGTCCTCTTCAAGATAGATGAGTGATTGTAGTCATGAACATCTTAAGGAAAAAAAGATGAATAATGGAAAAAGAAAAAACATGCAAAACAAGGGTGAAAACAGAGAGAAAAGTATCAGATTCCTACATTACTCTCGTAACAAGCAAAAGATGATCACCAGATTGGACAAAGAAATTGTTCAAATTCTAAAAACTGATACCAATTGGATGTAGCATAAAAACTGCCGTTACATTGTTTTCATAGTTAATGAGTGATGAAATATTTAAAATGTGGCCATTAGAAAAAATGTGTAGTAGAACTTTGGTATAAAAAAAAAAAAAAAATTCATAAAACAATCTAGTTTTATGTAGAATGTTAATCTAAGTTTGTGCTTCAATAGGATTGTCAAGAGTTAAATATTTGTTTCCATAGCTAACAATTCTTATTTATGAAGTAGTAAGTAAAAGAATAAGTCTCAACATGAACTTAATCTCCCACCCTCAAATATCATTACAACTTAAGGGGAAACAATTTTTTTTTTTTTTTATCAATAAGTTAAAAAGTCTAACACTCCATAAAGAAATTTTCCTATTTTAAAAGAATGACACAAATTAATGACTGAAATAAACAGTTACCAAGAGCTCTTAAAAACTATTTGCAAAGAAAAGCTTTTGAGTCTAAGTTTATGCTGTTGACTATGGAATATTTAAGTTTATTCTTTCATTTGCATTAACAAGACAAACAGAAAATAACTGGCAAATATTAAAGAAAACTACATAGGTTAAACAAAGCATAAGACAAAATATTATCTTGTTTGACTTGTTGCTAAATTGTATTCCATCCATGCAATTCAGATGATGCATGTTCATTTTGTGAGGAAAAATCAACCACACACACAAATTGTGGGTTAAATTATAAAACTTAATCTTTGATAAGATTGCAAATATGTACAAATGATCAAATTTATAACATTCCAAAATACTGACTTATTGTTGTTTTCAATATTACTGACATTGAAATTCTATATTGCTTTTATATTGTACAAAAGTCATTTTGTTGCAATTTGGTCTTGTCTTAATGCACAGCTGACTACCAAATAAAAAGCAATTAAAAAAATAAAAAGTTATTTTAAAGCTCTATAAGCACAAGTTACAAAATCTGGTGAACAGAATTTCTGAATGTTTTACAAGTTTACAGAATATTTATTGCAATTAGCTGACGTCAGAATCTGATTTTTTTTTTTTTTTTTTTTTTTAAGTATTTGATCAGTATCATTATTTTTGTACCTAATATGCTGGGTTGTAGATTTTGCCCTCATGAGCAAAGGAAAAGAGAGAAAGAGAGAGAAAGAAAGAGAAATGGCTTAGCAATTAAAAGTTGTGCAGAACTACAAAGCAGGCAACAT
Source organism: Acanthosepion lycidas (assembly GCA_963932145.1). Taxonomy (NCBI): domain Eukaryota; kingdom Metazoa; phylum Mollusca; class Cephalopoda; order Sepiida; family Sepiidae; genus Acanthosepion; species Acanthosepion lycidas. The sequence continues at coordinate 9,851,661 of OZ010581.1, forward strand.
GTTATGCACAAATACAGGTCAGTAAAGCTGCTGCTGCTATCATCAGAAGGTGGCTATCAATGACTGCAACTCCCCAAGACAAAACAAAGAGAGAAACAATAAGCAAGCCCCAAACTATTGTTTGTTGCAGCTGAATTTACAAGTTAAAACTTTAAAATGATTTTGATTTCTTAACCATCCTGATAATTTGGACAGGTACAGTTTCATTAGTTATTTTCTTTTCTTTCAGTTTTTGTTTTGTTTTTTTAAGTCTTGTGCATATCCAAGCTGTCTACTCATCCAGTTGAAAAAGAATTAAAACAAATGAAACCTGGATAAAATAAATCCCCAGTTAAAAATATATTGCCAGCGTATTCCTATTGAAAGGTTAAATGACGTTTGGTACTCCATAGCTCAAAACAAGGAAACAAAATTACTTGATATTTATTATTTGAAGAGGGAAAAATTATTTCAGAAAATATATAGAAACTATACTTTCAAATAAGTTACCTAAAATACTGCCAGCTAAGAATTTTGAATTAGTAAGTTTGAAATTTTATATATGTACCAACATCCCAGATTTACCAAAAATTGCCCAGATTATCCGTTGTTTGGAGATTTCAGTTTATATCTGGAAACTTGTCTATTAATGAATTTAAGTGGGCAGGTTTCCATATGTATATATAATATTTTTAAAATATGAGAGGGAGGGGGAGATAGAGATAGAGAGGAGAATTAAAAAAAAAAACAAAAAAAAAACTTAAAATAAAATTGGAGCTGGCTAGAGGGTTTCAAATTTAAAGAAAATAAATAAAAATACAAAAACTTAGATATTTTATACATAAAACTGATGTGGAGCCAACTGAAAAATATAAATTTTTTTTTTTTTGGGCAATTACAAAAAATGCCTACAAGCCATACATTAAAAGTTATAGAGTAAAAGACTAGTCATAGTACCTGTCCAGATTGTCAGAATGCCACCTACAGCTGCTGAAATAAAGAAAATCCAGGCAGATGAAAAAATTATAAAGGATTTTTTTTTTTTTTTTTTTTTAAATTTTATTTCAGTTTATAAAAGAAACTTGGAAAGTGGAAAATAAATAACAGGAAAAAAAAAAAGAGGGGAGGAAAAAAGAAAGGAAAAAAAAAAAAAAAAAAGACCCATTATTTGATTTTGTAGTTTGAGGAAATTGCATTTTGATATACTAAGAAACAAAGAACTTAATCTCATCAATTGACAAATCCTCAGTTAATCTTGTATCAACTCTTAAAAAAAGAGTCAAAGATTAATTGTGCATATTGATGTTTTACCATATGAACCAAAACAGTGTCAAAAGAAAGACTAAAGAGAGAAGGATTTTGTACAAGTGTCTAAGAGAGAGAGAGAGAGAGAAAAAAGGAAAGAGGAAAAATGTATTTATCAATAAAAAATATATATTTGTAATACACAACAATGCAAAGTCACAATTTGATACAGGTTTCAAGAATTTCATCTAAAGCATCAATTAAGTAAATAGGAATTGTTGCATGTGACCAAATCAAAGCCAAAAATGCATCAAGATCTACCAATGTTTTTATCTTAGTCAGCCATAATAACCAGATTAAAATTAACATATCCTAAAATAAGGAACACCAAGTATCAGAAGCAAGAAGTGTGCATTAATAAAAAAATTGGCCTTATGGGTTATTTAAACTTCTTTGTTCTATTACTGCTGCAGCAATATTAACAAATTCCAATAATTTCCAAGTTAAACCCAGTCATCTACAAGTCATTGAAAGAATATACAGTACATCCATCACAATTGTTTGAGGTTTACTTGTTTTTTTTGGCAACATCAAGTTGAGTACTGCTATGCAAAATGGTTTAATTTCCTCAGCACCCCAACAAACCAAAAATGACATTTAAATGACCCAATTGCTTACTGTAGTGTTGCAGAGTAAATGTGTACTTCCCTGAACAGGTTCTAACACTTCAAGGGATATATATATATATATATATATTTTCTAGCTTTGATTATCTTAATTTTGAGAAATTATAAACCCATTTTTCACTGAGTATCTATTTGTTAAGTAAAAGAAAATACCAAGTCATCCCGTGTGGGGAAAAACAAAAAAACAACCTTGTATCAATACAACCGACAGTGACAAATTAGAAAGCCTCTTGGTAACTGTTCTTAAATTGAACCGTTTGAATTTATCCAATTATTTTTTTTTTTTAGTTGTGATTAGTGTTTCTGTTAGTCCTCTGGATTTTTATTTGTAAATGTAATATTTCTCTCTTTGTCAGTTGAGGGGAGGGAAGGAGAAATTGAGCAAAACTAAACCAAAAACCCACATTCTAGATTGATAAAGGAAGAGGTCATTATCTCTTATTCAATATATTATGAACCATTAAAATAATTCTCACCAACTCATTTTTTCTACAATGTATTTGTTGTATATAGCAGAAAATTAAGTAAAGGATATACATAATTAGTTGGAAAAAATGAATGAGCAATCAAAGTACAAAAGTTACTTATAAAATAAGCAAAGCTAATCCCTTCCACAATCAGGTTCGATATTAAAGGTGATGTAAAAGCATGAAATTTTTATTTTATTTTTAATTACACAAAATATCAATTTTATTTTAATACAAAATTGTTATTGACATTATGCTTTATCAAATGATTTTCTATGTTAACCAACAAAAATTGTAGTGCTATTTTAGAGCCCCAACAGCTGGTGATAGATTGGAATTCTTCTTTGTACCTATACCATAAATAAAAAATGTTACTAAATAAATTAAGTTAAAATTTAAGATCATTAATGAAATGGATAAGATGCAGTAATGTCTTGGTAAATGCAAACAGTGGTTTATCCAGTGTCCAATGGTATGGAAAGGAAGGGGGGGGACAGATTAACATGAAAGAGAGATAGAGAAAGAGGGCTAAAGTTGACAAAAGGCAGGCAGCTGAAGGCTTTAGAAATGAGAGTCTCTTTCTAACAGACAAGGGCAGGAAGTTGGAAGTCAGAATCACTGGTTGGTTCATTAGTCGAAAGCCACCACTACAAGAAAAGCATGCAAGTGAGGAGCTGGAGTTATTGTGTCAGTAAAAACCAGGCAGGAAATGAAACTGCTCACATCCGAGAGTTGTTCGAATCGGGAGATGAGGAGCTGGAGTTAACAAAATAGAAAAGGTAAAAAATGTCATGGGATTTATCACTTAGCAAATTTTTTTAAGATAAAAAAAAAAAAAAAAAAAAATTACTAGTCAATATGGAGTTGTGTATAAGAATTCTTTTCACCCACACATACTTACATATATATTACAAACACATACATACATGCATACACACTCCTCCATATACACAAACTCAAGAGGATGCTCAATTTACCTGAAAATTCATCCTGCCACCAATATTTTTCAAAACCTGATGAAAAAGGTCAAATGCCCCCAACCACCAGAGGTTAAATGTCATAACTTGAATTTTATGCAATAAAAACCAACAGGGATTTCTAAACAGTTGCTGCATATTCAGGCTTGTTTTTTAAAACTGCAATCTTGAACATCTGCAGTTAAACTATTTTATTAAATTACTTTGTATCCTAACAAAGTTTGCACTGATATGCAAATTAATAAAATAATATTTTCCATTTTCTGAATGAAGATTTACCTTATTTTCAAGTGATGCGACTCATTTAAAGGAATATTAGCATGAAAAAACTGAGAATTAAAAAGATTTAAATGCAAGAATATTCCACATGATTAGTGATGATTATTTAAAACAATAACGTTTTTTCCAAAATGTGCAAATTGTAATCTTCCCTAAGCCAGCAAAATATGCAACGAATAAGGCAAGTAATGTCAAATCAGTGCTGGCCTGGGATGCTCCACATCACGGTATGTCAAATACAACGGAAACATTTGATAATGGTTTTGAATGTTAAAGTTAAAAACAACAATGACTCATCCTTGTATTGTTTATTGGAAAAAAAACCCTCTTTGCTAAGCTGAACGATATTTTATATTAATATAGCAAAGTAGTAAACTTTAAAACTGAATTTGAAAAGAAAAAATAAAAGCAACAACCACTTTTAAAAATTCTAATAGTTCATTATTTACAAATATATCCCTAGACAGTTCATAAGCTTTTTGGTGGCAAAACATTTAATTTTGCTGTAGGCAACATGAGCAGATGTTATCAAATCAGACAGACAATATCTATGAAAGCAATGGAAACACTAGATGGCAAACAGCCTACATTTAGGCAAAGTAAAAATAAAATAAAATAAATAAAAAAAATAAAATAAAATCTGATGCTGATACAAACCTGTAATTATTGAATACATTGTATCTTAAATGGAACAAAAAGCAAATAATACAGAGAGGGAATGACTTGATAACATCCTTAACCGGGAAATTAAATCACTATTTGCCAGATAACCAAGTTGGCAACTGCTCTGCAAGTGAGAACAGTTAATAGGCAGCAGGAATTGAAGGATGCTGCTAAATAAATTGATGCCAGGAATATTTTTATCTATTTTATTAAATGTAAACTGCTGCAGACTAAAATAAATAAATCTCATAACAGAAAATGAGACTGTTACTAATACAGTTTTAATACATTTTAAATCTAAATTATTTCATAATTGTTTTCATTAAAATCAATTTAAAATGTATTTGAACAGCAAACTGTTATAAATTCACTAGACATGACAATTCAACAAATCACTGGTGATATAATAAATGCCTTAAAAATAATATGCTAAATTAGCAATTGAAATTGCCCCAGGAAAATGTAAGTAATTAAGATATGCAAAAAAAAAAAAAAGTGAAGGCATACTTTTCTTCTCACATTATCACAGAAAGTTAATTTGGGTTATTTCTCTTTATATCAGATACTTGCAGGTGGTACATTGAGTGACTTGAAACTACAAGTTTACATTCATTTGCTAATTTTCCAAATTTCAAAGTAGCTTAAAACATTTTTTAAGGGAACCACTTTTGTGTCATGATTCCAAAGATTTAATAATGTATTCATTGCTAATTTATTTGAAAACTAAAATGCTATCAGCAAGCTTGAGAAAAAACAAAAATTAACAGGTAAAAGTTAAAACTAATTTTCAAATTCTTAACAGGTTGGCCAATATTTATTAGTGTGTTTCAGAAACAGCGCTATGAAAAAAAAAAAAAAAAAAAAAACGGATCAAATCATTAAATAAACAAAATTCCATCAATGTTACTTTGATGTTGTTCTAAGCCACACTAATAATGCATCAATTCTGTTTTAGCATTTTATTCTTAAAAAAAAAAAAAAAAGTAAACAAGACAAGTTATAACCAAATACAACATTGGTTACAGCAATTTCATCATTTTTTTTTAAAGCAATTATCATCAGTTACCAGAAATTAATGTTCAATCAGGAATGAATTTGCTTTTAGTCAAACTATGAATAAATTTGTTAGAAGCTTGTTTAAGACTTAAAATATAAAGATATTTATAAGTATTTCCTTTCATGATTTTAACTATGTTAAAATATTTAAATTTAGATAAGATAAGTAAAAATTATAGTCTCAAATTTTACTAATTTTTCATTGGTTAGTTCAAATAAGAAGGAAAATATCTCTTCCTTACAAAAGGGAAGCACACAATCATGTTATGAAAGGTGACAATCATTTTCTATGCCTGGCAAATTGGGAATAAACTAATTTCTTGATTAGGATTCCTTTTCATCCTTGCTGTAGTCCAACAGTGATGGTTTCTGTCAGTGGTGGGATGCTGGAATAGAAAGGGATGAAGCAATACCAATTTGGAGCTTGTTATGCCACTAAAAATGCAGTATAACCAGCCAGTCCATTGGTAACTAATATAATGCAAGTTCATAAGCAAATCAAGAAGTTATATATCAATAGGGAAGGAGAGAGAGAAAAATAGAGATGAAGAAATGCCCACAAGCAAAGGAAGAGGGATGGTCAAAATGGTCATACCATTTCAAAGTAATGTGATAATTATGTTAAAAAAAAAAAAAAAAAAAAAGGTGAAAAGAACACCAGTCTTTATTATCTTAATTGATATTTTAGTTCAGAAGTTATTAGACATGTTAAATCAACTTTTAACATTAGCAAGCAACATTTTCATACAATACTGCAGCAGAAAGAACCGTAAATATCCGATAAATTAGAAGGGAATGAATGATCGGTGAAATTCGACATATTTGTTCTATGATAAACCTTTTTGCAATCCATAAAAACGTTAGTAATCTGGAAGAATGCAAGCTAGATGTATAGTAGTTCAGACAAGGTGAGGGAGAGGGATTAAACATCAGATGAGGATCAGTAAACGTACCAAGTGGCACTAGCGGTTGAAGTAGAATGGGGCATAACAATGTGAGTATATCTGTAGGCCAATTCATTCAGAATTAAAACTCCCAAGTACTAGTTATTTACAAATATATAGAGAAAGTATTTTCTTGAGTCTATACCAACCCAGGACAGGAAGAAAAAGAGGTAAGCAATACAAACAATTGAGCTGGCATCATGTGGTAACAGCAACATATAACAAAAAATTTTAAATAGCAAATAAGTAATACAAATCAGATTTCAGATACATAAAGGGGGTGGGGGAGAAGAAGAAAAAGATTTGGTTGTGCCTTTCTGAAATTGCTGGTTTAGCAAAAAAGAGCAAGTGCAGTTAAAATGAAAAACACAAACTTATATGAAAATTTGCAAGTATTGATAAAAAAAAAAAAAAAAGCCTCAGTTATTTGCAATCTACTATGCAGAGCAAAATGTAGCATAGCTGACAAATAGCAGAACCAGCCACAATCTGGTGACAGCTGTTATGGCACAATGCAGCCACATAAAATGAACTCAAGATCAGTTAAGAGACACACACACAAAGGTCATTCAATCTTTAGACCATTGCCCATCAACAAGAGGCATCCAACTGTCCCTCAAAGTTCAGGAGAGAAAAAAAAAAAATAAGAAAAAGGGATGTCAAGGAAAGAAAATCCTTAGAAGGGGGAAAAAAAAAAGAAAAAAAAAGAAAAGAAAAAAAGATGCTCCTGGAACCAACATGTATGCAAGCTCCAACAATCAATCAGTCCAATCAATTAAACCACCAAGAACTGAAGGATCCTGCTACTGCATATAGCCATTAACAGAAACCCTAGTCTACCTAGTGGGTTAGTGGGCAAGCAAGGCATTCAGGGTTCATTTAATAAGGTGGTGTGCAACAAGAATGAATACAACTTACGTATGAGTCCCCAAAATCAACCGATGCAAAGAGTAGTCCTTCCCTTCAGGTCTGAAAAAGAGAAGGTTTTTTTTTTATTTCATTTTTCATTGTATTTCACTTTCTTTTTTTTTCTTTTTGAAAAACTAGATATTGCAGCTACAATAGATCCCCTCTAGCACCATTGCTTCTACACATCTTAAACATTTTTTTTCATGGAAATTAAAACATCAGTTCTTAAAATCTTTACTTTCAGTAAAGCTTGATGAACATGCAAGATACAGCTTAAAGTGCAATGCCCAAAGATTCACTTATCTTTGACTACAACTTATAGACTGATGAAAACATTTATATGCAAGTCTGAAAGGAACATTGTTTATCACTATTATCTCCCAAAATATTTTGCTCTGTAGTTGTATACAAAAGATTCCCACAAAGTCTGATTGCTCATGTGAATTACTGCATTATTTGCAATAGCATTGTCATATATTATGGCAGAGTATACATGGGGGTGGGTTGCAGCAATTTGATCAATGAAAGCTGATATTTATAAGACAGTTTGAATGCTAAAGGATTAAACAGGGTTTGGTTTTGTTTAACAGTGTATATATATACATATCTCAACTCCTTATGGCTCATTTAATGCCAAAATTTAATTTTCTTGGGAGCTTTGAAGTAATAAACATGCTATTCTGCTTTCACAATTTAGCACATGGTAGATGATACTTAGCTTTTGTGCATATACATGTTTGTGTGGACATAATTACTAGAGGCAGTGAAATGCGTTTTATGTTGTAGTTTTGTTGAAATTATATTGTGGAATAGTTTGATTTCTTTAAGAAATTGTAAAATATTATATGGATTAATCTCATGAAAGAGTTCTTTCATGTTGGTTGATTATGTTTAGCAGCATATTTAATGTTGAAATCTAAATATTTTGAAGGCAATTGCATGTCTTCAACTACAGATAAAATGTATTGTTGATCATTTTGCTATAAAATGTATTGCTTGTATTTTTCATAGTGTTTTGTTTTTTGTTGGGGTGGTGGTATTCCTATTTGCCTATAACTGGGATCCTAACAGGTGCTACAACCTTGGGCCAGGGAGCACTTGGGAACAGCAATTAAGAGGTGGTTCCACGCTCCCCAAAATCGCTGTATATAGTTTGTCATATCCAGGTCAGGGGGTTAAACAGCAAGAGGATACTTATGGTTTTCCATACATGACAAATTAATACTCATTAAAAAAAATTCAACAATAGTGTTATAGAAAGAAAAACAAGCAAAATAAAATCTCTTGTATTGTTCAGCTTTAAAATTTACAGATGTAATATTATCTGTGTGGTGATTCTTTTTGCAAACATTTTTTTTTTAAATTCTAAAATGTGTCTGCCATATAGTTTAATTAATTGAGAATTTAAGACAGGAAAGAATGAATTTATAAAGTTTTATTACAGAATGATCTAAACAAAGATAATTAAAAAAAGGTCAATCTGCCAATCTCACCCACCCCATTTTTGGGGTGGATGGAGTAGAGTCTACCTTTTCTTATTAAAGACTACATACAATTTGTATATTAGCATTCCCCAATTCTAAAGTAGATGAGACAATTTTAAGTTATAGTCTCAAATTTGAAATTCCTAACATAGAAAATTTGAACCATATCAAAATATTTGTTATATTATTGAAACTGAGTATGTTAAGTAACAATTATTGAGAGAGGGGAGAAGAGGAAAAAAAAAAAAAAAAAAAAAAAAGCACTGACAAGAAATATGAATTTTTGCTAATAATTAACCTTTTTTAAAATATTCATACATTTCCCAAGAGTATCAGCATGTAAGCGAATGAAATGGATTTGACTGGAATTTGAACTTGGCTCTCAGATTCCTCAATCTGAGCCACTATCCATTACTTCACTGTGCCTCCTGTCAACATCACAAATCTCAATTTCAATCAATATCCAGATCTTTAACAAGAAATTTAAATGTTCTGAAGCTATTCCCAGACTGTAGAAATTAAAAAAATTTAAAGTGACTGATAGAGAAATGATGATCTTCACCTTGTAACATCAGGTAACCACTGAGCAGTCAAACTTGGCCATTCCAGAGCATGGGTCATCACAAGGTCATAAAGAAAGGGAGTATTTTTCTTCCATATTTTATACTCTTCATTGATGACCCTCTCCTCAACAGCATCATCGAATCCTAGAAAAATAACAAGAAAAAAAGAAAAATAAGGTATTCAAGAGGAGAGAGAGTGAAAAAAAAAAAGAAGCCTAATGAATAACAGGAAATTGTAGTCCATATATAGACATTAGAATCACTAGATTTGGTTAAATTTGAAAGTCCAGCAATATTAGATTTTCAACTATCTCTTCAATTAATAGACCACATTAGAAATGGTAAGTTAAAATGCACATACTCCATCCTGCCAAATAACAAGTAGCAAAACTTAAAACTTTTGAGACCTGGGCTTTTAAAAATAGCCCTATCTAGTATAGTAACCCAGCAACATATGAATGCTCACTTTTGTATTGCTTTTCATTATGGAACCATGTTACACACACACACACACAATATTATATATATATATATAGTGAGCTGCTGGTTTAATTTCGTTCCTATGCTTAAGAGAATGTATATCTTTGTTACAATTAGTGTATGTGTGTGTTTATTAGAAGCCACCAAAAAAGGTATGCACATTTCAGAAAAGGAAAAAAAAAAACTTTTGTTTTACAGTTTTATGAAATTGCAATAACACTTAACTGTAGTATATTTTAAACAGATGTCATTACCCTCATGGCTATTACTCAACAAAAGCAACTTTTATTAATCTCATGTCTGAATAAATTTAGTATTACAATATCCATATAAATTTTTCTTTCCATGAAGTGTGTACATATTTATTTGGCCGGCTCACTCAATCTCATATACACACACAAAATTGTAATATATGCAAATTTGGAGGAAAGAGAAATGTAACAACTTGAATATGTGAAGAGTTGATGTCAGGATTTGTACATTTTGTTTTGAAAGGCTTCTTAATTGAGTTAAGAACTTTTCAGCACCATACTTTATATTTTTAAGGCTGCAGAATAATAGGACAAATGTTTCCATCTTGACCGTTAGAACTTTTTAGCCTTTGCACCCTCTGGTCTTTTTTATTAGGAAAAATTCTTGGTCTTTCCAATGAAAACCATAACAATATCAAATATGACAGATACTTGAAGGCTGAAGAATACAAGAGCTGACATGTTGCCACCATAACCAGTATTGATATATAGACAAAAGAGAGGGAGGGAATTGACTGATTATTAAAATAAGTCTGCAACAAGTTTTATTGAAAAATAGTTTTGTCTCATTATTTTTTGCCAGCTTTCAGCCAACTTCACACTTCCATCCCCCCAAGAACATTTTATTTTTCTCAAATTACAAAAGAACACCTTGAGCCATTCTTAATTGAATGGCTCAAGGTGTTCTTTTGTAATTCTTTGAGAATATGATGCAGGGGTGAAAACTTGTCAGCCAAACTAAAATTTTTTTTTATGCTGACACAAAAACATTTTCATTGATTACTGCTTGTAATTGGCCTAAATGGGAGCAATATTTGTTTAAATCATCTTCTCTAGATGAAAATCATATCTGTGGATTCCCAATCAATAGATATCAGCTTTGGACAACAACTGGCTTTAATACAATAGTGGCAGTTCAGTTTCATTGTCCCAGGATCTACTGCATTAAATGTTGCTATAAATTATTTAGTTTTCTTTATTCATAACATAAAAAAAAAAAAAAAAAAAAAAAAAAACTTTATTAATGGTACCAAGATTCATTCTCTGGCTTCCATCTTCAAAATTCATTCAAGAAAACTCAAGAGAACGGTGAATAAGTTTAAAAAAAGAAGGAACAGTAGAGAGGAAAACTGGATCAGGTTACATCAAGAAGAGGGATAATCATTTTAACTTTAGAGCTAAAGAGTTCAATTAGAAAAAATCCAACTCCAACCATAAGACGTTTGAGAGATCAGCCTTACCTATGAACAGTGAAAAAAAACTTGAAGATGAAACTTGAGGCACCTCGTTACTCTAGGACAGAATGTTAAAGAGGGCAAAGATCATTCCGAATAAGATCCCAGAATAATTTCAACTTTATTTCAATCCTTCATTAGTTTCCGATCATCAGCTATGATTAATTAGTGAACATGTCATTGTTTATCACTGATCTCATCATGACTCTTCTGTTAAGCTTAGAGAGCAATTATACATCCTTATTGCTCAAAGTAGAGCCTAATAGTGTTATAATTAACCTAGCAATTGGACAATCCTGCCGCTATACCCAGTACACACACACACACATATATATATATATATATATATATATATATATATATAATACTTTAGGACTTCATTGGACTAAATTTGTGTTGTTGGTGCAACTGTACATGTGCATGAATCAAAGATGAAGTCCTTTGAAGCCCTTAGAAACAAAACATGTCACAAGAAAACCGATTTCGACCCCCCCCACACACTTCACACTCTTTTGCAGCTAAATTGAATTATTGGCAAACCAAGCATCTCTTCCCTCTTAATCTTTTTTTTTATTTAATTTGTTAGGGACTGTTTTAAGTTATACTTAATATTATATAATAATCACTAAAGGAAAGCTACATTTGAATAGTTACACTTAAATTCAATGTGCAGAATTTCCTTTTATTTTAAAATATATGAAGGTGAATGTTAAGGACAATTTGAATGTTGACACTTAGCTAGATGTGTGGTAACAGATCTACATCTTTTCAACTTTGAATTACCTTAAGTAGATTTCAAAATAATTAATATGTTAGAATATTTATCCAAATGTTTAATGCCTTGAGCATTGGATAAATGATTAGAGAAAAAGAAATGATTAAGAATTAAGGTATGATATTAGAGTCTCCTGGAAAAAGAAAGAAAAAGAAAAAAGAAATCAATCAACAAGGTCATGCTTCATTGTCATCATGAACCACCATAACATGTGATTATGATCAACTGCTTTGCTTATTGCACATTAATATGCCATGTTTAATTTGAATGGTGTACAGATTGAAAACACTGCAATTCTAAGTACTTTTTAAATCCCCAAGTTGATGGCTGGTAATGGCTTTATTGACATCTGACCCATCTATGATCTCTTCGTGATGCACAAGCAATTCAACCACAGCTTTGTACCACTTAACAGAATTGAGCATTGATAAATAAAAGAACAATGAGTAATTATCATCATTAAAAACAGGTCTACTTGAACTAAGCATTGAGGACATTGCTGCTTCAAATACAGTTGTGGATTGCATATCACACACATTTTCTTTTGTGACCGATTCACTTGCAAGTCTTATTATTTAAAAGCATCTTTTGTGGCTTTCCAAATTATGAGCTGAAAAGTGGACACTACTCCTATGAAGCATTATGTATTCACTCATTAACAGATTGAGTGTCATTACTCAATCTGCCACTGAAACACTGTAGTGAATATTGATCAGTTTCATCAAATCTAGGTGGAAGTAGCATCCTAAACAAAGATCCATATATCCTTTTGCAATTTTTTTTTTTGCTCTCCTTGTTTTGAAACTGTAGGTTTTGTAGTTCAAATCTTATCAGTTTTGTGTCACAAGAACACCCTGTTTTATTAATATTTTGACATCAAGCAAAAAATTGATTTTTTCATCAATTCAATCATGGTGATATCAATGTCTCAGTTTCTTATTCAATGTTATTTTTTTTTTTTTATATTAATTTTTCAAAATCCCTTGCCTCTTTGAACTTTCTTTTACAGTTCCTTCAGCATTGGAATTAGTTTCACTCCACTGGCATATATCCTCTAGTAGAGACATTCTCTGTCACAGGCTTGTAATACTATGTTTCTATACCTCTTCAATTGTCTTAATACAAGGTGCACACTTTTTGCTTCAAATGTCAAATGTTGCTTTGCTAACTTTGGTGTGTATTAAATCAATACAAGCATTGGCTAAACAGGTGGAGATTCCTCCGTCCCCAAAGTCAGGACACTATCTCTACATAGAGACTAATAAGCAAAGAAATATTAAAGTGTATTGCTTTTTATCATAATGGACAAACTTCCAATTTACTGATTTAATAATATTTTCTTGAAAATTAAGTTTCATGCTTTTATGAAACTTTGCTTGAGGAATATTGGCTGATTTAAAGAAAAATATATTTCACTTTAAGTTTAAAATAACAGAAATGGATTTTTAAAACAAACAGTAGCAGTGATTATGCACTTGTCACTCATAGATCACTTAAGTGATGATAAAATATGTCAACACCTTTCCTGCTGTTCTACAGAGGCTTTATCTGTTAAAACAATTTTAGAGAATGATGGGCGAATGAAAACAATTCTTGCAAAAATATATTATTCATCAAAATGTTTTCTTAAAACAATAGTGCCCTTAATAAATCTTATTTCTAAGAGCAATTAAAAAGTTTTCCTAATTAAATAATGTCAGTTTTATTGCATTTTTGTAGTTTACGTTTCAGAGCAGATTTTTGGTAGCGTCCCCCCCCCCCAAAAAAAGAAACTGATAATTTAAATTCACCAAGGAGTCCTGCTTTTAAAAACAGATTTTGAGAATCAAATTTATCACCAAACTTGGATCAACACAGGGTATGATTTTCAGGCACTTTCCAAAGGTGCTGCATGCTGGGATCGACCCCCTCTCCAGACCAATAACATCAAGAAGTCACCTCCCTGACAAATCACCTGTGATGATATTCAAACCAAGGTCTCATGGCCAGAAAGGGAACCTTTTTACCACTTGGCCTCTCATATATATATATATATATATATATATAAATAAATAAAAATGCACTTATGTTATGAGCACTGTAGAAAAACAGAAGATAAACTTCCATCTGTCAACAGCTTAAACTACTGACTTGTTAAAAAAAATGCATTTCTGCAATATTTAAACCGAAAGTAAATATGTCAAACCAAAATTAAACTTTAAAATCAGATATTTCTCAAATAAAGTTTCAGAAAAGTACTTTTTTTTAATAAAGTAAATTATATTTTGATGAGAGATGACTAAAAATAGCGCTAAAATTGCCAATTTCAAAATGAAAACCCCTTCCAGTCAATTTAAATTAGTTTCGACTTTTGAAAGACCACAACAAAATGTTGAAAATTTAAGTCGAGATTTTATAAACATTTTTCACTGTTTAATCAGTGTTAATTTAACACTGTTAAAAAAAATAAAATAAAAAAGGAGAGAGATTGAATTGGTCAAATTTATGAACACATGAATTTCAGCTATCAAGACACGGCTGAGAATATTATAAAGCAATTTTTACCATCTTTACTTAATATATCAAATCAAACAAATTCTTGATAAAAATTTGTAGTTCTCATTTACAGTCAACAATATGGCAAAAGACACAAACAAATCAGATTTTGACAAATTATAAACCATCCAACCATTAACAGAATTGTCCCTTAAAATTTATTTACTTTTTTATTAATTACTTAATGAAAATAACGATACCCACGCAGAATTAGCTTGAGTAAAATTTTAGTTCTTGTTTGTAATAGTGGTCCCGCCTAGAATTGTAAAGCGACTAGTAATAATACGTTTGTCGCGGACAGTCTGATGACGTCATTACATTCCAGGCGGAACCACTTTTTCAGTCAAGTACCTGAAATTGTAGCGAGTGAATTGTTGACATCGTTCTTTGAATTGATTGACACTTAATAGAAGAAAATATAACATTTACCGTGAAAGGATGTGTGCTGAGCCGAAAACAATAATTGCTGACAGTCTAATTTTAGGGAGTTTTAGTTACCCCTTTGTATGCATAAACAAAATAAAATCAAAATTAAAAAAAAAAGTTATAGAATCAAGAAATTCTATATTTTTATTTTATTCGATAATGAAAAAAAAACAAACAAAAAAAGAAAAAACGAATAAATTTCCTAATCTCGGGGGAAAAAAAAAAGTTTGGCAAAAAATAAAACTAAGTGAACACTTGTTCACGTGCGCGCACATACATACATACATACAAAGAGGGACTTTTTTTTTTTTTTTTAAAGTTTCGTTTTTGAACTTTTAAAATTAAAAAAAAAAAAAAAAACAAACAAACAAAAAAACCGAGTCCAGGAAGAGATTTTATTTGTTAAAAAGAAAAAAGAGCGGTGGCGGTTTAAAAGACAAAAGAAAAAAATTACTTTTAAACAGAAGTAATTGGGATAACATGTGATCTTTATAAAGTAAAGTTTGTTGAAAAAAGAAAAAAAGTTCAATCCAGTTTTTTAATTTTATTTCCGCATATCAGGGCATTATCTACTCATGAAAGTGCGAAATATTTGTGTATAAAAACTAAAGTTAAATTTATTTCCTTCCATGAAGAAATTCATAAGAACTATAAAAATGACATCATACGTAGTTTTGTTAATTTTTTTAAACTTAAGAATTTTGTTAATGTAAATATGCATTTTAATTCAATTTTGCACTTTAATAGAAAATTTCAATATGCAAATAAAAACAGAAACGTTAAGAGAAAAAAATCCCAGAGTTTAAAAAGATAATTTTAACTAGATTTAAAATGGTTTTAATATATATATATATAAGATTGAAAGTTAAATTTATCAGGCTCCTGTTCTTATCGAATTTTCGGTGGTAGACATTTCGCTAATATTCTTTGGTAACCGATCAATCTTAATGTTAGTCGTTGAACTTAACGCTACTAAAACAAGTTTTAGAGCTTACCAACTCCAGCCATTAAGGTTTTTCTGCAGGGTCAATATATTAATCGGCTTTTAGAGTGTTTAGGGAGAGAAAATGACGGCAGCGGAGGGAAAGGAAAGAAAAGAGAAGCCATTATGGCGGACACCAACTAAGACGAACGGATAAAGAAGGGACGAACATGCACGCACCAACAATGATTATTCACACACATACGCGCACACACACACACACAAAAAAAAACAAGCTTAAAAAGCGATCAACACTGATTAAAATCCAAGACCAAATCATCGTTTTCACAGAAAGTGATCATTGAACAAAATCAGAATTCGGTAATTTTTTTTTTTTTTTAAAGTTTAGTTGAAAATTTAATTAAAAATACGATCACGTTATTAAAAGTTAAAAAAAGGGAGGGAAAATAGAGAAATTAAATGTACACATTGCAGAATGTTAAAAATAAATTATTTTAAGTTTCAATATTTGCGCACAAGATCAATAGATTGAGAAATCAAAGGCTTTTATGACAAATAATTAATTAGCACTCGTATTTATTGTAAATAAATACAAATTAAAAGCAGAAAAAAAGAGCAAAGAAAGCTTCCATGTTTAGTGACTAATAATATCAGTAAGGAAGGAAGAAAGTAGATATTTTACTTTAATAAAATCTCAAAATTACAACAATTTACAAAGAGGAAGCAAACAAAAGCTTTGTAATAATCGTTGCAACGCACCTATTCAAGATAAAACAATTACTTAAGTAGTCTAAAATAAAAGCTAATTCTTACCACCATCCTTATCCGTCATTTTGAATCAAGCTGCAGACAACAAAGGACACATGCGCACACACGCACACAAACTAACTCGCGCCAATTTTTTCAACCCATTGGCATGATGGGTATAATTATTGATGAATATGTTTTTAATATTATGAAATTTAAAAAATTATAAGACATTTTGTTTAGTTATTTTATATAGTCTATAATGATTATATCTCATATTAGATAATAAAGAAGTGGTTTAAAAACTGAATCCGATGATTAACGAAATTGTCGATAATCTCACATGTCTATCGTGATGACCCAAGTATCTTGTTTTGATTTGAGTCCCTATAAAAATGGAATTAGTTGGATAAAATGTTTTTTTTCTTGCGATATAATAAACTATATATAAATTTCGTAACAAATTCTATGAACGAATTAATGATTTTGCTTCGCATAAGTTGTATTTTATTTTTAAACCTTCTAAACAACATGTTTATTGTTACGCATTTTCCATGATTATTTCAACAACTTCGAAAAAAAATGTCAAGCTTTTATTTACACTGCACGTTAGTTTTTTACGTAATCAAAGAATCAAAATTGAAACGGAATTAATTTCAATATGTTTGTTCAAGTTACGAATTTTACTTAAAAACATTATCGTCACACGGAATCCGGGAGCAAATAATTGAAATTAGAGAACTAAAAATAATTAAAATAAAAAAAATGAAAGTGGTTTATTTATGTTTTAATTTATTTTTGGTTTGAGTGATTTTATTTTGTAATTTAGAAGAGTTTGTTTTTTTTTTCTTTTACAATTTTAGTGTGAAAAAAAATCTGGCCTTGGTGCATAATATGCGGGCTTATCATCCGGGTATTTTACCAACCAATATGGCGTGGCCTGCTGCTAATGTTAATACAATGAGCCACTGTCCGCATTTTGGCCTGCCTTATAATACAAATTAAAGGCCACAAACAGCCACCTAATGATACGACATGATGTCGCATATCTATATCTGCAACAGGATATGAGACTATGAAGTCAATCAACATAGAAAAAAACTTAATCGTGTTATAAACTGCTGTCTGTGTCGTTTCTCTCTAGTATATCTTTTTGCTCTTCCTGGGTTAGACTCCTATATTATTATTATTATTATTGTTTTGTCGGCCGTCGTGTTATAGCTGACAGCACCCGGCAGATATCAGCCTGTAACTAGGACTAATCTAAAAGAAAAAAAGACGTAAAAATTTCTCCCCACCCTCGAAATTAAAACCATGGAAGGTGTGAAGTTGGCCGAACAGGAGCAGACATACTACGGGGAACTTTTCCAGAACTGTGATATCGATGGGTCTGGTAAAGTGACCGGCTCTAAAGCATCTGATCTATTTAGATTGTCCGGACTGAGTCAAGATGTCCTCTTACAGGTAAGTGCAAAGAATAATTGAAACACTTCTATGAATTGTCTTATAAGTCTATCAGCTGTTGTTGTTTGAGAACACTTTTTCTATCTTAACCACTTAAGTCGGATGTGCGTGTGTGTTCAGGCCGATGATGAAGTCTTTTCAGTTTTTTTTTTTTGTTTTGAGTCTGGTTTCTCATTTCTTGGAAGTTGGAGGGATGAGTGAAATGTCATCTCTAACTGTTACCAACCTTTAAAATCTTTTTATATGCGAAATATTTTTGTTACCAGCCTTTGATTGTCTTTTTCGTCAAATTCGCACATTCATTCAATCAAGTTTTTAAATTGGTTCCAATATATTTTCCCACGTCCATTGTAAAAAAAAAAAAAAAAAAAAAAAAAATTGATTTATTTTATTTTTTAAGGTAGTATTAAAATTTTTTAAAGCTAACGCAAAAATTTGAAAATTGTAAAAATTTAATTATCACTTTCAGGCATTTATGCCAATTTAATTTCAGATCGCATTCTTTCCTTTTTCACGTGCATAATCAATTGTTTTTTTAGCTTTTTTATATTCCAGTTTCTAATTGAAACTGAAAGGTTTTCTTTTTTTAATTTCGAACACTTCTTATTCAAGGATAGATCAAATTACTGTTTTGCTTAGATATTATTTTACGCCTGTTTAGTGTATATTGTGTAAGTAATATTTCAAGTTTTGTAGAAGTTTCTAAAACTTATTTCGGCTTTCCAGTAGAAAAAAAATAGTTATAACGTCTGTATTCTTGTGTACTACTGTGAATACAATTTAAGTCGCATTCTTTTTAGTTTAAAACATTAATCTAAGTTGATGGATGTTTTTGGTGATAATTGAAATATTATTGTTTTAAAGATTTAGCAATTTTAGCATAAACAATTTTCGATGTAGTTTTCTTGTAGTAGTGGCAAGCACGAGTCACAATCACAAAACAGAACTAAAACACCCTCTTTTCACTGAATTGATCTACTCACTACCATTAATGATCATTTCATTAAATTATGCTCAATGTTTACACCTTTTGGATGTCTTTTAGGTAAAGTCTGTGTTGATTTTTTTTTAAACTAGGAAAAGAAAGACTGGTATTCAGTTCTAAATGATAGTGTTTTTATGACTTTTATCTTTTTTCCTTTTCTACATTTTATTTTCAAGCTTCAAAAAAAAAAATCAAAACAATATTAGTTTCTATTATTAATGTTGTTGTTGTATATTGCGTCAGTAATTGCCGATAACGTTAGTTTAATATTATTTTTTTCCATTCCAGGTATTATATGACAACTAATCGTAAGCCACACCTGTCAATGACACTGGCTATCTTGTAGAACGTAGCAAATTACGGGTCGACCACACGACGCAGATTTGATAATTGCTTGTACTAAAATTAATTACTTTATCCACGAGTACGAATCTAAATCTAATTCTATAAATTCAATTTTTAGATTAAGGCTGATCATTCAGTTTGTTTCACTTTATCGTATGTGTGGTTTATTTACCGTTTTTTTTCTCTCTCCAAGACTGGCATTGTTCTTGTGACTGACAGTGGCATTTCTCACCACAAAATAAATCAAGTGATGGCACATGTACTGAACCAGTATGAAGTTTAGAAAGTTGAACATTTTTTTAAGTTGTTGATCACGATTCTTAGTTACTTCGTTGTTGTTGTTGCTCTCCCCCCTCCCCAGTAATTTTATATTCTGAGAATTTACAGTCATATTCTTCGTATCTGTATCCATTATTTGTATTTTTCATTTCGGTTATGCATTATTATTCAAATAAGAAGACTAAAAAGAGGAACGATCTCACAGGGAAAAAAAAGATAGTGTTAATTTAAACAACAAACAAGGCTTTTTTTAAAGGTTTAGGTACCTCCAAAAATTCGCTAAAGAAAGAATGACCATACTTTAAAAAAGTTTCAAGATTTTTGTTATTAAGAAAAGG
This sequence comes from Acanthosepion lycidas, assembly GCA_963932145.1. Taxonomy (NCBI): domain Eukaryota; kingdom Metazoa; phylum Mollusca; class Cephalopoda; order Sepiida; family Sepiidae; genus Acanthosepion; species Acanthosepion lycidas. The sequence continues at coordinate 9,871,716 of OZ010581.1, forward strand.
AAAGAACAAAGGATTTTTTTGTAGGTATCTCCACTAATTCGATGAAAAAAGAGCATATCATGGTGAAAAAAATGTCCCGAACTTGATAAAAACAAAATATCACCAAAATCTTTGTTATTAACATTTTTTTTTTTTTTTTAAATTTTTTATTAAATTTTCTAATCCTTTTTAGCAAATTCGAAAATTTACGTAAAAAAATCTTGCTTTTTTTCTTTTTCTTTTTTTTTTTTTTTTTTTTCGTATAGGAAATTTTACCGTCATTTTTGCTGTTACAAAAACCTTAATTTGGAAATTCTTGCAAAATTCAAAATTGTCAGATTCTAATGAAACTTTCAGGACTTCTCATAAAATGAGTGAAATTATTTTTTTAGAAATGTTTTTTTTGGTGTTTTTAGAAAATCTTCGTAAATTTTATTATTTTTTTTTTTTTTTTTACATGTTACCTCTCATTTAAGAAATTTTGACAAATTAAATTTTGACTTTCTTAATGTTAAAAGCAGAAATCCTTGGAGAATTTAAATCATCAATATTGTAAAACAGAAACACCAATTACCAAAGATTTATACTGAATTGTAAAATAAAAAAAAATGGACTAAAACTATGACATTACTTTTAATTGCTTTTATAATTTAAGATATAGTAAGGGCATAATAGGAGGCACAGTGGAGTAATGGATAGCAGCTTGGATTGAGGAATCGGAGAGTTGTGTTCAAATTCCAGTCAAATCCATTATATTTATTTACGTGCTAATACCCTTGGGAAAGGTATGAATCCTCTGCTTCTTTCCCCAGCTATGGGTAAATAGCAGGACAAACCGGGTTCTATAGCCTTGGATGGCAACTGGTCTACCGCAGAAAGAAATGGCAACCTACTGTGGGTAAAAAAAAAAAAAAAAATCTGCCTTGTCAGTCATGTATCGTAAGATACATGATCGCCTATGTGTGTATCATGCATGGCATACAACTGAAGGACATAATTGTCTTAAGAAACAATTTTTTTGATGACTATTGAATTTTTACAAAAATTCATTTTTTTTTTTAATTAGAATAATTTATAAAGTTTAAAAATCTTTTAAATTTCTGCATTACTTTGACCTCGTTAGTTATAAAATAAAAATTATATTTACTAATCATAAATGAAAAAGCTTAGTACAAATCATCAAACACCAATATTTTAAAAGAATTTTTAATATTTTTGTGCTTAAACTTGCTGATTTTTGTAGATATGGATGCCCATACACAACATTATCAGGAAATAAGAGCAAATTTAAAGCCAACATTTTAAAAATTCAATAAAACATTAGATTATAGAGAATATTTTCCTAAATTTTAAAGATTACTGAATACTTAAAAATTATATAAAAAAGGTGCTCGCATTATATTCTTTCTTTATTTTTTACAGATCTTAGCCACTGTAGAAAAACATTAGATAAACATCCATCTGTGATCAAGCTGTTAACATCTTAAACAGCTTGTGTCATGTTAAAAAAAAATGATTCTGGATTATTTTAAACTTAAAGTAAATATTTGTTTCAAATCAGATTAGTTATGCTAATATATCAGCTAATATTTCTCAAAGTTTCAGAAAAGTATATTTTATTTTTGGAAGATTTTTTTTAATAAAGTGAATTTTATTGTAATAAACAAGTGCTAAAATGTGTGCTGAAATTTTTTTTTTTTTTTTTTTTTTAGCAAAAAAAACAAAACCTTCCATATAATTTAAATTAGTTTTGAAATATTTGCAAAGTATTTTGCTTCTTGGAAATATATTAAATTCAATCTATTCGCTCGCTTGAGATTTAAACTGAAATAAAAACTCCAAGAAAGACTTTTCATTTTTAAAAATTCATTTTAAACCTTTGGTATCCTAAATCTGTGAAAGTATGTAATATTTTGATTATTAATTTATTAAATTATATTTTTTGATCCTTTTAGAACCTTTGAAATTTTGTTTTTCTCACCTCAACAGGTGACCACATGGGAAATTTTAGCATCTTTTTGCATTGAAAAACATTGATTCACTTGTATAGTTGTTTTTTTAAATTTGTTTATTATTTAACAATAACTGTAAAATACCCCACCACCGAAGAAAGCAATAGCTAAAGTTTAAAATACATTTAAAAAAAATTAAAAATCTTCAAGCTTTTATTTTAATTTCAAGTTAATTGATTAAATTTAATATAAACGAATATTTTGCTGTATTTCAAACTGAATCTAAATTGGTTGGCATGATTTTATTTTTCTGATTATCCGTAAAATCTATAAAATCATCCATACTGGCAAATCTGTCAACAAATCAGTTCTTTACTTAGGTACCTCCATGAGATCACTAAAAAAAGACCACAGCATAATAAAAAAGACACCAAACTTGATGAAAACAAAATTTTATCGTCTAAATGCTTACGTTATTATTAAGAGGAAAGATCAAAGTTTATTTTAATTATTTTTAAAAAATTTTCCTTCTTTTTAGAACATTCTAAATTTTGATTAAAATAAACCTTGTTTCTCTTTGTATCACTGGAATTAGTAAAATAACATATACAATTTTTAGCACGTTTTTTTGTATGACACATTAATTTGGAAAATCTTGCAAAAATAAAAATAATTGTCAGATGTTAATGAAACTTTCAGAAACTATTCACAGATGATCAAAATTATTATAAATATATTTTCCATTTTTCTTTTTATTAAAGTCATAGCAGAAATATTTTCTTTTTGTTTTTAATTGGATCCCCCTACCTGAAAATCAGCTCTGAATTGTAACATACAAAACTCAATAAAACAAATATATTATTTAATTTCAAATGCTTTTATTTGCTTTTATGAATATCGACAATATTTTCTGAAAGCAAAAAAAATTTTCAATCAAAAATGAATTTTTAATACAATTATTTGTTATTTCTTTAATTATAATAGATTTTTACATTTAAGTTGTTAAAATAATATAAAATTAGTTAAAAGCAACATTGGGTTTCCTAAGTGCCCTTATGAGATAGATCTTTTTTAGTGTGTTGTAAATTGTATCATTTTGACTAATCAGAAGATTAAGAAATGTAATTTTGTGTTTATAATCGGGCTGTAATTATAAAGTACAGAAGACCAACCAGAATACATTTAAGTTGTGTTATTTGAGTTAAGCATTGTTCTCCGCTATTAAGGCCTTTACTTTTGCGAAACACGTGTGGAGAAGTTAATTTGATTTTTCAATTTCAACTGAGAAGGGTACCTACAAGTATCAGTATCATCTTATGAAATTTATATGATCTTATTTTTATATTAATCTCACTTATGACATTTTACCATAAATGAAATATCAAAATTAATAATAAAATGAATGGAAATACAAATAACACAGTAAAATGTAATAAATGTACATAAAATTATAGTATTTTATGTACACTTCTGATAAAATTTAATAAGAAAGGTACCTATAAATTAATTAGATACCTTTCTTATGAAATATGAAATTTAATCTCACTCACTCAGTTTTATTTTAATTTCTTTATAATATATTTTCCATAAAGCATCGTAAACGTAAAGGTGAAAGCTAAGTACAAAAAAAAATTAGAGCACTGAAAGTTTACCTTAAAAATAACGAGGTAAATAATTTGTTCACTTAAATGTAAATAATTTCCCTTTTCTCCTTCCGTAGAATAAATTATCTTCACAGAATCTGTCAATATGTCATTCGTCACTTGTCAAGTGATGCGAAAGTTTATGACCGGCTTTGTTTTATTTTCAAATAACATCTTTTCAGCATAGAAGCTAAGTTAAGCTTGGTTCAAAATATTTTAAATAAACATAATTTCTGATTTTCTTAAAATAAGTTTTGAAAAAATGATAATTGATATTTAAAAGAATTTCAAACTGGGATTTTCATTTATTTTATTTTTTTTTATAAATTGGAAAAAAATGGTTGCCATCTGTCAATTTTGCTGACTAAAAAAAAAAAAAAGATTTTTAACGAAAATTTTGGACATGCTAGGAACGACTAAAAAATGTAAAAAAAAATACCCCCAAAATACTTTGATCTTTCCTCTTAATAATAACATAAACATTTAGATGATAAAATTTTGTTTTTGTCAAGTTTGGCGTCTTTTCATCATGCTATGCTCTTTTTTTAGCGATCCCGTGGAGGTACCTATCTTTTAGTGAAACATCTTTCAAAAATAAAACATACTTTTCTGAAACATTATTTGAGAAAGGGTAGCTGAGGTGAATTTTAATTAATCTGAATTGAAACTAATATTACTTTTAATTCAAAGTATTACAGAAAAGTGTTTTTATGAGGTGTTGACAGATCTATTGGTAGCCTGATTTCAGTAAGACAAAGATAATTTAGAGTCTGTCTTTATTTTCGAGATGAGGTATTATGTACATTATTTGGACTATTGTCCTCATCTTTATTGCCATATTTATCACAACGTTTCGGCGTTGTACGCTCAGGCCTTCTTCAGGTGGTTGGAATTCCAAACTGAACCCTTTATTTCGCTCACTGGGGTAGACTGTTCTAGTTCCACATGCTATGTTTGATGGATGTCAGTTATTAGTTATCTCCTGCTAATTTCTCTCTGAAAGTTCTCCATTGCCTTAACCGGGTATTGAACTCCCACTCTTTTGGTCCTGTTACTGGATCTAACCAACGCCTTTATCCACTGTGCCATGTGTCCTTGAGGTATGAATTTCTGGGTATTATAAACCTAATGTCTTCAGCAACCATTTTTACCAGTGCTCATATTGCAATTTTTGCTGTTATCATTTCATGTTTTTACCAGAGCTCATATTGCAACTTTTGTTGTTATCATTGCTTTTCTCTGGCACTCCTTATTACTGGTTCCCATATTGTATTTATTTCTATGCTTGGTCAGCTCAGGAGATTTTTGTGGCCTAGCATATGTGCTGATTCCTTAAGTTTACGAATTTTCCAATGGTGTTCCTTGTCTATGATCTCAACATGATCCATCGAAGGGCGGTGATCACCCTTCTCTCTCCATATGTGGTCAGCCACGCCTGATTTTTCTACTTCCCCTCATGTTACAGCTTTCTGGTGTTCTTGAAGCCTTACCTTGAGAGGGCGGCCTGTCTCTTCTTTATATTTCTTTCCGCTGCTGCACGGGATAGCGTAAACACAGTCTTTAATCATGTTCTCCTACATGGGGGGGTCTTACTCCGCAGAGATATCTGCGAAGTGTCGTCAAGCTTTTGAAGTTTGTCCTGATGTTATATGGACCGCAGATCCTTTGTATTTTCTCTGATAACCCCTTCACATAAGGCAGGCAGACTGTTTCCTGAGTGTTGTTGTCCTCCTCCTCTTGTACCCGCCTATCCCAGTTTTGTGGGGGCTGCTGCCATGTACCCAGGGTAGTTGTTACGTTGTAGGGTACTACTTATACTGACCAATTCTTTATCTAACGTCTCTGGGTCACCACTTATGACTTTTGCTCGGTGTTGTAAGCAGCAGATGATCCCTTTCTTTACGCTGTATGGATGGTGGGAGTTGAAATTGAGGTACTGTCCGGTGAATGTCGGTTTACGGTATACGGATGTCTTAAACCCGTACTCTGTTTGAGATATTAAAACATCCAGGAATGGGAGTGTGTTGCTACTCTCTTTCTCCATTGTGAACTGTATCGAAGGTCTTATTGAGTTCACATGGTCCAGTAGAACCTGAACATCTTCCTGGTGTCGCCAGAGTATGAAGGTGTCATCTATGTACCTTAACCATAGAGTTGGCTTTAGCAATATAGATTCTAATGCCATTTCCTCAAAGTATTCCATGTATATATTCGCCATTGCTGGTGATAATGGTGAGCCCATTGCTAAGCCCTCATCATGTCGATATTTGTGTGATCCCATTCCGAAGTGTGTTGTTTGTGTACAGGAAGTCAACATCTCCATCAGATTATCTATTGGAATACTGGTCCGTTCTTCTAGGGAAGAGTCAGAGGTCAATCTGTCTCTGACTACTGAGAGTGCCTCCTCCGTGGGTACCGTGGTGAACAAACTCACCACCCTCTGTGGGATCATGTTGAGATCATAGTCAAGGAACACCATTGGAAAATTCGTAAACTTAAGGAATCAGCACATGTGCTAGGCCACAAAAATCTCCTGAGCTGACCAAGCATAGAAATAAATACAATATGGGAACCAGTAATAAGAAGTGCCAGAGAAAAGCAATGATAACAACAAAAGTTGCAATATGAGCTCTGGTAAAAACATGAAATGATAACAGCAAAAGTTGCAATATGAGCTCTGGTAAAAACATGAAATGATAACAGCAAAAATTGCAATATGAGCACTGGTAAAAATGGTTGCTGAAGACATTGGGTTTATAATACCCAGAAATTCATACCTCAAGGACACATGGCACTGGATAAAGGCGTTGGTTAGATCCAGTGACAGGACCCAAAGAGTGTGAGTTCAATACCCGGTTAAGGCAGTTAGCAGGAGATAACTAATAACTGACATCCATCAAACATAGCATGTGGAACTAGAACAGTCTATCCCAGTCAGCGAAATAAAGGGTTCAGTTTGAAATTCCAACCACCTGAAGAGGGCCTGAGCGTACAACGGCCGAAACGTTGTGATAAATATGGCAACAAAGATGAGGACAATAGTCCGAATAATGTAAATAAAGTTAATTTAAATAAAATTACATGATGAATACAATGTAAACACTGTTTTTTTTTTGTTTTTTTTTTTTCTTTTCTATAATTATATTTAATTACACAATAATCTTAAATATTTTAATATTTTACTGAATTTTAGGTACAGTCTTATTTATGAATACACTTGTTGAGGAATTGTTAAAAAATTCACTATAGATTTTAAATTTAATGTAGTTACCACTCTTATTTCATAATGTTGTGTATGGATGTCTGTATTTACAAGAATTGGCACATTTATACACACGTAAAATAAATTTAGAATTCTTTTTAAAATACTGGGTGTCATAGAATTGTTGTAAACTTTTCCATTTATAGTTAGTAAATATAGTTTTCATTTAATAACTGTATCACTTCACCAATACAAATTAATAAAGAATTTTAAAAGATTTAAAATGACATGAATTATTAAAATTAAAAGAAAATGAAAATTTTTGTAAAAAAAAAAAAAATTCATTATTTATTAAAAAATCTTTTTTCTTAAGACAAGTGTCCATAATATATTTTAGTCAGAAAAGCAATTAAAAGTTTTTCTAATTAAATAATGTCTTAGGTTTGTATTTTTTATTTGACAATTCAGAAGATTTTCTGTAACTTGTGCTTATAAGTAATATAAACATTAAGTAATACAAAATTAATTTCTAAATTTCATAAAATTAAATGAGTGGGGGATTTTTGAGAAAAGAAACATTTTAAAAATTTCATGAAATTCTGAATAAGTCCTGAATGTTTCATTAAAATCTGATTTTATTTTATTTATTTATTTATTTTTTTGCAAGAATTTCAAAATCAATCACAAAAAGATGCAAAATTTCTTGTACAAATTTATGTTGATGCTAAAAATATTTTTAACCAAAATTTTCAAGGTTCTAAAAGGATAAAAAAAAATAATTTTACATCCCAAAATAATTTTTTGATCTTTCATCTTAATAACACAAAGGTTTTGTCAATGTGGATTTTTTATCATGCATCCTCTTTTTTACCAAATCAATGTAAGTCAGTGCTTATTATTTACATGGTGAATTTTTTTTTTATATCTTCAATTCCTTTTTGAGTAAAATATTATTCATTGTAGTGTTTAATAAAATATATAGTCAAATTTCTGGTTTGATAATTTATTTTCTAGAGAACAAATGAAATATTTGTACATTTTATTTATTTTGTATATTTCAATTCATCATTTTTCACTACTGGCATTGAAATATGTTGATATTTGTAATAATTTGAATTATATTTTTAGCCTTTTATTGTCATTTCACTGAAATAAAATTTGAAGCTTTTTGAAAATGTAGTTTATGTAGGATTTGTAAAAACATTGTAATTAGCAAAAACTCATGTTTAATGTCTTTACATATTAAAAAAACAAAACAGTGTACACTAGTATTCTCTTTGGAAATAGTAATAATTCTATTAGTTTGCTTAAGAGCAGGACAAAACAGCTTGTCAAAATACTCTATCCCATAAAAAGGTAATCATTTTACATTTGCCTCCATATTTCATGCACTAATTACAACTATTATAGAAAAAATGGATTATTCATGTTTTTGTTATTTGTTGGGAGGAAAAAACATGGCCACTGTTATGTTTATAATTTGATTCTTTAATAAAATACACATAATGAATTTTTTTTCAAGAAATAAATTAATACACCCTTTTAAGGTGTTTTTTTTTTTTTTTTTTATTATTATCTATAATTGACACTTTGTGATTTATGACTAGCTTGTTAGATGAAGGTGCTGAAAAATTCTTGGCATAACTAAGATAAAATCAAAACTCCAGTCATTTTGTTCACATTCTTAACATAACCAAGTGCTAAAAAATATCCGGTCATTTAGTCATATTTTGTGAAGTGGTTTGAGTGAAGAACCTTTCAACACCATTTCATATTGATGATAGGCATTTGTTCTTTGCAAAAAAGCTATGGATCAATGCATTCAAGGGAAGTAATAATTTATAAGAAGAGTTCTCTCTCTTATTGACACTTGAATGATATTTAGTAAGTCTGTTGCTCTTTTTTTTTTTTTTAAAGTGTGAGGATGAAGCAGAGATAAAATCTGCATATGTGAAAATGAATGATTTGTAAGGAACTTGTAGAATGAATATAATTCAGCTTATGTTCTAAACAAATCCGCTTTAAATCGCTTGTTTTCAGTGATGAAATTGACAATAATAATAATAATAATAATAATAATCTGTTTATAAATATTAGCAATTTAATACGAAAGGGGTTCGTTATCATATGGCAGACGCTGAGAATTTAAAAACCATATGAAATCTCATTGAAAAAGTTCCATCTGATTTGCAGATCATGATGTCTTATAAGAGATCAAAGATGCAATTGGCTTGTATCATTAGAACTTTAAAGATTGGATGGATGAACTTTATTAAATATGATACAGGATGGGATTGTGTATAAATGATCCATATTTATGCTAATTGGTATGTATTAATAAGTTAAAATGCAAATTATCAATGTTTCATTCATGTACTTTTTGTAAAGAATCAGTTGGATTTTAAAAGAGAAAACCAAGTTGTTTTGGTTTGTATTCTTGACCACTTATGGAACAGACATTGGTGTATCATATGCTAATGGAAACAGATTATCAGCGATTTTGTAGAATTTATATTGCTGTCTTTGAACTGCAAATATTTTGTAGATTTTGTTTTGTCATTTTCTCAGACAGAAAATTGCTTTACTTTCTTGAAGACACTGAAAGTAGTTTTGAGTGAAAATTGTTGTATATCATAAGATTTACAAAAAATTAATTTTATAGCTGTTGCTGTTCAATAAATATAAAGAGAAATTGTTAAAAAGCTTATCATAAACCAACCTAGTTATATATTTTATAAGAATAAATAATCCAGCAGGATAAAGTATACCTGATTTAGTTCAGAAATAAGTTTAAATCCGAATCCTTTTGTACCAATGAGTGCCATAAAATGTTTGTCATTAAAAAAAAAAAAATGCCTCTGCTAGAATCTCATAAAACATAATTCTTTCTCCAGTGGGATCAGATATTCCTGGGGAAGCAATGAAGTAAGAAAATAAATATTTGTAAATTTTTCCATTAGGGGGAAAAAAAAAAAAAAAAAAATATATATATATATATATATATATATATATATATATATATATATATATATATATATATGGTTGATAAGTGTTGCTTTTAGGTGACCAAGAACTTTATAATTTATTTATTTTTGTAGTAGTATTTTGGTTTTGAAATAGTATTAAAACATAGAATACACACCCACATGTATTCAAGAGTAGGAATTAGTATTTGTTCAGCATGTTTTTGATATGTGTAAAAATTTTGTGGCTTATAAAATCTTTGTATTATTAACTCTCAAAAGTTTGTACAATTTTGCAAATTACTTATTTTTCAAAAGTTTTTTTCTAGGAGTGACAAATAAAAATGAGTGAATAAGGAAAGTATTTTGTTTTTTGGATAAAGTTAGTTTTATTAGTTTTTATTACGTTTTTTTTTTTTTTTTTTTTTTTTTTTAATTCCTAAAACATTTTTACACATAAGTACACAAGTTTTTAGACTTTAGAAGCTTTTTAAGTTGAATTATTTTTATTTGAATGACAATCAAAATTGTTCATGTTTAAGAAATTTTAATGGCTTCTGTTCATCTTATAGTTTTGGGACATGTCTTCAGAGGTTTCAAGATTATGATAATAATCTAAATGAGAATCTATTGTATGAAATGTCAGTAATATTTTTTTTTTTTTTTATTTAATATATACCTGATAAGATTTTCAGAAACTGAAACCACCCAAATACAATCAGATAATCTGGATTTAGTGGTCATCACTTTAAGTTAATCTTTTTTTTTTAACTTATCCTCCAACACTTAAAAATAGAGGAATATTGCTAGTCACATTGTCTTATGTTTTAATATACATTTATTTGAAACAAAAAGTAACTGATTTAAGAAGTTTCAGTGTTGAGGCAGATCATTTTCTAGATTATATACATATTAGAATTTATGAACATTCATTTAATTTCGGGTCAGAACAGAAAATGAATAACGGAATAAAAAAATACCATAGATGTATACTCTTAACATTGTTTGTTCAATCCTATCTGTTTATATGACCTGCAATAAACAGAATATAATACTTATTGTTTCAATTTGTTCTGTATCCATTATTTGTAAAGGAAATATTGAATATTTCAAAACTCAAATTATTTGTAACTACTTTTATTTTTTGAGAAATCAGTAATGTTTCAAATTTTCTCTCACCCTCTTCATAACATAATTTCTGTCTTTCCCTTCTTATTGTTTTCAGCTGTATTTTCTCTCCAAGTAAAATTATGCTTGATATAGGCTTCGCTTAATGCTTTTAATAGAAGCACAGAATAATGTATAGTTGATTTATAGCAAGCAACAAAAATAGATAGCCAAGTAATGTGTGTTTAGTGGCAGGACAACTGGTCACATATGCATTTGCCTTACTGCCTATGTCCTCAAGTTAAATTGTAGCTTGAGCTCCTGTAAAATTTTTAATTTTGAGTTTTGTAGTCAATACTCTAAAAATGGCAACTTTAACTTTTAACAAATTATAAAAGTTTTTTTTTTTTTTTTTTTTTTTTTTTTCTAAATCATTTTGCTCCAAGGCAATAAAGGTGCTAAGGTTCAAGGGTGTGAAAGAATAACAAAAAAAAAAAAAAAAATGAGAAAGAACAGAATTGTGATGAAAAATTACCAGTACATTTAAAAAAAAAATAAATATTCAATTTAGATTATTTGTGTCAAATACAAAAAAATATTTTAAATTATACATGTACAGTGTAACCTGGATATAAGAGATATTTTCTCTGGTCCCAAATTAGAGCCATACTTACCTAAACATAATAGACCAAACCCAGATATAAGAGACTACTTCTCTGGTCCCGACAACTCTCTTATATCCAGGTTACACTGTACCAACTCTCAATGAAAATGTTTTTTTTTGATAAGGTTCATGATGAACTTTCAGTATGTTCACAATTGAATTTGAATATTTACTCTAGTAACATCGTCAGGGATTTTTCTTTGATTTAAGTGTAAAAATTTTCTCGAACCTCCTCAAAATTTAGATAAACATATTTGAAAGTTGGGATAGAACTGACAAAAAAAGAAAGACAGTATGCATCACTTTACCATCAATCAATTTCAAACCTGCTCAAGGGCAACCTGACTACAGCTTGACTGAAAGCAAAATCAGAAACTGAGCAACAGTCAGTTCTTGCCATTTCAAGAAAGCATATCAAAAATGTTTGACAAAGACAAGCAACAAGATGTACTTATGAAACTTCATGTACTACAGGAAAGAATTGCTAAAATTGGGAGGTAAAAAAGAAGGAAAAAGCTTAGTGTCAAGCTTCTACTGGGAAATGGGGAATCATTAACTCAATCATCAAGCATTGGTGGTCCTGTGAAGTCTATTAAAAATGTATGAGCAGTGATTTGGAAGCCCTGAAAGATCAACTTTGATATTTAAAGGTTCTCTTAAGTATCAAGATCAACACCAAAGGAAGTAAATCTCAGCTGAAAGCTGCTCTTTGCAACTACTTTTCATCTCCACCTTTAAGATAGAAGAAAAATCACTCAGTGTTTCCAAGTATTTAAACAATAACAATTGTGATGAAGAACTACCACAGGTGACCTTCACTTATGAGCCCCAAGGCCAATGTGGCGGTATATCATGACTCCAACTTTTACATTGGCCAAGTCATTGACATTGCATCTTCATTCAATGCTATAATAAAGGTTTTAGCTCCAACAAAGAGCAGAAATGATTATTTCCAATAGCCTATCAGATGATATTGCACGAGTGGAATCAACATTTGTCTTCAAATGGGACTTTGATGTAATAACAGTTTCAAGTGATAGCTGGATATGGAGTGTTCCAGAAATATTAGCCATATCAGAGGCTTATAAGGAAATTAATTCAGCAAATCAACATTAAGAGAGGAAACACAGGAGAACCATTCACAATGCCCAGAAAATCTTTTCTATCAGTGTAGGTTTTTTTATTGAGGTACTGCCAAAAAAAAAAAATAGCTTCATCTCTGTTATGCTATGAAGTGGAGGAAGAAGTTTCAAGGCATTAACTGTTGAAATGAAACATAATCAGTCAAATCTGCCCTTCTGTCATATTTTTTCCAACTTTATTTTTGAGAAGAAAATTTTCTCAATGTGTGGGATGGTCTGATATAATAATTATTGATTCCATGATTTCTCTTTCTTTACCTTCAAGACCTATATGACATTATAATGATTTTTAACTTGTTTGAAGCCTGCATCTTCAGTTATGCACTGTTAAATTTACTTACATTATTTAGACTGTTATCCTCATTTTCATTGCCATATTCAGAACATTTCAGCCGTTGTATGCTCCTGCCTTCTTCAGGTGATTGGAATTTTCAAACTGAACCCTTTATTTTGTACACTGGGGTAGATTGTTCTGGTTCCACGTGCCATGCCATACAAAAGATCTGTGATCCATATCAGGACAATCTTCAAAAGTGGTTCAACAAATTTACAGAGAAACAGGCTGCCCCTTTATGGTAAGACTGCAAGAACATTGTAAAGCAGTAACATGAGGGGAAATAGAAAAATCAGGCATAGCTGACCAAATTTGAAGGGAAAAGGGAGATCACTACCCCCTGTGGAATGAGGTTGAAATAATAGACAGCATCACTGGAAAATATAAAACTTAAGGAATCAGCACATATACTAGGCCACACAAATCTCCTGAGCTGACCAAGCATAGAAATGAATACAGTATGGGAACCTTTAATAAGGAATGTTAGAGAAAAACAATGAATAACAACAAAAAAAGTTGCAATGTGAGCACTGGGTTAAAAAAAAACTTGCTGAGACGTTAGGTTTATAAGCCCTCAAGTGCACATGGTCCTGCAGATAAAGGCACTGGTTAGATTCAGTGACTAGACCCAAAGAGTTGTGAGTTGAGTTAAAGGGAAATAACTGAGACATCCAGAAGAGGCATGGCATGTGGAAGTAGTCCACTACCCCAGTGGATAAAATAAAGGGTTCGGTTTGAAATTCCAATCACCTGAAGAAGGCTGGAGCATACATTGGCCGAAACATCATGAATATTGCAATACAGATGTTAAAAGTCCGAATAATGTAAGTAATCATAATACGTCATCTCGGAGATATAGACACTATTAAATTTGACTTTTTTTCTTTTTTTTTTTTTTTTTTTTCAGTTAAATTCTAAGTCTTAATTGATAAGCAGTAGTTTAGCTGATTTTAATGGAAAAATACAATGTTAAATCTTAGATGCCAAATTCTGGAAGCAGTCAATCAAATTGCTGCTCATATTTTCTTTGTTGGAATGGATTAACCTTTATCATTCTGTATGTGACTTCATTTGCTGTACACAAACTTTATCCCACTACTGAAGGTGACTCTGATCCCCAAACAATAGTGTGTTTGAATTTCATAGTTGTGTTGTTATATCTTGCTATGACAACAGAAAACATCTTTGAGTTGAATTAACAATAAGGATACTGCAATTAAAAGCCCTTGAAAAAGAATGCAGTGGAAAGGGAAGTAATATTAATAATGCAGAGTGTTAAAGGTTAATAAACCAAACATTCTTTAGTTAACACAGGCAATACCTGTTGCTTGTCATAAAAAATGTGGGTAGAGCATTTTTGACATACTAAAGCAACTTGCTCAACTTGTACGGCTTCTCTTTTTCATCAAACCTGCAAGTGTTCAGCAAGCTCACCAATGTGTTTGACTGTTGGCCACCTTCACCTCACCAACATGTTTGACTATGGTCACCTTCAGTGCCTCATTATCCAGAACCTTTGGCTGACCACTATATGGCTTGTCACAAAGGAACAGATCATCTGATCTGAACTTCTGGAACCAATGCCTGTTGGTGCATTCAGTCAGAGCATTATCCTCAAAGGAATGATGTATTCACCAACTTCATGCAACTTGTGGACAAGTCCAGTTTAAAGTCCTAAAGCAGGCAGCCCTGGATGAGCTGCTTTGAAACCACCATGTTTCCTCACCACTACTCAAGCTATGACTGATATGTGTGTATGCAATGCACCTGCATTGGTCAATACCCCCACTTCCACTGCTTTACTGTCATGTAAAAAAAACTCATTTGCATATCAGTGATCACTTCTTCCCAGACAATGTACAAAATGGCAAGACTTTTTGTTTACCTTATATTATAATTTCATTTTTTTAATTTTTTTTTTTTTAAGAACATATTGATTAAATGATATATAAAACATATTTTCTTTTTGAATTGCTTTTGTTTCTTTAAAAGCCTTTATTTATTTACTGCCTGTTTTAATAGCAATTTTCTAATAAATATTTTAAAAAAAAAAAAATGGCAGTGAGAAGTTTAGAATATTGGTTTTAAATTTATTTACTTTCCGTTTTTACTGGTTTTATCTTCATTGAGTTAATTTTATATATTAAAAAAAAAAATCTATTTTTCAGTTTGTTAACATTGCTGAATTCCCAAGATAGTTTAATATAAATGAGCAGTGTTCAATGTTATTTTGAAAATATAATGTTTTAGCTGAATATGATCTTGTATGGAACTGTAAAAGTGATAATTTTAAGTTTTTGATTTGCTTTGACACTAACAATGAATTACAAATCTTTTTCTCTCTTGTCAGGAAATACAAAAGTGAATGCTAAGATGTACTCTTCAGAAAATAAAATTGCAACACATTGAAAGAAAATGCTAATTTTGAGTTGGGTACAATATGCTCGTTGGTAATAGACACATCTTTATAAAGATTTTAGCCATCTTGTGATTGTGAAATATTCATGCCAAAGCACTTGACATCTTTAAGCAGATGTCATGCCACAGAGGCACACACACACACACACACACACTTGCTCCTTTTGTCCAATTAGAGCCATTTGAGAGGGTGTGGTCAAATTGTGGTCTTTGAGATGTTGAATAGTATTTCAGAGAATTGCTGTGCATATTGAACAGGGCACATATGTATTATTTTGATATATCAGCAACAATGGTCAAATAAATATTCCTACATTTGTAAACCAGGTTCTGGATGTCTGTGTAGTTATGTCACTCACCAAGCTTAGTGCATTAAAAGGAGCACTAGTGGCAATCTGTATGGTGTCCAAAAAACAGGTCAGATTAAGTGTGTCCCCAGCAATGTCAATATGGAACATTGATTTATTTCATTACTGCTTGGTAGTTATAACAACACCATTTACATTAGTTGCAGCAGTTGGTGTTAAGTGATTCTATAATACTAACTTGGATTTATTTATAACATTATAGTCTGCTGTTTCTTAAGATCTTTAAATCTGATTTTGTTGAATTAAAATAAATGATTGAATAAATTTTATTTAAATTCAAAATGCTCAACTAATTATTAGGGCTTTAAAAACATGCATTTTAAAACATAGAGCAATGATAAGAAAAAAAATACCGTGAAGTGATAGATTGAAAAATATAACAAAGAACAGTTAACTGGTTATCACTCCTCACCCTTCAGACCCAATAGAAGACAAAACCTGTGCACAAAACTAAAGAAAAAAATACTGCCAGATTATCACTACCGCAGTAATTGTTTTCTTCACTTTTTTTGGTTGTTATGCACCTTTATATTTTATCCTCAATTGGCTCTGAAGAGTCAAGAGCAATAACACTTTTTTTTTTTTTTTTTTTTTTTTTTTTTTTTCAATCCTCCACTTTATGGTGGTGAGTAATTTTTTCTTATCCTTGCTCTTATTCTTTGTATATATTTCTATATTCTTTTAAAATCATTTTTTTTTTTTTTTTTTTTTTTTTTTGAAGACATAATAAAAATCCCCCCCCCTTTATTTAAGCTAATTATTTTGTAAACAAAGTTTTGGTTAACATCTGACATAAATCTATTTATTGCTTGCTTTTTGGTGGTATGTTTTATTGTTAATGGAATTTTAGCAATAAAATAAATATCTTGTCACATAAGCTATTTAGGAAATATAGGCTATTTTATTTTATTTATTTATTTATTTTTTTTTTTTTTTTCAACTCCTTAATATAACTTTTAGAAGGATACATTGTAAACAAGATACAATTGAAAAATGGAACTTTGTTGCACAATTTGATATTGTGTGTCTGGCAGTGTGGAGATACTTTGAGACTAAGAGATGAGAAAGCATATTTTCAGAGACCTATTGTTAGGTTTTCTTTTAACAACTGAAATATTAGATAGTGCAAAGTCATCTTTAAATGAACCTAGCTTAGGATTTTTTCCCCTTGATTCTCAACTAAGTAATTATAATAGTGTATCATCTCCCTCCATCCCTCCATTAACTGAAGGATGTTGGTTTTTGATTACTAAAGATGCAATCTGTACTAAGTTATGTATTTGGTTCTGGTCATTGACAAAACAACACTGAGTTTTATTAGAAATAAATCAACTGATGTTCAAAGAGGTTAAATGATTTAGGTTTTGATTGCCATAATTAAATAAAGATTAATGATGTAGCTTAATTTGCACTATGAATAACTTTCAGTTAGATTAGCTTTTGATATTATCAACTTGTTACATCTGTAAACAGTTGAATTCATTGTTTTAGTTTTAAGGCATTCACATAAAATTTCTTGATCTCCGTTAAGATTCCATTGTTTTTTTTAAATAGAACTACTCAACTGTTCCACTTTGAAGGACAAAAGCTTGAAGGATTTCCTTGTCTTAAATAAGAATTTGTTTCCTTGATTGTATAATCAACATGAACTGTGAAGCAGATGAAGCTGACAGATTGAATCTAAGCCTGTGAGGAGTCAAATCACAATGATGTTCTTATATTAATGCTTACCAGTCATAAAGTGCAAGTTGGTACAGGAAACAGTTATTCACAGAGAGGCTACTTTATTTTGGATGTTGTATTGTTATAATATTGTTGGCTTTTATTAAGTTTGCTTGTGGTCGAATGAGCTTATCTAAGATGGTAAATGACAAAGATTTACTGCATAAATAGGTTATCATTTGCAGAAAACATTGATATGAGAAATGCTGGTGTGATAAAAGAAGCTGGAGATTTGTATTAAAATGTTTTATCTATGCTATTTTCACTGCATCTCACATTAATAGGAAGTGTTTAAAAGCAAAAAAGTGTCTCTGATCCTAAATCAAGTGGGAAAAATCACTAGACCTCCTTTAGAAGCCATTTATAAAGAAAAACAAATGAAATGGCCAACAGCATATACACATATATACACACACACACACACACACATATATATATATATATATATATATATATATATATATATATATTTCAAAACTGTCTTTTACCAAAGAATTCCTTAATGTTCCAGTAAGATGGAACAAAGGTTTTGACACATCAAAGAGGTAGGTGGTGTGATGTTCTGAAGTATACGTGGGCTATAGCAAGTTTCAGATGTTCTTAAGATGACAGAAGGTTTACATTGGTGGATGGCAATTTAACAAATATGAATTTTGTGCAGCATCTGAAATAGCATTCCTGTCTTTCATTTGGGTAAATGCAACAATTCAAAACAGTGGATGAATGACTTCTAAAATTTACTTTCAGAAGATGCAAAATACATTTCACATTAATATTGTCTTTATAACTTGGTCATTACAATGATACTGTTTTCAGTTTCTTGTTTGAAGTCCATGTTCCTTGGAGTGTGGTATATAGTTGACTAATTTATACAGGTCATGGGAAATATCTTACATTTTATTAATGTAAATGGTTTTATGAATCTCTTTATTAGTTTGCTAAAACTTGCGTAACATTAAAAATGGCTAATGTGATATACAGTATATAAATTGTTTTTTTTTTTTTTTTTTTTTTTTTTTTTTACTAACTGAAGATTTCTTCTATTAATTTTAAACACTTGCTACTTGATAGTGATCTCAGTGTCCACTTATATATATATATATATATATATATATATATATATATATATATATATATGTATAATGATTCTCTTGTATATATTGTTGTAAATGTTGTTGAATATATTTACATGATCCTATCAACTGATAATATGGAAATGTCTGATTTATCAATGCTGGTTAACAAAATATTTATTCTATTTTTATACTGTGAAAAGACAAATTACTTTTTTTTCTATTTGCTTATTTCTTACAATTCAGTTTATTCCAATTTATTTCCATAACTTCTCTGCTATGATTCAATATATATGCAATATAAACTTGAAATAGTATGTAAAAAAACGCACTTAAAAAAATAATTTTGTTTTGCATGAAAGGCTTTTGATGGGATATTAATAATTGTTAATTGGGTATTCATAACTATTTCTTTTTAATCCTCATTCATGTCATTCGTCTTTTTCTCTTAGCACTATTTCTGTTTGTTGCTTAAAATTGTAATGACTCATATTTTCAGGTTTAATAAAGTGGATGTTTTCTCATCCTAATAGCGTCATATATGGTTACATGATCGTTGTATATTAATAGAATTGGTTATCTTGGAATTAACTGCTGTGCTTTTTAACTTTCATGCTCTGAGTAAGACAAATTGAAATCTTTTAAAGTATAAAGATATTCTGTATAATATATTATTCTGGTTTATTTGTACTTTTTCTCACACACACACACATTTTATATAATGAACCATCTTAAAATAGTGCATCCCTTTTACAAGAGGAAAATGTTACATGGTTTTCAAAATTATTTACAAATATCCATCTCTTCAATGGGCTGTGAAACCCCTAAGTAAAATCTAGTACAACCAAAAGTGTGCACTCTCCAGTTTAGATACACCTGCTCCGTGAATGTGTCAGAGTTAGAGAACATTATTAAACAAATGGCATCATAAATATCGGTTAGGGATAAAGTGGTGGAGAAGTATAAAAAAGGATTAGGTTATTAAAATAAAAATATCCCATGTTTAGAACATCTCATGGAGCACTATTAAATCAGTGATTCAAAATTGAAAACAAAGCTACCCACCTAAACTGATAGGCTAGGCAAGGAGAACATTAATCAGAGAAGCAAACAACAGGCCTGTGGTAAGTCTGAAGGAGCTGCAAGGTTCTACAGACAACTATTTGTCATGCACACCACAAATCTTGCCTTTATGAAAGAGTGGCAAGATTACTGAAAGAAAGCCATGACAAGTTCTACTTACATTTTGCCAGAAGCATTGTGGGGAGACCTGGCAAATATGTGGAAGAAAGTGCTCTGATCAGACAAGACCAAAATTGAACTTTGCAAAAGACTTGGGGTGGGGAGCTTGACTTTCCAACAGTACAATGACTCTAATCATACAGCCAGAGCTACAATGGAATGGTTTAGATCAAAGCATACTAATGTGTTAGAATAGCTGTCAGTCAGTCCAAAATCTAATTGAGAATCTGTGGCAAGGCTTGAAAATAGGATGAAGACCATCTTTGGACAACAGTCTGACTAAGCTTGAAGTGATTTACAAAGAATGGGCAAAAATGTCAGTCTCTAGATGCAAAAAGGTGGTAGACATATACTCCAAAAGGGTTGCAGCTGTAATTGCAGTGTATTGACTTAGAGTAGGGGGCAGAATATGTATGCAACCAAAAAGTAGCTTTATTGTATTAATTATTGTCTGTGTTACAATAAAATATATTTTACCTTGAATACTGTGATCCTAGGCATAATTGCTGATCTGCATGTAAATAAAACCATTTTTATGGGTACTATGCTATTTTATTTATATTTTAAATCAACATGATTATCATCAGCAACAATATTTCTTGTTTTAAAATTGGGCAAAAATTAAGATTTGGTTTCAGATTATTAAGATTTTTTTAAAATTAAACTGTTTTCATTTGTTGTAAAAGTAGAATTCTGATCAACTATTTTTCTTAATTATTATTTACATATGGACAATTGTCCTCATCATTGTTGTTACAACATTTTAGCTGTTGTGCCCTTTGGGCTCTGTCAGGTGCTTGTTGATCCAGGTAACCCACAAGGAATTTTGAACTGAATCCTTTATTTAATCAATAAGGGTGTAAATTTCACTGTCTATGGATATCTTGTCTAGTTCTTATTTCAGTACTGCTCCGTTATTGAACCAAGTACACAGAGATTGAACTCACAATTACTATGTCATCAAATTCACAAACCAACACTTTGATCCATTAGGATATCGCCCATAATTGCCTGATCAACATATTCTGATGAAGGCCAGAGAGCACAATGGCTGAAACGTGATAACACCAACAAATATGAAGACAATAGTCTACATGTAAATAATTATAACTCCTCATCCCAGAAATTCAGACTGAAATTTTCTTATAAAAATTGCTCAGATAAATGTTAGTTACTTATGAATTATACATAAAAGGTGAATTAGATGGCCTTGTATAATTATCTATTTTTCTTTTTATTATAGTCTGTGTCAAGTGTTTATGGTTTTGATTTTCACTTTCTGACTAGTTTGACATAGATTAAACTGATATGTTCTATTTTTGTGTAAATACATTAAAGTACATAAATTTCTTCATCAGTTAACTCCTGTTAACTTTTGAATTTGGGATGATGTAATGGTTAGTGAGATATTCTAGTTGATCAATTAAGTTTAATTCTACCACAAGTTGCTCTATACTTGTAGCCTTGTGCCAAACTAAGATTAGTCAATGGCAACTTTTATACAGAAATTTCTGAGAATATATTTCTCTCTTTCCTATTTCTAAAAAGTAATTACATGCCAGTCAATTATTTCCAATTGTACTTGATCATTTCAGACCATTTCCTTTTTGCTTAATTGATTATGACTAATTGTTTGTAAATGTGTTTTCTTTCTCTTTCATCCACTGTTATTACTTTTCAAGAGGTCTGCTTACTAATCCCTTCATCAGAAATTTCTCTCTTGTCTAAATTCTTAGCTTTCCTGCAGCACTCTCTCACTACACTCCTAACAATCCTCTCTCTTATTTTCACTTCTTCTTACCTTTCAGTATTGCATTTAGCAATTTCCAAACAAAATACCCAAACTAATGATTCTTAACTGATCAAATATTTCCTTTTACAATATTTTTCAACTGGATTATTATTTACTTTCCAAATTTTCTATGCTCTACTTGTCAAATTATTTCATTCATAAAAAAGACAAAAACTGTTGCTAATGATGGTTTTAATTTATCCATGTATATTCATACTTGTAAAGAAATTTAGAATAATTTAACTGTTCAAAGAATGTTTACATATTTAAAAAATATTTAATACTTCAATATTGCCTATCATCATTGGCATATTTTAAGTATTGTTTTTCACATCTTTGTATAATGTAGAAAGCAAATTTGGATTTGAATGAAAGTTAGCAATCAAAACTCTTACTTTTAAGGGTATGTATTGTTTTGTTTACTACCAAGAGAACGGATGGCATTTTATTTTAGGGACAATCTTCTTTGCATTTTTATAGCACAACAATCATGAAGATCTTGCATTTTTCCCCCCCTTGAAACACAAAATCTGTACAAAGTGTTCTAAATTAAAATAGTTTTCAAAAAATAAACCTTGTATATAAATTCATGCTGAGTCATTCTATATGTAATGCTTGTCTTGATAGAGAAACAAAGCAGCCCTGGAATGTATTTTCTGTGTATAACTCTTTATTTAACTTGTAATAGATGGCACAGTCTACCCTGCTATTTTACTCTTGGGTGGTGGTGGGTAGATTAGGAATCATTAAATGTCAAAACTTTGATTCACTCTAATGATTACATCTTGTAAGAAAAAAAACAAACTCTGGTCATGGTGGAGTAGAAAAAAAAACAATAATTCCAGCTATAATTTAGTTGCCCTACTAACTGCTTTTGAATCCAGTAGACATAGGTAAGGTTTCAGACTTTATTGTTAACCACTGCTACTTCAACATGCCTCTCACTTCACTTTAGTAATATTCAATAGGTACTAAAAAATTCATCACATTGTTTCTTTCCTTCTTTTTTTTTTTTTAAAGGTTTCTTTTCACTCCCTCATAGTTTTAGATTATGTGAAATTTGACAATTAAACTTTAAAATTTGTTGGCAAAATTTGTTTTAGAATGTTTTAGTGGTTGGTTTCTGTTTGAATTCAAAATAAGGGAGAAAGTATTTTCAGTGTTCAGGAAATAGGAAATAAAGTGTTACTAATAGAATAGTGTTTCATTACAACCATGTATGTATTGTCTTAATGAACAATCAACTTATAAACTTGTGCAGGAAACAAAGAATGATTGTATTTGTCCAGAACAATTTGTGGTCACTGCCTATTTTATCTCTGAAAAGGGTGTATTTTTAACTTCTTAAAGTGATGTGATTGAAATGTTTGTAACTTTCAATAAAATAATGAAATGTAAAATATTATTAAATCTTGGACATAGTTGGCAAATCTTCGTGAAAGTGATTTGCCAAATACAAACTGGTAAGCTTTGTTTTTTCTCCAACAGATTAACATTTTAATTATTCTTCAACAAAATATTTGTATTTTGATTTGATGCTAACTCCAAGAATGTTATTGAGTGTGCACTTAGTAACCATGTGAATATTCAAACCAGTTACAGATGCATATGCAAGCAAAATGAAAATGTCTATACAAGTTTATCCTGTCCATTTATTAAAAAAAATGTAGAAAAATAACATGAACTGTATTTAACATTACTTTTAAATTGAAAAAACAAATTATAAATTTTTAACGAGAACTTTTAAATTCTGTCTTCATGCATTTATTATCCTATAGACTTGTTAAGCTAATTTTGCTATGTTGTTTGAACATTTACAAATTTGCCTGACAGATCTTACTGAAAAGAAAGACTTGACTGTATGTCATTTTCCATATTGCCTGAAAATATGCTTAAAGTACACTTAGAATGTGTTCTTATGTGAACTGAGTGCTTGCTTTTTATTTCCTTCTAGATCTATTCAACACTCCTGTAATGAAGAGAAGAAAAAGTTTATATATACTAAAATGATTCTCATAATAAAATTTTTTAGTCAAGCTTTTAATTAATATGCTTGTTCATTGGAGTAGTTAAGTAATATTTTTTAAACTCCTTGAGTAAATGTCTGCTTTTGTTAAAAAAACAACATTTGTATCTGCCAATCTATCCAGTTTGCTGATTCTGCATGTGAGTTTAGAGCATTCCATAAATGTCATGATTCAGGAATGCAGTACTTTCTACACATGTAAAATAATTTTGCTTGCTTCTGTTCTCTTACCACTAATGTTATTCTCTACAAGAAAAGCAGTATATGGAAGACAAAACATTTGTCATTTTTAGAGCAATCAAATTAAAAATGAAAACTATTTTGAGAAAATAAGTTCTGTTTATCAAGGGAAATATTTTTCCATAAAGAAATGTCTGCCATTGTAATTAATTTCACCTCTGAAATTTGTGTTGCAATTAAAAAAGAAAATGAAAAAAGCAGTATATTTACTTAAAAATATTTTAGAATAGATGGATATAATATATTCTCAGGATTTGTTTATATAAAAACAAATTATAGGCTTCATTTTGAAACCCTGACACAAAAACTGAAAAAAATGCATTCGCATATTTTTGGTTTGCTTTTATGGAGAAGCCTTATTTAGTTTTTTAAATATTTACTAAATTGTGATAGGAAACATTTATAAAATGATTATTAAAACTACTACTAGTACTTAAATTGTATTTGGCCATAAAGCAAAGTATCTATATAAAAGACAAAAGCCAATTCCAGTGCAATCAAAAAAATGAATCTGAAGTGGTTGCATATTGAATGTTTAAGATGATTTTATTTAAGAAAAAATTAAAAAAAAAATCAGTTTTCTCTTTAACTTGATGTTCAAATTTTTGGATTATCTTAAAATTGATTAGAGACAAACATGTTGCTTTAATATAAAGTTATAAATTTGGTTCTTTTGCTTTTGAGTTTTCTATACCAACATCCAAAATTGAGATTTTTGATTTTATGCCAATATTATAACAATCAAAAGAGAAGTTTTGAGAATATTTTTGAGCATTGGCACTTTACTTAATAGCATATTCTGCTTGTCTTCCTTTTAGCTTTCAATGTTTAAAAGAATGAATTATCTTTATTTCTATTTATTTTTCTTTTTTTCAAAAGTTGGTTTAGGCATCTTGTGTAATGTTAAAAGTGCTTCTTAACAAGCATATTTTTCTTGAGTATGCCATTCTCTTTTATCCACTGAGCACCCCTTTTTCTTGAATCCAAAAATAGAACACAATGTTAAGCTTTTTCTTTTTTTTTTTTTTTTCTTTCCTGATACAACTGTCATACAAAGTTTAATTCTTCTTTTTATGAGATTTTCTGCAATATTGCACAGATTTCAAGTCTGATGCTGACCTATTGATTTCTATGCACTTGTAAATCTTCAGAATTTTATAGGAATGGTTGGAAAGATTGATCTGTTTCTGCTAGTTCCCTGTTGAGGATCTTGTTCATTCTTCTTCTTAGGCTGGCAGCACTGGCCACTCTCTAACTATTGTGATTGCTGTTCAAACCTTTCATGTTTGCAATGCTATTACAAGCCTACAATAATGCTACAGGCTTTTATCTTGTTGACATTTATAATCTGCTGTTCATTTCATCTCTTTGCCAAAGACTGGTTATATTTACTTTCCATGGATTTTTTATTGGTGATTTTGAGGTTCTTATGAAGGAAACTATAATTTGACCGTTTGTAGATAGAATAAAAGATCTGATTGCTTTGTCAAATTCGTTCATAATTAAACATCATAATGATAATGAAATTCACTGGATTTATATCAATATCTACAAATTATTATTTAACAAAATTAATTTGCTAGTGTGATTTGTTTGAGAATTTAATGTTTGGCAAAAAAAATATTTTTATTTTTGGCATTTACAGATTTACTTGCTTCTTAAGCACATTTTACATGATAGATTTCAGCTTTATTTTTCTTTTAAGTTGGTCTTTAGGACTTTAATATGTCTGGACTATCTTTAAATCTTCAACTTGTTGATTTGTAAGAATTTGAATTTCGTATATCCAAGGATGTAAAATTTTAAAAGATTAATTTTCTCTTTATGATGACAGTGTTTAAGAAAGATCAATTTCTTTTTTCTTGGACCATTAATATTTACAAGTATTTTCATTCCTTAGTTTGACCTTTCAGAAAATACATGTGTATGTGCATTGTACACCATAATTTATTCCATTGAATGTTTCGGTGTTACTCACAGAATTATAGATTTATCACTCAACTAATTTATCTTAATTTTAATTTGTTTTATATTTAAATTCCCCCATCGCATATTAATAATATTAAACCCTTATTGTCTAAATACCATTTACTGTAAATTCTAGTAAAACAGAATGGTTGTTGGCATAGAGTAGCATCTCATAATTGGAACTGAAATTCATTGGCATACAACTAAAGGCTAGGACCATAAATAAACTCTGACCTCTAGCCACTTCCCCTTAAAGAGATACCTTACAACCTCCTCTTGTTGCCAATACAAGCTCCTTATAAAAAACAAAGCATCCCTCTGAGTAGGACTGCTATCTAACATAAATTCAAGACCACAAATCCAGACAAACATTCTAAAAGGAATTCAGGGCCGATGAAGATTGGCATTGTTATACCAATCTGGAATAAACTATATCCACATGAGGTAATTTTGTATTTTTGCTGTAATATATATATATATATATATATATATATATGCTCTGTTATAAGAAATACATTGAGCTCTCTGTAGATCAGTTTTAATATTATTAGGATCCACCTGGATTATATACTAACAGATCTATTATATATATATATATATATATATGAGAGTGGGGGAGAGTAATGACCTTAGCCTATCTCCCTGATGAAAGAGGCACAAAATTGTCTGTGCCATACACGATCATGAAAATTACCTAGGTACCTTAGGACTAATTAAATGCCTGTAGGTGGGTGTGAAAAAATCTGCATAACTGACAGAGGCACACACAAAATCAGGCAGATTTTTTTTTTCTTTGGGGGAACAAGTATTGCAGACAGTGACATTTCAACGAGCCAGCTGGGAGGTTCAAGGACAAAGACGTGGCAGTGAAGAATGTGAAATCACTACAGATCTGATTGCTTTGTCAAATTCATTAATATATTCAATAATGTTTGTCTGTGTGTGTGTGTGTATGTATATATATATATATATATATATATATATAATCTCTTTAAAAGAAGGCATGTTAAAAATGTGGGGTTGCATGCAGCCCTTTACAAGCACAACTGTGGCTTGCACAAAGGATGCTAATTTGGTCATTTAATGGCCAAAATTGCAGTTTTTATAATTTAGAAATTACAGTATTTAAGAAAATAAATCTCTGTGTTTTTTTACATTTTGATTTATTTTAATAGAATACCAAGTAATAATAACATTTAGTGCATAAATTTATTTAAAATAATTTTAATATTATAGACATAAGTTGTCTGTCTATATCTCTGAGATGGGGTATTATGATTACTTAGATAATTTACATTATTCAGAATGTTATCTTCATTGCCATATTCATGTTTTGGCCATTGTAGAAATATAAAGTAGAAACAGGCTACCTCCTTTAAGCAAGACTGCAAGAACATTGTAAAGTGGTAACACAAGGGGTAATAGATAAATCAGTTGTAGCTGAACACGTATGGAGGGAAAAGGGAGATCTCCACCTCCTGTGGGAGCAGGTTGAAATAGCAGAACATCACTGGTAAAATACAAAAATTTAAGGAATCAGCACATATGCTATGCCACAAAAATCTCCTGACCCAACTAAGTACAGAAATGAATACAATATGGCAACCAGTAATAAGGAGTGCTAGAGAAAAAAAAATGAATAACAACAAATAAAATTGCAATAATAATAACAGAAAAATTGCAATACAAGCATTGGTTAAAAACAAACAAAAAACTGGTTGCTGGAACATTATGTTTATAAGTCCCAGAAATTCATACACAGATGTCTTCAAGGACACATGGCCCAGAATAAAGGTGTTGGTTAAATCCAGTGACTAGACCCAGAGAGTTGTGAATTCAATACCAGGCTACAGCAGTGGTGAATCAAAAACTTGGAGTTGACTCAAAGGGAAATAATCGAGTCATCTGGAAGAGGCATGGCACATGGAACTAGAACAATCTGTCCCGGTGGACAAAATGAGTTTGGTTCAAAATTCCAATCCCCTGAAGAAGGCCAGAGCATACAACGGCCAAAGCGTTGTGAATATGGCAATAAAGATGAGGATAACAGTTTTAATCTAAATAATGTAAGTAAACTTTAAGTTAGTACAGTACTAAGCTATTATTTTAAAAATTGTAGCAAATATTCAATATTCTTGGTGGTTAAGGAAATAGCGCGAGAACAAATTCTCTGTAGCCACCAGCCATCACACCATATGGCAGCTCATTAACAGTTGTAAACAAAATTTTCAAAATTTCAGAAGCTTTTAGAGGCATTATCAAAATTGATTTATCTCTTTTTACTGTCAGCTGCAGTTTAAATGTACCAGTAATTTTTCAGATTCTATGCCATCAATTTTGAAAAATTAGTTGTTTTTCCTATTACTTTAACACATACATGAATCCTACTTAAACATTTGTTTGCCTGTTGTGTGATTCTAAATTTAAGTAACAAAAATATTCTGTAATAAATGACTCCAATTAGTTGTAATGTGCACAATTGGTTG
Source organism: Acanthosepion lycidas (assembly GCA_963932145.1). Taxonomy (NCBI): domain Eukaryota; kingdom Metazoa; phylum Mollusca; class Cephalopoda; order Sepiida; family Sepiidae; genus Acanthosepion; species Acanthosepion lycidas. The sequence continues at coordinate 9,900,037 of OZ010581.1, forward strand.
TTGTGTGTGGCCCTCATGACAACACATATGTGATCATGTGACCCTTAGTTTGACATGCCTATTTAAAAGTACTTTCATTTCTTAGTTTGACCTTTCAGAATAAATATACATATCTATAATTCTCAAAATGTGTGTGTGATCAGATATTGTTTATGTTTCCACAGTTTTCATCCGATTTTGATAAAAAAATTTTTTTGTTTGATAGATAATTCTTCAGTGCTGGTTTTGAGTCCAAATTGGTTGGAAAAAATTACAACCTTGAAGGTGAAATTTAAAAAAAAAAACTGACTTTTTACACTTTATGCAAAAATCAAAGGCAAAATTTAATGTCTGCAAAAAACAGCATACAATCAATTTAGAGAGTTGAAATTTAACGCAAAAGATTATTAGAATTATAAAAAAATTATTATAAATAAAATTTATTGTATGCTATTATGATGGTCCATGGAAGAGGTTCCTTCCTTGCAAAATTGAGAATGCAAAAATGGCCCTTTTTAGGCAACCCGCTTCAAATTATTAACCCCCTTATTTGGGGATGTGCCTTAGTTGCACCCAATTGTTACTAATATTGATTTCCAGGTGGGCTGACTTTAAACTTACACTGCTCCAATTGAGCAGCAAAAATTCCCAGTAATGAAACAACCAGTTGAAGATGGGTTATACTGCTAGTAGTAGTGTGTGTGTGTGTATATATATATATATAATATACTACAATGGCCAAGTCTGTGTCAAAGTAACAAAAATCTATATGTACACATTGTTATTCTTTGACTTCAGTAGGACCCAAAGTCAGAATAAAATTGACTTAAATAAATTTTGCTGAAAGTGTTCATAAGAATTGTTACATGAAGAAAAAAAAATCTGACATGGCTAATAATTTAAGTAAAGTGTTTAGAGAGCCCCAGAATGCCTGATTCAAACAGATTTATAGCTGAACTATCAGAAATAATCTTTAAAAATCTCAAATGATATTCAGTTTGTTTTTCAAAGAATGCCTTTTTTTTTTTGTTTCAACTTCATAGCTTTAAATCTTTACTTTGAATTCATTTTTCTGTTCATTGGAATGGAAAATGAGGTAAGAAAAATGGTTGAGCTGAAAATTCTACCTGAGTGATGGTGGTGGGGAAGGTGGTTAATAAGGTGTATGTGAGTGGGTTGTTGCAATTTGGCCAGATGAGAAATAGGGAATGAATAACTATGACAAAATGTTTGATGTCACAGATTCCACAAAATGATGAATAGAAAAGGTGATATTCATACACTAATGCATGGACATATGCACAAAAAGGTTAGAAATTTTGACTTATAATTATGCGACCATGTGTTTATGTGGAATAACTATAATTTGGCCTGATTTTGAAGAAAATTATCTGACAAACCTGACTTGATAAATAGGGAAAAAAAATGACCTTTTTTTTTTCTTTTTTCTTTTTTTAATAATAAATAAAAAAGCTTTTTTTTACTCAGGTGTCCAATTTTTGAGATGAAAATTGGAGACACCTATATATAAGACAAACTTTGGTTAGATGCTAAAAATCTTAGACTAATTTATTCATACTAGTTTTAACGCATGAAAATGTTGTTTTTTTGTATTAATATTCTGATAAATCTTAATTCTTAAGTTAATGATTGAGTAAGTTTATGGCAAGTTCTATGACAATAAAATATCTGTAGAAATTCCCCTATTGAATCATTCAGTATTTGAGTTTAATAATTCTAACAAAATATTGCAATAACAATTATAAATGCTGGTTATTTTAAGAAGTGGGTATAAATGAAAAGATTTGTAATTGACAATTTTTTTCCATTTCTCTGAAACGATGGTTAAAAATTTACGCTCTTTCTTTCACTGAAAGCAAATAGTCTTTCTCCTCTTTCCAAAAAATCAAAACAGAATAATGCATTATTTATGAGGTCTTGACAGGAGACATTAAACACTTCTATCTTCCTTTCTTTCTCATTGAAAACAAGTAATGTCTTTTTCCCCCGTTTTTCCTTGTGATCAAAATCCCCATTCTTATGAACAATTCTGTTAATAATTTAAAAATAATTCAGCAATGTTATTTTATTTATGATAAGTAAATTTTTGCCAATTGCCTTACTCAGTTTCAATGGTTTGATATTGAGTGACAGAAAAATGGCACTTTCATTGCAGTCATCATTGTTCTCAGCCTTTTGACTGGAATCAAAGTGTAGCATCTGCCTTGGGGTGGATAAACTACATTTAATACCTTGGTTATGTTTCTGTCTTTGGACAGAGTGCAACTGAAAATATTGAGAAGTGTCGGTTATGGGGAAATGGCTGCTGTGGAAGTACTTCCTTCATTACACTAAAGTGTGGGGTTAATTATACTGATTCCAGTGCATGCACTCAATCTCCTCACATTAAACTGACCTTGTGTCACATCAGTGAGTGTAGAACGTCAAAATACGATAGCTTCTCCATCTTCTGGCTAAAATCAAAGTGTAGTATCTGTTCTTGTCAGTTTAATTTAATTCTCTCTTTCCACTTTATCTTCCTTTCTTTCTTTCATTTTTTTCACTGAAATTGAGTAATGTCTTTTCCCCTGTTTTCACATGATCTAAATTATAAGGTATTAGCTGGGCATTACAGTTGTGCGAACTAACAAATTATAATTATTCATGTAGTAAGTTTTGTTAAAAATTGTAAGGAGTCCAGATAGATCAGTTGCCAGGTTGTCTTGTGTGGGAGAGCTGCCTTTGAGTCAAGTAGGGTGGGGGGACTACCAACCAACACAATAAAAGTACACAAGAAATCTGACAAATCCTTACCAATAACATAAAAATACTACATCACATAAACTGTGACAAAACAAGAAACCTCAAACATAAAAATCAAACAAACCAGCATCAAATTCAGGATCAATTCAGACATGTTTAAAAAAAAAAATAAATAAATAAATTTTAAGTATAGTTTGAAAAGGTTTATTTTAGATTGTATTTGTGGCTGAATGTTTGTTGAATGTTACTTATATTTTTGCAGTTTTAGATTTTATATTTTTATTTGTGAATAAAAAAAAAAAAAAAGAAATTATCTAAACAGTTAGATCTTTAAAGAGTTTTCTAAGAATCTGAATGAAACTTTTATTTTTGTGATTTAATGGAATCTCTGATTTAGATAAGTTGTATGTCCAAAAATTTGTACATATTTTATTTTACTAGTATTTGAATTGAGTTTTTAAATCCCTTATACCAATTCAGGATGTGAAGATTAACTAAGTAGACGTCTCTTCAATTTGTTCAAGCTCTTCCTTTTATTAATGTTTCTTTCATTAAAACATATCCAAGTGTTGACTGCAGAAGTGATCACCTCTCAGTTATATGTAAGCATGAGTGAAACTATGGATGTTGAAATGCCCAGGGCAGCACCCAAATAGCAATACAACAGACTCTTGAATGACCTGAATCTGAAGGAAAAATATATGGACACTTTAAGAGAAGCTTTAGTAACAAGAGCAATCAAGATCATTCCAAAGAAAAGTAGATGAAGAAAAAAAATCAATGGATGGCTGATGAAATTCTCAACATGATTAAAAAAAAAAAAAAAAACTCACTATGGCAAGACACACAACAAAATATAGGACACTACACAAAGAAATAAAGAACAAATGCAAGCAGGGAAAAGAGGAATGGCTTAATGAAAAATGTGCAGAAATGGAAAGAATAAGTATTACAAATAAAGTAGACATGCATAAAAAATAAGAGAACTAACAAGATGAAAAAATGTTCATCAACAGGATGCATAAAGTCCACAGCATTACACGAATATTGACAGACCAGAAATATTAAAATCTGAAGAGGAATCTGCACTGGCCAAATTGAACAGAAGTGGCAGGTCCAGATGAAATTGTAGTATAAATGCTGGAGAAGACAAAATCACAGAAATAATAAATGAAATCTCCAATAGTGGTAATATACTTAAGTAGATCTATTTTCATAGCACTGCCAGGTACAAGTGAATTTGAACTCCATTGGAAAATCAGCTTAATGAGCCATATAACAAAACTTATACGAATTCTGATAAATAGAACATGTAGCAGAATCAGACCAAAAATAGTACAAGAACCGTGCGGGTTCGTCAAAGACACTGGATCAAGGAATGCAATATTTATGCTCTGAATGTTGTCAGAAAGATGTGTACTTGTGTTTTATAGATTATGCAATAGCATTTGATAAAGTATGCCACAAAGATCTATTGGAACTGTTCAGTAACCATAATATATTTGGGAAGAATATTAGAATAATCAAGAACCTATACTGGCAGCAAAATGCCTGCATATGGATAGAAAATGAGTTTAGCAGATATGCAAAAATAGAAAGACAAATAGACAAGTATGCGTCTTCTCACTGGACTTATTCACCCTATACAGCAAAGCAGTTCTGAGAGAAATAGAAGCCCTACCAGGATTCATTATTGGTGGCCACAATCTTAGCAATATAAAGTATGCAGATCAACAGTGTTGATAACGGACATAAGGAAAGTGATAAGAAAGGATTAAACATCAACTGCAAGAAGACAGAATGCATGATTCCTAGCAAAAGGATGAGCCCAAAGTACATATTGCAAATCAGAGATACCAAACTCAAACAAGTGCAGAAATTTGAATATCTGGGAAATGTTTCAATAGAAGATGGAAAGTGTGATACTGAAATCTGAAGGCATATTGGGATGATCAAGGAAGCATTTCAAAAGCTAAGCAAAGTACTAAGTAATAGAAAAATTTCATTAGGAAAAGAGTATTAAACTGCTACGTGATATCTGCTCTCCTGTATGGCAGTGAGTGCTGGGTGTTCTCAAAGATGAAGAGGAGACTTGAAGTGACAGAAATGTGTTTCTACAGATGGATGCTTGGTATACTGTGGACTGAACATGTGAGCAACAACAAAATTTTTGAGAAAATGAAAACAAAAAGGAAACTAATACTTATCAAGAAGAGACAGATGAGGTTTCTGGGGCACATAATGAAGAAGGACTTGGAAAGTCCAATACTCACAGGATAGAGGGACAGAGGAAAACCACATATAACATACTTAGTGAATTCAAGTAAATGGATGGCAGAACAGGGATTAGAAGAAATAAAAGTAAAACAAAGTTTATTAAGAGCTACAAGGTACAGGAAGTTGGGGAGAGCCAAGATTGCTTACATACTGAGGAGACACGCACATAAAAAAAAATTGTTTTCCCTTTATCTTTGTTGTTTTAAACTATTTTTTGGCCTCTAAAATTAAAGTACAAACATCTTACTGGTTTACTGCCATTAGACATTGTGTTGTACTGGCAAGATATCTTGTATTTAATTTATATAAAATGGGTATCTTCAAAAACATGAGCATACATGAAGAAAAAATTTCCCAAAACTTAATAAAAACAAATTACTATAATCAAAATCTTTGTTGTTATTAAGAGGAAAGATGAAAGCATTTTTTATTGATATAAATTATATTCTTAAATCCTTTTTAGAACCTTCAAAATTTTGGTGGGAAATTTTATTTTCTTGCATCAATGGGTGACCATAAATTAGTATGGGAAATTTGAGCGACTTTTTGCAGTGAAAAACATTGATTTGGAAGTGCTTGCAAAAATCAGATAATTTCCAGATTTTAATGAAACTTTCAGGAATGAAAGTTATTCATGAATGAAAGAAATTATTTTAGAAATCATTTTTTTTTTTTTTTTTTTTTTTTAACACCTGTTACTGCCACTTATATAATTTTATAAAATTTTGAGAAATTCATTTTCGTAGATCTTAATGTTTATATTATAAGGACAAGGCCTTGAAGAATTTAAATCATCATTTTCTTTTTTTTTTAAGTTCAACATAAACCGCAGTTAAAGAAAATCATAAAATAAAAAATGCAATAGAACTAAGACATTATTTAAGCAGAAAAGCTTTTAATTGCTTTTAATTTAATGAATCAAATGGACAATATTAAAAAAAAAAAATTGTTAAATAATGAATTTTTACATGAATTGTTTTCATTTTTTTTTTTTTTTAATTATAATAATTTATAAAGTTTTAAATCTTAAAATTCTATATTAATTTGCAGAGGTTAGGTGATATTGTTATTAAATAAAAAAAACTATTTACTAATCATAAATGGAAAAAATTACTACAATTCAGCAACTTAACATTTCCTCAACAAGCATCTTAAGACTATAAATCCAAAGTACCCAAAATTCAATAAAATAGAATGTTTAAAATATTTCAAATTTTTAAGGTTACCGGGTAAAATTATATAAAAATGGCATTCATGTTGTGTTTATATTGTAATTCACTCTTACCTAAATCTCACAATTTTCAAGTTATTCATAAATGTGTCAACATCCACCCCAGCTTTTCTGTGATATTTGTTTTTCTTCAGATTAAACTTTTAGTTAATCTTCCTCAGATAAAGTCTCAGAAATATATATTTCATTTTTGAAGGATTTTTTTAAATAAAGACAATTATGCTGTGTTGACAGATTTCTCAATATGGCTGATTTTTAGCACTTTAAAAAAATAATTCCAATCAATGTAAATTTGGTTTGAAACATAGAAAAATATTTTGGTTATTGGACATAGTAAATTTAATCTATTAGCTTGAAATTAAAACTAAAATAAAAGCTTCAAGAATTTTTTATTTTTTATTTTTTTTTTTTTTTTCATTTCTAAAATTCATTTTAATCCTTAGATGTGTTGTTGATTTTTGGTGCTTATTTAAAGCAGCAAATTATTGTTGCTTTTATATTGGAAAGTGGTAAAGTTTTCACATGTGCGCACACACACACACACACATTCTGTGTCTCTCTCCTCTAAAAATTCCTTTTACTGCAGAGTTTTTCTCAGTCTATCTTTCACAGTTTACCAAGGAAGACCTCTTTAGAATTGTTGTTTGTTTTTTAATCTAAATGTGGACTTGTACCAATTGAGCTATGCTAACAATTTTTGAAAAGATAAACATTTTCTGGAATCAGAATACCATTGATCAAAACTTCTGTTTTCATAAGAAACAGTCTAAGATATTAGAATTCATTTAGCTTACAGCAAATTTACTGATCAATTTTCTCATTCCTGATTGTGATCTATGAAGAACGAAACATTTCTTTGACTGTACATATTGCTTCCATCTTTAGTTGAAATTCATTGATCAAAATATCTTGCAATGAGTTTGTTACTGTTTTTACATAAAATGACATTAAGAACATTATTCTTACATTATGATTTATTAAAAGGTGACATTTCATCTAACAACCCATACATACTTGTTATTTTCATTTCAATTCTGTGTTTTTATGTCTTGTATGATATTTGTGATTAAGAATTTTTCAACAATTCATTTTAATGATATCTCTGATCCATGTTTTAAAAACTTATTCTAAAAAATAAAATTGATGATTATCATATTAGTAAGAAATGATGCAAGTTTTAAGGGATTTAGTTCAACATATTCTTATCTTTTAATAGGTTTCTAGACTTTAAGGCTGGCTACTAAATGTCTCTGAAAAGAAGACTATTTTTATACAATTAGAACATTGTTTATTGCATGAAAAGCAAGTGTTAGGGCCAAACTGTTAATCTTAAGCTGAAATAGTTTATAGAGTATCAGACTGAAAACCTAGAGAATCCCCGATTCACTTATGGCTTTCAGTATCAATATAGGGAATTTTATTTTGTATGAAGCATATTTTAGTAGTGTTTCATTGGTTGTGATACATTTCAATAGACCTAGAATTTGCCCACTTTTATGTTTTCAGCTGCAATAGACTTGTTGGGGAAACTGGTTAGTTAAAGCTGAAAATGTTCATGGTTCAATCTTTGAGAAATCAAAGTAATTTTCAATTTAATTTTGCATTTTTTTTTTTAATGAAGATATTTAATGAATATAATTTCTTAAAAATCTTTATATTATTTTTTATTTCCATAGTTAAGACAGATAAAGAAAAACAAACTTAGCTTGTGTGCAATATCTTTACCTACAAAGACTTTTTATTATAAAATGATATATTTTCAGTAGAAATATATATAATCACTGAAGTTCTTTAATGTGTAATTTGATAGGGAAATTATCAAACAACTAGAAATATGTGTGAAAATTTCAGTTTTCCTGTTTTTGTTTTTTGATAAATCTTAAGTTAATGTGTGAATACGCCTATAGCAAGTTCTATGACTATAGAATATCTATAGAAATTCCCCCATCATATTTGAGTTTAACAACTTTAACAAAATATTGCAATAACAATCTTAAATATGAATGCTGGTCATTATTTTAAGAAGTAAGGGTGTAAAATGAAAAGATTTGAAGTTGACAATTTTTTTAATTTCAATGCAACAGACTTTAAACACTTATCTTCTCTGTCTTTCTTTCTTTCATTTTCTTAATGAAACCAAGCAGAATCTCTGATATATCTTTTCATTCTTTCCATGACATCCAAATAGAATAGTTCATAATTTATGAGGTATTGGCAGCATGTAACAGTCATGATAATCAAGGGAATTATAAGCAGAATTATAAGATGTTAATGAATCTCATTCTCACTTATTGTTCAAAAGCATAAATATTTTCTTTTAATTTTGCACCTGAATATTTACAAAGAAATATATTTTTCAGAAAAACTCTTATCAGTTTTTTTTTCAATTCTTTCTGCCTCAAAACTATTTTATCTCAATCACCGGAAATTACCTGTCACTTTGGTTATTTTTTTTTTTCATTTTTCATATTGCCAATTTTACTGATGATTTTATGAAAAATTGTTTTTGACAAGCTAGAAGTAGAAATCCCATATTATTTCCTTTTCTTCATATTGCATCTTTGTACATTTCCTGCTGCACAAATCAGAGAATACTTTAGTTACAAATAACATTGACTAATATCCTGTATGCTCTTGGTTGACCTCTCCATATGCTTGTGCCATTTCCATAAGTCGTTTTTTTGCCATTTTTTTTTTTTTCCTTTTGTTTATCCTTTTTTTCCTTATGTTTATACTTTATTCTATAAGCTTCCTCACTTTGAGATTACAAAGCATATTTTAGAGAAAAGATTGTATATGACAAATGTCAGTAAAACTGAATCACCCCCGACTCCAGTATAATATTGGATTATTTTATTTCCATAATTTTGTTCAAGATTTGATTTGTTGTGGGGGGAGGGAGCTTTTCAAGCAAATTAGAATTCTTCAAAATAAATGTAATTTTTTTTCTGCACTTAAAATCATAAAATTGTTATTCAAATATACTTTCTCTAAGCTTGTGCATAATTTTTAGAAGTATATTTTAAAATTGGGTGTTAAATAATTACAAGTAGAATTAACTTTGAATGTATAAAATTACATAAATTTAAAACTCACTCACACTTCTGGCTTAGCTGTAATTTTTATCAATATATTCTGATTTTCACCCTACAAACCATTTATATTTTTCTCAATTAGAGATAATTTTATTCTTGCTTTTTCCTTGTTTTCGTATCTCTCTCTCTTTGTTCTCCTTTCATTACTTTATCATTCTCTCCATTGCTCGCTCTCTCCTCTTTTTTCCTTGCTTTTTTTTTTTTTTTTTTTTTTTTTTGTGTGGTTGTTTTTTTGTTTTTTTTGTTTTGTTTTTTTTTTCCACCAAATTTGCCCTCTTGTTGACATGAATAACTATGGGAGGGAGTACTGAAATGCTCATAGACTGACTAAGATACTCTCATCGGATGTGACCAAATGAGCTTCATTTTTCAACATAGTCATTGTTGCAGCTGTTCCATTTCTTACATTGGTGAAGAAGCTTTTATCTTGTTAGTTAAAAAAAGTCAACAACAGTCAATATGATGTCATTATCACTGCAATACTGGTTCCCAGCCAAGACCTCTTTTGTCAGTTTTCCTGAGCATTTGGTTTTGATAGCCTTTGCAACTGCCTCAGCAAGTTTGCATAGTACTTTCCATTGATGGTGTGGGTCTTTTTATTTTTTAAATACAATGCGTTTTTCATTCAAAAA
>OZ010581.1:9919611-10007111 GCA_963932145.1 Acanthosepion lycidas
TACTTCAAATAAAAGTTTTTTTTAAGTTTCTTGAAAAAAAAAAAAAAAAAACTTTTTCAAACAAAAGTTTGTATTAAAAAGCCTAAAATTTAATTACAGTCAAAAATTGTATTTAATTTTACTTTACTAATATTTTTCTTTGGCATAATTAAACTTTCCCGTGTTAAATTATTATGGCATTTAAAATATCTTGAACTTTTTTCTCATGTATTCCTATTTGGAGCCAAACAAGATGCAAGTTTAAGTCAAAGTGTATAAAAAAATATCTGTCTATATTTCTGAGATGAGGTATTTACACTATTTACATTGTTTGAACCATTCTCCTCATTTTTGTTGCTATATTTACAATGTTTCAGCTGTTGTACGCTCTTTCTTCAGGTGATTGAAATTTTGAACTGATCCCTTTAGCCAGCCAAGCATAGAAATGAATACAGTATGGGGACCAGTAAGTAATACAGAGTGCTATAGGAAGCAATAACAACAAAATGATTAAACTATAGTTTTTTTTCCACTTTTAACATGATTTGTTTCAATACTTTTAAAATAAAACTAGTAAAATTTAATTTTCTAATAATCTAATAAAAATGAAAAAGAAAAAAAAAAAAAACCCCCGATCCCATGCAAAAGATACACATTTACAGCTGTTCTCATCCTTATGAAGATTTTAATCATTTTTAATCTTATTTTTATACTTTGTAATAGTTGAATCTCATACCTTATAAAATGATCAAGTTGGATATCAGAATTATTTAGCTTTCAACTTCATATTTTAAAAAATTTATTGTAAAGTTTACTAAAATTGCTTTAAAAAATTCAAGGGATATTTTTTTACTGTGTTGCTACACTTACTCTCTTCTTTTAACAAAAATAAAATACTTTTTCATTCTTTTTAGAAATTATTAAATTTTTTAGCTGTGAGAAATTTATTTTAGACAGTAACACATTAATTTTTTTAGATCGAAGATCCTTTATTATTTATTTATTAAGTTGCTGTGATAATTCATATTTAATTCTTATTAAATGCCTGTAAGCAAAGTTAAAATTTGCATTTAGTTTTTTTATTCACTGTCCTTCCAGATTAGGTATAAAATTTTAAGGAGATTGCATAATATTTAGAGGGCACCTTTGCTTGTTAAAGGTTAAAAAGTGGACAAAAAAGACATTTTTTATTTTACAATTAATAGCAAACCATTATTAGTTGAATCTTTACAAATTATACACATTAAAAACTAGAAACATTTTTTATTTAACAGTGAAAAATTTTAATTTTAACCGATGATATTTACTATTTTCAGACTCCAATTCTGGCAGGTGATACACCTGCCAGATACCAAGCAGAAATGTGTACTTTCGAAGTTGTTTTTTTTTTTTTTTTTTTTTTTTTAAGATTTCTGATGATAACCAAAGTAAAGCAATATGTCAACTGTAGCTTTATGTCAAGTGATTTACATAAAGAAATTGTTCTCTTTATTGCTTAGACTCTTACCCAATTTTTTAAATAAAAAGCATATCTAACTTTATTTCATAAGCTTTTGTATTCATTTTTCTACTAAATGTTTTATTAATAAATGTACTTTGTTCATTAAGTTTCCCCAAACCAACTGTAGGTCCTGAAAAAAAATGAATTTTAATCATTGTTGGTATTGGAATTGTATCAGAATCAGAAATTTAGAATAGTATTGGGAATTGTATCGAAATCGGTACAAATATAAGTATTGTCTCATCACTACTTACCGTAAAAAATAATTTTCTACTGATGAAATAAGTTATTTAGAAATGTCTTACCAATAGTAAGTAGGGCTTTTCCATGATTTTCCTCTTGAAAATCTTAGAATTACACAATGACCAAACATTTTTATAAGAACTTAAAACATCAAGATGTTGGGGAATGGAGATTTGAGTTAACTGAATTGTTTGTTTGTTTTTTTCTTATACAAAGTGCACATTGTTCAACCCTTATCTAAAAGAAGTTTGTAAGTATTTATTCTGAGATTGAGATATAGATATATATATATATATATATATATATATATCAATCAATGTACAGGGTAGTCCGAAAGTATTGTCACCTCCACATAATATAATTTTCTATTTCAGATGGTTGACATCAGTTCCTACAGTTTGGAAGAAAGGTAGGAGTGACAAGTCTTTTGGGCACTCTGTATTTCTAAGCTAGTACATGTTAGTTGATTCTTTGTGTCATTGGAGAAATTTATTTTGAGAAATGGATTTATTTTTTGACAGTTTATATGAAATAATTTGATGTTGACAGACAACATTGGAATTATGTTTCCTGCAGAAATGTTGAAAGATCAAAGAAGATCTTGCTTGATTTCTTCCAAATAAATCCTAACCCTCTTTTATTATTATTATTGTTATTAATAGCAGCAGCAATAGTTCTATTTGAAATTTTATTTTTAATTTGAAATGTGTAACTACAACAAAACCAAATCTAAGTGCAAAAACTCAGTTTATTTCTAGTTAACCAAATTTATAATTATGAACACTTTTGTTTTGTCTCTTGAGTATCTCTCTTTAAATCCTAATTTTCAAACATAGGTAAGCTGTGAACATTTTTGTTTTAATTAGGACCATTTTCAAGGTTTTAAACTGAGGTTTAAAAATAAACTTTTAACAGTTTGGATATGCAAATTTAAAAATAACTCTAAAGAAAAACTAAATATTGAATTTTTTATTTCTTCTACTGTTTAAAGTTTATACTCATTAATTAAGAGCACAGTGACGTTTTTTCCCCCCCTCTCATATTCACTTAAAGGTAAATTTAACCAATAGAAGGGGATGTTAAATGCTACAAGGCTTACCACAAAAATACAACTGTCGTAGAATGTGACCATATTGAATAACCAAGGAAAAGTTACTGTCACAAAACTAAAAGGCTTAACTACTGTCAAGGACACATTATCAGAATTTTTTATATATATATATATATATATATATATATATATATATAGTGTGTGTGTGTGCATATCATTTTAAAGTTGAAGGCATTTGATGTTTCTGTATCTTTTTTTTTCTTTTTTAAAAACTAAAAAAAATCTTAATCTCTTAAAGAGATGTCACTATGACCCTTATAACTCCTTACTCCATTTAACCTTGCATGGAGAGAGAGGAAAATAAAAAAAGCATTAACATCTCCATTTTCTCTGTCTCTCCCTCACGCCTGCCAAAGCTTATATCATTAAGGTATTGTTGTCCCCTACTTTTATCATCTATTGCTGACACTGTTGTCTGCTTATGACTCTTCCCCAACATCCTTCTACTGTTAGCATTCATACTACTATTACTTTTCTACTTGCTACACTTTTCTTCTATGAGATTGCTGCTACTGCTTTAGTCACAGTCTCTCTCTCTCTCTCCAACTACTGTCCCAAATGTAAATGCCTACTGCAGTAGGTTTCCACTCTCACAGCAAAGCTGCTGCTACTGCTACTTCTGCTACTTCTTGCTTCACTATCACGGAGATATCCCAGCAATGAGGAAGGAAGAGATTATAACTCTGATGACAGGTTTTGAAACAATAATAATTAAGAACATCTCCTTTCACATTAGCCTTCTTCTTCATTATCATTGAAGGAGAAGCAGGAGATAGTTGTGGTGTACAAAGTCCTTCCAACCATAACTGCATGTGAGTAGAACCATTTGTTTGAAATCTAGTTCTGTCTTTTAGAAGGAGGGATTTACATCTGTGGTCATCATTCTTTTTTTTTTTTTCGCTCAACATGCTTTACCTCTTTTTTTTTCTTTCCTTTTTTATTTTATTTTATTTTATTTTTTTTTTTTGGTGGTGGAGGGAGGGGGATTAATCTTTTACCGATTCCTTTCTTTAACATACAATGAAAAGTTTCTTCATATGCTTCTTATTGCTTTCCTTATGTACAATCCAAGCAGAATTTTGTCTCCACTATTGACCGCCGCATGATAATAACTTGTCTATTATGCAGAGTGGATATCATAGTAAATTATGCCATAATTTCCCTTTCTTCGTATTTTGTATAACATTACACAGTTCACATTGTTTGCTTTGTTTTGTAATTTGATCTTGGCTTATGACAACTGAAAAATACATAAACTTTCCCAACAGATAATCACTTAAAGACATTTTTACGTTGTATATAAAAGTTAAATAAAGTTAAGTGTTCTACCATATATTTTTGTCTCATTAGAAATTATAAAACCTATTTCTAAAATATTAAAACTGGTAGGCTTTCTTCTTAAACTAATTCTTGGTATTAACAGCAATGGTAAAAATATACCGTTCATGATGTCTAACACTTTCATTTAATTCATGCCTTTTTGCTTTTAGTACTCTTGTCTAGGGTTTCGCATTTATTATAATCATGATTTTAAAAACTTATTTGCTATCTTAAAGCTTCAGTAGCTTTAGCTTCAAACTCTCACACCATGACATCATTCATTCCAATTTCCTTGTCCTGATGACTTTGTCTTTGAAAGTTGTCTTCTCATTTACTTCTCAAATTATGACTTCTGAAAATGGCATAAACATTTATTTCTCATTTCTCTAATATGTCTACACCCTATCTTCTTTCTGACCCAGTTTTTAATTTAGTCACAAATTATGGGGAATCCCTTCTGTGTTTTGCCAACCCATTCATTCGAAAAATATAACTGAAATATACATACCTATAATCTCCCTAAAAGAATTGATATAATTTATGAATGAATTTTTTGACTTTTCTTATTAGTGTCATTTTGAATGAAAAGTAATTTATGAATAACTTTTTCAGGTAATTATTTTAGTTCATAAATTTTATATAATATTAAATATTTTAAAAACTGCAAAATGAACTCGAAAGATTTCTTCATGGATAAATTTTGGGCAGTAAGATTAGAAAGAAATCCTTCCATATTCCTTGCTTCTTTCAGGTCATATGATGGCCCTATGTGAACAGTAAAAATATCACAGCATCTATCATTTGCATGTGGCCATGGATGGTAGAAAATTTGCACCTTCTAACTGACTGCTGATTCCTTCTCGTTTATTTGAGAGCAAATTTTCTGCTGCTGTTTGCTTTAGACTTCATTTAGTTGAGGGCATTTACTTTCATTGAATGTCTGGTTGCAGGAGCACAGTTGCTAGGAAACCCATCAGCCACTCCCTTTTACAACATTTCTTTTTCTCTATCCCTTCCCACCAAAAAAAAATTGCTAATTTACTTCATCTTCCTACAAACTCTAGAAAGGAGTAATTGATGGTTGAGCTAGAAAGGAATAACAATCCTGAAACCAGTTTCTTACCCATGCCCACCCAATACTTAATAGCTTATGTGAGACATGTACCAGACCAAGACACAACATTTCCATCAAGTCTGGGTTTACAGCTTAGAATATCAGCAGCTGTTTCATTATTGTATTATTTTTCTGTTTGTTTATCTTAATATGTTTCTGTATAGACAAACTGAAAAAAGGCTTTTCTTTTCTCTCCTTCCCACAAAACTAGCAACATCTTTGGATGTTTAATTCACCCAGTCAACACTTTCTAGTTATTTATCTTAAAGTGCTTCAATCATGCAATATATGCCTTTCTGCTCATATAATAAGCAGAAATGACATTTTTTTTTTAAGGCATTTTATAAAAAAAGCCATGTTCTGATCTTCTGTCAATGAAAAAAGACCTGTTAAAAGTATTTATTTCTCCTTTTGAGTGCTAATTTGCAAAATTATAGGACAGTTTTGTATACATTATCAAATATCTTTAATGTATTTTGTTAGAAAAAAAGGGTAGATAAAAAGCATTGTTTCTTGCCTGATTCATGTAGGAAGGTTTATCATAATTTCCAAACTTCAAACTGGGAAAATTTTCAATTTTTATCAATGATTTAGGTTCTTGTAAAATAAAATATTTTCATGACCCAATACTAATTAAGCTTCAGGGTTGACACAGAAAATGAATACTGATAGCTTATCTCTGTAGTAGGACACCAGTGACATACCTGGACAAATTAGAATGTCTGGTAAGTTTACATATAAATTCCAATGGGCACATAATTTCCTTTCATATCCATGAGAAATATGCCTATATGTTATTTGAGATTCAATTATAGTCATTTTCTGATTTTTATTTTCAATTTTATATTCATTATTTTACCAAGTTAGAAAATTGCATATTTTGACTAACTGCAATATTCTCTTCCTTGTGACTGATGGTTATTTCATAAAGACTAATCTTGTTTCCAATATCAATTTGTTCAAGTGAGAGACCAATATATTTCAGTATTGATTTATACATGCTGATGTTTTGGTAAACTTACCTTCATGTTTTTCTAATTTTCCAACTTTTTAACCAAATTGGCATCACTACTGCAGCCACTTGGTATCAATATATACTGATGAGATGTCTCTTCAGGCAGGTGTTATTCATGCTTCATTTATCAGCTGATACTTGTGTCACTATCTTAAAGCAGCACTATGCATGTGTGTATCTACTTTGTTGGCAGTGACAGAACACCTTTAGTAATTTATACTGAGACCTATTAACTTGTACACATTTCAGTTTAAAGTCTTCTATAAAAATAAAAGTTATATCTATCATATAGGTTGAAAATGATTCACTTGTTTATCATAACATATTTAACAATAATTCTCAGCTGAGATTTATTTTCAGTTTTCAATATTGGTTTTGTAAGCCCCCCCACCAAAAAAAAAAAAGAAAGAAAAAAATTTAATATTCCAGTTATAAAGCTAAATAATTGTTAGCTTTTATTATTAGGTTGTCACACATGAAATGACACACTTTATAGGAAATCAATAAAATGATTCTGAAATGTTAAATAACTAATTTATTTAGTTGAAATAATGTTGATGAAGGACTATTCTTCAATGTACCTCTAAATTCTTGATCCATTTTAAAAAAAAATTATCATCCTTTGATGTGATAAACAGTTCAAATGCTTTGATTACCTCTTTTTTATTGGAAAATGTTTTATTGCATATGAAAAACATGCTTAAATAAGTGATAATCAGTAGAAGAGATATCAGGTGAATATGGAGGAGGATGAGGCAAAATCTCATAATTCAGTCTATGCAGCTTGATTGAGAAGCATGTGTCCATGCATTGTCATGAAGCAAAATTGAGTCCTCCCTATTCATAAGTCTAGCATGTTTCTAGTTCAATTTTTTATGCATGCACTCAATTTCTCCACAATACAAGGTTGCTGTTATTGTTTTCTCTTGAGGCAAAAATGAATGATGAATTAACCCTCTTGAAAGACCACCATACAGTAACTATTAACTTTTTAGGGTGCCGTGGAGGTTTTGGGCATTGGTTTGGTGATTCACTTGTATCTAACCACTGGCCTACTTTCTTTGTCAAAAATTTTAATTTCTCATTGCATGTAATGATTCGATGCAAAAATGGTTCTTTTTTTTCATTTGGGAGAGCAACAAAGAGCGCACCTCAATGCAATGGTTTCTTTGAGTTCATGTGGGACAAACCTATCCCGTTGCTTTATTTTTCCAATTGCTTTCAGGTGCCAAGAAACAGTTATGCAAGATGTTTCGAGTTCTGATGCAAGTTTTCAGACTCTAGTTTTTGGATTTTGGTCAACTGAAGCATTCATTGATCATGTCTGATAACTGATTGTGGTTTTCCTCTTGGTTTTATTTTCTCCTGAACAAAATTTCTGAAACCATCTCTGTACAGTTTTGATTTCAACAATACTATTACCAAAGGCTGCCTTGATATTCCAAAATGTTTCAGAGGCAGAATGTTTCATTTGTACTCATACAGTAATATTACTCAACATTGTTTCATTGTAATCATTTTCATTGGGCTTATGAGTAACAATATATTGAAAGAAAAATTATCTGGAATAAGTAAAGAATTTTTTATGTGTCATTTCATGTGTGACAATTTAATATTAATAGTGTTTCTATATATTGCTACGTTTTGGGATATTTTTTATTTATTTATTTTATTTTTTTTTTTTTTGTAGTAATTTTAGCTGTTTGCAAGTATATAATCTTAGTTTTTTTAAAATAAATCTTTTGCACAAATGTTAGTATATTGATATCAGTAAATATTAACTTAGAAATCATAAAAAGAACTTAGTCGTCTTGCAAGCAATCTGTACAGACTTTGTTTCTACAAATACTAAGTTCAACAAAATAACTGCAGTAAAAAGATCTTTCAATGAAATTGAGCAGAACTCTGGAACTTAATCAAAAATGAACAATAGAGGAATTGGTTAAATGCTTAATAAAAATTTCATTTTGTTGTTCATCTCATCTGAACTTTATTTGCTCTCCAATACTGCTAGAGGTCTCTTGAGACATGGAGTTTGTTTATATTCAAATGCTTATTATAGAAATACCTTCATTGTTTAGTAAGCAATTTTAATATGGCGAAAGTGACAAGCCAAAGCCAAATGAAAGTAATTATCAAAGGTTATTGGTCACTTAACATTTTTTTTCTGTGTGCCAGTGCTAGGTTACCTTGCTAGTTTAATGTTCTAACAGATCAGTAACAATGCTGTTTTACTCTCTTGTTCCTCTTATAATTTTTTAATCAACAATTTATTCTTTTAGCAGGTGTGTTGATAAAAAACAAGGTTTATAGATGATTTATCCTAAGTCATTACAATCTGTGATAGTTATGGGTATAAATCATTTGTATTATGGATGGTGAAAAAATCCAGTTTCAATACATTTTACCACTGAAGAAATTTTTTAATATTGAAGTAAAATTCCTTTAGTTATTTACTTAACTGACATAAATTATCATTATCACATATTCCTCATAGACTCAATGTCATACACAAATGGAGGCAATTTAGGGTGGGGTGGGGCTAGCATACATAATGAACCATCACCGATTCCTCTGTAAAGATATGAAGTTAATTCCAATTGAACATTTATCCATTCCAGAAGGGCACAAATTGTTGTAGAAAAGTCCAGGCACAACTTGACTAGAGAATCTTTGATACCTGCTGGATGAAACAAAGTGCAAGAGACACATGGCTGAATAGATTAAAATATCTGGTTCCCTGGTAGTTGTGAGTTCAATCCCTAAGTGTGGAGGTGCTGAACAGTCATATACTTTGTTTCAATGGCAAAAATGAACAAGCAAGACAAAGGTGAATGAGACTGATACAAAATATCCCCGAATCATAGAAAGTGGAATTGAGAGTAAGCTATGCCCTTGGATTGAATAATTGGTTCAGTTCAAAATTCCCAAAAGTTTCCCTAGTGTGAAGACAGACATCTGAAGAATATCCGAGGTTACAGCAGCTTAAACATTGTGATTATAACAACCAAGATGAGATGGCTGGTTTGAATAGCAAAACATATAATAGGAATAATTCCCAAAATTATCATTCATATTTTGAAATGGTGAAGTGGAGTATTTTTATTATTAAACATATCAGTTTTAATTAGTTTCATCTTTTTTTTTTTTTTTTTTTTTTTAGTAGGTCTTTAGTTTATCTATAGTTTATCTATTTTTCAGATGTTATATGAAACTTTCAGAGTTTGGAACAGGAAAGTCATTTTCGATGAGACTTGACTTCTCATTTTGTATATCAGCAATTTTATTTAATAACCAAAGAATACATTAACTAAAAATGTGATAAAAAAAACGATACGGGAGATGAAGAAATAAGATAAAATTTCAAAAATTATATCTAATAATCAGTAATAATAAGCAGTTTAATATTCCCAGATATCCAGCTAAATTTAAAGATGTTACTTTTCTGATGAAAAGAGTAACTTTTTTTTATAAATTGGCATGAACTCTCTGAAATGTTACACTGTATCAGATTTTATGATGTGAGTCTTAATTTACCAATTTAAATGCAGTGCTAGATTGGCAGCTAGGTCTCATCATTTTACAGTTAAAATGGCTAGATATAACTATAAGTTCTATGATAACAGTTTCTTCTTTTGCATTTCTCAATTATGGAACTCTTTTTTGGATTCTTGCTTTTCAGCCAATTTTGTTCTTCAAAAATGTAAATTTTTTTAATTCCAATTCGTTTCTTTTTCTCATGTTCTTTCACTCTTGGTAACTACTTGCATCTTAATAGCTTTATTGCCTTGCTTAGGGTGAAGTGATATTTTTTATGTTACTGTTTTCACAATTAACTTGGATATTTCATTTTTTTTTCTGTTTTGTTAATCAACAGAAAAAAAAAATGAAAGTTTTCAAAATATGCAGAAATATTTAGAGTAATTTATTTGGTGCTATAAGATTTTCTTTTTCAACTTTAACGTTGTTATTTAAATAAATATAATATAGTTATTGATATTTATTTTTTAAATTTAAAAAATCTGAAAGTTGTTACAGGTTGTAAGGAACTGTAACCTCAAAATAGAAACATTATGTAAGGTTATTGAGAAATAACACAGCACTGGAAATTTAAAACATTGGCAAGACAAGAACAAGATGAAACAGTGTTTAAGAATGTTTCAAAAAGATTTGAGAAAAATTAAGATTAATAAGCAAAATAAGTGGATTGGCCAACAAGGAACTATTTGAAGAAATTGGTATAAAGAGCGAAATTATGTAGAATATTAAGAACATTGGTTAAAGACATAAGCAACCAAACTAACACCATAAAGTAAATCTCACAAAGAGAACATGTATAAATTGGATGAAGAAGTATATGAAAACTAATTTTTGAACAGTAATTTTTAGTGATTAATGTATGAATGTAGAGCTATATTGGATAAACTTGGGAGATGAGCACATCATGGAAATAATCAATCAATACTAAATAAGACAATAGCAGTAGTGGTGTTTTATTTATTTATTTATTTATTGATAATATTGTATTGTAGGCATTAAAATTATAATTCCCTTCAAAAATGATAATGGTTCAAAATAAATGCAAAGAATTATTTTAAGTTCTTGGACAAGATCAATTTCTTTTGCAGTGTCAATTGCTATTTACTGTCCTCCTGATTACTCTTTTCCCTTCTCGCTCATTATTAATATTTCTGTTCCTAATTCTTCCACATCCTGTAATCCCTGGTGTCTTAGTGGCTTTACTGAGGTGCTTGGGGTGATAGAAATTTAAAATAAAAATAAAAATTTAGGTGGTACATGTCACAACCTAGAAGTTTTGAGCTGAACAATACTCATGCAAGATAACACTTATATGTTTGGTTTTTATATGTCTGGTTTTTGTACTTTCCCTGACCCTAACAAGTGGTAGGACTCAAATAGCCTTAAACTATTCAAATTTAAAATTCAGAGCTCTTGTTAGGTGGACAGGATTGATACCCTTACACTTTATAGGCTAGAAATCAGATTTAGTCAGCAGTGCTTATTTGTTTTATTCTTTTTCTTTATAACATTTAGAATATCAGAGATTCATTTTGAACACTCAGTTACTTTCTGACTAGAGTTGGACATTTTCTCTCTTCAGTTTCAATTGCTTTGGTTGGTACCAGTAAAACCTTTTTCATTTATTATTTTAAGAAATTTAAAAGATTTATCTGAGTTTTTATCTTGGAAATAAGTTAAAGATAAACAATACTTATTTCTTGGTAAAAAAAAAAAATCTTTGAAGAAACTGAACATAATACTTTGTTTGTATGAGTTTATATACAGTTGATTGCCAAAGAAAATTCTTGGCTTTGAGAAATAAAATCTGGTTGTTTTGAGAGAGAAGTAAAGTTGGTTTTATGGTTAATATCAAAACATTTTGAGGGCAATTTTTATGATTCTTTATCCTTGTCAGGCTTTAAAACTTTTTTCCTTTTATTTTTAAATACAGACCTGGAGTTCCTTTTGATTTACTATAACTAATTCCACAGTTCTGACCTTGATCAAGTAATAAACTGATGTTTTGTGAAAGCCACATCTGTGGACATTTGCATACTTGGATCAATCTTTTTTGGTCTTGTAAAGTTAAATCAGTCAGCAACTGCTTTGAGTCTAATTTAGATGTGTATCAATTTAGAGCTTTTTCTATTAAAAAGACTACCATACAGTTTTGTATTTGATTGTAATCTAAGCCATTAAGCTTCTTATTAAGAGCCCATGATATGTTTAATCAGTTCACTGCCAAATTTATTTAAAATGTTATAAGAATAACATTATTTTAAAAGTAGTTATTGTGTCAATGGCAGCAAATGGTTTCAAGCCTACATTGAAAGATTTAAGGAATACAATAGCATAAATAGGTCTTGTCATTGTGGCACATTTTTTTTTTTTTTTTTTTTGTAAGCTTATTCTAGTTGGGCACCTATGTAGTGTAATGGTTAGCAAGCTTGTCTCACTAGAACAATTACCACTGAGTAGTGAGTTTGATCCTCTGGGTGTCCCATACTTTCAACTTTGTGTCACATTTAAGGTATGCTTAGAAAATTGCCTTTTGTCCAAAATCTCTCTTATATTTTGAAAGCTGAATTTATGAAACTCTGGCCTATTTACTTTAAAAGTCTTCGTTGTCTTCATCATCATCATTTTTTTCTTAATCATTTTCATCTTCATACTACTACTACTACTAATTATTATTATTATTATGTTAATAATAATTTTATTTCACTAAAGCAGTTTTGGTTAAATCTATGGATGGTGGAAATATTTTATGGCAAGCTTATAAATGTCAATGTCAGCCAGAGTGGAACTTGAACTATTTGTTCCAATCACTTTGCTCCTGTCGATGCTATGTGATCATTTTTTTTTCTTTTTTGCCTTATTAGGCATGTATAAAGTATCCAAATTTTTCTTAATTTTACTTATCACAAGTTCATATATTTATTAATCATCAAAATATTTTTCTTTACTTTCTTTGAGTGTATGCCAACATTTGTAAGTTTTCAAATTTTAATTTGATTAAACAGCTTGGTTTTGCAGTGATAGTTTTCAATTAAATTTTAAACGTCGGCCATCTTTAAACTTTTGACCAGATAAGGGATGCTTCATTGATGGCAATTAATGATAACCTTTTTGTTGAATATATCGTGCAAGGAAAAATTTCCCATCCCAAATTCATTATATTTATTTGTTGACCAAACAATCTCATGTTCTCAGTCTGACTTACCAGCTTCCCCATGCTTTAACTGTTGTTTTTTTTTTTTTTTTTCTTTTTCAATTGCAGTGCTCATACCTCTCAGGTAAAAACTCTATAAAACTCTATCGTAATAGTTTCATCAATTTGTAATGTAGTATACCTTTAATAATCTAACAGATATAGAACAATAATCCCCCCCACTACCCCAGCCAAAAATGTTGATACTTCATAATGTCCTGGATCCACCTATGATTTTTGATGTTTTGGATTATTGTAATCACTTTACTTTTCATCCCCAGTGACAATCTTCCAAAAAAGAAAAAAAAGAATTATCATGTCTTATAAAAGTGAAATACAGTTTGTGTGTGTTTGGGGTGGGGGGTGATAAAATACTGTCCAGTGGTTCAGCTTGATAGTTCATGTGGAACTCATTTTTCTGCTTTTTAAATCTTGCCCAGATTTTTCAAATGTCTTGCAACTGTTTAGTGAGTGACAAGTTTTTCATTGATTCCTAATATTTACTGAAATATGTCATCATCTAAAATAATTTGCAAGTCATTATTTCCAAATTCTTCCAAATCAAATTAACCTCTCTTGAACTTCACAAGCCATTTATGACATATACTGCTCCCAACTGATCTGTCTCAATAGGTTTTAACATTCATTTTTGATTATGCTGCTGTCTTGTCCAATTTGAAAAGGAACAACATACACTGGGGCACATTTTTCTTATTTGCTGCCATTTTTATGTTTTTTTTTTTGTTGTTTTTTTTTTTTTTTTTAAATGTAGAATAAACAATAAATGCCAACCTTTCAAAACTGGTTTTCAACTGTGTACTCTGTTTCTAGTTCTCAAAAAGAGAGCACTGGGAATGTTTACACTCACTAATAAAAATAGTGCATGTCATTTGTTTTTGTTCTTGATATACTCTAATATTTTTTTGTTTCTTTTTCAGATTTCTGAATTGTGTGGTGCAAAAAGATTGGGACATTTTGGTCGTAGTCAATTTTATATCGCATTGAAACTAATTGCTGCTGTTCAGTGTGGTCTCCCAGCCAAGTTGGACAGCCTCAATTCTGGTAAGTAGCTTCTCGTTCTTAATTAGTTTAAATGAACATTATAGCTCTTTGACACTGTTACATAGTTTATAACACAACCTTTCAGACAATACTTCTATTAGATTTAATTAAAAGAATTAAGATACACATTTGTTCAGATGATTGTCATAGCTGCACTAAAGCATGAAAAGTTTGCAAATGAAAAAATTAAAAGTTCAGATTCAGAGCCATTACTATTGCTGCTTTAAAAATGAACAAAAGTAGTGTATTTACACTTCTGACCACCCCACCTCTAAAATGAACTATATTCTTGAGTTGAACTTAAGTCAGTGATTACATGAATAATGCTTCTGTGTTTGAAATAGTTTTAAAAAATATATTTAGAAAATTGTCTATAATTTTGAGAAGAGTCCTTAATATACCTAACATTGTTTGGGCATTCAAATATTTGTTGTTTTTAAAAACAGCCATTTGGCCAATTCATTTTTCAGTCCTTGCCAGTTGTGATCCATGAGAGAAAAAAAAAACCTCTTTAGAGGAACCAGTGGCAACAAAAATTGTTCATTAATGTATGCACTAGACAAGTCCATTTCCACAGTGTTAGGTATACAAAGTAATCAGGTATTTCCAATCACTATAATGTCTATTCCCTTCACCACAAAGATTTTTTTAAAATTTGGATCCAATTACATAAGAAAGCTATAACTCAAAAAAGGTATGGCTTAAAAAAAAATATGGAGGGAGAAGTGTAAATACTACCCTCTCTCAGATAAGATCCAGTTTAAAGGTGGGGAGTATTGCTTTTAAAGACTGAAGGTGAAGGACATGACATGCTGACCATGTGTTCAAGTCAAGTTGGCATGAATTTCAATGTTATTTGGTTTTCTTATTAAAGTTATTATTGGGAGTTCCTTTCTTTGGGATAATTTGGAATAACCAAAGTATTTAGTATGTGTGACAGTGTCCAAAGGACAAGTCTAGTTGAATCATTAATTTTTGATGTAGGTATTCCAAACTAAAATTTTATTTTGAATATATCTAAAAATAACTTTAAGACAGACATAAAGAGCTTGACAAGACATAAAAAATGGTACTAATTTTGTCTTGGTAGTTCAATTAGCAATGAAGTTATGACCATTCAAATTTTTCCATGTGCTATTGGGCTAGAAGCCAAATTCAACAGTGTATAAATGAAGATGCAGGCTTTAGGCTAAAATTAAAAATCATTAATGTAATGCCATCTATGTAGTCTAAAAGTAAAAGAAAAACAATACTAATGGAACTATTAGGTTGGTGCAAAAATAATGACGTAATAATCTTGTTTTTTGACGTTAAAAAATACGTCAAAAACCGACATTATTACGTCATTATTTTTGCACCAACCTAATAATAATTACTAGATGAAACCAGTCTAAACATTAGGGAAAAATTACATTCTTAAAAAAAAAAAATAGTTAAAAACATGACACAGAAGGTCATATTTGACTGTTCATATAAGTTTCATTTCAGCAGTTAATGCCTTGTACCTTGCTTTGATTCATAGAACAACAGATATGAAGCTAATAATTTTTTTTTTTTTCAGTAGTACAGCATTGAAAAAAAACTTATACTTACATCATGTAAAAATAACCAGAAGTGCAGTTTTATAGTAGGGCAAAAACAAGTCATCCATTGGTAACACATGTCTGAAACTTTACTAATTTTAGGATGAGGAATTCAATAAAACAGTTTTTTTATCTGTAATATTAATACCCTTTCTCATATCTGTATCTAATTTTGGAAAATTTTGTGAAATTTATGTAATTTTTAAGTTGTCAAAAAAGGACATTAATAACTACAAAACTTAAATTTATTTCATGAAATGAATCATTGATCAATCCTTCAAACAAATGCTCATTGTAAAGCTTTCAACTTATTCATCTTCAAATTTAAAAAAATTAAATGAATAAAAATGTTTATTGGAATTGATGAAAAACTTTCTGGACAGTTGGAATGGTCCTCCTGTATTTTTTCTACTAATGGTGATTTGCAGTTTGAATTTGTTTATAAGAGTCTGTTATAGGCAATATTTCTGGAACACTCCATATTCCATCACCACTTTCAAGTGGTTTTATATCAAAGTACTATATAATAACAAATGTTGAAGCCACTTGTGCAACATCATCCAAGGCCATCAAAAATAATCATTTCTGTCTTTGGGACTAAAATTTTGATTACAGCACTGGATGGAAATGTAATATCAACAACTTGGTCAATGTAAAAGTTGGAATAGTAAGATATAGCAAAGCCATTGGCCTTGGCACTTGTAACTGAAGGTCATTTGAAGTGTTTCTTCATAAAAAATACTAGTCATTTGAATACTTAAATTCACTAAGCACTTTTTCTTCCTTTATTTGTTCCTTTATTGGTGAAGATGAATCTCCAAAAGGTATATCACTGTAATGTCTATTCCCTTCATTACAAAGTTTTTAACTTTGTTATAATTTTGGGTTTTTTTGGCCTGCTTCTTCCACTTAAACTATTCAGGGCATTGAACAGAAGATTAAATATAAATTTTATTAATCACCAAGGATGGGATTTTCTGGTATGGAAAGCACTATTACATAAAAAAGAGGCTATGCTTATCTTCTATAATGCAGTTACAATAATGGCTTAAGAGAAAAAAAAAATACAAAAAGACAATGCATATTTGCAAAAGTTGAAGAAAATTTAGCCATTTTTAAAGCAATCATAACAATCTCATGTTAACCTCCAAAATAGGATTTAATCCCTAGAATTAATAAACTAAAATAATCATAAAAGAAAAGGAAACTGATTACATTTTGAAATTTACTTTGCAATTTTTTATGGATTCATGCACTAAGGTTATGCTTAAACATATATCCAGTTCATTTTTTTTTTTTTTTTTTCTAAAATGTATCCAGTTTTTTGTTTATTTTTTTTTATTTTATTTTTAAAGAAAATATAAATAAATTTTCAATTTAATCCCAAGAATTAGAAAAAATATTGTAAATTAAATAAATGACCCTTAAAACAACTGGACACTTTTTAAGATTTCATCTTAATTTTTAGCAGTCAAACATGAGTACAAAATTTAAAGTACTAAGAATATATGCCAGTTATATATTTATTTTATATGGATTTTATTTAATGTTTTTAAGAAAATGCATAAAAGCAACAACCAATGTGAATGTGATTTGAGTATGACAGTTTGAACACAATACAATGAATAAGTGCTTTATACATTTTTAAAATGCATCATTAAAATAATATAAGAAAAAGATTTAAACTGTAATGTCTATCAATGAAACAAGTCTGATTTAAAATGGTGTTCAGCTGGCAATGTTCATTCACTCGGTTAGCAATGGAAATTTCGAACTCTATGAAATGAATGCTATATAACCTCTTTTTAATTAATGTGCACCCTGAGTTGTATGCACATATGAAACCAACTGATTGTTAATGAAGAGATATTGCTCTAGAAACAGGTGGAATTTTCATTATTTATTTATTTATTTGTGTGTGTGTGTGTGTGTGTGGAATTTCTATGGTATATCTACAGATTTCAACCAAGAATCTTTTGTGAAAGACAATTTCAAATACTATCATATCTTTTTTCTTTAAGATGGGACTATTCTGATATGTATAGGGAGACAACTTTAAGTGCAACCAGTTTTAAAAAACACCAATTTGAAATTGTCAACTTAGGAAATTCAGAAAAAAACACCATCCATCATTGAAATTGACACGATTTAAAGAGATGTAGAATAAAAACTAATCATCATGCACAAGAAAAAAAATTGTATCTTTTTATAAAGTGAAAAGATTAAATCTGTTTTACATACTAAATCTATCAAAATAGCCTTGAAAATAAACAAGATATTAGCAGTTAAGATGGAAGGAAATTTCACTACTTTGACACATTTTTGCAGTGTAAACTAATGCACTTAGGGATACCTGTTATTTGGTTTAATCTGGTGAGAACTTTCTTTTGTTCTCAAGGTTTACACCTGATGAGGGCTGAAGAATGGATTGGCTGATACATTAATGACAATAGCAACAATCTAATGTTAAATATATTAGGAACCTAATTTAGTGAAAATTACTAGTCCATTGTACTTGAAAGTTAATCTATTACATCATGAACTAAACCAATTTAACAATTACCCTTTTAAAGGATTTTGAAATGGTTTCCCTTTGTAATTAAAATTTGGAAATTCACTAAGATTTTTGGATCATTTACACTGCCTTCAAACCTGTGTCTTTTTTTTTTTTTTTTAATCCTCATCATCACCAGTCCCATGATAGGTTGTAGTCATGGCACAGCTGCACACTTGACCAATTCCCTCCATGTATCTATGTTGAAAGTTGGAGAGATATTCATTCATACTTAGTGTGTCTTGTGCAAGTAAACTTGGCAGAGTCAATCTCTTTCCAGGTCAAACCACAGCTTATGTCCTCCAACTTGAAAGCTCACCTTGGTCACAGATATATAACCATTGGTTTCATTGGGTGAATCCTCTACCCTAGCTATTGACTTCATTTTAGGAATTTCTCTTTCCAGCAATGTTGTCACTGCCCTGGCTTCATACAGGGCTATCGAATACAGGCTACTCCATTGTGCTTGATGACCATTGATTCCCTACAAGAAAGGTCTTCTGACCTTTGATAGGTCTTGTACTGCCTACAAGTACTAGCTGTCACATGGTTGGATCATTGGCGACTAAACCAGTACCCCCTCCCACAAGGCTTTTCTGATGAGGATGGTTGCTAGACACTTAGCAGGATTAAAAAAAATCACTTATATTTTGGTACCTCCAAAGAAAAGCAATATCTTAGGTATTAAAAATGAAAAATCCTTGAAGTTTTTTTTATTTTAGTTTGATTTTCAAAATAGATTAAATTTAATATTTCCAATAAACAAAATACTTTGCTGTATTTCAAACTGAACTTAAATTGATTGGAATAATTTTTTTTTTTTTTTTTTAAATCATTAAAATTGCTAAAAATCAGCAATATTAGCAAATCTTTAAATACAACCTGATTCTCGTTATTAAAAAAAAAATCGTTAAAAAATATACTTTTTTGAAACTTGATTTGAGGAAGCTTAGCTGATTTAAAATTACTCTGATTTGAAACAAATATTACTTTTAGTTCAAAATATTGCAGAAAAGCATTATTTAACACAGGTGGGTGTTTTTATAAGCTGTTGACAAATATCTCTAGACTTATTTGGGGGAAATTTTTTTATGGGTGACATAACTGTAAAAATTACTTGACAAATATAATGTTAACACCTTTTTAATATAATTTTTAACTACACAGTAATATTAAAAATTTATGAAAATATTTTTAGATTGTAAGAATTTTTGAAGATGATTTAGTGATACAAGTCTAATTAACTCTTCCTTGGGGACAGAAGAGGTGGATTCATACCTTTCCCAAGAATACTTGTGTGTAAGTGAATATAACAAACCCAACTGGAATTGGAACTCTGCTTTCCGATTTCCAAATCTGAGGTGTTATCCATTTCACTGTCTGTACATCCAAGCTTACAGCACCTGGTATTCCCAAGCAGTCATCCATCTAGGTACTGACCAGGCTCAATGTTGCTTAACTTAGAATTAGTATTTCACAGTGATATGTTTGTATTAGCTAGTTTTGAAAAAGAAATAGAACTAAATTTTGGATACTACCTAACCGAATGGTGTGTGTGTGTGTGTGCACATACACATGTGAAACTGCTTTTTTTTAATCATTGTAATGTTAGGCAGATATAGCTTTTGAATTATTAGTGTAAGATCTTGTAACAAATATCATTAACAAATGTTTCTGCCTTTTATATTTAAACTTTGTATCCTGAGTAAAAGCCTTGACATTTGACTTCCTTTCAAATTTTTGTTTTGTGGAGTCTGGGTAGGTTTATAATCATAAGCCAATTCTGAGGAGTGGGTGGCAGATGTGGCCTTGTAGCTATCAAGCAATAGTATCAAATCCTGCCTCTCTCACTATGCAATGCACTTGATTCTTGATTGAGGTCAAGCCAAATTTAGTTTTTTTTTATCTTGCCATTTTTGTAAGTTCATTGTCTTTTCCTCAGCTATAAAGTCGTATTATTTTTCATTTTTAGGATCACATTTATTTTAGTTTCTGTGAATAAGTTATTGACAAGATTATCTTTTAATGTTTTTTTTTTTTTGGACATTGTAAGTAGTGCCTGTGTGTGGCAAAGCCAAATTGTACATTATGGATGTCAAAGGAAGTTACTTCTATTCTTTATTAATCTTGATTGGGCTTTCATCAAAATAGGACAATTGATGAAAGCCCAATCAAGATTAATAAATTATAAAAATCCACCCTCTCCTTAGGTTGGTGCAAAAATAATGTCGTTTTCTCACATATGTTACTATGTGAGAAAACGACATTATTTTTGCACCAACCTAATAATATATGAGGTGTGCTGAAAAATTCTTGCCCAATCAAGATGTGAATTAGCTAGAACTCTGAAATATAATTGCCATTCCATATATTCACCCTACACACATAGGTTAAAGAAACTTGAGTCATGATATGCTTTCTCACAAGATTCTGATGGTCTCGATTCTGAATCATTCAAAAATTTCCGCTTTTCAAACTCTTTAAAAGTTTGAAAATGAGAAATTCTCAGATGGTGCAATGTTTAGTGGGCTGGATGGGTGTATGGTCTATGCACTCGAATCCTAAATTGTTCAAAGCATTCATCATCTTGTCAACCCTGTAGGCAGGTGCATTGTCCTAATACAAAGAGAACACCTTTCAACAGTATCTTCTTGCAGCTTTTCTTTCAGTGCTGCATTTAATTGACACAGCAAGTTTTATTCTACATTGTTTGACTCTTCTGAAGATAGTCATCAAATTACTTTATCCAAAAATCAATAGCCATGTCCTCTCCTGTTGGATTTTGGGTCTTGAATTTGTTTTGATTTAATGTTGCCACATATTTTTATTATTTTTCATAAAAATTGAAATGATCACTAAATTGGTGTAAATGCTGCAAAATCAATTTGGACATATCTATTCAGTATCATTTTTTTTTTTTATTGCCATTTTGCCACCAATTTGGCTGAAAGCTCTTGTATACCCATACTGTTAATGAATTACAAACATGTTCTGTGGATATCTCTTATGTATCAGCCAAAATTATGTCATCTTTTTAGGAGTTGACACTATTGAAGATCTCTCACACTCTGCTGCAAAATGTCTGAAAATCTCCATTTGAGTATGACACAATGATGACATCATAAACTCATAGATGTCCTTTGAAGTTTTCTTCTGCAAGTACAGGAACTTCTTGACAGCTTTCGAGTTCAACCCTTGAAAATTCCACATTTTGTGTTGACTTGGTTCAGTTGATGATCTGAAACAAATTTAGAAATTAAATTAAAGATTTTGTAAATTGATTTTTGTAAAAAAAATTTTTTTGTAACAAGAAGTTGGAGTGGATGACTGTTGATTCATTCATATTTTTAACAGGTCATTTTTTGTGTTACTGCGGTTCCACTTAGCATCCTCACCAGACCAGAGTCTGTTGAGGGAATCGGCTTAGTTGCTGACCACTCTGGTTTTGAATGCAGAGTTGTCCTTTTCCTGGACTGGTTGCTACCCAAGGCTATAGGACACTGTCCTTCTATTTACCCATAGTTGGGGAAGTATGATGGCTATTATGTTTAAGATTTTAGTAAATTAGAAACAAACAAATTAGTTTAATTTCTTTTCTTCTTTTTGCTTGATTTCATAATTAAAAAATTGAACTTGAGAACTTTATATTGTTCACTAATAGGAAATGAATATCCAAGCCAAATTAATGTTAACCTGAATAGCTGTTCAATAAATTTATCAAATGTTAAAAAAAAAAAAAAATGAATGAATCTTCTATTTATTATCTTTATGTATTGATCATTAAGTCTAGACATGCAATAATTTCTAGGTTAGATTTGGAATTTGTGATATTTAATTTACTTTGCATAATTTTTTATACTTATAAATGCAGGTTTCAATTAATTCTCTTCAAATAAATTATTTCATGTACTGTTCAGACACTTTGTTATCACAATCTTTCAGCCAATCCATTCTACAGCCTTCTTCAAGTGTACAATCTTTAAAGAAAGAGAAAAGTCTATTTCCTAGAAATTGTAGCAAACAGTGGCAAATATACTGACTGGATTCTTAGTGATGTGCATAATACAAGTGATTCTATTTTCAGCCACATGTGTATGTATCACAAATGATTTCATATAGATGAGATGCTTTTTAGTTCCTTCTCTAAGCAAAGAAATCTGTATTGTCTTCATTTTGACATTTACCTCTTGTTTCATCCTTCAATTTTCTCACTCTCCATTGATATAATTTATCTATTATTTGGTCTTCAATACAGAGTGGATTGTATGATCCTTTCTTCTTCCAGATAAATTCTGTTATGCACCAGATTTTTCTACTTCAATTTTGTATATGACTTTCTCAAGTTCAAATCTTTTTCAGGGTTTAGCTGCTTTCTTCCTTACATTCTTTTTCAAGTTTATATAGGAGGTTAAATATAAAATTTAAAGAAGAATGTAGGTCAATATGGATTTCTATGCATAGCAGGGAAGCGGATGGAAAGCATCTTTGCATATAAAAACATTAAATTGCCTGTGTTACATGGGTTGCTAAAAATAGGCAGATTTGATCATATTTGTCACTATTCTTTACTGTTTACTAACATTTCTCATGGTTTGTGCAATTGAATGATCAAATGGATCATTCAAAATTTTGTGGCAGTGAAAGTGTTTGGCCTGATAATGTTTCTCGTAATTCAAAAAATCTATTTCATTCATAAAATTATGCACAATTTAAAGTAAGATAAATAAATACATAATCTTAATGGCCAGTCGTAATTTTTACTTAAATAATTCCCAATAAGTATGTTTTTATGCAAACATAAAATAATAGCACAAATTTTACAAATAAACTACTCTAATAATATATCTGATTAATTTGAAATGGAAAATTGCCTTCACAATATATAGATTTTAATCTTTCAGTTCTTGAAATGCTTAAAATATCTGCACCATATGTTAGTCTTGGACAGAAGTGTTTCTATTATTCATTGTATAATTAAAAAAAAAAAAAAATCCCTGAAAATAATCAAGTTGACAATTTGTCCTAAATGCCCTGAATATTGATTGTGACATAATTGTGACATCAACTATTAATAAAATCCATTGACAATTTAAAATTGGTGTTTAATGCAGTAATTGGTAAGAGTGACCTTTGTTGAGAATACTATACATAGTAATTTATATTTTTTTCAATTTTATAGTAAAATTTAATATTAATCAGTTGGAATGATTTCTATTTTAGTCTAAGCTTAACATTAACCCTACATATATTGGACACTTAATGTATTTTCTTTCCGCTTATTGTATTTTTCAAAATGTTTTTACTGAAAATGGAGACTTGTTAAACTGCATAATTATTATTATTATTATTATTATTATTATTATTATTATTATTATATTGCTTCTTGTCTTCCATTTATCATGCCCCTACCTCAACATTCATTAGACTATATTGTTGTGTTGGATGCCAATTTTTTATATTCATCACAGGGATTCATTTATGTGTAAATTGCATGTAAATTTAACAGCCTAATTTCTAAACCATCACTGAATATTGATTATTTCCTTTAGAACTGTATGGAAATAGTTTCAGAAGAATATAATAAATTAAAATGTGATATTTGTTCATCCTACACTTTTATTTGTTTCTAAAAAAAGATGCTGATAATTCTTTCCTTTTCTTCAAACTTGAGACCAGCTGTTTCGTTTGGGAATCTATACCATTTCATTCACTATTCTTGGAATTCTAAATAATTATTTCTTCTGCAAGTGCTGACTCCATCCATTGTTCTTTTAGCTCGCTCACAACCTTGAGAATTTGACATATTATGTGACCAGTAAATACCAATCTCATTCTGGAAAAAGAAAAAAAAAATCAATAAAAATGTGTGTGTGTGTGTGTGTGTATAATTTATTTGAAAATTATAATATAAACATGTTATAAAATCACTACAAAAATAGCCATTTTGTTTCAACACTTCTGGTGTCTTATTGAGTGATATTGTTGAATGTACTCCTCGATAGGGGAAACACTGTTACATAACCTACAATGACCAATCAAAATACAAGTATATGAAAATTCAAAAGCTCTACAACGAACATTGCATGTGGACTTAAACAACAGCTGTGTTTTTTTTTGTTTTTTTTTTTGCTTTAATCTTGTATGGGCTCTGAATCCTTTATAGTCATTTTGATAATATTGTTATATATATATAAAGAAATATACTCTTAAGGTGTGCTATATTTATGGGATAAAGTGCTCAATATCAGAGATAGAGCATGCATAAATATAAATGTGAACATTGAAGTCAACATTTAGAGGCGACAATCTGTTTAGATGCAATCATCAAGACTCGTGTCCTGACTATTGCATCTGGCATGAAACAGCCTGTCGCCTCTAAGTGTTGACTTCTATGTTCACGTGTGTGTGTGTGTGTATGTATGTATGTGTATATATATATATATATATATATATATATATATATATATATTAGTTTGTTTGTTTCTACTTTTTTTTATAATGGGTGTATTTACTTAGATTTTTCTATGTCAGTGTTTTGGTTTATGTTTTTGCTGTTGCTGTGTAGATTGATGTATTTGTATTTATTTCTATGTGTGTGTGTGTATATATATATATATATATATATATATATATATATATATATATATACACACACACACACATCTGAACATTGAAGTCAACACTTAGAGGCGACAGGCTGTTTCATGCTAGATGCAATCATTAGGCCAAGAGTTTTGATGATTGTGTCTAGCATGAAACAGCGTGTCGCCTCTAAATGTTGACTTCAATGTTCTCTTACACACACACACACACACACACACCTATATATATATATATGTATATATATATATATAAAAGGCAGGATGTGTGTGTGTGTAACAAATGCATGGCTGCAATTTTCGACGGATTTGCACCAAAATTTATATGCACATGCACCAAGTTAGCGTTGCATTTCCCAACCTCCATCAATAGTGGAAATAATCGATTTTTTTTTTTTCATGCTTCTACAGAGTTTTCATGTAATTTGCGGCCATTTCCTACTGGCCAGAGTGAGAACCTATAGCTGGCTGACATAAATAGGCAGGAAGATTCTATTGGCCAGAGTGAGAGCCAACAGCTGACTGACATGAATGTTAACTAGCATGCAAAAAAAATCAATAGCTGCATTCGTCACAAGTGGAAAATATTTTAATCTGTGTGGCACTTTACTCCAGTTGGCTCATTCGCTTGCTTAAACTCAACATTGATTCTGATTCCACAGAACTGGGTTGGGTGTGAAAAAGTATTTGTTGTTAACATTCTTTTTTCATTCGTTTTTTCCAGTTACGAGTCCTTTTTTAAAGCTGATCATTTTGTGTTTTAGGTTTTTTTTTTTTTTTTTTTTTTTTTTTTTTTTTGTAACAGATTTAATGTTTAGTGTAGAGCTTAGAAAAAATTTGCAGTATGAGATAGGCAAGAAGTAAGGCATGTAGCAACATCAGCACGGCAAAGGGCACTCCTTTAAAGGCAAGGAAGGGCAAAAACATTTTAAGTCAAGTGATAGCGATTGCTGTATGAGTCGTACAAATTTTTAATCAAGCACGGGCAATGCTGCTAGTGTGTGTGTATATATATATATATATATATATATATATATATATATATATATAATTTAGTTTTTTGTTTCTATTTACTTTTTTTATATGGGTGTATTTATTTAGATTTTTGTATGTTGGTGTGTTGGTTTATTTTATTTAAAAAAAAATTTTTTGTCCTCTGTAGTGTGTATGTGAGTTGCAATTTTAGGGCTGTTTCATAGTCTTTCTTAACTTTGTTTCATTGGAAGAATTGTTGGAAAGCCTGCAGTTAATTGATTTTGGTATCTGCTTGGTTATAGATGGCAGGTGATTGGAAGATGTGTATATATACAATAGTTTATCATTGGGTTTTCTGTATGGTTTATATGTATATTTATATTTACATATGCTCTATCTCTGATACTGAGCACTTTATCCCATAAATATAGCATACCTTAAAACTATATTACTTTATATATGAATGAAAATAATTGTGGAGGATGGTGGTGGGGTAAAATATATTTTAAACTTTAAAATGAATAAAAGTGTTTTTGCCTTTTTGTAAATCTTAATCATAAATACTGATATACAAGACCATTTTTATTTCATTCTGTTCTTTTTTTATACTTGTGTCATGATACTGATTCTTTCAAATATTCTTTGCTGCTTACCATTAAACTTGCATTTTACTCTTTGTTGTATTGGACTTTATGTATTCTTGATAAGTAAAAATAGATAGTCCTTTGTAAATTTGTTGTTCTAGTCTGCCTTCAGTTGTCAGAAAAAATGTTTTGAATATTTCTACAAATTCTTTAATTCTGTAAATGATGCAGCGTAAAAGGTGTAATTATTAGTCATTACTTTGGTTACTTTTTTAATCTTTGGTAAAGATGATTAAATTTCTCAAAAAAAAAATTTTTACTTACATAAAATGCATACAAACAGTGGATAATGACCTTATTTTATGTTATAGATGTTCTACACATTCTTATCTGAAATAGATTTCACATTAGATTCCTAAATTTAAATTGGACACAGAAACTACATTTATTTTATTATTAAATTACGGATTAAATATTGAAAAATATATCTCTTTATACCAGTGTATCTATGCAGGTTTGTTAATAAGACTTTGAAATGTTTTAATTGGAAATAAGTACTAACAAGTCACTTTCACATTTAATTGTAATATTTGAAAATTTTCTTTTCACTGACACTAAATGCTTGGTGCTTGCAGAAAATTACTGATGAAATAGGCAAGACAAACCCTAACTAAATAATGATTTTATCACTGCTTTTTATCACTTAGTAACATGTTACTTTATATATGCTGCATAATATTAAAAAAATAAACATTTTATT
Organism: Acanthosepion lycidas; assembly: GCA_963932145.1. Classification (NCBI taxonomy): domain Eukaryota; kingdom Metazoa; phylum Mollusca; class Cephalopoda; order Sepiida; family Sepiidae; genus Acanthosepion; species Acanthosepion lycidas. Next base: position 9,946,745 of record OZ010581.1, read on the forward strand.
TGATGGTAAGTCTTAATATCTCAGATGATTTTAGTTACCTTCACCTTGAAATCTTCCATCCTTTTTCACCACTCATCATTTTTAGGCTCCACTTATATATTTGAACACAATAGTCGTATTTGTTTTGCTCCTACATCTGGATGGCATTCATCCCTTCTTTATTTTTTCTTAATATATCTTTTAATATACATCTTCATTTCTTCAATATGATGTGACACAATTGATCCTGAATTAGTTTCTTCAAAATCTCAATTGTTTTCTTTGGCTCAAAGCATTCATGTTGCTTTCCTTATATACTTGTACTCTAAAATAAACATCTATTTCACTATGCCATATACTTTTATGCTCTGTTTCTCTAATTATTTGGTTCTCATTTTCTTTACCTTCATTATTTTGGTTGGTTGCATACAAAATATTTTGATCTCTATTAGATCTTTCTTAGATGCAGCAGAATTGATTTTTATTGATTTGTTTCTGCAACCTAATTTAAACCACTTTGGTGTCTTTAGGGGCTCTAAATTGAGAAGCTACTTGAATAAATGTATTTAAAAAGAAAAAAAGTGGGAGCATTTTGTATTAGTTTAGAAATGTATTTTGGTTTTCTCAGGTTGCTAATTTTAGATTTGATTTTTTTTTTTTTTTTTTTCTTATGTGTTGTGTTCCTTCAGAACATTGGTGATCATGGCTCTCCACAACTTGCTGTTGCTTTGTAGCTCTTAGCAATGTTTGTGTTTTTGCTATCTCTCCTAATTTCTGTTATTTACACAAGCTTGTTAGGTAGGTTACTTGCTGCTTTCCTCTCTCCCTTGCTTGCAGCATATCCTATGAGTGTTAAATTCTCCAAGCCCTTTTTTCCTCAGTATATGCCCTAAAAATTTCAACTCTCTTTCTGATCCTAGATATGTCCTTTTTGTTTCCATTTTCCTTAAACTTTGTCATTGTTGACATGTTCAGTCCATTGTAATGTAAATATAATATACATCTGTGCATACAGTGATCCCTTGCTAATTTGCAGTTCTACTATCGTGGATTCACAACTTCGCAGATTTTTTAAATATATATATGGAAAATATATCATGGAGTTCCTGGAAAATTCTGAATATAATATATGAACACCTAAAATTTTTCATTAAACCTATTAAAATAATAATAAATATTATTTCCTAGTCTAGGAACAACAAAACAAGTGTAAAATAGCAAAAAAAAAAAAAACATATACAGGGTTATTTGTACTTGTAACTCACATGACCCCCCCCCCCAAAAAAAAAACCCATCTAGAATGCGATGTGCATACAGTACCCGCATATCCTGTTGTTGAGAAAACGCAAAGTGCGTTGTAAGACAGGCTGTGATTGGTGCTTTGACCGATGGTCAGATCTGCAGCATCTTCCTTTGTCTCTCTTTCAGGCCATTTTGCTTCAAGCTTTCTCTCCGAGTGCTTTACTGTACTACTTTACGTTTTGCTGTGTGATTTTTTTTTTTGTTTTTTTTTGTTTCTTTGCGTTGAACTTTGCGTTTTCATCCCTTGCAATGTCTCCCAAGCGTACTACTTCATCCAAGGCTGTTACTGAGCCTAAACACAAACAAAGAATGATGATGATTGCTGAGAAGGTGAAACTTCTGGATATATTGAAGGAAGGGAGAACTTTTGCTGTTGTAGCCCGCCATTTTAGCGTGAACGAATCCACCGTTTGCTACATCAAGAAGAAGAGTTGTTATGGTTTGTAATAAAGGAATCATTTATATGGAAGCTGCTTTGGCTGTATGGATAGTCGACTGCCGAAAGAATAACATAGCCTTGGATACAAATATCATCCAAACAATGGCCAGGAGCCTGTACGAGACTTTTGCCACTAAGGAACCTGAGGACGACGGTGGCGACCACAGAGAAAAGGAAGAAGACGAAGACTACATAGAAGATCCGCAACCAGGGACATCCAGTGATTCACAACATGAACAAAACATCCTTTTTCTGCTAGCAAAAGGATGATTTGCTAAGTTTGTTTTCCTGTGCAAAAGCCTCTAGCTTTAAAGCATACAAGGAATCGTGTGATGTGTGACAATGCTGCGGGATTTTTGTTAAAGCCAGGACTTATTTACAAGTCTAAAAACGGCTTTAAAAAACAAAAACAAGAATCTGCTACCTGTACAATTGGATGCACAATCCAAAGGCATGGATAATGAAGATGCTGACCTTTTGACAGGTTCCACCAGTGTTTTATTCCGCAAGTCAAGTTGTATCTATTAGAGAAGAGCTTGCCATTCGAAATCCTTCTCCTTATGGATAATGCTTGTGGCCACGCTACTGATCTGTCGCATGAGGGCATTCAGAATGGGTTCCTGCCACCCAACACTATATCACTTATTCAGCCAATGGAGTAGGGGGTTATCAGGGCGTTCAAAGCCCTATACATGAGGAATGTCCTGGCAAACCTGATTGCTTCTGTGGATGCCGCCCTAGAAAACGAAGACAAAAATTTTAACTTAAGGCATACTGGCAGCAGTACACAATTGCTATGTGCCTCCAAAATATCCAGAAGGCACTGCAAGAAATGAAGCTTGCTACCATTAATGCGAGAAGAATTTGTTGCCCGAGGTTATTTACGATGACAAGGGATTTACTCTGCAGTACAGAAAGCTTTGCAGTTGGCTGCAATCATTGGAGGTGACATGACCATGGGAGACACCGATGAGTTATTAGACTGCCACTCCCAGCTACTAACGGACGCAGACCTTGAAGACTTGACGCAGTTGGCTAGCAAAAAAGAAATGCAGCAAGAAACGGAAGAAGTTGCCAACCAAACTGGCTTGACTTTGGAACATCTGGCCAAGCTCTACAACCTGGCTAAAGAATTGAAAGAGGGGTCACAGGAATGGGACGATGATATGGTTCATTCTGTGCAATTTTGCAACAAGGTCGACAAAGTCATGAATCCTTACAAGATGCACTTTGAACGGAAATAGAAGCAGCAGCAGCAACTTCCTATCACAATGTTTTTGCAACTTCACAAAAAAGAGCTAGTTCCTGCTGCTGCTGCTACTACTACGGTTGCACCTTCGGAAGAAGTGGAAGGGGTGACCCAGGAAAGGACACCACCGTCTGAAGAGACATAAAATACAATTATCGGCTGCACAGTAGAAGTCATCTTCAGCTTCATCATCATTTCTACTGCACAGCAAATTCATCAACATCATCATTCAAATTCTCCTTCAATTTCTTTCGTGTTGAATACAGTAACAATCTTTATTTTTTTAATCTAAAGTGTTATTGCTTAACAGTTGTCCTTGTTATTAATAGAGTACTGTAATGGGTGGGTTGTTAACAGTACAGGGAGGGTTTTAAAAGTCCAAATACACGTTAAATAAATACTGTAAATATGGCTTGCCTGCTTCGTGGAAATTCAGTTATCACAGCCGGTCTTGGAACCAATCTACTGTGATAAACGAGGGATCACTGTGTGTGTGTGTGTCTGTGTCTGTGTCTGTGTGTGTGTGTGTGTGTGTATATATATATATATATATATATATATATATATATATATATATATATATATATATATGGTTATAAGCCAACTTTATGTATAATTTAAGCTCTGGAAATTTTTGCATGAATTTTAATTCCTCCAGAAAAAAAAATTACCTGTGTTTTTTCTGTGTTAAAAAAAAACAAAAAAAAAACGTCCCTATATATATATATATATATATATATATATATATATATTGTGTGTGTGTATATTGTCCGTATATTGCCTAATATGTTGTAATTGACATCTTTGATAATGGCTTAAGTAAGCCGAAAGCTTAGATTGTATTAAAAAAAATATGGATCAATATTGTGAATTTCTTTCTTTGTTCAACAATAACGTTATTAAACTTATCAGACGTTACGAAAAAAATTTCCATAAAATAAATAGACAACACTTGTCTATATTATTTAATGAAACGTGTATGAAAATATATATATATATATATATATATATATATAGTGAATGTGAACATAAGGCATTTTATGTTTTAATAGTATTTGTTTTCCATTTCAGGTATCTTATTGCAGTTAGATAAGGAATAAAACCATTAATAGTACCACAGAAAAATAATCTCAAGCAGGAAACAATTATTGATTTGTATGATTGATTCTAAAATGCTTATTCACTAGACAGATTTGTTAAGGTGGTAATTTATTTTATAAACAATACCAAGTAATACCACTATATATAATTAATTGTAAATTGGTCAAAAGAACATTGGAATTATTTTAAATGCTGCCTTTGTTGGCCTCAGCTTGAATTTAAGTCACAATTTTATAGAATTTGTATAACTAGTGATGGGACGATTAATCAGAATTGAGAATTGGAAATATCAAAACTTTTTGGGGTATTGGAATTGGAAAATTTTTAAGCTAATTTCCGATTCCAAAAACGATTCTCTGGATTTTTCTTTTTTTTTAAAACTTAATTTTCCATTCCTGGTACTAATGTTAAAAAGATATCAATGATTTTAAACTATCAGTAAAGTTAAAATCTATAGATCATAATAACACCTAAGTTAAGTATGATGTAAATTTATTTTGTTTGTCTGTGTAAAAAAAAAAAAAAAAAGTGCAAATTTCTACTCAGTTCTCAAACTTTCCATAAAGTTTACTAGTTTAAAATCTGTTTCATTTCACAATAAAATTTTTATTTTTAATTTCTTTTTAAACATTGTTAATTTGCCCATATAATATTAAAATTTAATAATTATAATCAAAATTATGTAATATAAACACAAAATTAATTAATGTCGTTTTTCTGCTGGGCTCTCTTTGAGTCAATTTTTATTATTATTATTTTTATTTTTTTAATTTGTAATTAACTCATAGCTTGGTGAATGTGTGAAAGAGATTGTATCATGCCTTTTCCTAAAGGCATTAATGCAAAGTGAGTACAACATACTCTGATGGAATTTGAACTTGGTAGGCTGTCTCCTTGCCAATAACCGTTATGCTACCTTCACATGCTTAGCTAGCTTAATACCTATTAAACATGACTGGATCTCTATCTATAAAAGGCTGTATGTGTGTGTGTGTGTGTAACAAATGCATGGCTGCAATTTTTGACGGATTTGCACCAAAATTTACATGCATGTGCTCCAAGTTAGCAGGAAGGCCAAGACCGACTTTGCATTTCCCAACTCCCATGGAAATAATAGTGGAAATAATCGATTTTTTTTCATGCTTCTATGGTAGTTTTCATGTAGTTTGCGACCATTTTCTACTGGCCAGAGTGAGAGCCTATAGCTGGCTGCCACGAATAGGCAGGAAGATTCTATTGGCCAGCATGAGAGCCAACAGCTGACTGACATGAATGTTAACTAGCATGCAAAAAAAAATCGATAGCTGCATTCGTCACAAGTGGGAAAGATTTAAATCTGCATGACACTTTACTCCAATCCACTCATTCGCTTGCTTAAACTCAATGTTGATGCTGATTCTGCAGAACTGGGTTGGGTGTGAAAAAGTATTTGTTGTTAACATTCTTTTTTCATTTGGTTTTTCCAGTTATGAGTCCTTTTTTAAAGCTGATTGTTTTGTGTTCATTTTGTTTAGTTCTTTTTTTGTAACAGATTTAATGTTTAGTATAGAGCTTAGAAAAAATTTTGCAGTGTGAGATAGGCAAGAAGTAACATGTAGCAACATCAGCATGGCAAAGGGCACTCCTTTAAAGGCAAGGAAGAGAAAAAAAAATTTAAGTCAAGTGATAGCGATTGCTGTATGATTTTTTAATTTAGCACAGGCAATGCCGGGCCATGCTGCTAGTTATTTATATATAAATTGGCATTTCTGTCTATGATCAGTGTACTATCTGTGCACTCTGTGAAATGGTAGACACACAAAATATATATATGGATGCACATTGCATTATGTTGATTATTGGCAAATATCACTAAGCTGAGTATTTGTCCTTGCATATTCCTATAATTTTTTTTAAGAAAAAGGGAAACAACCTTGTAATTAGCATTTTATATTTCTTGAGTCACCTTCTTTGTCAGTTCAGACTTAATGAAAAATTATTAGAAAACTGGTTACCTGATTGAATTAGAAATTATTTTATTCTTCAAGCAAGCAAAAAAGCTCTAAAATGCTCTAACAAAAATTGTGCTATAAAGTACCATTTTTACTGTTGTAATAAACATTCAGAAATCCAATCATTATTATATCATGTTTTTAAAAACTGAATAAAAAATTTAATGTATTTAAACAAGTTGTTGAATTTAATTTTAATACTTACTGAAAATGTTTTGAAATTTTAAGGATGTAGAAATATATGCTTTAAATTTTTGATGATATTTCTTTATGCTGTAAAATATCTATTAAAAATGAACTTTTTACACTACTTACATTGTTCAGATTGTTTTCCTCATCTTTACAACATTCAGTGTTGTGAACATGACAATGAAGATGAGGATAAGTGTTCGAGCAATGTAAATAGTGTAAATAGTTACAATGGACTTGTTAAACAGAAACCAAGTAACTGTTTTGCTGTTTAACTGATATCCTCCCATTGGTACATTATTATTATTATTGCCATATATTGGTTGTTTTATGAGATCATTGCTATATAGCAGAGTAAAATTTGTCCTATCCTTCTTTTTTTTTCTCCCACCCCCTCAATAATCCCTGCAAATCCCTTGTCTTTGTGTCCTGCCTGTATAAATCATAGCACTGAATACTCAGTTACTTATTTTGATGACCTAAATCTTATAGGGTTTATTTTTGTATCCCTGTCTTTCCTTCTGTCTGTTATTGTCTTTAACTAATTTTTTTTTTTCTTCTCTCTTGGTTAGACAAATCAACACTTGGCATACACAGATTTTTTTTCTTGTTTGTTTTTATATAAGATAGCAACATTTTAAAAGCAGAAAGTGTATAAACACACATTTTTTTTTGTCTGGCTGATAGAGAAAGCCAACATTATATCTATTAAAATGTCATTAATATGCATTTTTTTTATGAATCTAAGTATATTTTTGAAGTTGAATTTTAATAAGCATTTTTCTTTTTAATGCTTGGGACCCATTTCTAAAGTAATAATAACTGTATAGATAAACAAGTAGGAAACAATTTTTATTCAAATAAAACTTGGTCTGGTTTTAAGAGACATGGAAGAGAAGAAATTAATGCTCTACTTTTTCTGGTTTTGGAGCTTGTCGATTTCTTCTTTGCAACTTACAATTAAGTTTTGCTTATATCATGGCATTTTTAAATTCATAAGCAAATTGCAAAATTAATTTTTAAACATTAAAAATATATTTAAAGTTTTTAATTTATTTTTGATTGCATTTGATCTAGTTTAGAGATTTGCCAAATTTAGCTTTGCACCACCATTTTAAACAAAATTATCTATTATGATGAAGAAATGTCTATTTATACTAATTTGTTGGCTTTTTCAATAACTAAAGAGGAAAACCATTTTGTTCTTTTGTTTCTGTTTTTTTTTTTTTTATGTCACATTTTAAGGTTAAAATAGCATCATAAAAATGTATGCATGAATAATTCAGAGAATTGAATTCTTTGAAATTCTTTTGAAAAAAATTTCACCTCAAACAAGTAAAGCTGAAATGTATATTTTCTGTTAGATATTACAATTGGAAAGTGCTTTCTTTTTACAGTGATCATTGAGGCAGAATAAATTCTTTGGATTTCTTTTTTGTTTTGCTTTTGATGTTGAAATCAGACTACATCTACAAAAACAAATCTATCCATTAAAAAAGAAAAATAAAGCATTTCAAACACTGAAAATATTGAATTCACTTAAAAATCTGAACAAAATGTGGCAAATTCTTTTTATATAGCATTACCTCCTTTTTCTCTTGCTGCTGCTCAATCATATTTTCAATTTATTCCATATCCCCGCCATCCTTCATGCACTCACCAAACATCGAGTGTGCCTGCAAATCTCATGCAATTTCTCAAAACAATTTAACTCAGTGTGCAATATTTTTTATAGCTGAATAAAAATAATAATTTAGTTTCTTGGCAGTATCTTGGGCATTTTATCAAAGGCATGGCACAGTTATAATTTGATTCACCATTTGGCAAACAATAGCATCTTGAATATTGACTACTAGTTTTAAATTATTTTATACATGATCCATTTTTATATAGAATTATAATGATTCAGTTTTAAGAACTTTGGATTGTCTCAAATAGAACATGGTTTTCTTTTTCATTATGCCCAGTAATTTTGTTTTCTTAAACTATAAAGGTTTTACTTATCCACCTACTAAATCTGTTGTGAAAATTTGAAGCATTTTTATATATATTTGATAAACTGACTTCTAAGTTTAGTAATGGATAAATTTCTAAAAAGTGTGAAATCAATCACAGATAATTTTTAAATTTTGGTTAACATGGACACAAATACTCACAATAAGACTCCATGCCAAAAGGCGTTTTTTTTTTTTTTTTCTTTGCATCAGTGGTTGATGTAATATTTACGATTAGTGTTTTTGCACTTTTTCAGGTGAAAACCATTAATTTGAAAATTCTTGCAAAAATCAAATAATTGTCAGATTTTAATGAAACTTTCAGGACTTATTCAAAAATGAATGAAATTATTTTTGATATTTTTTTATAGAAAATCTTGGTAAAAAAAATATTTTTACACATGTAAAATTAATTTCAGGAAATTTCAAGAAATTAAATTTCAGCCTCAAAATTTGTTTTATTAGTTTAAAGCAAGTCTCATTGGAGAATTTAAATCATCAATTTTATTTATTTATTTTTTTTTTTTCAAACTACTGTTCATTTCCCAAAAATCAGCTCCAATATACAATAAAACTATGCCATTAGTTAATTAGAAAAGCTTTTAATTGCTTTTATAAATAAAATTCTTTTCAATGAATAATGAAGTTTTATAACAATTGTTTTTTCATTTTTTTATTTTCTAAAATTTTAATTATGATGATTTATATATAAATCTTTTAAAATTCTGCATTACTTTCAGCTGGTTAAGTGATATTGTTATTAAGTGAAAATTATATTTACTAATCAAAAATTGAAAAGATTGATACAGAGTATTTTGCACCAAGACTTTTTAAATAATTTTTTTTATATATATAAAATATTACATGCCCTGCCCCTGTTTGAAAATATGGTTGACCATACACAACATTATCAGAAAATAAGAGCGATGTCTATAGTAAATTTAAATTCAGCATTACTAAAATTAGATTACAGAGAATATTTTCCAATTTTAAGATTGAGTACTTAAAAATTATATAAAAGAGGTGCTCACCTGTCATTTTCTTAAATGATGTTTTAACAGATAAAGTCTTGGTAAACAACAGTAAAAATGTTGACACATTTTATCATCACTTGTTAAGTGATTTACGAGTGGCAAGTGACTGTGATAAGTATGTAATCACTGCTACTATTTATTTTAAAAATCCATTTCTCTGTTATTTTAGACTTAAAATAAATATATTTTTTTAAATCAGATTAATTATACTTTAAATCAGCTAATATTTCTCAAAGTTTCAGAAAAGATTCTTTTATTTTTGGAAGATTTTTAAAACCGAGAATTAACATTTGTTTACAAATGTGTCAAAAATGGCTAATATTTGTCAATTTTTATTGATTTTTCTGAAAGTGACCAAAAAGTTGATATTCCAATCAATATAATTTCTATTTGAAATACACCAGTGTATTTTGCTTACTGGAAATGGTCAATTTAATCATTTAGCTTTCAATTAAAGCTAAAATGAGAGCTTCAAGAATGCTTTTTCATTTTTAAAAATTCATTTTAAACCTTAGATATCAAAACTGAATGGAGGTACCTAAACTAGTGCAATGCAATATTTGTCATTTACTAATTTATAAAGAAATAAAATTTGAAATTTTTTTATTTATAAACATTTACTAAATTTATTCAAATATGTGAACCAACTATAAAGAAATCATTATTATTTGCCATTATATAAAGTTTCAATCAATTGGCAATCAACCAATGTTTTGATAGCCATTCCAATTAATAATATGATAAATAAATAGTGTTTTATTTTTGTTGTCAATTCACATGAACAAAGAAGATGTATAAATTCACTTTTGCATGTTTATTTTATTACAATTCTAATCATTGCTTTTTAAAACCATGAACATTGCTGAAGAATGAAGGCTGTTGAAAAAGTGGTGTGGGTTATGGTGAAAACAATCATTTTGTCACTACGTTTTCTTGCCGGCACCATTTATTCATGCTTGCCAAGATTTCTTATATGAAGTATTTTCAGTATTTTTTTCTTTACCACATTGTTCGTCATTATATTCCATAATTGATTTAAAGTAAACAGCATTAATCAGAAATTAAAACATATCAAAATCTATAAGATGGAATCAAAGGATGTGGTAGACAAGATAAATTTCTTATTCATCTTGCTTACTTAACACTTTTAATGATTTGAACATTGTGATAAAAGTAGCATTTAATGAGGAAAAACTAGCAAAAATTTAAGTGATAATTTTTTAAAAAAGAATAACTCCTTTTAGTGAATGTGTTTTTTTTTTTGTTTTTTTTAGCATGATTATATGCATTCAGGAAAAAAGAAATTAACAATTAAGAAATTAACAACTCTTGCATATAAAAATATAACATCTAATTATTCTTATCATTTATGATCTTTAACCTCGCTTATTTGTATTCATTTAGACATAATGCAATGTACTTGAGTATAATTGCCAATGAATTAGTTTTAGAATTGTATCTCAAAATTACACTGTTATTTAAGAAATTAATTTGACATAATAAATTAAACTACACAATCCATTAACTGAAATTCTAAAAAGCTTAAAAAATGGAACTTTTCTTTTTTTTCTGTTGGAAAAACATTTGTTATAACTTATTTTATTAATAAAAAGTTTGCCTGTAATTTGATAGTCTATAATTATCTCATTTCCATTGTCCAAATAAACTGTAATATTATTTCATTTTTACCTGAATCAGTAGGAATATTTACAAGGTTCACTGCAGAGATATTTCCATTCTCAAGAAATAGATGTAATTGTCTACCATATATACCGTAACTTTGAAATTATTCTGAAATCTTTCAAAATTCACAATTCCAAAAAGATTTTACATAAGAAACTGTACTTGAAACAAGAAATTAATGGAAGTAATTTAATATCTGAATTTAAAGAAAAAAAAAAAAATTAAATACTTTTCTAATTTTGATAATTTTTTTCCCATTGAATAAATAAATATCTCATTAAGCAATCATGTTTTTAATGTTAAAAATGAACTTTATAATTCTTAACTTTATGAAAGAATATTTTTTTTAAAATATTTAAACTGCCAACAATCCTTTTTTATGAACAAAAATTGTTATGAGAATGTAGCTATTAGATTCTGGGGGCATTTCATTGTATAATGGTTAGCAAACATTACAAATGAATATTTTTTTTATTTTTAATTTTTCACAATCAATGAAGGCAATAAAGCAATTAAGACATGGGTTTATGGAGTAGGAAAAATATGAGAAAAAGAGAAACATTAAGGAAAAACAATAAGAGAACAAAAGATAATGATTGATGTTGCATTTAAATATTTGAAAATCAAAGTGTAATGGAAGGCAAGAGGCCAGAAGAGAGTTCCACAAGTGAGAAGTGGAAAAGAAAAAACTATTAGCATAGAACTTATATGGTTACATCTAGCAACTTCAACTGTTAACAATGAAACCTTACTGCTAATCTCATATTGCACATAAATTTATAAAGTCTATGTACCATAGAGGAAAGTTCATAGAAAAGATACAGGAAAACTACATTATGGTGTTGGGAAAACTGACCTGGCATCTCAACTTCAGTTGACATGTCAGGATTGATATTGTTGTAGATTCTTCTTTTGTAATTTATTATGAATTTCTAAGTACATACCAGAATCACCTGACCAGAAGTGACAGCAATATTCAATGCATAGAAGAATGGTAAAGACTTATAAATGAGTATGATAGATTCTGAAAAGAAAAATTATCTAAACCAATTTCCTAGAAGCAGACCAAGCAATTGATTCTATAGTAAGCAGAAAATGTTAAACTAAAAAAGTGCAATGAGTTACTCTTCTGGAGATTAGCATCAGCCATACTGATGAAATGCAAAAAGAAGATTTATTAAAATAGAGTAGTTTCATTTTGGAGGCAATAAAATTAACAAGTCATTCCTTGTCCCAAACGGGTCATTGGTAAATTTGCTTTTTAAGCCGCACACTAAATATATATTGAATTTTTCCCAAATCGTCTTATTTCCATGTAAATGGACATACTGAACTCTAATGAACAATTAAATTATGATAAAACCTATTGACAGGAAAGAAAAAGTTTTAGATCCAAGGATAGAATCCTGGGAGGACACTCACATTAATGCAAAAAGATCTAGAAGAGTTGTCATTCAAGATAGCTTTCATTTCACAATTTGGTAAGAAATATTGAATGTGATCAAATATTCATCTAGAAATCCCATAAACGTTCTTCTTGTGAAGACCAGCATGCCAAAACTTACCATGTGCTTTTAAGATATCCAAAGTAACAGCCCAAGCTTCATGACTTTTATCTAAAGCTTGATAGACTCTTACATTGATAACTATTAACACATCAGCAGTTGATCCAGAGAAGCAAAAGCCATATTGCTTATCTGAAAGAAGACCTCTTGAGGTGAGATACTTAACCAATTTGAAATTTATTAGAGCCTTTAGTACTTTGTCAAAAAGAGGTAGAAGGTTAATAGCCTTCTACCAATAGAAGGATCAGATAGTTCACCTGAGTTCTTAAGCAGGAAGCAGTAAGTCCTTTATTGTACAATTTAGGGAGATTTGGAACCCACTTCTTAAGGACAATTGCAGGATTACCATTGTCTACATGCTTTGTGAGGATCCAGTTTAGAGGCAATAGTAGAAACCGTGGACAGTTATATTCTACACAGAATGGAAAGTTATGCAAAAATACTCCAAATGAGACAACTAAAATTGGAAGAGAATTTACATACAAAACCTTTTACTTTATCAGCAAAAGATGTTAACCAAATTGTGTGAAGATAGGAGTGATAGAAGACAATCTTATTTAACACGCTATTAAAGAATCACCAGTTGTCATGAGAACCAAACTTGTTAGAGGCTGTACAGTTCCTCTTTCTGTGAGTGAAGAAAGACTTAGCTTCTTTGGGAACATGTTTACAATTATTATGTGCAGACATAAAGAGGTCTCTGTTGTGATAAGCACTATCATGTTGGCATACTCAAAAAGTGATTCCTGTGAATAGTGAGTTTGATCCTCAGTGGGTGTACCATGCTGAGAGCCATATTTCAGCAATGCTTCGTAAATCACAATAATTAGATTTATAGTTATAAATGTGCCCCTGTTTGCATGTATGGTTGACCATACATGACATTATCAGAAAATAAGAGCGATAACTATAGTAAATTTAAATTCAACATTCTTAAAATTAGATTATGGAGAATATTTTCCAACGTTTTTAAGATTACTGAGTACTTAAAAAATATATTAAAAAAATAAAAGCCACTCACCTGTCATGTTCTTAAATTATGTTTTAACATATAAAGTCTCTGTAGAACAACAAGTTGTTGACAGGTTTATCAGCACTTGGTAAGTGATTTATAAGCAGTAACAAGTGTGTAATAATTGCTACTGTTTGTTTTAAAAAATTTCATTATTCAGTTATTTTAAACTTAAAATAAACCTGACTTTTTTTTTAAATCTGATTAATTATACTTTAAACCAGCTAATATTTCGCAAAGTTTCAGAAAAGTATATTTTATTTTTGGAAGATTTTTAAAACCGAGAATTAACTTTATAAATTAATTTTACAAATGTGTCAAAAATGTCTGAATTTAAATGATTTTCTGAAAGTAACCAAAAAGTTGAGATTCCAATCAATATAATTTCTATTTGAAATACACCAGTGTATTTTGCTTACTGAAAATAGTCAATTTAATTATTTAGCTTTCAATTAAAACTAAAAAGAAAGCTTCAAGAATGCTTTTTCATTTTTAAAAATTCATTTTAAAGTATCAAAAATTTAGTGAAGGTAATTTAAAATACTTAAAAGCATGAAGGTACTTTTAATCTATTTTAGTCTATTAAAAAAATGATCAGCTTCAGCAATCGTACTCCCTCCACCCTCCAAAAAGGGAAGTGTTTGGGGGGGGGATTTTTATTTTTAAATAATTTCTGAACTCTGAATTAAATTCTAAATAACAATCTTTTTTGTTTAATTTTTTGTGATTTGTTTTTATTATTGTCTGGTTAAGTAGCACATTTGACCTCAATGTAGCATGAATTCATTATGACATTATTATAGGTTAAAACTTGATAGTTGTTAATTATTAATGAACTTGACTGACTGACTGACTGACTAATATAAAGAGTATATCGTCGTCTGTCTAAAATTGGACTGCATGAAAGTCATTAACGGATTATATTAATTTAGACTGCTTTGTATTAAAGTGGAAATAAATGATGTAAATAAGTTACATTTTGTAAACGGATCTTTACAGTTAGTATAATTGATACAAATTAGTTATATTGACCTTGAGTTAATTTTTGCCATCCTGTGAATCATAGGGATATAAACCAAAATACACTCACACATTGTTGTAAGATAAACATAAAAATAGTTCATTATATACATATTTGCTATTATATTACAATACAACAAGTGAATATTAGATATTAAGTACTGTTTTTTTTTTTTCCTTTCCCTATTCAGAATATCAAGATAAAAATTATCTACCATGGTTGAGGAGGAGGCATATTCAAGACAATTTCTTATGAGTTTTCTCTGATTACAATTGATCTCAGCAGGGATTTATATATCTATTTATGAGTATTTTATTGTCCTGGAACTCAGAAGGAGCTTATCCAATCATTAACTTAACCCTTTGAGCACTGCATTTCTGAACAATTTTAGCCCTTCTGCCTTGGCTCCTGAGTCAAAATTAACAAATAATTGGTATGTAATGTTTCATGGTAGATATAAAAATAGTTATAAGTATTTACCCACCATTCAACCGGTAGCTGGGTATAATGTCATTAAAGTGGTGGTCAGGGCTCAAAGGGTTAAGAATTTACTTATATTTACTATTGTATGAACAGGTGTTTTATGATTTTCTCTTAAACTTGATTTGATCAACTCTCAGTTTAGGAATTATCTTATTTGTCATAAAATGTCTTTATGAATATGCATTTTAATAAAAACACAATGATGCACATTATTTACATTATTCGGACTATTGTCCTCATCTTTGTCGTCATATTTATCACAATGTTTCGGCCATTGTACGCTCAGGCCTTCTTCAGGTGGTTGGAATTTCGAACTGAACCCTTTATTTCGCTCACTGGGGTAGACTGTTCACGTGCCATGTTTGATGGATGTCAGTTATCTCTTGCTAATTTCCCTCTGAAAGTTATCCACTGCCTTAACCGGGTATTGAACTCACACTCTTTGCGTCACTAGATCTAACCAACACCTTTATCCACTATTATGCCATGTGTCCTTGAGGACATCTGGGTGTGAATTTCTGGGTATTATAAACCTAATGTCTTCAGCAACAATTTTTACCAGTGCTCATATTGCAATTTTGCTGTTATCATTGCATGTTTTTTTACCAGAGCTCATATTGCAACTTTGTTGTTATCATTGCTTTTCTCTGGTACTCCTTATTACTGGTTCCCATATTGTATTTATTTCTATGCTTGGTCGGGTTCAGTTCGAAATTCCACCCACCTGAAGAAGGCCGGAGTGTACAACAGCCGAAACGTTGTGATAAATATGGTGATAAAAATGAGGACAATAGTCCGAATAATGTACATAATACCTCATCTCAGAAATATAGACAGACACAATGATGCAGTTTAAGAGCTTTTCAGTATAGAAGTAGATAACGGCTACAGAAAGTAGGAGCACTGATTCAAGCAAATAAAGTTATTTACTAAAATTATAGTGTAATGAGATGCTTGTCAATTCAAGGAAAAATGTTAGTGTAAGTAAATATTTACTTCAAATATTTAAAACCTTAAACAAGGTGTGTATTTTTATGAACTGTTTACATGCTTCTAGTTTAAGAGTTATTTTCTGTTTGAATGTAAGATTCTCTGATGTTTATATGAATATTGGCTATTCACTTTTTAATGTTCAAAACCATGAAGAAATACATTGTTTCTTTAATTAAAAATAAATTAAGTTTTTGCATCTTTTGTCAACTTTTTTTCAGAGTTGTCAGCAATCATTATGTGAATCTAAATTCTAAATTATTATTGATTAGAATACTTCATATTTTGGCAGAATAAAGATACAAATCTCTTTAAATAAGAAGCTTCAATGTGATGTCTTATTCAAATATAAATCATAACTGGAATTCACAAATACTAGCTAATAGAGGCTCATTAATTATCAAATAATCAAAACTGATAATAAAAATTTTAGGGAAAAAATTATTTTTTTAAATCTACTCTGATGCTTCTGCTATGTCTTTAGAGATTCTGAATGAAATACAAAGAACCTGCAATGTTATTGGTCCTGGCATCTGTTTCAGTCACTTTCCCATCATTGTAATGAAACTTTACTATGGCTTTTCTACAAATATTTTCATGGAAATTATTCTATCGAAGTTTCCTTTATGGTATCTAGATTTTATTAATTGAAGCATAGTAAAAGACTGGTGGCAAGATCTCATTATTTTACACTTGAATTGGTTAGATGCAACCATAAGTTCTTTGCTGATAGTTTTTGTTTTCTTATTTGTGGAATTCTCTTTCGACTTCTTGGTTCCCAATCAACTTCAGTCTTCAAAAGTTTAAATGCAATATCAATCATTTTTTTCTGTCTCTAATTCTTCTGGCAATAAAAATTTTATTTTGTAGAACAATGTGAATTTTTTTTTTTTTTTGTTTCATTTTCTACGCTACCAAAAAACAATATACTTCAATATTTACATGGCTCTACGTCTGCCTCATTTAGATTTTTATAACATTTTAATTTTTTTTTTAATATAACACCAGATTTGTATGGTTAATTTGAGCTAAAATATTTGATAGTTCTGTAATTCTGAATCCTAGTATTGATCATTCTGTTAAGAACAAGAACAAAATTGAGCATTGTATTAATAGGTGCATCATTGGAAGACTACAATTGTCCATAATGGTAATTAATGATAGCTAGATCAACATAGCCTAGTTAATAAATTTATGGTAGAATAAATTTGCCTAAAAATTCATGGCTGATAATTGCAAAAGAATTTGCTTTCCCATCACTTCAATAGAATTTTTATTTGGTTAATGTGTCTATGAGAATTAATGCCAAGATTAATTACTTTCTGCAGTAACTATAAAGCAATATCAGTATTAAAGTTGTATAATGTTTCTTTTTTTTTTCTTAAAACTGCACTTATGCTGCCTAGTTAACTGTAAGTAATACAAGTTCATATGTTGTAAATGAAGTATGAAAATGATTCATCAACTGTTCTTTTCTGTTCATTGATTCCATTTTGTTGCATTATTGTGAAATATTGTTATCTCTTTAGAGATGTTAAGCTTTTAGATCCCACTTCATTTATGACAGTGTTTTCTCTTTCAGGTATTGCAGAGAGCAAAAAACAATTGACTAACGTTAACGAACTTTAACATGTAATTCTTTCTTGGCTTATAGTAAGCTTCTTTTATTAAATATTTGGTTTCTGTACAGCATGCTATTAAATCTACAGAAAAGGTGACAAAAGGAAATGCTTTGGTTGAAATAGAACCTTGTTTTATTTGATGACTAATAATATTTTGCTATTAACGAGATTGACACAGGTGATGTAAAATTGTGAATGGCTGATATTGCAGAGTATTAGTCACTTCATCTGTTTCTTAGATGACAAGACAGTATTCATTGCATTGTTGTTAAAGTGAAAATATAAACTTGAGCTATGCCAATAGAAATTATTTTTTAAGGACTATATGAGACTAGTGAATAATATTGATATGCCAAGAAATAACATTTATACATTTCATGCATTTGAAACTATAATTTTTCTTCATTCCAAATTTGACTCTTAAAAAAAAAACTTTGTCTGTTAAAAGAATTGTAGAAAAGAAGGAAGTTACTAATTGTTATATTTGATGCAATGGATTCTGAGACCAAACTTTTTGACAAAAATATATACTAAGAAATAATCCATAGGTAAACTAATTCCTGAATTTAAAATACATTTAAGTTTTTCTGGAATGCATAAATGTTGAACAAATGCTTAATAATTTTGTTATAAAGAGGAAATGTTCTTCTCTTACCACCATTTTCTCCAATTATAATAGGGAATTTTTATATCGGATCTATATAAACATCATTTATTGCTGGAAAATGTTTGGAAAAAGAATACACAAATGAGTTTAGTTACATCTTTCAGTATTGACAATCTTTTCTTCAGCTGGATTGTTTTTTCTTTTGATTACTGCTCTGTTCATTTAAGAGAATAGATTACCTTGACTCTAGGTACCATAGTGAAGAGCATATCCAAACAATTACCATAAAAGTATTTATAGAAAAGACAGAAGCAACCTTACGGTGGGGGGAAATAATATTGCAGATTTTTCTTTGGATTTTACCAAGGAGCTTAAGATAAATAGCAGGGGCACCAGACCATATGTGGCAGTTTCTAAGCCTGGACGATTGGTAGACTTATATATATGTAAGATGGATTCTGGAGAGAAGAATTGTCTTGCCCTACATAGTAATCCAACTTTCTTAGTGGCTGACCTAGCAATGGATTCAATATAATCTTTCCACTTATATCATCAGAGAACATGAACCCGAGAAGGCATGACAAGTTATTTTCCTGGAGGATAGCATCTGCCATGTTAATGGAAGGCAGCAAGGGTTCTCTTAAATGATTAATGGAGAGAAATTTAGTTTTGACAATATTAAAATTAACCCACCTTCTTTGGCCCCAGTTAACTACAGATTTGAGGTCATTTTGGACATCGGCTGCCAATTTAACCTTGTCAGAATGTTAAGCCTTACTATTGAGGCAGGAGTAAGTTGTGTCGTCAACATAGATACCAAGTTGAGAGCTGATGTCATCAGGAAGGTCATTAATGAAAATAAAAAATAGAGTAGGACTAAGTATGGAGCCCTAGGGGATATCTGCATTGGTACAAAAGGATCGTCGGTATATCAGCAGTTTACCTGGAGAAATGAAAGCCATATTGCTTGTCTGAGAAAAGACCCTGTGATGAGAGATGATGAACCAATTCAGCATTGATTAGGGCCTCTAGAATTTTCTCAAAAAGAGGTAGAAAGCTAATAGGCTGATAATTGGAAGGGTTGAACAGCTCACCAGAATTCTTAAAAACTGGAACAACAGATGATGACTTCCAGCAGGCAGGAAAGCAGGAGGAAGTGACAGATTTTATTATACAGTTTAGAAAGAATGGGAGCAAACTTTTTAAGGACCATTACAGGAATAACATCAGGTCCACATGCTTCATCGGGATCTAGACTGGTAATAGCTCCTATTTGTCATGTCATTAAAAATTCTAATTTGTCTCCTCTTATTGACTGAACAATTATTAGGACAACAGATGTTCATTTTTAGATGCACTCATGTGCTATAAAAATGAAAATAATACAGATTCACATGACATTCTGTAAATATTTGGATGAGATGTTATTTTTATTGTAAACAAAAAGTATTATTCCTTTGGTATGGTAATTTGATGGAAAGCAATGAGTGATATTTTCACAAACCTCATTTGAATACTAAGATTTTATCAAAGAACTCACCTCTGAAGAAAATTGGTTTCAAATAATTACCTAGTCTGTCTATTGGTTTCAAATAATTACCTAGTCTTCCTATAAGACGCAGTAAATGGTTATATTCTCAAAAATATTTAGTTAAAAAAAAAGGGATTTTCTAAATTTTTTTTTTTCATAAATTTTTTGGCTTTTTCTTTTATAGTTAAATAACATTGTTACTATTCATGGGGATGAAAATTTGAAAAGCCTGAATTCTATGTGGCTATTCAACAAAAATAATTTTCATAATTAATAAGGACATTTTAAAAGAGAATCTTTTGGCAATTTTGTTTAATTTCATCATTTGTTTATGTAATTTCATTTGTAAATTTTATCTTTTTAACTTGTTCTAATCCTGTGCAATAAACTGAATGAACTCCTTTGTTTAGGATGCCTTGTATATATTTATTTTCTACTTTGGTTAATATTTCTCTCTCATATATTCTTCCTAATACTACACTACTTTTGAGGATTTGCAATTGTAATCAAAATTTTGTTTCTATGTTTTCTTTATGCCAAAGCTTTTTCTCTGGAAGAATGGATGCATCAATGTCTTTTTTGTTTTAGTTGATTTTAAAAACTTTCCATTCAATGTCAAACATTGATACTGAAGTTTAAATTAAGCAAGGTTACTTGATGTCATTCCAATTAAAACTATTTTTGAGATTTTGATCATAAAATGTTTCATTGATATTCATTCATTTATAATGTAGCTTATAATTCTTAAAGAGAAGATGTGACATATTTATTTCTTCGTTTATATTCATGACATTCTGTTGACAAAGGTTGTTTGAATGTTGATTTCAATAGCTTACTTTAATATGTCCAATCTGGAAGTCTTAAGGAAAATCGGAATTACAACGAAACTGATACTTACAATCAGAAAAAAGGTAGTTACTAAGTATATCATTTTTTTTACCTGTTTAGGCTGTCATTGGTTCCATAAATTGTAATGAAAATGCTTAATAATAGTATTACTATTCATGACTCTAACAAATTCATTATGAAAGATAGAGAAAATATAAATAAAAGTTTAAAGTAAAATTCAAACATAATTTTGTGCCAAAAGAAATTTACAAAAAATGTTTAATTTCCGTTTAATCTGCATTTTAGTTTAATGAAATAACTCCTGATTAGAAATATATGAAAAATAAAATTTCTTTGAAAATGATAATTTTCATTTTTTGAAAAAAATTTTTTATTACATTCTATGTTTATCTATATTACATCCGATGCTTTCATCTACCAAATCTCATACAACAACTGTGACTTAAAATATGTGGGTGAAACATGTAGGTCCGTAAAATCTCATGTTTTCGAACATAAACGAGATATTTGCCTCGGTAATTTAAACAATGCTTTATTTGTACACACAACTAAATCTGATCATAATTTCAATTTTGATTCTGTGAAAATTTTAAAATATATTCATAATAAAAATCTTAGACGGATTTATGAGGCAGGCATCATATCTATCTCACGCACGGTGAATACTAGACCAGGCTTCTTTAATATTTCCCCTTTTCTAGCAAGATTAATGCTCAACAAAAGTACTTATAAATTTTAGATTAAAATAAAATTCTTTTCATTTCTCATTCAAAATACTCTATTTTAGGAATGTTTTCACAACATCGCCCATGTGACGCCAACATGATCATATTGAAACAGAACGCTGATCTTGAAAAATTTCAGTTATGTTTTGATTAGTTATACTCTTATGTCCATCGTCTTTTCATGTTGAATTAAATATAGTCTAATGTTAATTATGTTTTATGAATATGTCCTGAAGATGGTCTACTAGACCGAAACGTCCGATGTTGACATAATATTAACATTAAAACAGCATAATTGCATATTAGGATTTTTGTTTGTTTTTTCCGTATATTTTTCTTCATTCTATGTTTATCCAACAAATTGTCAAGAATAAGTTTACAGTCTATATATTATTTGTACTTTGAATTTATCCACAAGTGATTAATATTGTTATTAAGTACTGAGAACGTTATTTGTTAAATGTTACCTATCATGTAAAAAGAATCTAATCTAATCTATTCAGGTCGTATATATTTTTGTATAGACATTGAAAAGAAATACACTTGATGCACAAATGCAATTAAAATTATTTGATGCTTGATTAACTTGAAAAATATTCAAGTGAAAATAAAAAAATAGATGGCAGATTTTTCATTAACTTGATTATTAATTAAACAATCAGATATTATATGAAATTTATATTTAGATTGGCCTTAGAAAATCTCTTGGCTTCTGATAATTCTAATTGCTTTCCCTCACTTGTAATATTTTTTGTAAGTTGATAGATAACACTGTTTAGGCCAATGGGCTAACATTTTTATGTTTAATTGGTATAAATTTTTATTTTGAAAATAAATTAAAATTTTAAATCTGTTTAATTCTTCCTTCCAAGATCGGAATATAAAAATTGTTTTCAACTTCATGAAATATTTTTAAAGTTTTGGTTCATTCTTGGAAAGAAAAATTATTAGTCTATTGGATTTTAAATATCACTTTAAAATTATTAAATTATTCTTAAAAATTAATTTATGGCTTTTATTTATTTTATAATTTTTAATTATTTTTTTTTCTTTAAATTGAGCAAAATGAGTATATATTTAAAGAATTATATGCAACCATGTGTGTGTGTTTTTTTGTTTTTTTTCTGTAATAATTTTTTTTTTATTAAGAAGTGACAAATTGAATTTTTTAATTTTTACAGGAATGGAGATTACTTTGCCCAAGTTTCATCGAGCAAATGGACATGGTAAGTTGTTTTTTTTATCTTAAACTATCTTAACTAATTTTAGTCTAGGGCCAGGAGTGCACAGTACATAAAAATCATTTAAATTTCTGAAAGAGAATAATATTAAAATCTTCCTATTAGCATCAACTTGCTTGAATGCTGCCTTTGACAGCCTCCAAGCTACATCAAGTCTCTTTCTATTTATAGAACTTATCATTATTTGCAAATACAGAAATATAAAGAAATAATAAAAAATGCCTTTCAGAAACTAAGCAGAATATTAAGAGATAGGAAAATGTCCTTAGAAATAAAGAAAGATTGTTGAACTCCTATGTAATATTTAATCTATCACATTAAGGACACCTGGCACAGTGGATAAAGGCATTGCTTAGATGCAGTGACAGAACCCAAACAGTGTAAGTTCAATACCCAGTTACGGCAATGGAGAACTTAGAGAGGGAAATTAACAGGAGATAACTGATAACTGACATCCATTAAAAACATGGCACGTGGAATTAAAGTGTGATAACTGAGACATCCAGAAGAGGTATGGCATGTGGAACTAGAACAATCTACCCCAGTGAACGAAATAAAGGGTTCAGTTCGACATTCCAACCACCTGAAGAAGGCCAGAGCACACAATGGCTGAAATGTTGTAATAAATATGGCAACATAGATGAGGACAATAGTCCGAATAATGTAAATAGTGCACATTAAATGTTGGATAAATACTCACAGATGATAAAGGGACTTGATATCAAGGAGATGTGATTCTATTAATGAATGTTGAGAATATGATAGACTGAACAATTAAGCAACAATAAAATTTTAAGAAAAATAGGAATTACAAGGAAACTGATACTTGAAACCAGACAGTTTGAAATTTCTGGGATACATAATGAGGAAAAGGGGCCTAGAGAATTTAACACTTACATGGTGCATTGGAGGCAAGAGAAAATAAGTAAACCTATTTAATGAGTTTGAGTTCATGAATAATAATAGTAAAAAGTTACCTCGATCAACAAAAACATGAATTTGTGGAGAGCTATGATCACATAGTTCTTGGATAAAAAAAAAAAAAGTAACGAAAAGAAAAAAAGAATAATTATCGCTATACTTTATTTAATAATATGAGCATGGTGGGTCTATCATAACTAGTATGCTAATATGGCTGACAGGAGAGTAGACACAAAGAAGATTTCCTTGTTTATTTCTCTTATTTTCTTCAGTTAATAGAACAGGAGTTATCTAACTGAAACATTATTTTTATTTTTTATTTTTTTTATTTTTAAAAATTTGTCTTTTTATTTACATTGTTCGGACTGTTGTCATATTCATGACATTTCGGCCATTGTGTGCTTCGGTCTTCTTCAGGTGATTGGAATTTTAGACTGAACCCTTTATTTCATCCACTAGTTTTCTAGTTCCACATGCCATACCTCTTCTGGATGTCTCAGTTATCTCACTTTAATTCAATTCTCCAAGTTTTTGTTCACCCCTGCAGTAGCCAGGTACTGAACTCTCAACTCTCTGGGTCAAGTCACTGGATCCAGCCAGCACTTTTTATCCATTGGGCCTTGAGGACATCAGTGTATGAATTTTTGGTACTTTGGTACTAATGTCTCAGTAATAATTTTTTTAACAGAGCTCATATTACAATTTTTGTTGTTGTTATTGCTTTTCTCTAGCACTCCATATTACTAGTTTCCATATTGTATTCATTTCTGTGCTTGGCTAGCTTTGGTCTGCTTACCCTATGTGAAAGGATTATTGGAGAAAACACAAAAGATGTGTGGTCCATATAACATCAAGATGACCTTCAAATGTAGTTAGACACTTAGAGGAGAACATGACTAAGGACTGTGTATGCCATCCTGTGCAGCTGTGTTAAGAAATATAAAAGATATATAAAAAGAAAAAAATATAATCAGAGCCCACTTTAAGATAAGACTTGCAAGGAGATCATAAATATGTAACATGAGAGGAAAATGGAAAATTCAGGCATAGCTGACCACATATAGAGGGAAATGGGAGATCACTGTCCCTGTGGGATGAGGTAGAAATAATAAAGATCACTGGAAAATACAAAAACTTAAGGGATCAGCACATATGCCAGGTCACAAAAATCTCCTGAGCCAACCAAGCATAGAAATGAATACAATATGGGAACCATTAATAAGGAGTGCTAGAGAAAAGCAATGAATAACAACAAAAATTGCAATATAAGCACTGGTAAAAAAAAAAAAAATAATGACAAAAATTGCAATATGAGCACTGGTAAAAATGGCTACTGAGACATTAGGCTTATAAGTCCCCAAAATTCATATACTAATGTCCTCAAGGACAAAAGGCCCGGTGGATAAGTGTTGTGAATTCAATACCTGGCTACTGCAGTGGTGAACAAAAATTTGAAGAGTTGAGTTAAAGGGAGATAACTGAGACATCTGGAAGAGACATGGCACATGGAACTAGAATCTACCTCAGTGGGTGAAATAAAGGGTTCAATTTGAAATTCCAATTACCTGAAGAAGGCCAGTGTGTACAACTGCTAAAACATCATGATATAACAATAAAGAGGAACAAACTGTCTGAAAATTGTAATTAATTACAATACCTCATCTCAGAAATATATATTGTCTATTTTTATACTTTATTAAAATTAATGATGATTAAAATGAGGATTACTTTATTCCCAAAGTTAGATCATTTTAACAAAAATGACACTACACTGTACCCCTTTTTGCTGTGCTACACTAAAGAATATACAAACATGCAGAAAGTAGATCATTGATATAGATTCTAAATCCCAGGTTTGAGAGAACGGATTGTTGGGATAGAATGGGTTTTTGTTAGCTTTTTATTTTTCACTTTATCTTAATGACTCAACTTAAACTTGTAACTTACCATTTGGTCAA
The DNA here is from genome assembly GCA_963932145.1 of Acanthosepion lycidas. Classification (NCBI taxonomy): domain Eukaryota; kingdom Metazoa; phylum Mollusca; class Cephalopoda; order Sepiida; family Sepiidae; genus Acanthosepion; species Acanthosepion lycidas. Next base: position 9,972,231 of record OZ010581.1, read on the forward strand.
TAAGTTACTTTTGAATTAAATCTATGAATCATTTTATATAAAGTTTACTGCCTAAAATGCTTGGCCTATATTATAAGTTTAAAGTTTTTTGTTTTTTTTTCCTGGTATGAAGTAGTAATTTGTATTTATAGTAGTTTGGAATGTCTGGAAGACACATGAGAAGCAAACAGCTTTTATCTCTGCATTTACTGTATGAGATGCAAAGAAAAACTGTGGTTCAAATTTTATTTTATTTTTTTATGTGTAAGAGATACTTCTTTCTAAAGAAATCATTAAACAGCAGCAAAAATTTAGGATTTTATATATATATATATATATATATATATATAAAATATGGAGAGAGAGAGAGAGAGAGAGAGTAATGGTAATAATTTTTTTTTATAATATTCTAGTATACTGACAGTTGCTGAAAAATTCTTGTTTTGACCCACTTCCCAAAATCTGGCTTCTTAGTTGGGCTGAATACTTTTCATTACTCCTTCATATTAGCAGATATAATATATAGTAATTGAAGAATTTCAAACACTCTTCAAGGTTACCTTCACATTAAACTTAAAAATATCATGTTACATTAGAAAGTAAAATGAGTAATAATTTGATAATGCCACCACAATGAGAATAAACAAAGATTGTTTTTAATGACCTAATTAGTTTATATTGGAATTTAATTAAAAATATTTATACCTTGGATCAGTATTCAGTTTTATAATATTTTCTAATAAAGAAAATTTTAAAAAATAAAGTTGATTCTTTTATTTTATTTTTTTCCTCAGGCATAAATATGTTTACAGATATACAAGACATGGACATTCTTAAGACACACGCACACATATATGGTCTGACGATTATGCTTAACATGAAACACTTTTGTCTCTGCATGTTGACTTTAATGTCCATTTTTATATTTTTACATATGCTATTACATTTACTTTCCTTAATATTGAGAGCTTTAACCCTTAAACAAATATATATATATATATATATATATATATATATATATCTACATCTAGAGGAAATTTATAAAGAAACTGCAAACTTCATAATGATTTTGTTTGAGTAATTTTAAGCATCTCTTGTCATCATCTTAATTTTAGCATTTACTAGAGAGCGAAATTCTTATTAGATTTATCGTGCAACTCTAAATGTGTGTGATGTATTTGTACATCTTTTCTTAGAATTTCTAGAAACTGATCCTTTCCAAAAAATTTTCCTTAATGAATAAAGATATTTCTGATATACCAATAATGCCCTATTTATATATGATTGCAAATTAATATTGATCTTGTAAATAAATTAAACAATATTGAATATTCAACTAAATTTACTTATGAAACAGAAACCATATACTACTCTTTCTTGATGTCATGTGTAACTCCACTGATAATAAAACTAAATATCTACAAAAATCCATTAACAAAAATGATCTCATAAACTTCTACTCACATCACAATAATAAAATGAATGATTAAAGTGTTGAAGAAGAAAAATATATTGAAAATATTTTTAACTCCTCTAATATCCTATTTATATATTATGTGAAGAGGAAAGCTTATGGAAAAAAAAAAGAACAAACAAATGTTAATAACCTTGACAAACTATATGCATAATACTACCTACCAATTCCATAACAATTACAATTGAATATAATTTATCCAATCTTAATATAAAATTTATTACAAATACTTAAAAACTAAGGAAGTTAATCAATGCAAAGCAAAATAACAGCATTAAACTTTTAGTAGGAATATACAAAATAGATTTCAAAAAATGTTCTATTAATGAAATATCTAAAAACAAACTAATACATTCAATAATTAATAAAATGTAGAATAATTATAAATAGTAAAAATAAGTGATAAAAAGCTGATGGAGATAAGCTAAGTTGAAAATTTTAGTACATCCAATGACAAAACTTAAATATTGTCTCTATGTTTATACTGTTTTGAGGTAAATGATAGTTGGTGTTTATTGTACTTTTCTGTTTTTGCATTAATTTCCTCAAACCTATTGATCTAAAAATGGTAATTTCTGAAGGAAATTGTATTGCAATGGCGATTTCCATCTTGTAATTTATTTAGTATTATTCAGATAATGTTTTCTATCATGTTTTTCAAGTGTCTGAATACAGGTCACTTGGGATAGAACAGCTTTTTACTATATGGGATCTATAAGGAGATATTGGGTTGTCTGGAAAGTTCATGCCAATTTTAATTGTTCATTTTCCAACACATTAGAAAACGTAAAATTTATTGACAAATAAGCTTACATTTCCGATTAGAGCACACTTCAAACTATCTCTTGAGAAAGAAAGTTTAAAATTACTTAAATCATGTCAATTTTGCATCCGTATGAAAATGGAAGATTGTATGGTGCATTTTTAGACACTTGATTTTTTTTTTTTTTTTTTTACTGTAAAGGCAAAAATATCTCGCAAGCAACAAATTAGATATGTGCTATGTACAGGTAAGGTGTTTTAGCTGACAGAACTGTATGGAAGTGGTTCATTAAGTTTAGAGTTGGTGATTGCAGCCTTATTGATGAAGAACACTCAGGCAGACCCTCTCCACAGATGATGACCAAATCAAGACATTGATTGAGAGTAACTCACATTACACAATGCAGGAATTGGCAGAAACATTAATTTCGAAAAATCAAAATCCACCATCAATGAGCACTTAGTGAAACTTGGGTACTCAAATTGCTACAATGTTTGGGTACCACATGATCTGAGTGAAAAGAATCTTTTGGATATAATTTCATCTGTGATTTGTTATATAAATGCGATGAAAATGCGTCATTTTTTTTAAGCAAATTATGATTGGTGATGAGAAATGGATCATTTACAACAATGTTCAGTGAAAAAGATACTGGGGTAAGCAAGATGAGCCAACTTTAGCCACCTCAAAAGCAGGTCTTCATCCTTAGAAAGTCATGCTGTGTATCTGGTAGGATTGGAAAGGAATCCTGTACTACGAGCTTCTGCCAAGTAACCAGTTAATTCTGAAAAGTACTGCCCACAAATGGATGAATTAAAGGCAGCAATTAAAAAAAAAACACTCAGAATTAGTGAATAGAAAATCTATCAAGATAGTGCCAGATTTTCATGTTTCTTTGGTGACCCAGCAAAAATTGTTGCAGCTTGGCTGGGCTGTGTTACCCTCACTCACCATATTCACCAGACATTGCTCCTTCAAATTTTCATTTAGTCAAGCCCTTGCAAAATAATCTCAATGGTAAAAATTTTAATTCTTTGGATGACAAAAAAAAAAAAAAAAAAAAAAAAACTACCTTAATAAGTTCTTTGCTGAGAAACCACTGAAATTCTGAGAAGATGGAATCTTTTTAAGTTGAAGGAAAAATGGAGAAAAGTTGTGCAACAAAAAATGCCTCATATTTAGTTGAATAAATATTTAATGGCATAATTTTGTTTTTAATTTCCCTTAAAGATCTGCATGAATTTTCCAGACAACCCAAATAATATAAGTTGATCAGTATGTATAAATTACATTAAATTTTGTCAAGTGACAAATTAATGTACATTTGGTGATTGTGTGAAGGTAAGAATTTAATGTTTTTTATTATTGCTATTAGATATGTAATCTCTCAGGAATTAATGAGTAATATTGTTTTTTATATAAAGGTGGTTTTTGAGGTCCTATGTCAGTAATTATAAATAGGTTAGGAATTTTATTTTATTTTTTTAATGAGAACTCTTAGGTATTTATTACAATCATTAAGTGATATATGCATAGTATGACTCTTAACTTGTTTATAGTTAGGCCAATATGAATATATCAGCAATATATCTAACATATCTTAGGCTTGGAAAATGACTATATTGTTTTCTAAGTGAGTTAGGGTAGGACTAAGAGGTAATCCCATAGCCATACCATCAATCCATGTGTAAATGTCACATGATGATCATAGAAAAACCCTTGTATGGTACAAGATAAAAGTTTATGTGAAATTGTTGATTTAATATGATGAGGTAGGAGCTAGAAATGTTATCTTTCATATATATATATATATATATATATATATATATATATTGTGTGTGTGTGTGTATTTTTCTTTGACAGACACATTAGTAAAAAAAAAAAAAATCTAATGAAACAAAAATGCCACTATTAGCTTTGAGTGCAATATTACAAGAAATATTTATATGGTAAGATCAGTGGTTTAACATTTTTGATGTACCTGAGTAGGAATTTGTGAAATATATATGAATTAAAAATATTAGGTTGGTGCAAAAATAATGATGTAACAATGTCGTTTTTGACGTTAAAAAATACGTCAAAAAACAAAATTGTTACGTCATTATTTTTGCACCAACCTAATATGTATTAAATTTGCCAAATGATTGAATAATGAATAAATTGGAAAATAAATTTGACATGTTTCGCTATTTAATATCATCATACATTTTGGAGAATGGCGTAGTGCGGAGATTTTTCAGAATATGGAAACCTCTCTGTGCTGCCTATTCACATACATATATAATTACATATACACACAGAGGGAGGATGCTGAAATGTTCTCAGCTTAACCCACTTCCCAGAATCTGACCAAATATCAGATTTTTGTTTTTTTTTTGTTCTTTCTCAGGCCAGGAATGTTTCAACTCTCTCTCTCACTCACTCGCACACGTTTGTGTGCTAATGAAATAAAATCATTTTTACAAAGAAGATAAAAAGAAGAAAAGAAAAACACCAAAGAAAGGTTTTATTTTGTGGGCTTGTTTCTCACTAAACAAACTACAAATCTTAATCATTAAAATGTTGAGAGCCATTGTAGGTTACAAATTAAATTGCCTTGAACAGAGGGTTTCATTATAGCACCTTTATTTATATATATATATATATATATATATATATATATATATATAGTGTGTGTATTTAGGCAGCAATTTTTCATTGATGCATGTTTCATTAAATAATTTAGCAAGTTTTATCTATTTATTTTAAGTAAGTTCCTTTCATATTGTCTGATAAGCTTAATAACATTATCACTGAAAGACGAAAGGAAATCACCATATTGATACATGTTTTAATTCTATCTAAACTTTTGGCTTACATAAGCCATTATTAAAGATGTCAATTACATTTCAATATATCAAACAATATGTGGACAAAACAATGATAGTCTGTTTTTGTTGCATGAAAAATTTCAAAGCAACGACAAACTCGTGTATACAAAACGCAGAAGCAAAAATCACATTGCAGCTTGTGATGTCACACATGACCACAAGAGAGTGAAAACAAGAAGTATTAAGTATGGGAAGCCGTTGGTGTAAACCAATGGCTTCTGTTATCAGTTATAGGCATTTAAGAATATTTGTGAGATTTCATAGTTTATTTTGTTCAGGTTAGGTTTCAACTGTTTTATGTATATAGCTTCAAGAATTTTGTATATCGTTTTCATGTTTAAGTATAGTTGTGTTTTCAACAAGGATTTTCTGGAATTGTGTACATGGCCAGGCATGTTGTTTTAAATGATAATATTATTAAGTCTATCAGACAATATGAAAGGAACTTAAAATAAATAGACAAAACTTGTCTATATTATTTAATGAAACATGCATCAAAATATATATATATATATTATATATCTCCTTTGGTTATGTGGATAATCCCAAGGAGTTCCTAAAATGTGGATATCCAGGTGAAACACCTAGTCGAGAGCTCAATGTATGAGAATAATAACAAATCATACAGTGCAATGTAATTAAGAAAAATTTCAAAGAAAAACTTTACATTTAAATTTATTTCTGCAGTTGGTTTACACTGTATCTTCAGATGTGTGTGTGTGTGTGTCTCTCTCTCTCCCTATATATATATATGCACTTACCAGTGCTCAAAGGTTCTTTTATGAAGGTTTTTTTTTTTTTTTTCTTCAATTCCTCCAATCACAAAATGTATAACAAGCTCAGAATCCATTGTTGTTATTCAAGTCTCTGCATACTAATTTTCTCGTCTTGATAAGTGCAATATTTTTTTTTTTTTTTAATGCTTTCTGACTTTACCACATGTCAGAATCAAATGCAGAAATCATTTACTTTATTGATACAAAATTGAGTGAATTCAGTTTAATTCATTGGGTGGGGGGGCTTTCATTTTGAATTGGAAAAGTCTGTGTGGGGAGGGGGATGTTGTGAAGCAAACAATCATTTGAGGAATAATAGCATCATGATGCTTGGCTTGTGCATTTACAAATATTAAGTGGAATATCAAGTTATAGCATTGCATTTTTTTCCTTGCCTTTACAAAGGATGATTTTATGCTGCAATGCTTTTGTATATGAAAATCTGGTGAAACTTTAAAGACTTTTTAAATCTTAAACTCTAAAATTAATTTGAATAGCTAGAGACCCAGAAAAATTGAATCTGATGAACAAAGATATTTCAATAATATTAATAACCTAAGGTTGTAAAATTTTATCAGACCATAAATATTACTTTGTAAAAATAAATAAAACTAAAGTATATTTTTATGTTATATGATAGACTTGTGGTTTTTTTTTGACTCATTTTTGATAAATACTAATCAACTGCTAATGAGACTTCCATTTGAGAAATTATTAATAGCTTTCTCAATTGCTGAGTTTGAGTCAATTGATAGAAGGAGCAGTTTGTTAACCAAAAGTGATAACTCATCAAGTTTATTCTCACAGGAAATTCTGATTATCTGTAGCAACCATGCACAGTAGAAAGAAACAAGCACACAATAGGACAGCCCAAAAGTAATGTCTCTTCTGTTTATTTCTGCATAAATAACAGCAGATACAGAAGAGCACAATAACATTGCTGAATAGAGAATATTTTCAAAGATAATTTTTTTTTTTTAATCCCCATTGGTTATATTTTGACAGTAAAACATTATGCAGTGCTCATAAATCAGCAGAGCAACCTACTTTTTATACATACACCTCACCACTACTTAAACACATTACCTATTGCCTAACAGTGCTCTCATTCACTGTTTCATTTCCAGAAATTTTTGTCAAGCATTGATAAATGGAGGAATTCAGTGAAACACTTATGCTTCATAGTGGAAAGATTCAGCCACTACTAGCATAGGCACCAGTATTTGTCTCTGACAGTGTGGAGCAACAAAATAAAATAGGAAACATTATGGGTCATTGGTTGGAAGGTTCAACCTCTTCTTTCATAGCCACCAATATCTGCCTTTGACATTGTGGCCAACATAATAAAACGAGACATTACTTTTGGAACAACCCCTATAACATGTGTTATAAGAGATACAAGTACATTAAAAGTTAACCAAGATGTAATTTTACTTAATTTTTCTAGTTTAGCCTAAAGTATTAGGTTGGTGCAAAAATAATACCGGTTTTGACGTATTTTTTAACGTCAAAAACCAATATTATTTTTGCACCAACCTAATAATAATAATGGTTATCAAATATATTTCTCAGAAAAAATATTTTTCCTGTTATTATAATGCAACTTGGTTGGTTCTAACCGAAATGCCAACTATATAAAGTGAAATTGAAGCATTTTCTATTGTTTGTATTTCTGGTCCTCAGCTTATGACATAAATGTGGGACCATTATTTACTTCATTTCTATTTTGATTCAATTTATGGCTAACATATTCAATCTCCAATTGGACATTTTAAAATAAAATTAGTTGTCTTAAGACAAATGCTCATCCATTTTGATATTAAATGCTTTAATAATTAAGTTTATACTGTATTTATTTTATGTGGATTTTATTGAATCTTTCCAATGCCTGTGTTGTCCTTACAGATTTTTAAGCAATGAAGAGGCAAAAAGGCAGTTATCTGCATTATATTTGGTTGTTTCTGTCTGTTTAAATTTGGGGGATGAAATAAATTAATTGATATTTAAGATAATCTATAAATGGGCTGCTAATCATGCATTTTTGTTTGGTCTATGCTCATCAGTTTAATCATCAGCTTTATATGTAATCAATTTTGAAAGGGTTAATCTGATTTTAATTTATTTGGCAATCCTTAAGCTCCAGTTGAATGAAATCAAGTTAGCCTTTTGTATTCTAAAACTGTACTAAATACAAAGCTGTGTAACTAGAACATGGTTCTGGTGGCAACATCAGAAAAATTATGAAGTGCTGCTGCTGCTTGGCATTTAAGTTCCTGAGAACCACTTGGAATTGTTAAAGCAATTATAGCTGATCACATTTTTACAACTTTGTAATAATCTGTAGAAATAAGTTCTTTTTTATACCAGATCTATTTTTATAGATGCCATATCTTATTATCATTATTGTTTCTAGTTTTTTTCAAAATGAAGAAATGCTGTTTGCAAAAAGTATAAAATTGATGATATTTTAAGTAATGTACTTAAAATTATTAATTAAAGGATTTATGGTGCATATTAGATAAATACATATTTACTCATAAGTTGTGAGAAATGTTTGTATAAATGTTTTCTTATTCAATATTTCAATAACAACTGCAATTAAAATCTAGAGCAAAGAAAATTTTAGCATTTCTAATAATTACACATCCTTATTTAATCAATATATGAATGATATTGACTCTTTATATCGTAGATTAATAAATATTAAATTTAAAAAAAATTAATTTTTAACTTCTAGTTAAACAGCTATCTTTTATTAATGATAATTTCAGATTTTTAAATTATCTGTCTATATTTCTAAGATTAGGTATTGTATTTATTTACACTATTTACATTGTTTGGCCTGTTGTCCACATCTTTGTTGCCATATTTATGACGTTTTGGCCATTGTACACTCTGGCCTTCTTCAGGTGATTGGCATTTTGAACTGAATCCTTTATTTCGTCCACTGGGGTAGATTGTTCTAGTTGCACATGCTATGCTTCTGGCATTGGTTGGATCCAGTGATTTGACTTGAAGGAACAATCTACAGCTAAACAACCAACATGAAAGAACTCTTTCATGACATTAATCCATATAATATCCTACAATTTCTTAAAGAAATCAAACTGTATTCCAAAATATAACTTAAAAGAAACTACAACATAAAACATATATCACCACCTCTATTAATTATGTCTACACAAGCATGTATATACACAAAAGCTGAGTATCATCTATCATGTATTCAATTGCGAAAGCAGAATAATGAATATCATATTTTTATCTTGTTGTTACTCTAACACTTAGCTGTCACCATTTTTTATACTAACAAACTGTTTCTGGCAATAAGGAACAGAATTGGATGTTCAAACACAATTTTGAATTTTTTTTTTCTTAATCTAAATTTGAGTATGGAATGAAAATCAATCTGTATGTTAGACATTGAAAAACAAGGAATGAGCTTTCTGGTTAAGAATTAATGTAAGTATTACTTACAGGATATCTGTTATATGTATAATGAAATACTAAGTGTAGTTGAAATTCTGAGCAGAATTTTTATATTGTTCTTGCTAGCTGTTTCATAAAATTATAATATGAAATATCAAGTTTTATAGTCAAACACACACACACACAGAATTTTGTTTTAATTTATTTTGTCAATATTCAAAAAAACATGCCTAAACTACAACAATTTTTAAAAATATTCTAAGAAATATATAAATGTAAAAGTTAATACAATTGGGATACAGAGAAAAAAAGTTTTTGTGAGCTCTGAAAAATTCAATTTTATTCTAATGAATGAAACAAATTATATATGTTAGAAACAATTTAAAATTTATATCTGAATTGATTAATTTTAATTTATAAACAGTAAACAATTATTACTGATAACATTTTTTCTAATGAATAAAACCGGTATAAATTTAATTTTGAATATATTCAAAGTAATATACGGGTGAAAAATTTCAAACACTTGTGTAAAGAAATGCGCAGTTAACAAATACACTTTTTATTGTTTTTTTATCTATTGAAAAATATTGCAGCCAAAAATTTTTTTGAATTTTTGCATGCAAGAACAATGAACTGCTTAATTACACAAATATAATTACACACAATAAATATTAATCATTGTACTAATATAAGAAAAAATTTATAGAAAACATTTCTTGTAAACAAAGAAAAAATTAGCCTGTTTATTTTCTCAACCTCATTTGAGTTTTTTTTGTTTTGTTTTTTTCTATAAGGTTTTTGATTAGTTTTGTTTGGATTTAGCTTAGTCACTTTCACCAATCTAGATAATCCATCAAATGTCTCCAAAGATTGTTGTTCCTCCTGAGAGAGAATGATACAGTAATACAGTCTGCAACAACCGTCTCTTTCTTTCCTCTCATCAACCAATTCGCCTGCAATTTCTTCTTGATGTCTAACAGAAGGGGGTGGGGAGTTGAAAATGTGTAAGTTGCCAGAACTTTTTTCACCAATTCTGTGTCACTCTAACAAGACTTGCATCAATGGTCCTGTGTTCTTGGAAATGTAGAAACTCTCAGTTATCCCTTTTGTTGAACCCCCCCATTGTCATGTTCAGTGGGAGAATTATCACACCTCAATATCAAACAATTCCTGGTAACTAAGAGCTTTCTACAGCAAGTGTGTAAGATTCCCCTGAAGATCCAAAAGGTTGTACAGATATTGTCACCATTGATACCATATTGGACAACATCTGTCCTAACACTTGGGTGCATCTTCAGTTTTACCATTTGTACTTTGCCTATCCTTAGTAACTATAATGAGGAACCATATCCAAACATAAAAAGGAATCAGAATTTTTCACCATCTCAGCTACCATGTACAACCCACAACTTGATTGGTCTTCAGTTTCCAACACATTGCTCTACTGGCCTACTTCCCCATTAATTTCTATTTCTTCTTTGACTACAAGCTTCTTCAAAACATTAAAGGATTTAATTTAGACACAGAGTACATAAAAGTCCTTCAATAATGTTCTTGACACTCCAAAGTTTGTAACCAAATAATACAAATGGGATCCAATAATCTTGTCCTCACTTGACCAGCACCAACTGTCCTGTCTATGCACTGCATTTCAGCCTCAGAGGAGGAATTTTCTGCTGTTATTGACCATTAGCACTCTCCTGGACAATAAGTGTCCTCATCAGTATTGCCATACATCTCAATCATTGCAACTGTAAACCTTATCAATTCACTCCTTTGCAAATGACAACCTGGCTGCATTGGCCACTTCATCTAAGTCTGTTACCCAACAAGCAGGGGAACAAAAAAAAAATAGCTAAATGTCAATATCCAGCAGATACAATTTCATGACAGTGATGGGTATCCAGCATTATCGGTCTCCAAGCTGCCAAACTTGTTTAACTAATAGGCATCTCAGCTCTGTTGCAAAACAGTTGAAGAAATACTCTGAAACAATCTGCAGCAACCCACTTGTCTTGATGACAGCAGGATCAGTAATCCAAAATTAAAAATGCCCCCCCCCCTTCGTGCCAAAAGAAAAATATTTTAGAATAGATATTTATATTAATCATCAGATCACTAAAAGTATGTTATCAAAAACAGATAAATATGTTTATTCAGGGATGTATGCCTAACATAGTAGTTTTGGAGTAAAAAGTGGAATCTACATGCCGAGTTTAAATTCTGACCAACTTTGTTGCATTCATTTTCATGCAAATACTCTTGGGAAAGATATGAATACATTTATTCTCCACCCAGCCATGTGTTAAAATAGCAGGGCAAATAGAACTCTCTAGTCTTGGTTGGCAACCCATCTAGGAAAAGGATAACTCTGAATTCAAAATCATTTTGGCATGGGGCTAGCAACTTGACCCTGTAAAAACCAACTTGTTAAAGAAACCACAGCAGCCACACCTACTGTAGTGAGGCTGTGGTCCTATACTCCACAGGGAAGTTTAATGGCACTGAAAGGAGAATATTTATTCAAATGTAACTGCTGGAATTACTTCAGAAGTTTTTTAGTGAATACAAGTTGTGATCATTAAATCTGTGATCTGACAAGGTTATGAACTTTGATCTAAAATTTTTGCTGTATAGTGTTGGGTTTAAGAACAAAAATGAGATAATGTTTGAAAAATAAATATTTGTTGTGTGGAATAAATGCTTTTTTATCATTAGTTGGATATTTAATAACAAATTTACTTTTATATTAAAATGAAACCATAATTTTGGAGAAATGTTTATTTTAAAGTCTGAAGAAAATGCTTTTCTTTAAGATAAGCATTTTTTGTTTAAAATCCTGGTTGAGATAGATTTTCTATAAGCTTAAGACTAATGTGCTTATTATAATAGTTTTTTAATCACTTGATAGATTTTTTTTTTCTGTTTCACTCTGATGCACCTTATTACCTTTTGTTTTAATTAACTTGTCAATCACATGCAAATAAAGTAGGTGGGCACCTTTCTTCCCTTTCTCTCATCAGTCATTTTTTTCTTTTTTAAAACAAGTTGTATAATCTGATTTCACCAGGGATTAATTTGCTGCATCTCTTAATCTCTACCGTAACTAACCTCATAAACCTTAATTTTTTTTCACCATTATCCTGATTACATAAGTTTCCAATCAATTTTGTACAAACTTAAAGAGACTAAATTTTTTAAACAAATGACCTTTTGAAATGTTCATTAATATTGTGTATGATTTTGTCTAGATTTTTTAGATGTGTAATTATTATTAGTATATGCCAATTTACTATGATTAGTGTTTTCATCTTAGTCATTTTACCTCTGGCCATCTTCAGATGTCTTTTCTACTTGGTAATTCAAATTGAATTCTTCATTCAATCTATGGCAGTAAATTTTCCTATTTCACTTTCTATGTTAGAGGTTATCTCATATCAGTTAATTCTTCCTTGTGTTGTCACTTGTTTCTTCTACTGAATCAGTGCAGCTTTTTTGCACTGCTCCACCTAGGAATTGTGAACTCGTGACTGCCAGGTAACTCAGTCCATTTAATCTACTAGGTCATGCATCCAGTAAAACATTGTGAATTTTTTATTTATTTGAGGATAATTTTCATGATTTTTGAAAATTGTATGATTGTTTTCAGAAATACTACAAAAACCATAAATCTTATTATATGTAGCCTAATCTGAAATGAATATTTTAGATTATGCTACTTAGTACATCTATTTAGAAGTCAATTATAATTGTTTTATGCAAATTCTTAAAACTTGGTGATTTGTATGAAGATGTCTTATGTATTACATTGCTGAGACAAGTCCTTGTTCAAACTTGTCTGTTCTATGAAAACTAGTTAGAAGGCAAGTTTGTACTTGTTGGTGCATATCTCAAGACATCTGTTTTAATTGTTAACTCTAACAACAAAAAAAAAAAGAATTGATGAGTTATTCTGATGTAACATAATCAAATAATGACATTTTTTTTAGACATGTATAAAATATAGGATATAAAACTAAAATCCTCAGTCAATTAGTATAGATTTTTTGTATTTATTCATAATTCCACACAAGAAAGTTACCCTTGTATCTATTGATAATGTCTCACCAACTGTATAGAGTTTGTATTTTTTTTATTTAGTGTACACATAAAATAGGAAAATTATGTAAATTAAGCACTCTGGTAGGAGGCATGGCTCTTGGCCACAGTTAAATATTTAAACTATATATCCAAAGAAGGAAGATAAAAAAGGCCATGACCCCTGCTTTATAAACAAAATTAAATAAATAGCCCAACTAAATTGAAATTTAAATCATTAAATATTTAATAAAATTTTATTTTTTCCTTGCTGCCTCTGACACATTTCTAGTTTTTATGTTTTTTTTTGTTTTGTTTTTTTTTTTTTAACTTCTTTACATCATTTTAACCTCTTAAAAATCTCTGGAGTTTTATGCCACAAAATCTAGATATGAAGTTTCTCAATTCTTTATGCCTGATTTAAAAAAAATATATATTTTTGACATGGGTTGATTACAGTCCAAAACATTTGGCATACACAAAAAGAAAAATGTTTGATTAAAAAGTGTTTCATACAAAACATGCATCATGGAAAAATCATTTGTATTGTAAAATTACATTGATTTCTTCATTAGTTTCATTAATTTTTTGCTGTTCATCATCGAAACATTTAATCCTGTCCCATCAAGTAACTGATAACAAATTCCGTTATGTTTATAGGAACTCGTGTAAATCGATATAACTTGTACTGTAAAAATTGGTTATTGTAACAGATTGTTGAATGGTGAATTTCAAGTAAAATTACTTTGAGAAAGAAATGTTAAAAATTCTTCATCTTAAAGTATTAATCTCTTTATAACACCTTAAAAATGTCTCTTCTTTTCTCTTATTTATATCAATGACACATTATTAAAATGATATCTCTACAAAATTATCCTTTTGATCTTTTCAGTAATTTAGCTCTTTGATTAGACAGCCAGCAGCAATAAAAATAAGTTGGTTACTCGGAAGAATGATTGTTACATTATTGAAATCTTCTCTGATCTTTCTGGAATGACTGTCATTTATTTGTTTTTAAAAAAAAACAAAAAAAAACACATATTAGCTTCATTTTAAATGGAAATCAGTACTCCAAATTACTACTTATTGCACCCAACTATGTATAATAACAGTTGGCATCATGCTGTTCTCTGAAGATCACTTTGATATTGGTAAATGCCATGTCAATTAGTTGTAGGTGGTAACCATTGGCTAAAGATTACTAGCTAATTATTTATTCTTGATTATCCTTTGAGATTAGACCTCTTTAATATTTATTAAAAGTGATACATTGTATCTGAAATGATTTGAGAGGAGTGTTGCTTTTTCTTCACCAAACTTGAAAATGTTACTAAATATTCTAAATAGATTCTTTTGATTCAAAAGCTAACCATTTCATTTTGATAAATTTATTTTTTTTAAATTTTAATGTATTCTTTTCAAATTGCCTATTGTGTTGCTTTATTTTTCATTTTACTAATTTCAAACTGTTTTAAAATCTCATTTTCTACATGCTTTCACACAACCTCTTGTACATATCTGAATAAATATCTCTGCCTAATAAAAAGTCATTGTTTTGTATATCTGTTGATTATTAGCCAACCAAAGAGAAATCGTTTTATTGCACTGCCATATTGTCAAGTGTGTGAAATTTGGTATTTTTTGTTGTCATCTCTGATCATAAATTATTGGATATTTCTGAACAGATCTAATTATTTAGAAAGATTAATTTAAAGATTAATCTGACTGCTTCTGTATCACTTAATTTGGATAATGTACCTTGACTCTCATGAGACATTGAATATGCATAATATATTACTAAAATTAATGTGAACTTTTGCGTCTTTTCTCATTTTAACTTTGAATTTAACTTCCCAACTCACCATAATATTACTGAATTTGTCTATCAGGGGTTAGATAAGAACAGTAAACCTTTTAAATATCTTGAAAGTGGTTGACATTCTAGCCTTACCCACAAACTCAAGGGCTACGGTGTCTCTAGATGAATATTTGGCTTAATCCAATTGTTCATAATAAATCATGTAATGAAGGTCATGTTGACTGGACATGCTTCTACTTCATTTAACATTAATGTTGAGGGTCCTCCAGGGCTCAATTCTTGGACCTACATTGTCTCTTATCTTTATCAATGACCTTCCCGATGTCATCAATTCCCAACTAGGTATTTATGCTGATGACATAACTATTTACTCCTGTCTTAGTAGGGTCCTTCCATGTCAATTCAACACAAAGAAATATAAAAGTGTAATCCCACAAGATAGATTTTTTTCATTTTGATATATGTTGTAAATCTTATAGTCATTAGAAAATCCTGAAAATTCTTGACTGTTTTCAAGATATTGCAAGTTGAAATTTTGCTCAATAAGAACATATATCAAAATAGAAAAATATCTTTTTCAGAGTTACATTGATTGATTGAATTGACATGGAATGACCCAGTAACAATTCTGACAGGTCTGATAAGTAAAACTGGCAACTGTTTTCACAAAGGACCTCCAATCAGTGGCTAACTGGGGAAAGGAATGGCTTGTAAATTTTAATGCTCCCAAACAAAACTGCTTTCATTCATTCACCATAGAGAACTTTTTCTGCCTGCCATCATCATGGCTGATGCTAACCTCCAGGAGAACAACTCTTTGCATCTTCTTGGCTCACATTTTCCACTGATTTGAAGTGGAGCAATTATATTGAATCAATTGCTTAGTCTACTGCAAGGAAAGTTGGTTCACTGTGTTGTGCCAGATAATTTTTCTTGTCAGAATCCATCTTTCACATTTATAAATCTACCATTTGTCCATACATTGCTGCCATATCTGGTCTGGCACTCCTACTTCCTGTCAAATTTCAAAGAAGAGTATGTTATGTAATTGATCCTGACCTTGCATCTTGATTTAAGTCACTTTCCCCCTGACATCTGTTTTCCCTCTGTCTTTTCTACAAATATTTTCATGACAGTTGTCCTGATGAGCTTTCCTCCTTGGTGCCTTGACTATATGAATTTAAGCTTGCTACTAGATTGGCAATTAGGTCTGACCATTTCACTGTTGAATTAACTACAGTGCGACTCAAAAATGTTTGCCCCTGTAATATTTCTAGAATATACAAATTTAAACAATTGTAATGGCTTGTGTAAACAATAGAATAAATATATTTAATTTAAAATGACATGCCCAACATGACATAAAAGTTTAATTAATGAAAATCTCCATATTATTTATTTAAGGATTTCAGTATATTTTAGGTGAATCAAAAGTGTTTGCAGAAATCATAAATTTTAAAATAATGGCTCATGGGAAGATGCTTACTGCTGATGAAAAAGCCAAAATATTGAAATTACTCTCAATGATAAACCACACTGGAAATAGCAAAAATAATTAAATGAAGCAGTATGTCAATTATGGTAACGTTGAGCACAAGAAGCACAAGGCTGGTCGCCCACATGCAGTTAACAAGAGTGATTTAAGAAAAATTTAAAAAAACACTCAAACAGAATTCTCACAGCACCAGCAAAGAGATTTTTAAGCAAGCTGGCTGTGAAGAAATATTGAAAGCAACACGAAATCACATCCTCCATAGTATGGCAAAACAACGTTCTCCAACATACCCTCCATTGAGTGAAATGAATCGCCTGAAAAGGTTAGAATGGGCAGACAATTACTTAAAAATTGATTTCCAAAGAGTAATTTGGATGGATGAAGCCCAAGCTACATTAGACAGCCCCAATAATTGAAAAAGGGGTTGGCTCATTCATGGTGGAAACTCCTCACTTGCATTTTAAACACCAACAAAGCGGTGGTGGAGTGATGTTCTGGGCTGGAATTTGTGGCTCAACATTAATTGGACCATTTCTTGTTTGAGAACGACTCAAACTGAATTCAGCTAATTATTGCCAATTTTTAAAAGAAAATTTCATACCCTGATTGAATTCACAAAATGATGAGTTCTGTAGTAATCTTGTTTATCAGCAAGATAATGCCCCCAGTCATGTGGTGCGCTTTACTGAAGAGTGGTTGGCAAATCAATATTTTACAGGGGACAAGATTATGGTATGGCCACCACAGAGTCCCGATTTAAACCCTATTGAGAATCTTTGGGTTATGGTAAAGCGTCTGATTTATGAAAATGGATGGCAATTTTCTAACAAGGATCACCTGTGGAAGTGTATTTTGGATGTTTATTCTAAAATTACAGCTAGCGAAGTTAGGAAAATCACTTCATCAGTCAATAAATGACTTACTGAGCTTCTTAACAATGATGGTCGAAAAATTAAATATTAATGTGCTTCCTGTGTTTTCATACACTGATATCTAAACAAAGCCATACCAACTTTCATTGGTATATAATTATTTTGTACAGTTGTTTTGAACAGGACCAATTTTTTGCATTGAAATTAAAGTTTGCAAAAACTTTTGAGTTGGTATTATTTCCTTAATAAAAACATCATGAATAAAGCTAATTTTTGTAATTTATTCTAAGATGTAATGTTTGGGTATTGGGCGAGCAGTAAGGAATTAAAATATTCAACTTTTGATCATTAAAAGCATATTAGAGAAAATGCAAAATATCAGTATTTGCAAACTCTTTTGAATCACACTGTAGATGCAACTATGTATTCTGTTCTAATAGTTTCTTTTCTTACATTTCTTGCCTGTAACACTTCCTTCCAATTTCTTGCTTCCCTGCTACTTATAATCTTCAAAAATTTAAATGCAATGCCAAATTCCTGAATCCTGTTCTTTTATTGTTCTTTCTCTTCACTAAAGTCTTCTTATTCTCTTTCATTCCCTGTAACCTCTTACATGTTAGTGGCATTATTGCCTTGCCTGAGGTAAAATGATTTAAAAAAAAAAAAAAATTAACAAGTACTTACCAGCATGGCTATCATCAGAATGGAGACATTTTTGTCACAGTGGGAAATTTTAATTTTTAGATAAGATTTATAATTTATCTAAAAACAGGATTCTGTTCCTTTCTATTAATATATAATAGAAAGTTATAGCTGCAAGATGATTTTCCTGTTTGCATCTTTATGAAGAACTTTTTTTAAAGTTTACTCATAAACATGTACTGTTGAAAACATGAAAAAGAACTGATTATCATTTACAGTAGCAAATAGTTAAGCTCATATATTTATATTTATATATGAGTAAATTTTATAACCTGAAATTTCTTTGCTGTTATAGCATAATAAATCATAGCACATTATAATTTAATATAATGAATGTGACTTTTTCCCCTTTTCTTTTGGTTTTCATTGCTTGCACTTTGATTGTGCAATTTGGTATCACTCTTCTTTCTGTATTGATTTTTAATAGGGATGGTTTCTTTTTCTATCTTTTTATTATATTAGGAGATGTCTGTGAAAATCAAATAACATTACAAATGTTTTTATTTTCTATTCTCAAAGATGAAACAATAACAACCACCTTTTGTGTTTAATCAACTCTTCCTTCCCTGGCAAGCATTGAATACTTAAATGCAAGTAGAGTTCATACTTTATTCTACAACTCTATCACAATTGGTGTCCATATCTTTTAATATAACCAGTCTACAGCATTTACAGTTAGTGCTCAATGAATTTTTTTATTCAAAACATAATCAGTCTATTTAAAACATCTCTCCTACATACTGCTCAGCTCCAACAATGACAATCCTCTTTTAGCCTCTTCTTTTGTGAGGATAAGCCTTCAAGTGCTTGTAGGATTCTTTGTCTTGTAACCATCAACTTGAATGTGCTGGGTGTACTTATTTTGGTGAGGATAAACATAATATTCTTTGATATGTTTCTATTGGTCACTGATATCTGCAGATCTCTGTAGACAAATAAAAAGAGGTTGGTTATGTTGTTATTCTGTAGATAGTAGAATCTTTTTTAAAATTGGTTCAGAGATAGAACAAGATTGCACTGAAAGAATATGAACATGATTATAACTTATAGGATTCTTATCTTACATAAATAGATTTAAAGATGCTAATCTGATGAAATTCTTTATTAGGACACATTGACGAATGTACAATACTGAATGATATATTTGGTTTTGGCTAATGAAGGAATTCAAAATAGTATATAGTGAATATAAAACCAAGATATACTAATTTGATGATAACAGTAAATAGATTTTTTTTTTTTTTGTACTTTGATAGTCTTAGGGTGACTTTTTATATAGGCAAACAATTTTTTCAAAAATTTTTAGTTAGCTTCATTCTAATGTAAATTCTTAAATTGTAAACCATTTTTGTAAGAAATCATACATAAAAATAGCATGCAGAAATTTTACAAATTTTTGAAAAAATATTTTCCCAGGTTTTCAAGATTTTTCATAAAATTATTTTACCACATTTTCAAGAATTTTTTTTTTTTTTTTTTTTTTTTTAAATCATTTTAAATTTTAATGAAATTATTGCTGTTTTTTATTAATGTGGTAGATGTTTTGTTTTATAAAATTTAATCAAATGATTTTCTTTGTATGTTAGGTACAACATTTATATACATGATTTCTCTTAGTTTGTAGCTTCTTATCAAATGATGAATGAAATTTCTTGTATAACAAAACACTGGTTTTATTACTTAGAAGTAATAAATTCCTTCTTTGGTTGGGTGCTTAAAAGTGTCCAAGTTAGAACTTAGCAAATGTGTTTAAATATTTATGTCTATATTGAATTACTATTGAAAGTACTTCATATTGCTTGATCAAATTTAGCATTATTTTTGTGTCCTCCATTTAGTTTGATTTTAGGTTGATTTGCTCATAATAATCAACCCTAACATCTGGCGTGTTTCTAAAATCCTGAGCCTACTTATTTACATAAGGTGTCTTATGACTTCAAAGACAGTTCAGATGTTGGAATTGATTGTGTACAGGTTTGTTTTGAAATCTTCAATCATTGTTAGCTTAAATCTGAGTGCACAATACTTTGAATGAGAAATGTTATGAATTTTCTTCAATATAAATTTGATAGATATTTGAATTTATTATTTTTTATTTATGTTGGATAGGACTATAACTTTTGGATTCACTTTGATGTGGATACATGTGTAAGTCATGAAAAATATTTATTATTCAACATCTTTTCCTTCCTTAATCCCATAGACTGAACATTATATAGTGAGAATTATATATAAGGCTAGAGAGTTATTGATCCACCATCATAATGTAACTAAAAGAGATTGGATTCTAAGTTTTTAGTTCTTTCCAACAACCTTTACATTGCTTGATGACATTAAGATGTTCGTAAAACAAGAGAAAAAGAGTAAAACATCAATGACAATATTCTCTGGGGCATTAAGTACAAAGACCTCCCACAATTCTAGTTGCCTAAATATGAACATGCCATTGTTAAGTTTTGCTATAAATACATTTTTATTTTCATTATTCCTACCAAATTCTCTGCTAGTTATTTATGAAATGATAGAAATCTATTTTGCACACACTTGGCTTATGTTTTTATTGTGATTGTGTTCTTTTTTTAATAAATAAAGAGTAAAAATAAAAACCTTTTGTTTCTCTTCTTGCCAATAATATTACATTTTTAAGGGTCATAAATAACTTTGGGAATAATTTCTCTATATCCTTGGGAGAGAAATTCACCTTTAGACTTTTTAGCATACAAACAGCTTTTCATGTTAAGAGTTTTTAAATTGTTTCCAGATAATATTTTATAAGTATTCACTGATTTTATTTATTTTGAGATGTCTGTTCAAATTTCAAACAAAGTATAATTCTAAAAACACATCATATTATAATTCTGTTTGTTCTTTAGTTAACATATACATAACACCCTACTAATACCTCATAAATAATGGACTGTTCTGTTTTGACATGTGAGAAAAAATAGAAAAGACATATCAGAGATGCTGTTTAGTTTCAGAGAGAAAAAAAGATATGTTATAATGCTTTGTTGTGTTTAATGTATGCTTCAGTAAAATTTTATTTGTACCCTCTTATTACTTTAAATAATAATCTATATTCATATATGTGATTGTTATTACAATATTTTGCTATAGTTGTTTAACTCAAATATTTAAATGTTTTTGGGGAATTTCCATAGGTATTTATGAGTTGTGGAACTAACAATGAGATTATTTATTCATTGAATATTATGATATATCAGAAAATTGAAATAGGAGAACTATGAAATTTCCATAGGTACAGCTAGTATGTATACATACAGTACGTCAACTTTAAGATGATTCACTTTGATGAATTAGTGGGACTGAAGACACATATGATGCTGTTCAGATGCTTTTTTTTTTCCTTTTCTTTTTTTTTTCCTTCTATAGTCTCATGATTTTTCTCCATTTATTTAACAATACTTTCTCCTCAAAGGGTTTGGCTTAGACCAGTTGCTATAACTACCATTGTGAACTACAATCTTTAAGTTATAACTTAAACATTTAATAAAATAATCATAATTATTTATAAGCCAGTATGTTAACTATTTTTCAGAAAAATAATTTGAGATGTGAACAGCTCTTTATCTAAAGTAAATGTTCAAATATTTCAATACACACACACACACACTTCATTTTATTTACAATGACATATATACTTTATATATGTTGTGAGTCACAAAATTTCAGCAATTTCATGAGTGTTAAAAAATATTTAAATGAGTTGTATTAAAATTGACTGACATTCAAGGTCAGTCGGTCTATTTATTTATTTTATTACATTTTTTCAGTATACATTGTCACATATAGATCAAATTTGTGGAGAAATGCTTCAAAATTATTAATGCTTTTGTTTGAATACTTTCAATCTCTCGTCATTATCAAAAACATTAATATTATCAGGTGCCATAGAGAAAAGTAGTTACCTTCATTCTAGCATTTTAGGAATGCTACATTTCTAATTTAAACATGTATTATACATAGCATACAAGTGACATTGTATGTAGGTTAGTTGTCACAAATCTGGACAATACTTAAGGATAAAGATATTATTAAATGATTTCCCTTGTCTTCAGGTGATAGGTTTTCCTCTAAATATAATTTGTAGGACATTATAGGCATGTCTTTTTTAATATTTTCTATTTAATTTGAGGTTTTTCACCATTTTCATTTTTCTGTCCTGTGACGTCACCCTGGCCTCTCTCCGAGCTCACCGCCATGCTATCCTGTGATGACCAATGTGACTTGGTATTGGTCGCGGCACCAAATGTGACGTTCTAACCTTTTGCTGATTAGGATGGTAATCTGGTTAGATTCGGTATCATCTTTGTTGTTCCCAGCTCGCCTCCAACGTCTGGTTACCGAAGTAACTGCTTTGATTTCTAGTCTAACCTACCCACGTTGTGATTTGATCTTAGGTAGACGAAATCAATCAGTCACCGGGCCGCAATGCAAGCCAAGTCCGAGCAAAGGTAACACCACACAAGTATATGTAAAATAAAGGAACAATTCAAAGTTCAAATGTGTTAAAAAAAGAATAACAAATATTTTTATATCTGGTTGTTGAATACAGGACTGCGTCTTTCTCCCAAACTGCTAATATGGATTCGTGACACCTTGCATTTGTTAGGCGAGTCTTAACATCTTAAGTTGTTTGTTTTTAAGAAACTGGTTTTTGGTGTATCTTCAGGCGATATTTGTAAAACTTGTTTTGGTGGTGTGAGTCTAAGTCGTTCTTCAAAAATAATTTGTTCTTGGTTAGAAGTTGAAATTGGGATTGCGTGGATCTTTCAGTCAGCTTTCTGCGAGGCTGGTCTGCGAGCTCTCAGCCGTGTTCTGTGTTACTCACTCTGCAACTGCCGTCCACTTGCTGCGACTCTGCTTATATGGACGCCAACCAAAACCGGGGTGGGCTTGTCGGGTTTGAGGTTCCTTGATAATTCTAAATCCACAATAAGGATTTTCTTTGTTTTCGGACAGGAAAATTTATTACTTTCCATTTTTGGAAGTCCTTACTTTCTACTTAAAGGGAATCGTCCTCCCAAATTCTTCCTTTCTCATATTAGTATCTCACACCAATCCCCTCAGAGGTCGTCAACAGGTTCCCCTCTCTCTCACAGTGGCATCTCACACCAATCCCTTCAAGGGGCGTCAACAGGCCTCCCCTCCTTCTTTATAGTTTACCTTCGCCTACCGCTCACGCCACCCTTCAGCCAATGAACACTCAGCAGCGTGGTGTTTGCAATTATCATTCAAAGAAAAAAAAAAAATTATCTTCCTTTTTCTTTTTCTTTCTTTCTCTTTCCCGAGCAGACCTCCCACGATCGTGGTGGTCCCTAATCTCCATCTTAACAGAATGTCACCTGGACTTTATCAATCGAGATTTTTGCCAGATAATCATCGAGGTTGATCAGTGAATCTCCGCACTCTGTTGCCAATTATCTGTTTCGATAAAAAAAAAATTTTTTGATCATGGCCAGCTCTGATATAAAACAGGTGTTTTTCCCAAATGATATCACCGAAGATAGTTAATGGTTTAATCTTTCCTTCTTTTTAACTTGTGGGTGGTCCAGCTGACATTTTTCTCGGTCAGTGCGTGACCTGATTAATATTATCTCTTAGCATTCTGTTTTGTAGGCCACTTGACCAATTTGAAATTTTCATTATTGCCATGGGCAGACGGCTATCTTTTATCTCTCCGTCATAACATAAATCAAATTAAATCCAACAGATCTGAGATCTTACTTTCTTCGCTAATGAAAATAAAATCTTTACCACTTTTCTTTGTTAGAAAAAATAACACCGCTCAGTGTCTTTTCGTGATAGCTTCTTTTACCTTAATTAATTCTTGCCTTTTTTTTTTTTTTTTCCCCAAGCAACCCTAAATAGTGTCACAGTCCCTACACATACTTAATGTGTTAATATTTGCATATTGTCTATTATTAAATGTCAACATGATATAAAATCTTAGCTTCCATGTTCCCTCCATTGTACTGATGTATGTTTTTCTTGCATTTACAGCACCTTGGTTATGCAACATTTGACATGTAAACATTTTCTGCTCAATGAGAAATACTCCTTTCTACAATTGCAGTTATGGGGTGGGCATATTATTTGGATGATAAATTGGGAAAAATCCTAAGTAACATGTTTTGTCTTTCAAAAGAACTTTTTTCTTCAGATTAAATAATGTTTTTATTGATGGAATCCTGTTGGGAGGAGGAACAAAATATAACAAACATCAGTTGCAATTCTACATCAAGAAAATGCTGAAAATACAGGGCTGCTTAACTAACTTTAATTTTAAATTTTTGGTGCTTGATATATCTAGATGCACAGCTTAGCCAACCTCATTCAGCTTTCTATTGGTCATGTTTTGATCACTATTGTTTATAAATATCTTACATTGTAATAGCAGTAGTTTTATTAGTTGAACTGTAAATGACTCGAGAATTAGTGCACTTTCTATACATTTTTACCTTTAATAAATATTTTCCTCTTTTAAAAACTGCATTCATTAAGTTAAAATTATGTTCAGATATGGCAAACAACTAATTCATTGAGTGTGTTATTTTAAAAAGAAATCTTTTTTGTGTTATATTTTTTGTGATTTTTTTTTTTTATTCTATAAATTCCTGCTTTAGGTTGTTATTGTATTAGTGATCTAAAATTTTATATTAGTTTAGATAAATTCTTTTCATCTGTAGTGGTTTGATTGGTAGTAACTTTTATAAAGATTGTTAATATTTACTTTTCTGATTATGATAAGCTTTCCTTTTTGCATTATATATGAAATAAGACTAGATAGGTTCACCTATCACATGGTTCACAATCCTCCCTTGTCTTTTGAACAAGAGTAAAGGTTTACTTCTTGTTTCCTATTTAGGATTGGGGTTCTGGTTCCTTGTAAAGTATACTTCAACTCTATACTTCTAATGTCCCCCACCTAAATTCTGAAATTTTATTTACTATTTATTTTTATATTTTTTTTTTTTTTTTTCCTCAATAGTAGATAGGTTTGCCTATTATCCAGTTAACACTCCTCCCTGAGTTTTTGAACAGTAGAGGTTTATCCCTTATTTCCTGTTTAGGATTGGATTTCTGGTACTATCCCAAATCTTTTCCTTTTTTTTTTTTTTTTTTTCCATTTCCAGTAACCCCTTATGTCTTAGTGGAGTTATCACCTTACTTGTTTTATAATTCTGTCTATCAGTATGGAAAGGCTAAAATTTGATTGTACTAGATGTTTCTTTTAAATAGATTTAAGAATTTGTTAACAGTAGAGACTTGATATCTAAAGTATCCATGACTTTATCTTTGTCTTTATGCCTTTTAGTCTTTTAACCAGGTTGCTGGAATTTTAAATATCATATGTTAATTGTTCCAAGAAGTGGTGTTAATATTTCTGCTATGGTTTTCACTAGTCTATGAGGAGCACTACTAATTCCAGATATGGTAGATTCCTTTGTATGTTTATTGGTAGACCATGAAGTTTTGTTATTTTGGGATGGTATCTCCTCAATTTTGACCAAATTTTGTTGTTAATATTAATAACTTTCTAATCGTTTGTTGAATATTTGTGTTCTGGGACATACTTTATGTTCATTTATTTTTCTCATAAATGTTTATATCTTAGTCTTATTTTTTTCTTGTAGGTATTATAACAATCCCACTTACTTTGTTTGAAACAGATATACAAATTTTCTTGGACAGAGGAGGTGGGATTGTTATCATGCATAAAAATACCTATAATAAATTAAAAAAATAAAACTGTTCCTTCATGATACAAATGTTTGAGAAAAATCAATGAACACAAAATAATTTCAGAAACAAAAATTCAATAGATTAGAAAGTTAGTCAATAAATTTCTTCACATTGAGAAATTCTAAGATACACGTTTGCTTTTTATGCATTTTCATGTCAGATACCACTTTGTCAAACTGCTATCTATAACACAGCAAAGACAATTATGGGTTATTGGTGGGAATGTTCAAACTCTACTGCCATACTACCAACATATACCACTGACATTGTAGAGTATAATAAAATATGAGGCCACACACATGCACACAATTTCCATATATGTAAATAAAATTTTCCATACAAACAGGAAATATGAAAATTTCAAGATACTGATTTTTAATGATAAAAACAATCCAATTATGTCTTTAATTTTTGTCCCCTCTCTCCACTTTTAAAAAAAAAAAATTTACGAACACTTTTTAGTGTCACTATTTGGTAAAGCTGCTCACACATATGCTCCACTGTCACTTTTCTCATGTTTCTGTCAACAGTTTCTGTGGTTAGGGTTAGCTTGTAATATACAGAAAAGTATTTACTTCCCAAGGGAAAATAATGTTGGGTCAAGAGGCTAAGATAACTCCATGGGCATGTAAGCTATTAGTTTACATTAATCTACTTATTTTTTGTCCAGGTGATGTAATTAGTTGATTTGATTGGTCATGCTGGTAGCTATAGGAAATTGGATATTAAACCATGACCAGGATTTTAAAGTTTAACAAACCTATTTTCAGCAGACAAAAACATTTAAATAGTTATGATGGCAGTAAACTTAGGTGTTTATTGTCTACGCAATACCATTTATGTGTTTCTAAAATTACTGGTTTTCTAGCCACTATTTAAATGTGGTTTCCATTATGTTACTTTTCTCAAAAAGTAAAAGGCATCAAATCTCCTTGTGATGTGTAATTTGATTTAATGAGAAAAGAGTTTTTTTTTTTTGTCTTTCACTTTGCTGTATATTATATGTATTTCTGTTTAGAAAAATACACTCTTTTATGTCACCAATTACTTTTCTGTCTAAATTTCTGTGATGAAGAATTATCACTATTTTTTACGTTATTTACTTGCAGACTATTGTCACAACTTATCTGCCATTGTGCCCTCTGACCTTCATTCATGTGTAGGTAGGTTACCCAGATTGATATACACCTGATGAAGGCTAGAGCACACAACAGCCAAAACATTGTGGTAACAACAACAAAGATGAGGACAATAGCCTGCATGTAAATATTTATATTAACTAAACATTTTAGATTTTGTAAGAATAAATTACATGTTAGATATAAATGTTACTGTTAAAATTTTAAAGATTTTGTTAAATTCAAAAACTGATAGGTTAAAGAATTCAAATTTTTTCACAGTCCATACCATCTGCTCCTTAAATTATATCATTAGTTATATTCCAGATCATACTTCCATTGTGATTTTTAGACAGCTGCAATTTTTCAAAATATTACAAGAAGCTTGTGATCTGTTTTAAAAAAAATTGTTACATTTTTTTTTTTTTTAGCTTAGTCTCTTATCCTATTGCAAATTGTCAGGTTTTGAAATAATAAGAGAACTATAACAAGTCATGATTATTTATCAACAAATAAAAAATGATTTGCAAATGAAAAAAATAATCATATTCAATGTAACTCAAACCAATTGATAACAAAAATTTAAAAACTGATCTGTGTATTAAAAAAAAAAAATGAAATTCCTGCATTGGCTACTTAACCCATATTTAAAATCAATCAAAAGAACTTGTTCTTCATTTTGCATATAATATGCCATGAAATGTGTGATGTTAACAGTGAACATGTGTGTTTAAATTCCCTGTTCTCTTAATAGCTTTTGTTCTGGTTGCTTTGATTGCATGGTTGAATTCATCTTGAGTGGAACTCATTTTCCAAGACTCTTTTATTCTCTATTTAATGAAATATCAAAAACATACACATGTGATTTTATTATCTTTTATATATTCTATATTATCTTTATGTAATGAAAGGTTTGAAAGGGAGTTAAATTTACATTTTAGGTTAATTGAGTGCTTCAACCTACAATGAAATGATTGCAATTTACTTTTGAGCCTTTTTTTTTTTTTTTTTTTTTTTTTTTTAATAACTTATTGCTGATTATAAAATGTTTCTCTTTATTCTCATGTTATTGGATTATATATGTGTACATGTATTGAACTTGTGTGAGTGGATACTTTGAATTTTTTCATTTTAGAAAATAATGTTGATGACCTTTGTCATTTCTAAATGACATTAAAAGTCATAAAAAATAACCAAAGAAATTTTGCCCTGTATATAATTGGTTTAACTAAATAAAAATTGATCGTAATTTGAAGATGTAAATAGAAAGTCC
Source organism: Acanthosepion lycidas (assembly GCA_963932145.1). Lineage (NCBI taxonomy): Eukaryota > Metazoa > Mollusca > Cephalopoda > Sepiida > Sepiidae > Acanthosepion > Acanthosepion lycidas. Next base: position 10,000,648 of record OZ010581.1, read on the forward strand.
ATTGTGATCTCTTTTTGTAGACTGTATTAAAGTTTATATTATTGATTGATTTACAGACTGTACTTACAACCTGCTTCAATTTGATGAGATCTTTTTAAATACTAAATTTCTTTATTTATATGATAAAATGACTGATATGAAATATTCAAACAAAGTGTATAAGAAGGAATATGTGAAAAGCAGTTGGATGTTTAAAATTTGATTGTTGTCAACATTTCATTCATTAATCAGAACAATTGAAAAAAATAGGGAAAAAGTTATTATGACAACCTTGCTATTTAGAAACATGGTTAATTTGAAAATTTAACAAAATTAGATAGAAATATCTTTAAACAAATCAATGTGATTTATACATAGGAAAATGTTAAAAATATAGTGATTTGATATAGGAAAATAAAAAAGTTATTGCAAGAAAAATAAATTGCATATATTGAAAGAAAATAGTGAATAAAAGTGAATAAAAATTTTAGTTTATAATATTATTTGGTGTTAAAGAAAATATATAAATAAATAAAATTTATAATTTTTAAGTTGTTTAACCAGTATCTATTTCACTATTATTTTCTTTTAGGATTTGTCATAGACAGAAAAGGTGAAATATTCTAAAAACATATTTTTGATTAATCAAATTGAATCATAGTATCATAACTGATTCAAAAATTTTTCTAGATGATTTATGATAAATAAATTCAACTTTTTAATGGGATGCAAGCTGAGCATGCTTATGGAGTTTCAGGAGTTGTGTATACTGGGCTACACATGTTATACTAAAATCAAAACTGAATTTAGCAATGAAATTCTATCACTTTTTAGGGATCACAATATATTTTTTTGTTTAATGCAAATATGATATTAACAAAAGTTATAAGTAATTTTCAGTAGGGAGTTTCTTTCCACTATATATATATATATATATATATATATATATATATATATATAATTTTATATGCACAGTACTTAGTGGAAAGTGCTCAATATCAGTGATAGAGCTAACATATTCAGTTTTATGGATATGAGTTTGTGACCCTGCGTTTCATGCTTTTGTGCTCTGATTGTTTGATGATCGCAAAAGCATGAAACCCAGTGTCACAAACTCATATCCAGGCAACTGAAAAAAAAAAATATATATATATATATATATATATATATATATATATATGCAGCAATGAAAGTTCTTTATTAAGGATTTTTTAAATTAATTTTTTTTTTCTATATTTTGGGTCATTGTTGTTTTTCAGTACCTCCGTTTTATATCTAAATACATACCAGAAAAGTGATGGAAAATATAGAAAAATCTTTAACAAAGAACTTTCATTGGTCTTTAACCAAACTTGTATAATGGAAAAAACTTTTTTAATTCTTTCTTGATCAGGCTGAGAACTTTTTAGCATCTCTTTGTACATGTTAAACATATTAATAAAATATTAGAATAAATGCTAGTTAAACACCTTAATAAATTTTCAATTAAATTTTATACTTCGCTTGACACCTAAATAATATATAATCATAAATTATATTTTTAATTCTGAGTATTTCACTATTTTCTTTGGCTGTTTGTACTTTATTTTTCTGACTAAAACTTTCATTCATTTTTATTTTTCTATAACTTAGCATTTTTACATTTTATTTTAACATATTTCAAATGATAAAACCACATTGATTTTGTCACAATTATATTTATAAAATTTTTTATAGCTATTAAAATTTTTCTAATTAACCACAGCATTTTTATGTAGCAGAGTTGCTACAGTAATGACTTTGCTTGATAATTTTTTTCTGTTTTGATAATGCTCATGATTTATATTATTGCCAAAAAAGAATTTGTTTGTAAAGATATTTTTCTTAAAAGTTGACTCTAAAATGACTCAAATATATATATATATATATATATATATTTTTTTTTTTTTTTTTTTTTTTTTTTTTTTTTTTGTTATTCCCACACTACTTAGACATTATGCATCTCCTCTTTCATTTGACTTTCCTCATAAATATCTTGACCTGCTCAAAAAACAATTTTGCTGTTCAGATGCATTAAAATTAATGAGCTTTACTAACATGGGACTCTATATAAAACATTTCAACTTAATGCTTTAACCACACTTGCATCTCAAAGTGTTGAGTTTCTTTTCTTGGAATATAAACAAAATATTTAACAAAATCAAATCAATTCAAGATCACATATTTTAGATGCTTATGAAATTGTACTAAAACGAAAGTAAATTTTGATGTAGCTTACAGTGTCAATTGATTTACCAATATCAATTGATAACATTCTTGCACATAGGCTGTTGGTAGGTAATATTGCAATTTTGTCTTTTGAAAGCATATTCTTTATTTTTTTTCTCCAAACATTTATTAAAATTTGCAATGTTATACTTGCTAAAATTTAATATTTAGCAAAAGAATTTAATTTTGGGGATCATTTGAATTAGACTAATGTGGAGAAATATATTCATGTATGCATATTATATATTTGCCAGCCTTTTTCAAAGGTGAACTGATACTACAGAATCACAAAAAAGAACTGATAACAGAAACCACATCACCTGAGGACTTTCTCGTTCTGGATATGATGATAAACTACATCTAGCAGCACAGTTTCTGATCAGAAGATTGGAGGTTTTGAGAAGTGTGGAACCACCTCTTAACTGCTTTTGTTCCCAGGTCCATACTGACTTGGGGTAGTAGTACCTCTTAGGGTTCCAGCTATGGACAAATAGTGAACCCCCAAGCAAAAATCAACAGTGTAATCATTTTATAGTAAAATGACAAGCAATACAACACTTAAAAAAATAGTATAAAGATATGTTTTTATAGTAAATTTACCAAAATACATTTTATATATGTGTAAAAAAATCTTTTACCCTGAAAGTATAAAATTATGTGCAAAGTATTTTCGCATTAAATAACCCATAGTTTGTTGGTTGGTTGATTTTGTTTATCAGCATATCAATGTATATGCACAAAAGCTGAGTATCATCTACCATGTATTCAATTGTGAAAGCAGAATAGCATATTGTATTTTTATTACTTCAAAGCTCTCGAGAAAATTAAATTTCAGCATTAACCCTAACCCATAAGGAATTGATATGCCATGAAACAAACCAACCAAATCAACCTGAGGACTTTCAACAGCAGCAACAGCTAAGATAGATATCACCTGAAACTCAATATAATAATGGCATAATTAGGGTGTTGACATTTCACACTACTTCAAATAAAAGGTTAGAAAGGAAACCCCTCATCAATACAGGAAAGAATAAGAACTTCTTGACTTATGAAACCTATGTTCCTGAAAAATTGTTTTTAGAAAAGATTTTATAAATTTTAACAGAAATCAGCACTTGCTACTTGGTCAATGAATACCAAATGTTTCCTTATAAGGAAACAGTATTACCATTGTAACATCTTAAGTTAGTCAAGGGTGTATAGTGTAGAATCACTGAATATTAAGCCTGGACAGTACCTAACTGGGTGTTAGGGAATACCAAATGCTGTAAGCTTGGATGTGTGGGAAGTGTAATGAATAATGGCTTGGAATTGTTGTCAAGGGTGTGTAAAATGCCCGTTTCAATGAACAAACAAGTACCAACAACAACCTGATTGTTTGTGTTAGTACATAAGAAACTAATACTTACGGTTAGTAAGGTGTATGCCAGATTATGATGATATAACAAATACACTGCCATTTTAGCATTGAGATCTTTTTCTCTTGTATTTTTAGTATACTCCCTTGAGAGTTACTTTGTGTGTTTCACACACGCACACTAGTAAAAATACATAGTACCCTATGCAAGGTATGACTTGAAGTTTCATGCTAATGAAATTTTCAGGTACTGATCTTTCTATACAGTTTTGGTTAAATCAAACTTGTGCTTAAAGTTAAAATTAGAAATTCTAATGTTCGTTTAAAAGAGATGTTTACATTTCTTTCACCAAAGGATATATGTATGTATGTAAACACTTACATGTACATTTATTTATATTTATTCATTTGATTATTTTATTTCACAAAGCAGATACTTTGGTTTTGTCTCATTAGACCAAGCAGTTTCAACAATAAATGGATTTAAAATTTTACCAGGCACAAAATGAAATATTTAAACATAAATTATGTTTTAAAATATAGATTCAAAATGGGGGAAAGAAAAGAAAGAGAAAGGGGGAGAAAAAGATATGTCTGTCTGGAGAGATATATAGAAAAGGAAACTACTGGATGAGAGTAGATAATATGTAATACATACCCAAACACACCTCTAACCATATAAGTGTAAACAGGCACATAAGTGCATCCCATCAAGTGTACCTAGATACATACACACAATACATATACATATAAAAACATACGAAACTTTATAAACACACGTTCACATATACAAAACATACACACTAACACAAATATAAAAAGAAAACATACATAAGTACTATTGTATAATCATACATACAAAAAAATGGAAAATGTATACAATAGATTACACAAGTAAAAATAATTTGTAAATTGAGGTTATATATGATGGAAGGAGGGAAACTTCATGAAAGATTATACATGAATACTGTGACTGGTCATTATAAAAACATTGTTTCCAACATCCTGCTGAAATTCCTATATAAACCTTTTTCTGGTTTATATTTTCCTTTGGAAAAATAGTGGCTTCATATACCACATTTTCCAAAGTGCTAATCCCTCCAACTTGGCAGTCAGCTTTGACTCTATAATTACAACCTCCGCTTTCATAATTATCATTTGCTCTGTTTTTGCATTGAGCTCTCTCTGGATTTATATTCCTCTTTGGAATTATCCATGTGGATTACCAAATAAGAAATATATATAATTTGATTTATTTATAGGAGAATAATGCTCAATATTGGTAATAGAGCATATATAGATAGACAAATATGAAAATAAGGATCAACACTCAGTTTTATTTTTCATTGCAATCTTTAGGCCATACTTTACCTGAAGATCTCTTTGAAATATGAAACTGTCACCATACAGTGTTGATTCCTGTGTCAATGCACAGACTCTCATATAAATACTGTGACTATATAATTTTTATTAAGTTACAATTCTTGGTTATATTATCCTTTATATGAATAGTGTACAGCAATTTTTATTCTTCTTTCTTTCCACAGACCAAATGACACTTCAAAAGATACTGATTTTGGTTTAAAAAAGGGAAAGAAAAAATATTGAGTATTAATTTGGAAAATGCTTATTCTCCAGTTTGATTACATTTATTTCAGAACATTAAGATAAATGTTCTGAAATAAATGATTTTTTTTTTTTTTCTTTTTTTTTTTTCTAGCAAATGGGTTAGTTGTCTTGTTATTCAGCTTGCTTCATTGTTGGTCTGAATATTGCCAGTTAACTTTGGAAACCCGAAACAATTCATATTTGCATCTATGAAAAGTCTTCTTTTTTTTTTTCCTTAATACTGCAGTATTTTCAGAAAGCTGTTGCTAGATAAAACACAATTTATTCAATACTATTTATGGAAGCTTGTTATTATAGTCAGAAAAAGAGTTAGTATTCACATTTTTTTTCTCTCTGATCTGAGGTAGCATTCTTAATTCACTTGAATAGTTATGATCTTGAAGCATTTTTTTTTTACTGATTTTTCTTTGTGATTTTTCTTTCTTTACGTACATGCCATGGAGCTTTATTCATTGCAAAATTGAGTTGGTGCTTAGTTATCAATCTTACTCACTCTTGGATTCTCCTTGAATCTTATTTTCCTCCTCATTTCTCTCCTTTTTTTCTTTTATTCTTCTCCACCCTCTCCACATCTCTTCTTCTTCCCTCTCTGCATCTCTCCTTCTTCCCTCTCTGCATCTCTCCTTCTTCCCTCTCTGCATCTCTCCTTCCTCCCTCTCTGCATCTCTCCTTCCTCCCTCTCTGCATCTCTCCTTCCTCCCTCTCTGCATCTCTCCTTCCTCCCTCTCTGCATCTCTCCTTCCTCCCTCTCTGCATCTCTCCTTCCTCCCTCTCTGCATCTCTCCTTCCTCCCTCTCTGCATCTCTCCTTCCTCCCTCTCTGCATCTCTCCTTCCTCCCTCTCTGCATCTCTCCTTCCTCCCTCTCTGCATCTCTCCTTCCTCCCTCTCTGCATCTCTCCTTCCTCCCTCTCTGCATCTCTCCTTCCTCCCTCTCTGCATCTCTCCTTCCTCCCTCTCCGCATCTCTCCTTCCTCCCTCTCTCATATTTTCCCTGTTTAATCTTATTTTCTTTCTCATCTCTCTCCTCGTATTTTTCCTTTTTTTTTAATCTTATTCTCCTCTTCTCTCTCCACATTTCCTTTCCTACTTAGCTTTCTTTTCTGTTCCTTCTCTTTCTTTTCCTCTCACATTTTTACATCACATCTCTCCTTTTTAGTTTGTAAAGTAACCTAGCACATAAATGGAACTTTTCCTGCAAACTCAATTTTTATTTCCACTTTAAATTTTTTAATGCATCCTTCTCTTGTA